>CM037880.1:101139049-101749511 GCA_021292165.1 Shinisaurus crocodilurus
AGGACCTCTCCTGTTATCCCGTGTCTGTTAAGTTTGTTCAGGAGTCTTTGTTAAGGGACTTTGTCAAAAGACTTTTAGAAGTCCAAGTAAATAGTGTCTACCAGATCACCCCTGTCCACATGTTTATTGGCACTTGCTAAGAGGTTAGTGAGACAGGACATTTTTGGAAGCCTTGTTGATTCTTTTTCAGCAGGACTTGTCCTTCTACATTCTTACTAAATTTATCTTTAATCATGTTTTGTACCAATTTACCTGGAGCAGACATTAAGCCAACCAGTCTGTAATTTCCCAGATCCCCCCTGGAACCCTTTTTTTAAATTGCTGTTAGGAACATAGGAAACTGCCTTATACTGAATGAGACCATTGATTCATCTAGTCTAGTATTGTTGATACTGACTGGTGGTGGCTCTCCAGGGTTTCAGGCAGGAAATTTTCCAGCCGTGCCTGGAGATGCCAGGGATTGAACCTGGGACCTTCTATGTACATAGCATGTGCTCTACCACTGAGCCACAGCCCTTCCCATTACATTGGTTCATTCTCCAGGCCTCCAGTACAGAGGCTGATCTTAGACACATATTACATATTTTTGTTAAAAGATTAGCAATTTCAATTTGAGTTCTTTGAGAACTCTAGGATGGATACCATCTGGTGATTTGTTAGCTTTTAGTTTGTCACTAGAACTTCATCTCTTGTCACCACTATTTGCCTCAGTTCCTCAGACTCCCTTCCTGAAAACATCGATTCAGGCATGGATATTTGTCCTACATCTTTTGCAGTGAAGACAGATG
This sequence comes from Shinisaurus crocodilurus, assembly GCA_021292165.1. Classification (NCBI taxonomy): domain Eukaryota; kingdom Metazoa; phylum Chordata; class Lepidosauria; order Squamata; family Shinisauridae; genus Shinisaurus; species Shinisaurus crocodilurus. Next base: position 101,139,838 of record CM037880.1, read on the forward strand.
AAAAGAATTCTTTCAGGTTTTCTGCAATCTCCTTATCCTCCTCTAGTACTCCTTCAACTCTGTTGTCATCCCACTGTCCAACTGCGTCTCTAGCTGATTTCCTGCTTCCGGTGTATTTAAAGCATTTGTTATTGTTGGCCTTGATGTTATTTGTGATATGCTCCTCAAAATCCTTTTTTTGCATCTCTTATTGTCTTCTTGCATTTCCTTTGTGCAAGTTTATGCTTCTTTTCCCCTCCTCATTTGGGGTAAGACTTAAAGTTTCAAAAGGAAGCCTCCTTTTCTCTAATAGCTGCCTTGATACTGCTTGTTAACCATACTGGTGACCTCTTGGACTTGATGCTACCTTTCCTAACCTGCATTATACATTCTTCATGAACTTTTACTATTGAGGTTTTGAGTAACCTCCAAACTTTTTGAAGAGATTTAAATGACTTCCTCTTTCAACAACAACAACTTCTTCTTCTTCTTCTTCTTCTTCTTCTTCTTCTTCTTCTTCTTCTTCTTCTTCTTCAAATCATTTTAGAGAAATTTCCTCTTTTGAAGTCAAATGTGACTGTGTTGGACTTCTTTGGCAATTTCTGTTGGAGGATATGGTTAAAAGAGTCAGTCCTAAACTGATTAGGACAAAGCAGTTTCCTCCTTAAGCACAGCCCGCTTTATTGAAACTGGTTTCACCACGTGAGTTGCTAAACTCTTGTCTCTTAAGGCTATTAAAGGGAATGGAACGTCCACACAAGGTTTAAACTAGACATTTATCAGTTCTTACAGATCACTCACATATATGCAGGATGCATACAGACAGATTAGTTTCATTATAGAAGATCTCTGGCTAGAAGCCAGCTCTGACTTGTATCCTCCATGTTGGGAGAGGGTGGGAGCAGAGACCAGAGAGCAACCCAACTTCCACAAAGAAGCAGGAAGTAGAAAGAGAGCAGTAGAGCTCTGGCCAGAGAGGTTGAAAAGTAGGGAGGAGAGGTTTCTTTAGTTAACTCATTCCTCCCACCCTAATCAGTGGTTACATCACTTTGTTGATTTTAAGCAGGCAATATTACTATTTCCAACACCCCTTCTTAATATTGCATGCATTAATCAACTACACCTAGTCTGTTCCTCAGTTCTTGGAAATTATCTCGAGGCAGTGGTTTTGTCAAGATGTCTGCTGGCATCTCCTTGGTAGGGCAGTACACCATCTGGATCTGTCACCTCTTGAGTCATCTCGCAAACAACGTGGTACTCCACATCTATGTGCTTTATGGCGTTCTACAGTCCCATCTGTGTGGTACTTGGTTTTGAAAACCCATCTAGAGCTGATTGCTCTCTTGCCATCTGGTAGTTTGGTCAGGGCCCAGGTTTTGTTTTTCTTTAGGGCATCTATCTCTTCCTATGCTGCTTGCCTCCACTTGCTTGCCTTGGCTGGTTGCATCTTCTCCACTTGCTTCCAAGTTGAGGGTTCTGCTGCCAACGCCAATCTTGCGAGGTAGGAAAAGCAAGTTGCAGGAATGCCTTTCTTGGAGCATGAAGAGCATCTGAGGGCTGTCTCTGGATCTTGGTCAGCTGTCCCAGCTGTCTCCATTGCATCTGCCTCTGCTCCTTCTGGTTCCCCTTCTGTCTCTGTGATGCCATCAAGTTCCCATTCATCCTCTGAAATGTAGTCAAATTCCCCTTCTGCCTCTGCGATGTCACCAGCTTCTGGACTGACAGCTACAGCGTCTGCGTCATCAGGCTGTGCATCTGCAGGCAAAGGTTCTTTTGGCATGTTGAGGTTCAGGGATGTCTCCAAGTTGAATATCAAGTGCGGGTCATCAGGTTCCTGTTTTACTATTCCCCCTTCTTTCAGGTGTATTCTCTTCAAAATGAGTAACGTGCCTCACTTGCACTTCGCCTGTCCTTGGGTACAATACACGATATCCCTTGGTTCCAGGAGCATATCCAGCTAGGATTGTCGGCTCTGTCTTGGGATGGAACTTCAACATTTTTGCCTTTGGGACATAGCTGTAAGCTGTGGAACCAAATGTCCTCAAATGTTTCACCTCTGGTGGTTTACCCTGCCAGTGGTGGTATGGTGTGTCTGTTGTCGCTTTGGTTGACGTTCTATTTTAGATGTAAACTGCTGTTGCCATGGCTTCTGCCCACCATTGGTTAGGCAAGCCAGAGTCCAATAGCATGCATTTTGTAATTTCTATGATATATCTGTTCTTCCTTTCTATGGTACCATTCATCTCTAGGGTATGGCTAATAGTGGTTCTATGTTCTATACCATGTTCAGAGAGAAATGTTTGTGTGTGGTGCAACATGAACTCACTCCCATTGTCTGTCTGTAGCGCCTGGGGTCATCTTCCAAATCTGTTCGACACCATCTCCACGTACCACTTCAGTTTCTCCAGAGTTTCATCTTTGTGTTTCAGGAAGTAGACAACAGCATACTTAGAGAAATCATCCAACAAAATTAGTGCATATTTTGAACTGTCGCTTGAGGCCACATGTACAGGTCCAGTTAAATCACAATGGACTGTCTCTAGCACTTTGCTTGTGCATTGTTCTGTCTGGCTTGGAAAAGGTCTGAGACCCTTCATTCTCACACAACAAGTACATTTTGGCATTTCCTTAATTGTACTTTGCTTTATCTTTAATCCTCTTACCAGACCTTTATTCTGAATCTCTAGCTGGTGCTGTGATGTCCAAATCTTTTGTGCCATAGTTCTAGGGACTCTGCATGTGTTTCATCATCTGGTTTGGACTCTTGTTCGCCCAACAACTCTCTTGCAGTGTAGGCCTGTTCACCTGCTAGATCCAATTCCTAAACACCTTCCTTTTTGTTAGCAACAGCATACACAACATTTTCATGTTCAACGATGCATTTGCCATTTCCAAAAGTTACTGTGAAACCTTTGTCATCTAGAGCAGGGACACTTAGGAGGTTGCACTTAGTTTGAGGCACATAGAGAACTTCTGTGAGTGCTTTTGTCACTTTTTCCCTATTAACATTGAGTGGCAGGGTTCCAGTGCCTATTCCTTCAATACTTAGTATGCACCCATCTGCCACACACATGGATCCTGATTCATTTGGATCAAAGCTTTGGTAGAACCATCTATCAAAAGTTGTATGCCCACTCACTCCCGAGTCTATTAGCCACTTTAATCTCTTGGTTCTGACCCAACTTTTAAGGTATGGTGGTTGTTTAAAGAAAGGTTTTTAGCTTTGGAATTATGGGAATTAGAGGAATTCCCTTTTCTCTGGTCAGGTGAGTCCTTAGTAGCTCTGGAGTCTTTGGGAAAGTAACCCTTTTTATTACAATTGAAACACCTCTTTGGTTGACTCCTGTCCTTCTCTGGGGACGGAGGTTGGGGTTTCATGTATCTCTGGACCTTGTAATTAGATCCCTCAGGAGTCTGGGGTTTTGCAGAATAAGATGTGATGCATTCTACTCTCAAGGCTTTTGCCAACTCATCCAAGTTGTGGGATTCATTTCCCTTTGTATTTATTGTTACAAACAGGGCAAAAGAATCTCGAAGACATGCAAGGAAAAGATTGCATTTCTGTTTTTCTGTTAGTTCAAAATCTGTGGCTATTAGGTCTGCCACTATACGCAAGAAACTTCTGATATATTCATCACAGTCCTGCTTTCTGTTTAGTTGCAACTTACCGTAAGTATTTCTTTCAGTACTAGATAATGCAATTTTGGACTCTCAAATGCAAAACACAGACTTAACTTTCTGCAACAATTCTTTTGCACTTTCACAATCAATGAACTGATCATAATGGATCAAGTCCAGTAAAAATGAGACATTGCTTTCCCATCAGCCATATTCCATTTTTCACTCATTACAGTATTATCATCATTATTTATGGGCTTGTCTGTAGTCAGGACTAATTCTGCATTTATTCCACATAAATAAATGTGGAGGTTAGGGGATGTTGACCTGGTGCTGAATGGGGTACATCTACCCCTGAAGGACCAGGTCCGCAGCTTGGGGTCATTCTAGACTCCCAGCTGTCCATGGAGGCTCAGGTGTCAGCTGTGAGCCGGGCAGCGCTGTATCAACTCCATCTGATACGGCAGCTGCGCCCCTACCTTCCTAATCACCTGCTCCCATCAGTGGTTCATGCCTTGGTCTCCTCTCGCCTAGACTACTGTAATGCGCTCTACGTGGGGTTACCCTTGAAGACAGTTCGGAAGCTACAGCTGGTACAGAACGCGGCGGCTCGCCTGGTTAAAGGCAGCTGCCGGCGGGATCACATCACGCCAGTGCTGAAGGAGCTGCACTGGCTACCAGTTGCTTGCCGAGCCGAATTCAAGGTGTTGGTTTTGACCTTTAAAACCCTTGTGGAGAAAGCCAACCTAAGCCCCCTGCCTGACACACACACACTCACCAAGGAGGGGGGAAGGAGACCCAGGGGGGGGAGACAGCCAGTCTCCACAGATGTCAAAGGGGACAAACAACATCTGCATAGAATCACCCCAGGGGGGAAGGCAGGAAGCATCACCAGGTTTGTCAATGCTCTCGCATATCAGCCCCATCTACATAAGACTTGAATACCTCTCCAGAGCAGACAGGTTTGTCAATGCTCTCGCATATCAGCCCCATCTACATAAGACTTGAATACCTCTCCAGAGCAGACACTTCGGCACCCCTAGGAAATGGCCACTCAACACCATAGGATGGGACCATTAAACAAGTGGCTTCAAAGGGACCCCATCCCACGGGGGGAGGGCATCACCCCACCTGACCCAAAAGGCCGCCCCTCAGGGAGGGTGTCAACCCACCTGATCACGGAGGGAAGGGCTACCTGAAACACCAAGGTATAAAACACCCTGCGCAAGGGAACTGGTGGTTAGTTCAGCAATCTTGCCCATGCCTGGGGTAAGGGAACGAAGGATCGGCAACCCCGGGTAGCAGCACCCGGCGCGCTCCAGCTAGCTGGAATCACTGGCTGCTTGGGTTGACCAGATCCCCGGGAAACCTAGCTGGAATCACTCACAAGCCGCTTGGGTAGACCGGGCCCCCGCCGGGAACCCAGTTAGCCGCTTGGGTAGACCGGGCCTCCGCCGGGAACCCAGTTAGCTGCTTGGGTAGACTGGGCCTCTGCCGGGAACCCAGTTAGCCGCTTGGGTAGACCGGGCCTCCGCCGGGAACCCAGCTAGCCGCCCAACAGCATCTGAAGGCAGCCCAGCAGCGGCAAAAGGAGCTGTATGATAAAACCGCGGTAGCCCGGACTTTTGAGGTGGGTGATAAAGTGTTGGTTCTGCGTACCCTCAAAACGGACAAGCTGTGTCTTAAGTGGGAGGGTCCGGGGACTGTAGTTGAGAAACTTGGACCAGTCAACTACAGAATACTCTTTGCCGGGACTCCTGAAAAATGTAAAGTGTTTCATGTGAATATGTTGAAATTATATGTGGACCGGAGTGTGGGAGTGGGCTGTGTGAAGGAACACAATGATAAGGATTTCGCTGATGGGGATCTGTTGGGAGAATGGGTGGATGGCGGGGGGATGGAGGGAATTTCACTGTCACCCGCCCTGTCCGAGGCTCAGCGGGAGCAAATGAAGCGGGTGCTCGATGAATTTGGGACCATGTTCTCAGACCGCCCCGGGCGGACCCCACTCATCCAGCACACCATTCAAACGGGTGACAGCCCCCCTCTGCAATCTCTGCCATACCGGGCGGTGGGACCCCACGCTCAGGTCATTGCGGAGGAAGTCAAAGCAATGTTAGACCTAGGGGTGATCGTTCCTAGTTCTAGCCCATGGTCCTCCCCGATTGTCCTGGTGGCCAAAAAGGATGGGGGGGTGCGGTTCTGTGTGGACTATCGGAAAATCAATAAGGTGACCGTCCCTGACCCCTGCCCCATCCCCAACATGGATGTCTTGCTGGAGAAGCTAGGGAGGGCCAAGTACATTACCACCCTAGACCTCACCAAGGGCTACTGGCAAGTCCCGCTGGACGCGGATGCTGCTCTCAAGTCTGCCTTTGTCACACACCTGGGTTTATTCCAGTTCACCACTCTTCCCTTCGGAGTCCGGAATGGTCCGGCAACCTTTCAGAGGCTGGTGAATGGAATGCTGAACGAGTTGGGAGAAGTTGCCTGTGCCTATCTGGACGACATAGCTATCTTTAGCTCCACTTGGGAACAGCATCTGCAGCATGTCCGGCAGGTCTTCCAGCAGATCCGGGACGCTGGGTTGACAGTGAAAGCAAAGAAGTGCCAGGTGGGGCTAGGGGAGGTTGAGTACCTTGGACATCGGGTCGGAGGGGGGAGCATCAAACCCATGGAAGCTAAGATAGAGTCGGTTCAGAAATGGCCCCAACCCGCAACCAAAAAACAGGTGCAGGCTTTTCTGGGACTTGCGGGGTACTATCGGAAGTTTGTGCCACACTTCAGTCAGCTAGCAGCCCCTCTGACTGATCTTTGTAAAAAGCGCCAACCGAACAGGGTCCAGTGGACCGCGGCTTGCCAGACCGCTTTCGACGGGTTAAAAGCCTGCCTCACAGCAGCTCCCATTCTGCAAGCCCCAAACTTCGAATCCCCCTTCGTTCTACAGACAGATGCCTCTGAGGCCGGGATGGGGGCGGTGTTATTACAGGAGAAGGTAGGAGAAGGGCTGCGCCCCGTTGCCTACCTGAGCAAGAAACTCCTGCCCAGAGAACGTAGTCTTGCCACCATTGAGAAGGAGTGCCTGGCCGTGGTGTGGGCCATCACCAAGTTGCGCCCCTACCTCTGGGGGAGACGGTTCCGCCTGCAGACCGACCATTCCCCCCTGTGCTGGTTAGATAGAGTCAAGGGCAGCAACCAAAAACTCCTACGGTGGAGTCTGGCGTTGCAAGACTTTGACTTCGAAATTGAGCACATCACGGGTAAGGACAATGTCTTGGTTGATGCACTCTCCCGGGCTTTCTCAGGTGATGGACAAGTTGATGGGAAATTGGGGTGTGGGACCCCAATGCCATCTTTTCCCCGGGGGGGGGGAGATGTGGAGAAAGCCAACCTAAGCCCCCTGCCTGACCCACACACACTCACCAAGGAGGGGGGAAGGAGACCCAGGGGGGGAGACAGCCAGTCTCCACAGATGCCAAAGGGGACAAACAACATCTGCATAGAATCACCCCAGGGGGGAAGGCAGGAAGCATCACCAGGTTTGTCAATGCTCTCGCATATCAGCCCCATCTACATAAGACTTGAATACCTCTCCAGAGCAGACAGGTTTGTCAATGCTCTCGCATATCAGCCCCATCTACATAAGACTTGAATACCTCTCCAGAGCAGACACTTCGGCACCCCTAGGAAATGGCCACTCAACACCATAGGATGGGACCATTAAACAAGTGGCTTCAAAGGGACCCCATCCCACCTGACCCAAAAGGCCGCCCCTCAGGGAGGGTGTCAACCCACCTGATCACGGAGGGAAGGGCTACCTGAAACACCAAGGTATAAAACACCCTGCGCAAGGGAACTGGTGGTTAGTTCAGCAATCTTGCCCATGCCTGGGGTAAGGGAACGAAGGATCGGCAACCCCGGGTAGCAGCACCCGGCGCGCTCCAGCTAGCTGGAATCACTGGCCGCTTGGGTTGACCGGATCCCCGGGAAACCTAGCTGGAATCACTGGCCGCTTGGGTTGACCGGTTCCCCGGGAAACCAAGCTGAAATCACTCACAAGCTGCTTGGGTAGACCGGGCCCCCGCCGGAAACCCAGTTAGCCGCTTGGGTAGACCGGGCCTCCGCCGGGAACCCAGTTAGCCGCTTGGGTAGACCGGGCCTCCGCCGGGAACCCAGTTAGCCGCTTGGGTAGACCGGGCCTCCGCCGGGAACCCAGCTAGCCGCGTGTGGTTGACCGGGCCTCTGCCGGGGCCCGAGCTGAACTAACTAGCTGAGAGCCCTGAACTCACAGTGTCCTTGAGACTCCTTGCTTGTTACTTTGTACCGTACTGATAAGCTGTATTGCTGGCGTGGGTCTGAGTTTGGAAAGGTAATTTTGTAAATAAACCTGTTTTCTAAAAGATACTTTTGTGGCTATAAGTTATCCCTTCGTTCTGGGCTAAGGGTGAGGCGCTGGGGACCTCGGAGAAGGCCCACCCCAGGGCTCGCTACCCCCTTAGCATTGAACCCGCGCAGAAGACCAGGTTGTCGGTCTTCCACTACCCTATACGGCTCCGGTCCAATCTATCTCAAGGAGCGTCTCCAGCAACACCAAGTAGGCCGCTCAACAAGATCTGCCACAGACAGCCTTCTCCTTGTCCCTTCAGCCAGAGCAGCTAGACTGGTGGGGATGAGGAAGAGGGCCTTTTCTGTGGCGGCCCCCGTACTGTGGAACTCTCTCCCGAGTGACCTCCGCCATGCCCCCTCTCTGCTGAGCTTCCGCCGCTCATTAAAAACCTGGCTGTTCAGGTGGGAATATGGGGTGGGTTAAGATTTTAAAAATTTTATACTGTTTTAAATGTATTTTATGTACATCGCCCAGGTTGGGCGATAAATAAATGTAAATAAATAAAATAAATAAATAAAAATAAATAAAGCAGCCATTAATGAATAATTCCATGCTCTGTAATTGGTTTTTGTGAGCTTTGGCAGGAAAAATCTATCTGCTGCAGCCATGTTTGGCACTTAAAAGGTTACACTTCTTCAAGGCTGGTCTGCAGGGGATTAAGTCCAGAGCCAGCCAAAAAGCAGCTCCCTTTGTTTTGCAAAATTGCAAATGGCACTCTTCTCTCAGCAACAAGGAAGTAAAAAACACACTCTTGCACTTTAAATCCAAGCCTGCTTGCTTTTCTTGGCTCCTTTTTCAAAACAAAAAATACAGTTCCTTCAGCCCAAAAATTACTCTTTTGACAATCCAGATAGCCTTATTAACGTGGTGAGGCAACAAGAAAAAACGCATCCAAAAGCAAAAACAGCAACTAAAGCCCGGAAAATACCAGTTCAATTTACTGCCTAAAAAACACTCATGCACATTAATAATGGTTAAACGATTAATTGCTCTCTGGGTACTCTGGATTCTGGGCCCATATTGCCCCATAACCTGTTGGAGGATATGGTTAAAGAGTCAGTCCTAAACTAATTAGGACAAAGCAGAGTTTCCTCCTTAAGCGCAGCCCGCTTTACTGAAACTGGTTTCACCACGTGAGTTGCTAAACTCTTGTCTCTTAAGGCTATTAAAAGGAATGGAATGTCCACACAAGGTTTAAACTAGACATTTATCAGTTCTTACAGATCACTCATATGCAGGATGCATACAGACAGATAGTTTATTTGTTTATACAAAACACAGACGGAACTAGCAGCTCTTTAGGAATACTACGCTGTCAACACGACCTTAGCTGACCCCCGTCTTACCCAATGAGCAGGCTCCCAGGCTAGCAGATTGAATCAGGTCAATATCCTCAGATCAGAGACAATACTCTCAGTCAGTTTCAGCCTAGCTCCAGATCGGCGCTTCGTGGATGAGAACGATGTACCCGGACGGCTTGCTTTAAGGTGGATCTGGTCCTGGCGTACCCGTGGTTCCCAACAACCCTCTACCGGAAGGGAGAGGGGTTTTCTACCCCGGATTTCCCACTCTCCCCGCCCTCTAGGTCAGGTGGGGGCTTATGCCTGCCCCTTCGTTTCAGGTGGGCTTATTCCTGCCTGGGAAGAAGGTGACGTGGTACTTTGCAGCTCTTTGAGACTGCCCTGCTCGTTGATGGTCCTTGATGGTCCTTCCTGGACTTTTGTGGATCTCCACCGAGGCCCTCCTTGTTGGGACTGCATTATAGAAGATCTCTGGCTGGAAGCCAGTTCTGACTTGCATCCTCCATGTTGGGAGAGGGAGAGAGCAGAGAGCACAACTAACTTCCACAAAGAAGCAGCAAGAAGATAGAGAGCAGTAGAGCTCTGGCCAGAGAGGCCGGAAGTGGGGAGGAGAGGTTTCTTTAGTTGACCCATTCCTCCCACCCTAATCAGTGGTTACATCACTTTGTTGATTTTAAGCAGGCAATATTACTATTTCCAACTGTGAAGGACCGCCGGCGGCCCTTTTGTGCGAGTTCGGGTGTTAACGGGTTAACCGGCACTGTAAAAACTCCCCTTATGCGGTTATCGGGTGTGCTGAGGGCAACCACACTGAAAGACACTGAGCAAGAGCTTATGGCAGGCAGGCAGAGATTTGTTTATAACACCTTTAATTGAGCGTAGCGGATCAGTCCAATAAAGGATTTCACAGTAAACACAGAACAGTCTATAAAACTTAATGGAGTGTAAAGCCAGTGTGGCGTAGTGGTGGGAGTGTTGGACTGGGACTTGGGAGATTAGGGTTCTAGTCCCCGCTTGGTCATGAAACTCACTGGGTGACTTTGGGCCAGTCACTGACTCTCAGCCTAACCTACCTCACAGGGTTGTTGTGAGGATAAAATGGAGAGGAGGAGGAGGAGGAGGAGGAGGAGGAGGAGGACTATGTAAGCTGCCTTGGGTTCCTTGCAGGAAAAAAGGCAGGGTATAAATATAATAAATAAATTATAGGGATGTAGCCGAGCAGCCCGCAGACAGGAGCAAGGCCCAAACTGGGCCTGCTCGCATCCGACGGGCTGCTCAGCCACGCGCATGTGCCTTACCTGGGTTCTCCGCCGAGCGGAGAGCCTGTCTTCCCTGTCTGCAGGGTCCCGTTGCGTCACTTCCGGCACGGAGGAAGTGGCGTGACAGGACCCTGCGCTCTGTTTTTTGCGGGGGGGGGGGGACCATGGCATCAGGGCTGTTTAAGCCCTGTTGCCATGGTTCCCCGTGCCAAAACAGCGCGGGCGGGGCTCCAGCGTGCCGGAGCAGTGGCTCCGCAGGCGGCGGAGACGGCGGAGGCGCGCCGGTGTGCAGGACCAGGTAGGGCGATGGCTGTGGGGGTTGGTGGGGGTCCTCCAGCGGCGGCAGCAGCAGCGGGGAGGGCTGGGGGTTCCTCCAGCGGCAGAAGTGGTGGCGGCGGAGGCGCGCCGGTGTGCAGGACCAGGTAGGGCGATGGCTGTGGGGGTTGGTGGGGGTCCTCCAGCGGCGGCGGCAGCTCGAGCGGCACGGACATGCGCCGCGCCGCTCTGAAGAGCGGGATCGGGCCGCCGCCGCTCGCGGGGGGGTAGCCTGGAACGAGCCTCAGCCGGCTCCAGCTCGGCCCCACCACTAAAATTTATTCAGCCTAAAGGAGGCTTGCAAAAAAAGCACAGACAGGATTTGAATCAAAGAACCTGAACTTACTAGAAAGAATATCACTGCAAGTTGTCCTAACTTGCAGACGGCTACCAAGCATGCTGCTTGGGGTTGCGAGGTTTAGTCCCGACCGGAGTCGAAGACCTGTTCCGTGCAGTCCTGCACCTTGCTTCCAACAACCTTGATGGGCTTGGTAACCCCTTTCTTACCCCTCCCTCGCCCCCTCCTCCTCCTCTGCTGACTGGCTGACCGGCTTTGTCCAGCAGGATCCTAGCACCTCTTGTGTACTTGGGGGTGCTTGGCAGCTTTTTGAGACTGCCAGGGAGGAAACATTGGGTGTATGCAGATGTGTCCCATTGAGGTAAATGTAAATGCAGGTCGATGTAAATGGCTGCTCGGAACTGAACCCTCCCTGCCCTAGGCAGGGATTATGCAGGTGGCAGTGTGTGTGTGTGTGTGTCTGGTCTGGCTTTCTCTTCACACCAACAATTTCCCACTTAGATATATATTAAATTTGATAGCACTGTGGTCATGGTTTCCAACTGGTTCAACAACACTAGGTTCTGAGCAGCACCCCTTAGGATTAAGTCCAGGGTCGCCTCCCCTTTGATTGGTTCAATGACCAACTCTTCTAGGGCACAGTCGTTTAGGGCATTGAGAAATTTAACTTCTTTGTCATGACTGGAACATGCATTTATCCAGTCAATGTGAGGGTAATTGAAGTCAGCCATTACTACAACACTTCCTCATTAGGAGGCCTCCCTGATTTCATTCTCGATCTCAAGATGGAGGGATGCTAGCATGTCCCAAGTACTAAATTTTAGAGCCTGGTATCACCCACAGTGATTCTGTGGAAGAGTCTACCCCATTTAGAATTTCTAGTTTGCTTGATGCTATGCCCGTGATGTAGTGGTACATTTTGTAATGCAAGCACTGTTCATGACAGCCCCATAGCGGACTTCCGGTGGAAGGAAAATGGTGTTCTGACACCTCCACGGCAGTGGAGGAAACAGCCCGACCAGAAAATCAGTTAAGAGGCTATCTTAGCTTATAAATTTTGGAATTAAAAGGATGATTTAAGAGTGATTCCCAGCGTATCTCTATAGGCTCCGTCTGTGAGTGTGCTGCAGTAACATACGTTCCCGCGAGGGGGGTGGGGTGAGAGCCCTGGAGTGTGGGAGTCAACAACTTGCTTGCGGCCGTTGCTGAAGCTCTTAATTTAAGGGCATGAAGTTCACCACCCCCATTTCTTAAAAGATTTATTGCCAATTTGTAACTAAGAGAGATTTTATCTACAATGAAGCTGAAACTTCCTACTGCAGGCGTAATTCTTTTTTTGGTGACTCTAAAAAGAAATTTGCTTTAAAGCCTCACAATGAGAAGATTAATAAATAAGTTCTGAAATTAAAAGGAAAGAGGTACTTTACATCTGACCTTTTGGAAAAAGTATATAAGGTGAGAAGCTGTGTGTATTGGAACAGTGTGGGTTGGCCTCTGTTTTTCACTAGCAGGCTGTTCGAGACACCGCAGTCAAGATGGCCACACAGGAATTATTTTGCAAGCTAGTTGATCAATTGCTGAACAGATTTGATGCTTTTGAGAGAAGATTAATTGGGAAATTGGTTCGCGTAGAAGTGGTCATGGCTCAGAAAGCTGTAAATTTCCATAGCCTCACAAAATAAGCATTTGGAGAGTCAGAGTCAGAGACGGAACAAATAACTGATACGGCTGTAATGTGGGAGTTAAAAGTGGAAATACAGAACAGAGCGTTGGAATCGGAAGAGAGTACTGGAGAAGAAAGAAATACGGCTTTGTTGGAACAGAGAGAATTGGAACAGTTGGTTAATAAGAAATTACCAGATCAAGTCCATCAGCAACATTTCTTCATTGGACAGGAGGTTGATGTGCCTAGGGGCATATGGAAGAAGCTGCTTATTGGGTTTTCCAAGAAGGGAGACTTTGGGGTTTTTTACTTAAAGTCCAAATATAATAAATTTGTTTTTGCCAGCGGCAGAACAAGTAGATGACTTTAATAAGAAGATTGGGTGTTGATTACTGGAACTGAAAGAAACGGTTTAATCTATATGGTATGAGGGTTGCTGTTTATTGGAGCTGATTGATTTGATTTGATCTATGTTATGAACTAAAGAAAATGGCAAATAACATGAATGATTACTGAATACTGGGACTGATAGAGATGGTTATATGCATGCTATGAATTAAGAAAGATTAGAAATGTTTATATTAGTTTTTCTCTGTTAGAATAGAAGGAAGAAAATAGAAAAGAGATTTTTTAATTTAAAGTTTACCTTCTCTTTTTTACTTTTTATGTATAATCATAAAGTAAGGGAAATGGTTGTTAGAAGTGAATAAATTTAAGGGTTTTTTGTTTTTGTTTTATTATAATGATTGGAAGAGGCTGGTAATTAGATTTTGAAAGTAATTCATTATTGATCCCTGTTGTAATTTGAGGGAGAAAGATTATTGGAAGGGATGTAAACAAATATAGGCCTAAAATTGTTAACAGATAGGAGAGCTTTGGGTGAAATGGGAAAATATGTGGTTTAAAAGGTTGTCTCTGATAAATAAGTGGAAAGAAGCCAGCCAGGGAACCTTACTAAATATAAGTAGAAATGCTTTGTATTGTTTAATTAGAAGAATTAATACCCATGGTTATGGTTAAAATGAAGTTTTGTGAACTTGTGAGGTGAATGAACAAGAAGAATATTTGATGAGAGAAAAAAGAGAAATATCTTAGTAACTAAGATAATGTTACTTATACTTTGTTGTGGAAAAATCGGAAGTCCATTTTAGTTTAGTTTTTGTGTTGTTTTGTCTGCTTTTTATTTTTCGTGGTTTTTTTTGTTTAAAAATTAAAAAAAAAATGTAAAAAAAAAATGATAGTCCCCATAGCCATGCCCCTAAGAATTCCAAAAAATGCAGGCAGCTGTGTTGATTCATATCAACAAACCAGTTCTAGGAATTTTCATCACCACCAGGAGCAAGTCTTTTGTAGAGCTAAAGGGTCTTAACTGGCCATTCAGGACCAAGCCACCTGAAAATATTTTGTATTACAACAGGGAAAAATATACCTACTGTTGTTGGGGAAATTCATCCCCCCCCCCCCCCGCAGCTGCTGTGAGAATTGTAAACGTAAGTTCAGAGGGAACAGGGAAGTCTGAGGAGGTGGCAGGTGACGCCAGTGCCCATGCTGATAAAATAGTGCTGGTGCTGCATCACTGCAAATCCTGGATCCATCACACCACTGCACTATGCCCTCTTTGACATGCAGAACACCTCCAGTACACGTTTCCCTGTCCTCTTATAGTGTTTGTATCCAGAGATGACTGTATCCCACTGATTCTCTCCGTTCCACCAGGTTTCCATTATGTCCACTGTATCAAAGTTCTCCTTTAAAACCCGGCACTCCAACTTTCCCACATCTTGATTCGGAGGCTTCTAGCATTAGCATAGAAACACCTATACACCCCAGATGTCTCTGGCATGTGCATCTTCTGCTATGGCCCTTAGGCCTTTTTGACTGGTTTTCATGTGTCACCATATACTCATGGCATATTTCCTCCTTGTCCCTATTTGGGCAATCAGAAACATTTTTACCTTCATCCCCTAGGGATGATTCAACCTGAACCAGATGCTCTTGTCAGCTTTCCCCCAAGGTTTGATTTAAAAGCTGCTCTACCACCTTGTTTTAATGTTATGTGCCAGCAGTCTGCTTCCATTGTGGTTCAAGTAAAGCCTGTCCCTCTTGAACTGGTCAGGTTTGTCCCAAAATGTTCCCCAGTGCCTAACAAATCTGAACGCTCCTCCCTACACCACTGTCTGGTCCACGCATTGAGACTTCTCAGCTTCACCTGTCTAGCTGGCCCTGTGCATTTCAGAGAAAGCTACCTTGGAGCTAGCTTTCAACCTCCTACCAAGCTACTTAAATTTGGCTTCTAGGACCTCATAACTACATTTCTCCATGCACCAGGGGAATCTCCACCTTTGCACCAGGCAGGCACGTGTTCTAGATACCTCTCACAAACCCAGTTGTCTATGTCTCCAATGATCGAATCTCCCACTACACAAGTCCCCCACCCTCAGAGACATATCCACAGTGCAAGAGGCTATCTGTTCATCCTTCAAAGAATGGGTTGCTTGCTACTTAGGGATTGTTTTCTTTTTCCTCTTCCTCAGAGTGATGCCCTTCTTCTCTGAGACCCACATTCTCCATGATTGCAGAGGAGCTCTCACCCTACCGGGATGCTGCTAATGCTATGAGGTCCTCGAAGGTCTCAGCCTCCTGTCTCTCTAATGAACTTCCCTGTCTTTCTCAGCTTCTCTAGTTTGGCAACCTTAGTTTCAAGGAAATAAACTTTTTCTCTGAGAGCCAGGAGCTCATTACATCATACACCCACGACTTCTGTCCAACAGACAGATAGTCATACATGTGACAGTGCAATAAACTAGATAGCGCCCATACCCCTGCTGGCTTTCTACCAGCATAGCTGTTTAATTTATTGCTATTATTGGGTTTGCTTATTGAGTTTTGTTTAATAACTAATTTATTTACTAGGAGGAGATGAAGAAGGGCTAACTGTCCTGGCCTCCTTGCCCTGTTGACACTCGTGTGGGTGCTTAGCTCGCATGTGTGCTTCACTTCTTTTTACCTTGATGCTTTGTGAGTAGGTTCCTCGCACTCAGTGGGAATCATAGAATCATAGAATAGTAGACTTGGAAGGGGCCTATAAGGTCATCGAGTCCAACCCCTGCTCAATGCAGGAATCCAAGTCAAAGCATCCCTGACAGATGGCTGTCCAGCTGCACCTTGAATGCCTCCAGTGTGGGAGAGCCCACCACCTCCCTAGATTGTTGGTTCCATTGTTGTATTGCTCTAACAGTCAGGAAGTTTTTCCTGATGTCCAGGCGGAATCTGGCTTCTTGTAACTTGAGCCCATTATTCCGTGTCCTGCAATCTGGGATGATCAAGAAGAGATCCTGGCCCTCATCTGTGTGACAATCTTTCAAGTACTTGAAGAGTGCTATTACGGTATATCTCCCCTCAGTCTTCTGAAGGCTAAACATGCCTAGTTCTTTCAGTCTCTCCTCAAAGGGCTTTGTTTCCAGTCCCCTGATCTTCTTTGTTGCCCTCCTCTGATCCCTTTCCAGTTTGTCTACATCCTTCTTAAGGTGTGGTGCCCAGAACTGGACGCAGTACTCAAAATGAGGCCTAACCAGTGGTGAGTAAAGGGGAATTATCATTTCACGCCTATACTTCTATTAATGCAGCCCAAAATAGCACTTGCCTTTTTTGCAGCCACATCACATTACTGGCTCATATTTAGCTTGTGATCAACAACAATTCCAAGATCCTTCTCACTTGAGCCAAGTATCCCCCATCTTGTAACTGTGCATTTGGTTTCTTTTTCCTAGGTGCAGCACTTGGCATTTATCCCTATTAAATTTCATTCTATCTAGCCTGAAAGGCATATGTTTAAGCCTTGGGAGGGGGTATGTTTTTATTTTTATGAATGTTTACTAACAATGACATAATTAGGACTGTGAGACCTAATTTTTGGGACAGTAGATAATATTAGCTATCAGGTAATCTCTACACAGAAACTGTATAAGTATGCTTTGATTTTGGAATGAGGTAGCTCCTTAAAATCTAGAACGGGTGGGCATGCTAATTTTGACCCTTTTGGCACTCCATAGCCACTAGTACAGACACCTTTTTTCTTTTCTTTTTCAATAAAATATTTTTTCTACTGAATTTGGGCGACAGGGGGGGCCTGGTGGGGGCCCTGATCTAGAAGCTCACCAGGCCTGCATATCTGTCAGCTGAACAGAGTTGAATAGGAAACTTGGCACTGTACTTAGATGAGACCTCTACTTTTAGACTAGAAGTCTTTGATAATAAGAAATGTTTTGGAAAAACTCTTTCCTGTTAAGCTATTAAGAATAAGACTTTTTAAAATCTTACACGTTGTATTTTGATGTGATCTTATAAGAAGTATATTTTTTAATACAAATGAAAAATGGATCCAAAGATTTTTCCCTTATTAATTCATGTTAGTGCAAAACTAAAACTGAACCTATCTAGAACAATTTCTGGTGTACCCTTCGTTTCAAGTGTATTGATCTGCTATAGATAGTTAACTGGCAACCAAAGGGTTCCTAAGTACTAGAAGTATAGATCGGCAACACTCAGCAAAGCCCACATTTGTAACAGAGTGACAGTTCAATTGTTTGGGGTGGGGAATTTTTTCTTTCTGTCAAGGGCCACCATCCCCTGGGGATAATCCACCGGGAGCTGCATGTCAGCATTGGGCAGTGCCAGAGCCAAAAGGGAATGAGCCACCTCTTTTCTCTTTCTCCCTCTCTCACCCCCTCTTCCTTCCTACTCAGTGAGCTGCCAGAGGGCTGAACTGATTATTTACAGAGAGCTTTTGAAATTTGGCCAAGGTTGGAGAAATCTGCTGCAACGTGAAGAACATGAAGTCTTGTCTTTGCTGGTACTTTTTATTTGTGAAGGGATCACTGTGCCTAATTACAGCTAAAATCCTGTAGTTTTTTATCTTTCCCACAGGCAGCTATTACTTCCACCCCATGGGAGATTTAACAAAATGCATCAGGAGGCAGGGCAAATACCATAATAATCAAGGACACTGAGTTCCCAGGGATGATGGAAGCCAGTGCTGCTGATAGGATTTCCAGGCCCTAGAACAGATGTGAGTAAACGACTTAGGCATCCGGTCTCCAGATTGCATAGAGCTGACACTGAATTCCATGATCAGGGAACCGTGACTAAATGACATTTACCGCTGGTGTACAATTACCGGTAATACACATACATGATGCCATACTGACATGTTTGGCTATACATACAGAGTATAGCCTGAAATATAAGGAGCTTATAAAAGGGATATGAAGAAGATGAAAGCTTGTGTATTTTTCAAAATACACAAGGCATTTCTTGGCAATTTTGCAATACAGACAAAATACAGATATGGATGCATGGGGTGGGGAGCAGATGCTATGCTACAAAGTTGTTGTGCTGGGCCTCACTGTAGATCAGGATTCTGCAAGTCATCAGTTGGTTAAATCTACTCAGCACTGATGTTTACAGTGAACTCTTGACCTCCAGCGGTGGAAAGGACTAGAAGTTCCCAAAGCATTTTAAATAGTTACGCTCAGGTTTCTTCTCTTGTAGCAAAGGTGACAGCAAAGCTGTTGTTTTACCATAGGGGTGAAAAACAGGCCCTGGCTGCAGCCTGACTGTTGGCCTCTTTGGCTTCTGATTTCGCTTATCAAAGGACGTGGACGCACTCAGCAGCGGGAAAAGTGCTATGCTGGCCAGCTTTGGTCCTTTTCACACTTTCCAAGAAGCCTCTTTTTCTTGGAATTGGTAATACTGACCCAACTTTGGAGGGCTGCAAGATGCTTGTTGATCAGCTGGTCAAATATCTAAACAGGATGCTGACACAGGCTATATCCCAGACCCTCATATAGAGCACCGCTTTGCTTGGAGGCCAGTTGCAAGGGAATGCTCTTCGACAGGGGGAAGGGTGGCCCCTGGCAGGGCACCAAATTAGAGGTGACTTAATGTGCCCATGACTTGCTCTGTAAATAATAGTGGGGAAGCCTGAGCAGCTTCAGGATCATGGGGGTGGTGGTGGTTAACTCTTCCTCTCCCTGCCATGGTCCCCTGCTGACAAAAAAAATCTCCTTTCAGAAGCTGCTGTTTGCCTTGGGAGGAAATCCCCACCTAGAGCCAAAGGAGGCACTCCCCTTTGCAATGCAAATAGCAGCTTCTAATGTGGGATATTTGCCTGGATGGGTTTGTGGCAGGGAGAGAAAGAATTTAGCTTCTCCTGTGGCTCATGCTGGCTCAGCTTGTCTGAGCATGGAAAGCTAAGCAGGGTCAGGCCTGGCTATTACTTGGATGGGAGAGCCCTCCTCTAGTTTCCTGCATTGAGCAGGGGGTTGGACTCGATGGCCTTGCAGGCCCCTTCCAACTCTATGATCTATGAAATTCTCCCCCTCTCAGGCTTCCACACACCTTAAATGTGTTCACATTAAAGTCACATCTAGCTTGGATATTAGATGCCCCGTGCACAGCCGCAACACAGCCTGAGCCAGTTTCTTCACTCCAACAGCCCTCCTCAGGGCCAGCCTGTGACAGTTTGCTGCATGAGGCAAAGAGCAGGAGTCCAGACTCCAGCCCATACTGCTAAGCTGACTGGATTGGCAGTTGAAATGTACTTTTAGCACAGGAAATAGAACAGCATCCTCTCCTGCACCTGGAGCAGCAAGCCAGCTTAGGGAGTGCAGGGCAGGCCACACGGCACGCACCACTCTGTCTTCCAACACCTTAACCACTATGCCCCTCCACACAGCAACTGCCTGAGGCAGCCATCTCACTCTGCCTAATGGTAGGGCCGGCCCCGGTCCTAAATGGGGTAACACGCTCTTGCCCAACCCACTTGACCTTGTAGGCCAGGGGTAAACAACAACAACAATAACAACAACGGGGAAAACAGAGTTAGAAACAAATTCTCCTAATTCAATTTTCTTTACCAAATTCTGATTTGACATTCTATTAGCTAATGAGTGTGGGGCTTTGTTTTGCTTCTTATTCACAATGGACCCAGTTATGTATATATGTTAGATTTAGCTTTGTTTGGTTTTTCTTTGTTAAAGGAAAAGGTAGGTAAAGCACAGAGTGCTGTATGGAAAGTTAATACTTAACTCTTATTATCTTAAACATTTGTTACTACCACTCCCATTAATCAATTACACTCCCATTAATAATTACATCATGGATGGAAGTGAGGCAGACTTGCATTTATTTATGCAACGTTTGATTTTACCCTCCTTCTTTGGTGATGGTTCTAGGGTCTGTGTTGTGTGTGTCTGTAACCACCATTCCTACTGAGGAGGAAAATGTTTTATTTATTTATTTATTTATTTATTTATTTATTATATTTATTAATCGCCCATCTGGCCGGCCACCCGGCCATATAATCTAGGCCTATCCTGTCTAGCTATGTTGAGGGCCTGTCAGTTGGAGGCTGGAATTTCTTGTACAGGCAAACAAGGATTAAAAGGCTGCCTCCAGGCTGAGGGACTAAAAACAAGGCCTAAACAAGGACTAAAAAGGCTGAAGATATTCACCTTGTTCCCTAGTAACACAGCAACAGTTACTAGAGATGTTTACTGAGAAAGAGCTGGGTTTTCCTACAGACCCAGTACAACCAGGGCTTTCCCTTGGACAAAGAGTCATTGTGCTGGGGCGACAGCACCCCTGTAAGGGGAACATGCTTTTGCAAGGAAAGAGAAAGTATGATACAAAGGCAAGGCAGAATGGAAGCACAACTGAGCCCTTCAACAGCTCAGTGGGAATGAGCAGTGAGAAGAAACCTGTTGTGGCTGGAATGGAATGGATCAGAGTGTTTGTTGTTTATGCAAACCTTTCCATCCTGCCTTTCAGCCCTTAAAAGGGTCCCCAAAGGAGCTTACAGATATATAGAATGCACGTACAATGAATAGTAAATACAGTCAGTGATACCTTGGATTACGAGCATAATTCGTTCCAGAACCATGCTTGTAATCCAAAACACTCGTATATCACAGCGAGTTTCCCCATAAGACATAATGGAAACTCAGATGATTCGTTCCACAACCATTTAATCTGCTTTGCCGGCTCCCTGGCAAGGAGCGCCATGGAGGCGAGTAGCCCACAGAGCGAGTGGCCGCGCCGCGCCTCCATGGGGCTTCCTGCCAGGGAGCCGGCAAAGCAGTGATTAAATGGTTGTGGAACGAATTCCCGGGAGCCGGCACAGCAGCGTGAAGCGCCCGCAGAGTGAACGGTCGTGCCGCACCTCGCCTCCATGGGGCTCCCTGCCGGCTAGGCAAAGCAGTGGGAGGCGAGGGCCCAACGAGCGGGCGCGCCGCACCTCCACGGGGCAGGGAGCCAGCACTTTAAGTGCGAGGCGCCGGCAGAGCGTGTGGCTCATGTTGCGAGACTTGCTCGTCTTTCAAATTTAAATTTATGCTAACATTTTGCTCCTCTTACAAGAAGCTCACATACCGGGTTACTCGCAATCCGAGGTATTACTGTACAGAGCACATTTAAGACAGAGCTATTAAAAGACTGAAACATAATAGCCAGCAGGAAATTAAAAAACTAAGCCATTAAATACAGGCCTGTGGCTCACGCTGGCTCAGCTTGTCTGAGTGTGGAAAGCTAAGCAGGGTCAGGCCTGGTTGTTACTTGGATGGGAGACCCCTCCCCTAGTTTCCTGCATTGAGCAGGGGGTTGGACTCGATGGCCGTGTAGGCCCCTTCCAGCTCTATGATCTATGAAAACACAATCAGGCAGCAAAAGGGAAGTGCCATGATCAAAAAGGCCCTGTCCATATCTCAGCAAGCCAGGTCTCCGATAGTAACAGGTTATGGAGCAAGACTTTCCCAATACATCCTCCGCGGCCACTCACTTCGCCACTGATGATGTAATGTTGGCACTGGGGATTAGTGGTGACTGACACTGTTGCCCTTGTCTTCTCACCTACCCCCCAATCCCAAATCTTGACATTGTTAAGGGGAAAACAGATGCTATAAGGGTGAATCTCTGGAAGCCAATACTGAGAATTGCACTGTTGCCATGACACGCTTCCCTCCCACCAGCAGCCAAGGGTAGGCGCCATGTGCATCCACAGATAAACCCCATCCCATGCCTCCAGCACAGGGGGCAAAGACACAGGGCCCCCCCTCAGGTAAGGGGTGGAAGGGGGAGCACATGCTGCCATTGCTAACTGCTGAAGCTGAACAAAAGAGGAAAAAATTCTCAGGTGCCCAAATAATTTTATTTTATTTTTTGCCCTACTGCTGAAGCCACAGCCCATTCCGCCAAGCCTTGCTATATGGACAGTGATGTGGATGAATTGCAACCTAACACCTTTTTCATTCCTAAGCAGCCTCAAGAAGAGTACTTGCTTCTCAGTGCTCCACGGCCGGCCCATGGCCAGGCATTCTACTACCCTAACACCACTCCATTTAAAGTCATGCAAGTCGGCATCGCCCCCAGAAGCCCACCACAGCCTCCCAGAGGACAGTGGGATGAGCAACGGTACAGACACGTCACATTCTCCCCCTCTCCACCCATGGCAGAGGGGGAGGCTGATGCATGAGCACCAGCTACCGTGCTCAGGTGATTTACACTACATCACCTCGACACCACACCACCCAGGCATGCCAGGGCTCTCACAACGTGTTACGGATGTTGCCTTTTGCTAGTGGCTATATATCCCCCCCCCACCTCCCTCTTCTCTCCACAAGCTCTTGCCCAACAGGTATGGATCCCAGGTATCATGCTGTTGCACTGATGGCAGAGGCCGCCCCACATGTCAGAAAACCAGGAGACACCCAAGAAATGCTGCAGATGCAACTGTCAAACAGCTCTGTTTGGCCAGGATCCTTTACCCTTGCAATCTCCATGACAGCCACAAGTGCAGTAGTCCATTGTCGCACTCCAGCCTTACAAAGACACTCTGCACCTGCAGCCCTCGGTCTGGTCATTGTCCGAGGCACAGGGGCCCTGCTGCAGGGTGTTTTTCTTTCCTCATAGGTGCCACATCTATCCTAATGTTGCTCAAGAAGGACCAATGACTTTTGAGTTGGTATCATTGAATTGTGTGTTGCCTTTATTTGCAGTCAGAGCCTAGCTAGAAAGGGACCCCTTGCGTCAGCCTTCCCCAGCCCAAGCCAATCCAGATAGTTTGGACTACAACTCCCATAATCCCTGACCATTGGGCATGCTTTCTGGAGCTGATTGGACTTGCACTATGAACCATTTGGAGGGAGCTCAGATTCAGAATAAATCATGGAGATATGGCTGCTGCTAGGGTGCAAGAGAAGCTCCCAGGAATGTCTGATGGGGCAAGACAGGGCCCTGGCCAGGGATGGGATCCCAAGTCCTCTGAGTCCACTGATTACACAAGGAAGACAAGGGAGACCCATGAGGATGGGTGAGTGGGGGTGCAAGCAGCGGGGAAGGAGTAGACGGCATGGTTGTGTCCGTCCCCCCCCCCCCCCCCCACTGCTGGTATTGTTTTTCTTTTCCCTGGGCCAGAGAACATTTGAATGGAACGGATTTTCCACCTGGGCACAAAATTATCCAGTTCAAGATATACTAAAATCTAATAAATAATTGTAGCTAAACCCATCAGCAATCCCACCCCCACCGAAAAAAAAACCCCATCCCTTGAAATAGCCACAAAAACAAATGAGCATTGGAGCATCCCATTTTATGGTCTTTTCCTGGGCATTTTTAATAACTTTATTACTTAGCAGCTCTGATAAGTTGGTCACTGAACAAGTGTGGCCAAATTTCTGAACCAGGCTATCTCCACTAGACTATATTTGATTTCCCACTCTCACGTGTCCAATTAACTAGTTGTGCTGTATGTATGTACTATATTGTGTGAGGAATGGTCTATCGACTGCAATAAAAGATTGTTGTTGTTGGGGAGCATTGGAGGGGACAATCCTATGGCCCCTAGACCATGTCAATGGGGGGCTAGGATATTTCCCAGCTCCGAGGTCAGAGACAGTGCTCCAGGAATTGGAGCTCCGACCCCGCTCCCCCTCACAGCCAGTGCGGAAAGAACCACACCGGCTGCTCTCCGAGGTCGGGAAAAACAACTTAGGAGAGGGGGAGAAAGAGGCGTTCCAGTCGGCAGGGAGGGGAGGATCTAAGTAATCAGTTTGATCCAGCACTACCTGAAGTTGAGAAGACATCACCTTGCCAAAGAATGGCAAAAATGGGTGGCATTGGGGGTCTGCCAAGGGAAAGATACAGGCCTGTGGCTTACGCTGGCTCAGCTTGCCTGAGCATGGAAAGCTAAGCAGGGTCAAGCCTGGTTATTACTTGGATGGGAGACCCCTCCCCTAGTTTCCTGCATTGAGCAGGGGGTTGGACTCAATGGCCTTGTAGGCTCCTTCCAACTCTATGATCTATGAAATCTATGAAAGTGAAGTTTACTCAGAATCCTAAGCTCCCTCACACCTCCTACAACAGTAACATTAAACTTGCAAAAAAGGTAGTGTAAGTCAAAACACATACACTGAGCCAAAAAAGCCAAAAACCTGTTCCCACCTCCTCTAGCTTTGCCCACACAGCCACAATGGAGCCACAACTCAGCAACCTTAACCTCCCATTTAGCATTCAGTTTTGGGTCACTACTAGTGCATCACACGAGACAAAAGGAGAACCCAGATATTTTTCAGCATTCTTGAAATCCCACATTTCAAATTTCTTACCCAACCTTTCCCGATAGACATGTAGAACAACAAAATGGACATTTAGCAACCAAAAACAAGATCTTTTCCAAGTTAGAACAAAGGCTAGTGGCATGATCAAGGATCACCTTTTGAACCAAACTGTGACTGGGTTCACCAACACAACAACCCACCATGGCTGGGATCCCAAGTCATATGAGTCCAAGTCCTATAAGTTAACATTGGGTTAACGTGCCATGCGAAGTACGAACCAGTGATGAGATTGTCAGGGTGGCTTAACATTGGGTTATAATGCTTGTAATTGGGGTTGTTTCACCCACGATGGGTTCTTGTCTTGTGTCACTCAAACCTGGACGACATGACCTATGAAGGGTCAACCCCATCTGTGAGCAAGCCACTTGGAAAGAGCAACAAAGCCACCTTACAGCTCTTGTCAAGCAACTGCCATTGCCAGCCACCCCAAAAGTGCCCAAAATGCTTTGGAAGCATTTGACAGGCTGGCTTTTGACAGCAGTCAAGTGCTTGCAAAGGGGTGATTTACTTACCTTCACCCCTGGGTGGGGGGCACTGGACAGGGTGGGTATCTGCTGGACTTTGCCAGCTGGACTTTGCCAGCAGGGCCCCCCACCCATCCACCCACCTTGACCCACCCCACATTCCCTATTGCTGCTCCTGCATAACTGCGGTTGTCCACAGTTGCACATGGGTGGCAAGAAATTAAAAAATAATAATTTGCAAAAATCAGGGGCTCCAATTTTTTATTTTTTTTTAAAGTAGTTGGAAACCACAGGCAGCCCCTCCAAGGTACTGCTGGGCCACCTTGGAGGGACAGCTCATGGCTGTCAAAAGGGGAATCATGAAAGCCGGCTTGATAGCCAGCTTTCACAGTCCGAAGAAAACATTTTTTTAAAGTGACAAAAAATCTCCCGCCACCACCGCGAGCCCTTTCAGGCTCACCGCAGCTTTGTGTGTGTGTGGCTTATTGTGATGTGCGAACCTGCCCATTGTGTTTCATTAATTATGTCTTTTAAAAGCACACTTAACACTGCCATGTTTATTTTGAAGGAAAGGCAACCAGTGGGCCCCTGAAATGGCACCAATGCTCTTGATCCCAATTAGAGCCTGCACCGATTTCCTGTTGAAAATCCCTTCACTCCGCTACTATTTGTCTGGGGGTTCTGCTATTGGTCTTGGGGTCCTGGATGCCAGGGATGTTGAAGAGTCCTTGGTCTCGAGTCACGAGTCGAGTCACGAGTCTTTGGACTCGAGTCCCGAGTCTGAGTCCAAGTCCTTGCTGACTGGTGACTCACGAGTCACGAGTCCTGAGTCACTCCCAAAACTGACTCCACGAGTCCCTATTAAAATCAGTGGGGTTTCCCCCCGACAAAATAAGGCTACCGTACTTCAGATGTGTGGTTTAAATAAGTTCTATGCACAAGTGTGCCTTTTTATTTCAAAACTCTGCAACTGATTTTGGCAAGAACAGACCAGGCAGACAAACCCAAAATAACCAGGCAGGCAGAGGAGGCAGGGAACCCCAAACAGGCAGATAAGCAGTGCCCTTTGTCTTGGACAATTCAACTGTTGAACTGGTCAAGAAGAGACCAGGCAGGCAGAGGAGGCAGGGAACCCCAAACAGGCAGGCAGAGGCAGCCAAACCCAAAATGTCTGGCCCTAACCCTAAGCCCCCACAATAACACATCAATCAAAATAAATCTTCAACACATCGTTGGGGCTGTGCTCCTAGTAGCTGTCCATAGTGGCCGAGCAGCGGCGTGCCTCGCTTCCATGCGCTCTTCACCGGTGATCGTGCTCCTCTCCACTCCTGGCACAGCCCAGGGATGTTGATGAGTCCTTGGTCTCGAGTCCCAAGTCGAGTCTCGAGTCCCATTAAAAATATTGGGACTCGAGTCAGACTCGAGTCAGAGAGGGACTCAGTCCGACTCACGAGTCGAGTCCTCGAGTCCGAGTCCCCATCCCTGCTGGATGCTGAGGGGGCAGTCAGAGGAAGGAGATCTTGCTTGTATGAGGTTCAAGGCTGGAGGTTGTAGCCCTCTGCAAAGCAGATCACTCTGTTCTCCAGCTAGGAGGACATAGGTGAGCTGGCAGGCAGGGAGGGGGTGAATTCAAACTCTGCCCCCTCTCTCTTATCTGCCTTCTCTTCCCGCCCATGCCGCATTTCCCAGGAGGGCTAACCTTGACCCAAGCATATCTGTGCTGCTGTCACTAAGTGATCCCATCTGCCAGCTATTGAGCTGTTTTCCCTTTCTCTGGGACTGTTGGGATGCCCACATACTCAAAGCCCGCCCGCCACTTCTCCCAGGAGAATTTTGGTCTCCTCTCACCGTTACCACTCCTTCATTTCCTCTGTGGGGCTGATTTCTCCTTGTGCCCATTAATAATTTGCTTTTACCACGTAATTTGGAAAGTTGTACTTCAGACCTTGTTCACTCTGCTCCTGCGTGCCTTTCTGCTTGGTATTTATGCAAGAACATGCCCTTTGAGTCTTGATTAATTAATTAATCACCCTGGAAAGATTACTCATTGGCCCCTATTCCCCCATTTCTGGTTTGAGACTAAAAATATTCTGGGGCCTTAGAGATATAACTAGATGTGTATACTCTGGGTTTTAAATAAATAAATAAAACTAGACATTTTGCACCAAAGGAACCCAACTTCTACTTGGTACAAAAAGCTGAATTCATCAACATGTATAAAATATGTAAATTGAGTAAATGCACCTCTTTAGCTTAGTTGACTTAATGTATTCTGCTTTGAATTGACCTCAATCTGAATTGTCTTTGCTTGCCCTCAGTGTCATGCAGACCTGGACCAATTTCCCCAGGGTGGCTTGTTCATGAGCCCCAAGCCACTGCAACAACCCGTGCATTGTGGGTATGGGGAATCAGCTACTGAGCCCCTTGGCAAGAGCAGCAAAAAATGCTTGCAGTTCCTGCCAAGCGGCTCCCAGGCGACCACCGGTGCCAGCCACCGTGGAAGTGCCCAAGCGGCACTTGGGGGCAACTGGCACTGGCTTTCCCGCGCCCCCATCGCAACCGTGAGCCATTTCGGGCTCACCAGGGCTTTTTCCCCCTTTCGTTTTTTTGGAGATTGCGAAAGCTAGCTTGACAGCAAGCTTTCACAATCCCCGTTTTGACAGCCACTGACAGCCAACAGATTCAGTTGTACAAGTGATTTATTTAATTTATTTAAATTAAAAATAAATAAATAATAAAAGTGATTATTATTTTTTTGCACAAATGGTTTTTGCACATTTTTTTTAAAGCTTCTGAAGCCACAGCAGCCCCTCCAAGGTGCCACTCAGGGTAGTTTGAAGGGGCTGTCAGTGGCTGCCTAAAAGGGGCTCGCGAAAGCCAAATGTCAAGCCAGCTTTTAGCTTTTGCTATACAGGCCTGTGGCTCACGCTGGCTCAGCTTGTCTGAGTGTGGAAAGCTAAGCAGGGTCAGGCCTGGTTGTTACTTGGATGGGAGAGCCCCTCCTCTAGTTTCCTGCATTGAGCAGGGGGTTGGACTCGATGGCCTTGTAGGCCCCTTCCAACTCTATGATCTATGAAATCTATGAAATCTCCAGGGGGGAAAGGTAAAGGGAAACAAAGCTGCAGCAAGCCAAAAATGACTTGCAATCACACAGGGGAGCGGGGAGACTCCCCACTGAGCAGAAGCACAGGAGGGGCTCCAGCTGTTTTGGGGGCTACATAGGCAAGCAGGCTCCCAGAGAGCGAGCGATCAGAGTGAGCGAACAGGGAGAGAACAAACAGGAGTTTGGCAGCAGAGTTGTAGTGGAAGAGGGACAAGGCAGAGCGGTGAGTGGACTGGAGAAAGGGCCCAGGGGCTGCCCATTCTAAGTCGCCGTGTGCTCTCCTATGAGCTCCTGAGAGCTTCACATGAAGGGGCGTGGCCTGTGAGCAGGGGCTGAAGGGGGCGTGGCCTGAGAGCTCATTCTGTTTCTTGACTCCCAGCTGAGCAGAAGCACAGGAGGGGCTCCAGCTGTTTTGGGGACTATATAGGCAAGCAGGCTCCCAGAGAGCGAGCGAACAGGGAGAGCGAACAGGGAGAGAACAAACAGGTGTTTAGCAGCAGAGTTCAGCAGGGGAGGTCCATCATCATCATTATCATCATCATCATCATCATCATCATCATTCTTTTCTTTTCTTGTAACACACATTTATACACCAGTGGGACTCTTCCGGGAAGACAGGACAAAACACAGGCCATTCCAATTCAATCAGAAAGGTGGGGGGGGGGGGGAATAGAGAGTATGGACAGAAAAGACTCTCCAGTGGTGCTGACCTGCAAGGTGTGTGCAATGTTTGTTTTCTTGCCTGAGATCAGCATGGCCTGCACGTGCAACAAGTGCAAGCTGGTTGCGCTGTTAGAAGAAAAAGTGAGAGGACTGGAGCGGCGAGTGTCAACCCTCAAGTGAATAAGAGAACACGAAGAGTTCCTAGACAGAACGGTGGAACTACAACGGCAAAGTGATGTACAGGAGCCAGAAGAGCAACAGCAAGCTGAGGCAGAATCGGAGAATGCTGAGGCGAGGAAAAATGAAGTAAAAGAAACTCCCTGGAAAAGGGTGGCAGTTAGGAGCAGCAGAAGAACTAGAAGACTCCCCCTTGCATGGGATTGAAACCAAAGTATGTGGCAAAGACCCATGGACTTGCCAGGTATGCTGTCTCCCTGGGGCACGGATTAAAAATGTGACTAAATGGTTGCCAAGGCTCATAAAGCCCACTGACATGTATCCCATTTTTCTCATCCATGTGGGAACAAATGATATGGCCAAGTGAAGCTATCATGTCAGACTTTGAAGATTTGGGAAGGAAACTCGAGAACTTTGGGCCTAGATGGTTTTCTCATCCATCCTTCGAGTACTTGGAAGAGGAATAGAAAGGGAAAGAAAAATACTGCAGGTGAATGACTGGCTATGAAGGTGGTGCCAATGCGAGAGATTTGGATTCTGGGACACTTCCTGGAAGATGGACTGTTGGCAAGGGATGGGTTGCACCTCACAAGGACTGGGAGGAATATGTTTGGCCACAGCATGAAGAACTTCGTCAGGAGGGCTTTAAGCTGAATCCAATGGGGGAGGGAGATGTAAACTCAGGGGTAACAATGGATGAAGGCCTCTGCACCACAACGGAGAGAACAGCTCCAACAGTGCCCAATAATAGTCTACCACAAAATGTAGGAAGACAGCAAGACTATAAAGCACATGGTTTTCGATGTCTATATACTAATGCCTAGCGTACGGGCAAAAAACAGAATGAATTTGCCCTCTTAATACAGGAAGGCAAATATGACTTGATAGGTGTAACAGCAACTGAAGGATATAACTTGTTCAAAAAGAACAGAAGGAACAGAAAGGGAGGTGGAGTTGCACTGTATGTTAAAAATACATATCTCTGCACAGAAATACAGGAGGATGACCCATCGAGAGCATCTGGATTAAAATAAATGGGGCAAAAAAAGAAGAAAAAAACGACCATGGTGGTCAGAGTCTACTACCGACCACCCAATCAAGAAGATGAGGATGAAACTTTTGAAAAGCAAATTGCCAACGTTTCAAGAAGGCATGATGTAGTAGTAATGGGGGACTTCAATTTCCCCGATATCTGTTGGGAGACAAATTCTGCCAAACAACAGGGCTTGGGACCACAATACTTGATGGAACGCCTCTCCCAACCATAATCTACCCATACATTACGCTCAACATCTGGGGCCTTCCCCGACTGACATCTCCGAGGGAGGCTCAGAGGGTGGCAACAAGGGGGAGGGCCTTTTCTGTGGTAGCCCCCCAACTGTGGAACAAGCTCCCCACTGAGGCCCGCCTGGCACCAACTCTACTATCTTTTCGGTACCAGGTTAAGACTGCCCTCTACATTGAGGCTTTCAATAACTAAATGGTATATGGTGGGGCGGTAAATTGTTTTAGCAGTCGTGTTTTATTAACTTGTTTTAGTTTTTTGTGATATTTTAAAAATTGGTTTTAAATAATGTTTTTATTGTTTATATTTAACTGTATTTTATTTTGAAAATAGTAATAAGAATTCGAAAATGTTAGCAAGATCCACACAAAAAAAGAAAGAAAAAAGTATAGTTGGGGTAATTAAAGATAAAAAAGGGAAAGGACATAATTTAATGCAGGACAAATTAAAAATATTTCATGAATTTTATTCAGAATTGTACAAGGCTGGAGATTGTATGGAAGAGAGGATTAATGAGTATATAGGAAAGCATTTTAAAATTAGACTAGTGGATGAAGATAGAGAAATTATGGAACAACCTTTTTCAGAATTGGAAATAGAATATGCAATAAATAAACTGAAAGAGGGTAAGACCCCTGAACTAGATGGTTTAGGGGCTGAATACTACAAGGTCTTTAAGAAAATGTTGGTTCCAAGACTAAAGAGGTTATTTAATGATATTTTTTTGGAGGGGGGAGAGATCCCTTCTTCATGGAAGCAATCTAAGATTATTTTAATCCCGAAGCCAGAGAAGGACTTAACGGAGCCAGGTTCCTATAGACCCATTTCCTGAATAAATCAAGATGCAAAATTGATGACAGCAATATAAGCGAGAAGGATGAACAAGTTTATTACTAAATATGTCAGGATAGACCAATGTGGTTTTATGCAAGGAAGACAAATCGCAGATTTAACAAGAAGAGTGTTAAATATAATATAATTAATAAAGAAAAATAAATTGAGAGCAGGGGTAATAGCGTTAGATATTTTTAAAGCCTTTGATTGCGTGGAATGGCCAACATTAAAAAGTTTAATTAAAATTATGGGGTTTGGAGAAAGATTTAGAGGAGTAGTTAATCAATTGTATTCAAAAAATGTTTCATCAGTTGTAGTAAATGATGGTTTAACAGAGCAAATTTACCTAGGTCGAGGAACTAGACAAGGATGTCCCCTTTCGCCTATTTTGTTTACATTGGTAATGGAGATTTTAGCAAATGTATTTAGAGAAGATAGAAATATAGGCGGGATAGGGATTAGGGAGAAGATAAAAATAAATCTTTTTGCAGATGATACTCTTTTGACAATCGAAAACCCTATGGAAAATATGGATAGAGTGGAGAATCATTTAAAGGAGTTCGGGGAAGTAACGGGGCTACAGATTAATTGGGATAAATCTAAATTTTTGTTGTTTAACTATAGTAAAAGAGAAGAGATTGAAATGTGTAAAAAAAAAAGTAATTATAAGATTAATAATGTAATTAAATATTTAGGAATTGTAATTCCAAAAGATATAGATAAATTGGGAGATCAGAATTATAGGAAATTAAAGAATGAGGTAAAGAATAAAATAGAGGAGTATAAAAAAATTGGACTTTCCTGGTTTGGTAGAATTGCTTTGATTAAAATGAAGATTTTGCCAAAGATAAATTTTTTATTTCGGATGATACCAAGTGCGATATCAGATAAGGAACTTAAAGATTGGCAATCAATTATTAATACATATTGTAATGGAGGGAAAAAATCTAGGATTACTAAAACAAGATGGTATAAAGCACAAAAAGTAGGGGGTTTGGGTTTGCCGAATTTAAAATGGTATTATATAGCGAATCAATTAAGACATATAGTGGATATTATAGCACGCCCTAAAGAAATAATGTGGTTGGAGTTAGAAACATGTGAACTACGTAGTACTTTGGGGAATATTTTTTTTCAAAAAAATAATAATAAATTGATAAAAAATATAGACAACCATTTTCTAAGAAATTTGTTAATGATTTGGGGTACTATGAAGAGCATATTTATACCAGGGATATCTCCATTAACTCCGGTGGTAGCTCTTAAGGATTTTCCTGAAAACTTAAGATTAGAGCTGGAGGGTAAACTAAGAGAAGAAAGGGTTCTTCGTCGTGGTCTCTGTGCTTCACACACCTGGGCTCTGCGCCTGCGCAGAGGTCCTTCGGGAAACTTCTATAGCTAAGGCGTTTTGGCGGGAACCCCTCCCCCACCGATGACTGAGCATGCTCGGAGGGGTTCCCGCCCATTCCCTCAGTTCCTTTTCGACCGCCATTGTGGCAAGTCACTTCGGAACTTCTCCTCGTCTCAAAGTATTTTTGACAAGGCGTTTCTTTCCTACACTCTACTTCTGCTTGCGAGAAAATGTCCCACAAGGGGGCATTCCGAAAATGTGTCCGCTGCGGAGCTAAACTCCCCTCAACTGACGGCCACTCACTTTGTGTTTTCTGCCTCGGGGAGGGCCATAAGGTGGATGCCTGTCCCCACTGCCAGGCCTTTACGAGACAAACGCGCCGGCAGCGGGCGGACCGTCTCAAGGCTGAAATGTGGACCAGGGCTCTTCGGGCGGACGCCTCAGACCCCGCGCCACCGGCCGGGCCAAACGCGGTTGAACACGTAAGCCCGCAAGCCCGTCCCGTGCCAGCGGAAGACAACGCGAGTGCGGGGCACAGCTTGGCTATTGCCAAAGCCAGAAAATTGGCAAAAAAGGCTAAAACCAACCTGGCGAAGGGGAAGGAGAAGAAAAAGAGGCATCATAAAATGGACAAACGCACGGAGTCCGGAGCTCTGCCCGCTTCGCCTCCGCCGCCATCGCAGTCGGCTGACTCGGTGGCGAGAGCCTCTCCTTCCCCGACGAGGCCGTCGACATCGATGCCCTCGATACCGGCAGTCGCTTCCACCTCGATATCGGAGGGCGAGCTGAGAGAGGAGTCTCCGGTTCCAGCTGCCCAACCACAAGGACAGCCTATTACGCAGGAGTCGGGACGACGCTCTCCTTTACCTGCTGCCTCCAGCCTCCGCCTGAGAGAACGTTCGGTGTCGACCCACCGTTCGCTCCACCGTTATCGGTCCCGCTCACCACTATCTGACTGGGATCGAGGCTCGACCTGGACGGGTCGGCCTAGCCAAGCTTATTGGGACGAATATTCCTACTACTTTCGAGATCGGTATGAGGACAACCGTCGTTATCGGTCCCCCCCCAGGCGGCCGCCTTCCCAATGGTCGCACGGCTACACCCATCATCGCCATGCGAACTCACGCGCCGCGCCCTCGGCCGCATTGGGTAGGGCACCAACACCGTCATCTCCGGTCCGCTCTACGACCTCCAGCCGGCAACCTCCGCCGATCCCACCACGTTCCTCCCCGACTTCTCGATCACCGCCGCGAGCAGTCTCAACTTCAGCAAATGACTATGAGTCGGACTCGGACTCAGAGGTGTCGAGAGCCCTCTCAGGCCCGTCCCCAGATCCGCAGGTCTCCTCCGCTGATGCCCCTTCTCCATCAGAGGACATGGGTCATTTTACGGACAGGATTCGTCGCATGGCACAGGCTCTGGGTCTTCCTACCCAACAACAGGAAGAACGCATCCAGGACCCTGTCTTTGACGCAGTCCATACTGAGGATTCGGTACCGACGGCAATTCCCTTCCTGCCGACTTTGCTTCACACAGCTCGTCAGACATGGAAGACCCCAGCAACGCTTCCCGCGACAGCTAAGCGACTGGATAGCATGTACAGAGTCACAGAGGACGATGTTAAGTTCCTCTTCTCACACCCCCCACCGAATTCCATCGTGGTGGAGGCTGCACAGGGGAAATCGGCCAGGCAGCATAGTACACCAGTGGACAAAGAGGGTCGGCACCTCGACCTCTTGGGGCGGAAGATTTACTCGACCTCGTCCCTGGCTCTCCGCGTGGCCAATTACCAGGCTACTATGGGTCGCTACCAATTATTCCTCTGGGAAAAAATGGGATCGCTCATCGCCTATCTCCCCGACGACCACAGGGAGCTAGCCCGCGTTTTTCAAGATGAAGCTGTCCGGCTCTCCCGTCAGCAGATTAACACGGCCAGACACCAGGCTGACTGTGACGCTAGAGCCATAGTAGAAGCAGTCGCCTTGAGACGACACGCCTGGCTCAGGTCCTCCAACCTAACTCCGGAAGCTCGATCCAGGATTGAAGACCTGCCGTTCGATGGGGTAGGACTCTTCAATTCCACCACCGACGACGCCATGGACACCATCTATAAAGCTCGGACCACGGCGAAGAAAATGGGATTCAGCACCCAGCCGTTGGCTCGCCCTTATCGGCAAGGCCGCTGGCAGCGTCCTAGACCTTCGTTCACTCCTACGCAGACACAGCAGCAGCGTCAAGCACGTCCGCAGCAGCCCTCCATACCGAGACGCTCATACCAACAATCCCGGTACCAGGGCTACCGCAAAGGTGGAGACCAGGGCAGACGGTGGGTTTGACTCCGGGCGAAGCTCGAACGGCGCCAACCTCTTCTTCGATGGTCGCTTGTCATCCTTCCTACCATCATGGAGGAGCATTACAACCGACCGCTGGGTCCTCGCCATCGCCCAACACGGCTACCGAATCAACTTCGACGTCCTACCGCCCTTCCTCGGCCTGAAAACGACGCCACCCTCTCGTCCTCTACTCCTCGAGGTCGTCACCCTACTCCACAAAGGGGCGATCAAGAGGGTTCCACCGGCGTCTCTTTACGAGGGGCTGTACTCCCGCTATTTTACAGTCTCGAAGAAGGGCGGAGGGCTACGGCCCATATTGGATCTCCGGGGAGTGAACCGGTTCATTACACCACAGAAATTCCGGATGTCGACCCTCCAATCCATCTTACCCCTTCTGCACCGTGGGGACTGGTTCGCCTCCGTCGACCTACGCGATGCCTATTTCCACATCGCGATCCATCCGGACAGCCGTCGATTCCTTCGATTTCGCATAGGACAGGACGCCTTCCGATTCACGGTGCTTCCGTTCGGCCTCTCCACCGCCCCGAGAGTTTTCACCAAGTGTGCAGCCGTTGTCTGTGCCCACCTTCGTTCATGCGGGATTCAAGTCTTCCCATATCTGGACGACTGGCTCCTAGTCGATTCGACCAAACAAGCACTGTCTCGGGCGGTCGGCTTCACTCTCACTCTACTCCGAACGCTAGGATTCTACGTGAATTGGGAAAAATCGGTCCTATGCCCTTCGACATCGATCCAGTACATCGGGGCATCCCTGGACTCCATCAGGGCCAGGGCGTTTCTCCCACGGGACCGTGTGGAAAAAATTCCAAAGTTGGCAACAAAGCTGTTCAACGCTCGCCGAGTCACTGCCTTTGGAGTTCAGCGTCTCCTGGGTTTTATGGCATCGACAGTCGCAGTGGTCGCCTTCGCAAGACTTCGGATGCGTCCACTGCAGATATGGTTCTTGCGTGCCTTCGACCCGGCCTCCGATGCGCATCGCACTTACCTGGTCCTTCCCCATCACACCCGGACCTCGCTTCGCTGGTGGATGGACCCCACTCATCTGTCACACGGTCTTCCGTTCCGGAATCCACAACCAACCAGGACCTTGACGACCAACGCCTCTCTCCTGGGTTGGGGCGCTCACTCGGGGAACCAAACAGTACAAGGTCGATGGTCCGGACACGACCTATACAGGCACATCAACTATCTCGAACTGTTAGCGGTCTGGAAAGCCCTCCGGGCCCTAGTTCTCGATCTTGCAGGTCACCACATACAAATAGTAACAGACAATACTACGGTGGTGGCCTACATCAACAAACAGGGGGGCACGAGATCCCTCTCTCTCAACTCCCTCACACAGCACATATACAATTGGGCAATCCCGAAACGTATGTCCTTCACGGTGATCCACATCGCAGGGAAGGACAATGTTTTAGCCGACGCCCTGAGCAGGCTGACTCAGACGTCTCACGAGTGGCAACTGAGCTCGTCGGTTCGCGCCTCCATCTTCCGGGCGTGGGGCACGCCGACAATAGACGTTTTTGCAACGTCGACGAACACGGCCTGCAGGGACTTTTGCAGCAGAGCGGGATCGGACCTGGCGTCGATGGGGGATGCCTTCCTTATCCGATGGTCGGGCACACTGTTTTACCTGTTCCCACCCACTCCACTGATAACCAAAGTGGTGGAGAAGCTGGAACAGGATCAGACCGACTGCATCTTGATAGCCCCATGGTGGCCAAGGCAGCCGTGGTTCTCCAGCCTCCTTCGTCTCAGCGCAGGTCTCCATGTCAGGTTACCGTGCTGTCCGGATCTGCTCACTCTCGATCACGGTCGCGTTCTCCACCCCGACCTCAGCAATCTTCACCTCACGGCGTGGAGAATACGGCCATGACTACGGCCTCTCTGCCTCCGGCTATAGCAGACATCCTACTGGCGGCGAGGAAACCATCGACTCGCCGTTCTTATGCCAGTAAGTGGACTGCTTTCACGGTTTTCTGTGGGGCAGTTAATATGGACCCATTCAACAGTCCCATCTCGACCATCATGCAGTTCCTGCATTCCCTCTCGCAGAAGGGCCTCAAGCTCGCCTCTGTGAAGGTATACCTCGCGGCAATTTCGGCTTACCACCCGCCGTTCGAGGGCCGAACTGTCTTCTCGCACCCTCTTATGCGGCAATTTTTGAAAGGACTACATAACCTATTCCCATCAACCAGAACTCTGCTCCCCACATGGAGCCTCTCGGTTGTCTTATCAGCACTTACCTCGCCCCCGTTTGAACCGCTGGCAACCGCTGACCTCCGTCTACTCACCTGGAAGGTTGCATTTCTGGTCGCTGTCACGTCAGCGCATCGCTCTGGAGAACTCTGTGCGCTCCGTATCGATGCGCCTTACTTGAATTTCCACCGGGACAAAGTCGTCCTTTACCCGGACTTGTCATTCCTGCCAAAGATAGTCACCGACTTCCACTTATCCCAACCTATTTCGTTGCCAGCCTTTTTTCCATCCCCATCGACACCGCTGGAATGTTCTCTCCATACTCTCGACGTCCGTAGAGCTCTGGCATTCTACAGGACTCGCACTGAATCGTTCCGGAAGTCTCCGCGCCTTTTCGTGTGTTATGGCGCTAGACGCCTGGGATCTCCCGTGTCTTCCCAACGTTTCGCGAAGTGGGTAGTGGCCACTATCCGATTGGCTTACGAAATGGCGAAACTTCCCCTGCAAGACTGTATCCGAGCTCATTCTACCAGGGGAATAGCGACGTCCACCGCCTTCGGCAGAGGGGTCTCCCTCGATGACCTTTGCCGTGCCGCCACCTGGTCGTCACCGTCGACTTTCATCAGACATTATCGACACGATACCAGGGCGAGGTCGGATTGCGCATTTGGCAGAGCTGTCTTGTCCTCCCTCTCCGGATGAATCGCACCTGCCCTCCTCCGGTAAGTTAGCTTGTTACATCGCCCAGGTGTGTGAAGCACAGAGACCACGACGAAGAAGAACGGGTTGCTTACCTGTAACCGTGGTTCTTCGAGTGGTCATCTGTGCATTCACACAACCCGCCCACTGACCCCGCTACGGTGCTCATACCCATTACTATGCATCCGCATACCTGTGTTTCGACTGGTCTAGATACTCGACGTCACCGTTGACGTCGGCGCTCAGATGTTGCGCTATCAGATTCTCTCGGTCCTGGGGCCACAATAGGCGGTCTCAGAGGAACTGAGGGAATGGGCGGGAACCCCTCCGAGCATGCTCAGTCATCGGTGGGGGAGGGGTTCCCGCCAAAACGCCTTAGCTATAGAAGTTTCCCGAAGGACCTCTGCGCAGGCGCAGAGCCCAGGTGTGTGAATGCACAGATGACCACTCGAAGAACCACGGTTACAGGTAAGCAACCCGTTCTTATTAGATTGACCGATTGGGTGGAAAAGATGGGGACTAGAGATCAAATAATGGAAATTGTTGGGAGAAGAAGATTATCGTGGTTAAATTTACTACAGTTAGAACAGTGGTCGAAGAAATGGAAAAGGAAAACTGAGTACGAGAGAGATTTAACTAATTTTGAAAAGATGGTCATGTGTAGAGACGGCCTACCAGGTAATGCATCAACAAGAGGTATAACAAGGGATTTATATAGATTGATCCAAAAAGCAAAAGAACAAGAGGATCAGCTTAAGACAGTATGGGATAATGAATTTGAAGAGGTGACCTCGAAGGTGGGGTGGAACAATATATGGGATAGACGGATTGTGAAAATGATGTCAATTAGGATAAAGGAAAATTTTTATAAACTAATTTGGAGATGGTATTTAACTCCAGTAAGATTAAATAGAATAGATAATAATTGTTCTGCATTATGTTGGAGAGGATGTCAGGAAAAAGGGACATATGCTCATATGTGGTGGAGTTGTAAAAATGTATTGGTGTTTTGGCGAGAGGTTTTTACAGAAATATCGAAAATTATTGGTACTAATTTAGAGGTCTGTCCAAAATTAGCATTGTTATCAATAACTGAGAAGCTTATTTGTGATCAAAATACGAAGGAGTTAATTGTAAACTTGTTAACTGCGGCCAGGCTAATGATAGCGAGAAATTGGAAAGTACAACATGTTTTCCTAATAACAGACTGGTATAAGGAAGTTTGGGACATAGCCCTAAATGATAAACTAACTAGTAGTATCAAATGCAAAAAAGGATTGCTAAAGAAGAATAATTTTATGGAGATATGGAATCAATTACTAGACTATGTATTAATAAAGGGGAAGGGTAACATGCCTTGTCAGGATATGTTATATTTTTGGAATTTAGACTTTATATGATCAAGAGGATAGAAGTATATTAATTGGTCCCTTGGAGGGTGGGGGGGGAGCACTTTATGATTTATTGTATGTTGATTATGTTATATTTGTGTGATAATTTTGTATTTTGTTAAATATATTTTTTGTGTTATAATTTGTTTTGAAAAATAAATAAAATATTTTTTTTTAAAAAAAATTAACTGTATTTTATTGTATTTTTTTAATTGATTGTTGTACACTGCCCAGAGAGCTTCGGCTATTGGGCGGTATAGAAAATGAATAAATAAACAAACAAACACGGCCCCTTCAAGAAATTCCTCTTGTGTTGCTGATAACTTCCTCCTACAGAAAGTGGAGGAAGGAACTAGAGGATCGCCTATCCTTGACCTGATTCTAACCAACAGAGATGAATTAGTGCATAAAGTGGCAGTTTCGGGATCTCTGGGGGAAAGTGACCATGTTATACTTGAGTTCTTGATTCTAAAGGAAGTAAAAGCTGAGTGTAGCCAAACATGTACCCTGGATTTTGGGGGAGCCAATTTTAATAGACTCAGAACAATGGTAAGTAAGGTCTCATAGCAAGTGACTCTAATGAGAAAAGGAGTCCAAGATGGGTGGGAGTTTTTTAAAAAGGAAATTCTAAAGGTACAATTGCAAACAATTCCCACAAGGAAAAAAGGTAGAGGGCAACAGAAGAAGCCAATGTGGCTTCACAAAAAGCTCAGAGATTACCTGAAAACAAAAAAGGACACATATAGGAAGTGGAAGGAAGGCTCTACACGGGAAGAGTGCAGGCAGGTAGCACAGAACTGCAGGAATAGTGTCAGGAAGGCTACAGCTGAGAATGAGCTGAGGCTAGTGAGGGATGCTTAAGGTAACAAAAAAGCTGTCTTCAGATACGTGCATAATAAAAGACAGAGGAAAAGAAATGGTGGTTCAACTACACAATGGGGGTGGCAAAATGATAACAGATGACAAGGAAAAGGCAGAAGTGTTCAACTCCTACTTTGGCAAGGTCTTCTCTTGAAAGAGGGTTTATGTCCCCCCTGGCAAACCTGAAGTACAGGCTGAAGGGGCAGGATTGCAGCTTGAGATTGATAGGGAAATGGTCAAGGAACACCTGATTACTTTGAACAAGTTCAAATCTCCAGGGCCCGACGAACTGCAACCTAGAGTAATAAAGGAACTGGCAGAAGAACTCTCAGAACCACTGCCTATTATCTTTGAGAAATCGTGGAGGACAGGTGAAGTGCGAGATGACTGGAGGAGGGCTAATATTGTTCCCATCTTCAAAAAGGGCAAGAAGGAGGAACCTGGGAACTACAGGCCAGTCAGTCTGACATCCATCCCTGGGAAAATTCTGGAGCAGATTATAAAGAAGTCAATCTGCAAGCACCTTGAAAATAATGCAGTGATTACTAGAAGCCAGCATGGATTTCTCAAGAACAAATCCTGCCAGACCAATCTGATCTCATTTTTTTGGCTGGAGCGCTGGGCTGAAAACAACAGAATGAAATTTAATCGGGATAAATGCCAAGTGCTGCACCTAGGAAAAAGAAACCAAACGCACAGTTCCAGGATGTGGGATACTTGGCTCAACAATACTACAAGTGAGAAGGATCCTGGAATTGTTGTAGATCACAAGCTGAATATGAGCCAGCAATGTGAAGTGGCTGCAAAAAAAGGCAAATGCTATTTTGGGCTCCATTAATAGAAGTATAGCTTCCAAATCGCGGGAAGTACTAGTTCCCCTCTACTCAGATGGTTAGGCCTCATCTTGAGCACTGTGTCCAGTTCTGGGCACCACACTTTAAGAAGGATGTAGACAGGCTGGAGAGGGTTCAGAGGAGGACAACAAAGATAATAAAGGGACTGGAAACAAGGCCCTTTGAGGAGAGACTGAAAGAACCGGGCATGTTTAGCCTTCAGAAGAGGAGACTGAGGGGAGATATGATAGCACTCTTCCAGTACTTGAAGGGATGTCACAAAGAGGAGGGCCAGGATCTCTTCTTGATCATCCCAGATTGCAGGACACAGAATAATGGGCTCAAGTGACAGGAAGCCAGATTCTGCCTGGACATCAGGAAAAACTTCCTGTTAGAACAATACGCCAATGGAACCAACTACCTAGGGAGGTGGTGAGCTCTCCCACTCTGGAGACATTCAAGGTGCAGCTGGACAGGCATCTGTCAGGGATGCTTTGAGTTGGATTCCTGCATTGAGCAGGGGGTTGGGCTCAATGGCCTTATAAGCCCCTTATGATTCTGTGAGACAACTTGGTCCTCCCATGGTGTCCCTTGGGATACCCGCAGGAGGACCGGGGGGGGAGGGGGAGGAGGCCAACAACCCCAAGTGAACCCAATCGTATGCTGGGTTCACCGTGGGTTGCTTGCACAACAACCAATCCACCGTGGCTTATTGCCATAGTGGGTTAGTGTGATGTGCGAATGTGCCCTTCAAAATGCCAAATCTGACATGCTATTTGGTCTTGCAATGTCATCACATTGATTTTGTGAGGAAGAAGCCCCAATAGAAAACAAGCATGACACCAAGGAGTATATTTAAAACTGAGGCTGATTCAACCAAAAAATTATGTTTCTTGTATATTGAACACCACAGAGGCTCGTCAAGAAGCTGGCTAGCTCTTCAAGATGCTAGCAATGATGTGGACATGTCCTGTAGTGGTTGGAAGTCATTGGTCATATAAATTTTATTCTTGAAAAATCTGTGATACCGGATGCTCATGCGCTTTTAAATTACGTACATCCCTGTGATGTGGGGAATAACAGATGGACAGCAGAAGTGGATAGTGAGAGCCCTTACAGTTGCAGAGACATACTTCAAACTTGGAAGGATAAACACCCACCATCCAGTGGGCTTAAGATCTTACTGCATTTGCTACATTGCTTATTTTAACGTATATATCTGAAATGGAAGTGTCAATTAAATCCTTTTCCCCCACCTCTTTTTCTCCCCCACTCTTTTGCTTTTTTGGTTGCTGTTGTGGTTATTTTTGTGTTTGCAAATAATTTTTTTAAATCAACAACAACATGATGCCGAGGGAGGGAATAGCAGGCAAACAGGCACGAACAGTGAGCTTTTGAGTGTCTTTTGAGGTAAATTTCAGGACCCCAAAAAGTCCACTTGTGCCAAAAATGTCCATCTAATAACATATGGTGTGTGTCTAGTACAGACTCAAAGAGCAGAGAATATTGAGTCTATCTGCAGTACAAATTTATTTTGATTTTATATTTTAATTGCGTTTCTTAAGAGGTAGCTGATGGCTTAGACCCATGGACTGTGCAGAAGGTGCATGACAGTGGCTCAAATTAAGGAGAAATTGTCTTCTCTCTCCTGCTGTGCTAGTTTCTCCACCTGTTGAGATATTATCGTATTTAGCCTGCATAGCTTCTTGCAAAGAATCCTGGGAATTGTAGCCTTCCTGCTCCCCTGCCCAGAATTCAGGGTTCTGTGGGAAGGGGAAATGACATTTAAAATAGTTTTGAGTGAGTGGTATACATACATGAGCTTCTGAAAAGGGAGGTATTGACTGGTGCAAACACACACACACTTTGCTTCATGCTGCAGCCTCTGTCA
The DNA here is from genome assembly GCA_021292165.1 of Shinisaurus crocodilurus. NCBI lineage: Eukaryota > Metazoa > Chordata > Lepidosauria > Squamata > Shinisauridae > Shinisaurus > Shinisaurus crocodilurus. Next base: position 101,182,435 of record CM037880.1, read on the forward strand.
ATATTGTTTTGGACAGAAGAGGCAGTTAAGGATCAAAGATCAGGGGTCTGGGATGTGATAAAGGATCACTGACTGGAAAAACTAGCAAGAGCCAAGGTGGGAGAAGACAATTCAAGCTGAAGTTGCACCATGGACCTTCTGCACAGTGCAGGGGTTCAGGCCACCAGCTACCTCCAGGAAAACTTTATGGACTTCCAGGACTGGTTTGTCTTCATCTCCACTGCTGCTGACCTCAGAACAACTTTCTTTGTCTTCTTCCCCATCTGGTTCCAGCTGAAGGAGGCTGTGGGAATCCGGCTCATCTGGGTGGCTGTGATCGGTGATTGGTTAAACCTTGTTTTCAAATGGTGAGCATGGATTCTAAGTATCCCTGATCACCATATTTGGAGTCAGGAACAAATTCTCCTTTCAATCATGCTGCCCGGAGACCAACGTGTTGTTTTTTCCACCCCTTTCCTTGCTGTGGAACATGCAAAGTAGTTAGGCTTGGTCCAGACATACTGCCAAACCATGGCATGATACTGTAAGAAAAATCCTGGAAGGAATCTTGGGCTTGTACACTCCATAATCCTGTTTTGCAGGACAAGCACAAACCCAGAAGGAACTAATTAAGCAGAGCATGTGAGGAGAGGATGGGAAGAGCAGGGGACATGCGAGCCCAAGTCTTTTTCCAGGCCTGTTCTCCTGGTGTCAAACCACAGTTTGGCATTTCTACATATTAACCACCTCATAGGAGGATGCCTTTGAGTTTGTGTGAAGTGAATTTTCCCTCCCTGCTGAGTAACCAGAGCCACCCCATAGGGCAAGGCTTCCAGGTTAGTGTGGTGGTGGCAGCTTTCAAATAGGCTTGAGAATCATCGTCAAGCTTCTTTAGAAAGTCAGCATTTCTTGGTTCAGTTGCTTTGAGTAATCTGGAGCAACCCATTTGTTCTTTGGGTACCTTTTTGAAGTGCATTTATTCTCTGACTATGGCACACCATGATCTGGATATCAGGAGGTGATCTGGGAAGAGACTATTAGCTTTCCCTGTGGCAGAGATAAGACTAAGAGTGCAATCCTATACAGTGTATAATATGCACACTTACCCAGGAGGATTAAGTCCCACTGAACTCTATAGGACTTACTTCTGAATAGACGTACATAGGGTTGTAGTATAAGGGAGTATCATTGAACTCAATGGGACTTACTTGTGAGTAGGCATGCATGGGAATGTGCTGTAAAAAATCTTTGGCACCTTCAGACCCAATGATTCCATGAATTCTGCCCTTAAAACTAAATTATGCAATTGCAATCAATATGAAAACTAGCCAAGTAGACATGTTTTAATTTGCATTCTTCATTTTTGTTGCAAAAGTAATTTTATTTTGCAAAATTAAACAAAAAATTTGTAATAAGGGACTGACAGTTGAAATTTTTATTATTTTATATATAGGGCAGAGCAATTCTATGCTTTTCGAAGGACCAACCATCCAATGCTTTGTTGCCTCCCCGTCCTCCTTTCTGGTCCTTTTTTTTTACTAGACTTTTTTTCTTTTCTCACTAGACGTGCCAGTGGGGTGGGTGCTGGGAGGCTTCAGTATGTTGCAGATCCTCATCGCCTCCCCTCCCCACACCCTTCCCCCTCATTTGCATCCTCACCCAAGGTCGGAGTTCCAATCTTGGGTGAGGAAGCCGTCACCATGCTTTCCGCAGCTCTGCAAGGAATGGAGGGGGGGGGGACAATCAGTGTTCAGATTTCCCCTTCTGAGATCATAGCAGTATCTACCTCCTTGGAGGGGGAACTACAAAATATCTCATGGTCCTTGGGATGGTTTCCCAGGGACCATAGGATTGCTCCCTAAGCCACTTTTCTATTAAAACAATATTCAAAGGGCTTACAAAGAATAAAAACCAGCAATCATTTGAAAAACAACAAAAAGCAGTAAGGCCAATAAATAATTAAGATCTTTTAAAACTTAAAAGCATCGAAGAAATAAATTAAATTAGGAAATAATAATGGCAGCAAGGTTAATTAAATGTGAATGAAGAGGCTATAAGATGGTAGGTACCATAGGGGAAGAGGAGACATGGCTGGGTGTGGTTCTGAGTCCAAAATACTCACCTCAGTCTGTTCCTGTTACTGATGCCTTTAGCAGTGCAAGTCTAAGGGAAAATGTTAAAATATTACTTTTATTTAAAGATGGATGTGCATGACATTGGCAGTGTTTATTTCTTGCCTCGTGCCCTGGTTCTTGGGGTCACAGTCACTACTCTTCATTCTTTTTACAGGATCCTGTTCGGAGAGAGACCCTACTGGTGGGTACATGAGACAGATTTCTATGGCATCACAACACGCCCTGTGATCCAGCAGTTTCCCATCACCTGTGAGACTGGTCCAGGTAAGGTTGCAACCACCCTCTTCCCCCATTTCTCTGGGTGCTTTCCTTAAGTCACTGTAATGTGCCCCCTCCTTCCATTGACTTGTCTCTCTCCCCTCCAGGCAGCCCTTCTGGTCATGCCATGGGGTCTTCTGGAGTCTACTACATCATGGTGACAGCATTGCTATCACAACTATTGCCACTGCAGCAAAACACCTTCACTGCCAGGTGAGGCCCACATGCTTACCCTGTGTAAGACAGTTGGGACCTTACTTTTAGGACTGAGTGATAGTGGCTGAGATAGTGTTCCTCCTGGGCTCCTAGATTCTTTTTTCTCCACCCCTCCAAGTTAATATTACAATTCACCATTCCAACTTGCCTTTGGGGCCTTTGCACCCACTGACTAGAGGTGTGAAACTTCTTCAAAGGCCTTTTCTTGGGACAATTTACTCTCCCATTTTCAATTTATTTTTGATATGGTAGCTGCCACATGAATTGATCACTGAATTGACAAGATGACATTTAACATCATTGCCTTAAGCTTTTATGCAACGTGACTTAACAATGTAATTTTTAATAGCAGAGTTCAAAGTTGAGTTATAAAATAGATTTTTTAAAATTTGAGAAATTGACATTTCAGATTCAAATTTCATGGTTCTGACCAATGTTAATTTGTGAAAATTTTAATTTCATCTAGTTTTGACATATCTCTAAATCTCAACCTGCTGGTGTTCTTATTCAATTCATTTTTGGAACATTTATGAGGAGCGTGTTGAGTGGGAGATCATCTTGAAGCCATCACCTGCTTGGTTCAAATGACTTGCGAGAACTAGCCCTTGGTGGGTGCTGCTGTGAGTTCCTGCAAAGGAGACAAGGTAGCTGGCTGTACCACTGGCTACACACCTGGCTTCCTCTAGCAAGGCCATTAGTTCCTCAGAGAGAGGGAGCACGATGCGTAAACAGCTCAATGGTTTAGATCATAAGAACATAAGAAGAGCCCTGCTGGATCAGGCAACGGTCCATCTAGTCCAGCATTCTGTTCACACAGTGGCCAACCAGCTGCCCACAGGATCCCACAAGCAGGACATGAGTGCAACTGCACCCTCCCGCCCATGTTCCCCAGCAACTGGAGTATATAGGCATACTGCCTCTGATACTGGATCACGGGTGATTAATAGTTTTTGGCCTGGTGGTTGAATTCCAATTTGAGAAGGCTCTTGAGGGCTGCATTCCAGCAGTGGGAGAAGGACATGGGGCTGATCAAAGAACAGAGAAAGGAAAGTGGGCAGGAAACATAGCTCAATTCTATGCATGTCTACTCAGGAGTAAACCACAGTGCAATGCCTGCAAAGAACAGCTCAAATGCCTTTAAATACCCTCTTATCTCCAATCACTGATTGGAGCTGGTATATTTAAGTACTGCCTTTGCTGTGGTCTGAACAAGTCCTCCTCACTCCCAGGTGTCTGCGTGGCCTCCTCTGGACAGGATTCTGGACTGTGCAGGTCTGTGTCTGTTTATCCCGAGTCTTCCTTGCTGCGCACTTCCCACACCAGGTGATCTCCGGTGTTATCTCAGGTGAGTTGTTCCCGTTTCAATTTTAAGTACACAGTGGAGCTTCTGTGCATATATGTAAGACTTTATGTTCAAAAGAAATAAGGTAAATGTGTGTATAGTTATGTTACATGCATACCAAGAACACTAGCGTTGAGGGGGTCCAGATTGCCAGCTGTTGTGCATGCTCTGGATCTGAACGATCCTTGTATTTGGAGTTAGGAAGGAAGGAATTTTGCTGAAGGTAAAATTGGCTATCAATAACATTTTTTGGTTGACTGGTATTTTTCCTTCCTTCTCCAGTGTGCAGTATGGCTTGCTTGTAGGAGTCATCTGAAACTACTACTCTGTATTGCTTGAGATATTGCCTTTAGCAATGCAACTGCTCATCTGTTTGGTACTGTGCCTACCTTATGTGAGTTTCCTGATATAGGGGGCAAGCAGGTGGGCAGTCCTGCCTCACAGCAGGGGCCTGGGTTAAAGCTTTCCAACTCAATGACTGTATGAAGAGGAATATCCATTACCTTCTACACAGTACTGGGATGCTCTGGCTAAAGGGATAGCTTGCACTAGCCTCAGTAGACCGACATAAAATGCATTGCCAGAAAAACCGGCTAGTGGATCCGAAGAGAGCTGCTAGGTCAGGGAGGCTGCGCTGCCCTAGCACTTGTGTGTGCATGGGCAGAAGAGATAAAGTAACTCTTAAGATAATAGTATGTGAAGGTGTTTCACTGATCAGCTCTGCTTATATGATTTAAAGAGGGAGAATTGGACACTTCTTGGCAACTCATGTCTGGGTTCAAAGAGAGTGAGATGGGGTGGGCATAGTATTTGATAACTGATGTTTTCATATATTAAATGGTTGCCTGTTTATTCAGTGAAGTCTACCTCCCAAGCCGCTCACCCAGGCCCAAGGACGACAACTACACTGAGAGGCACTGCATGTAGGTATTATGCGGCTCCAGCTAAATCAATGATTTACCCACTTCCCAGGGATGTTGGTGGCAGAGGTATTTGAGCACGTCCGCTCCATCTACAACGCTAGCCTGTGGCGATACGTGGGCACCACCGTCTTCCTCTTTGGCTTCGCCCTGGGTTTTTACCTGCTGCTCAAGGTGCTGGGTGTGGACCTCCTGTGGACATTGGAAAAGGCCCACAAGTGGTGTGAACGGCCAGAGTGGGTCCATATTGATACCACACCCTTTGCCAGCCTGCTTCGCAACCTGGGCGTTCTGTTTGGGCTGGGGCTAGGCCTCAACTCCCCAATGTATGCGGAAAGCTGCAAAGGGAAGCAAAGCCAACAGCAGACCTTCCGCCTCGGCTGCATTGTTTCCTCGCTGTTCATCTTGCACCTGTTTGATTCCTTTGAATTGCCCACTGACAAGGAAATCCTCTTCTACATCCTCTCCTTCTGCAAGAGCACCTGTGCTCACATCTGTGCTGTGGCACTGATCCCCTATTGCATCTCCTGGCTTCTTCAGCGGACAGAGAAGAAAGACTTGTAGGGAACAGAAATCTTGGAACGCAGCTACCTTGGACATGGTTCTTCAGCCCTCAGTAGTCATGTCTAAAGGTTTGTAAACTAAGGAATGTTGTTGACTCTTTTTGGAAGACCAAACAGGGCCCCCACCCCACTAATACAATCTCTTTCAGATTAGGGTCAGGAACATTCTAAAACCCTAGGAGGAAAGGCATGGGTGTCTCAGCCCAGGAGGGGGAAGGTGACTGGCACTTGGATGTGTCAAAACAAAATCAGGGTAGTCCAATATGGAATAGAGGATGGCTACAGTACATTTTGTTAGTCTTACAACAAGCTGGACCCACTTATGAAGTGCATTTTGTGGCCTGCGGGAATTGATTTCTTTTTCTGCTCTGCCTGCTTTTTTGTCCCCATTCTCTGATGCCCATATGCCCTCCTCAAAGTTCCTGTCCCTCTGTTCGGATGTGTATGCACATGTGCCTCCTTATTTGTCTCTATCCCTTTTTCAGCCGCCAGTCTTTGCTATTTGTCCCTACCCTTTGATCTTGGGTATTCATGTTTCACCCTATTTATCATCTGTCCAGATTGTGTATAATTTGTGTATAACTTCTCCTAATATACCATCCATTGTAATCATGTGTTTGGCACAACATTGGCACAACAGCTGTGAAAACATTCATCTACCTAGTGCAGCTAGATGTGTGTTGCTTTCTTATGTAAAGTATGAAGAACCTAGTTATGTTTTACTAGGGCTACAATCCTAAACACACTTTCCAGGAAGTGAATCAGAAGCACATCACATTGTGAAAGAGACAAACTCATGTATCCAACAACTTGTACATGAGCCAGGGATTTTGGCTAATGGTAGCATAGTGACGTTTGTACACTGAAGACATTTGTCTCCGTCCTATATGATGTTTTTCATTCATATGCTATTTGTAACGTGTAGGACAGCCTTCAGTGAGACTCAACTTTGCAATAAGCATGTTTAGGACATTATAAGCATTTTCTGCCTTTCAGGCACCTCAGCTGAGGTGCACCATACTTGCCATGCCATGTTGCTTGGATTTCATTAAAGCATGAGATAATTGGTTACAGAGCTTTTCTGATCCTGAGGTACAACACAAGGGGTTAAACTGAAAGCCCTTTAAGTCCCACCATAAATGGTACACCAGGGGACAGTTTGCAGAGGCACCATTACAGAGAGAGGCACTAGCAAACCCTGCAATGTTTCATTTGGGACACAGCCCAGTTCTGGGACATGCAAAGTCAGAGGGTGCCTCTGAGCGCCTGCAGTGTTTTTCTCTCAGGACCAAGAAATTGCTTGGATTAAGGGGGAAGTCACTTCTTGAGGACACAGCATACCTTTCAAGCATGCTTTGTACCTGCACCTCACTCTTACAAATTTTATCCTTGAGAGAATTCTGACTTCTAGTGCTACCTCTCTTTGCCGAATCAGACCACTGACCATCTTCTCTGTTGATGCTGACATACACAAAGCAAGAGAGATTCTTATTGTAGTACCGTACTTTATAGTCCTTATGGAGAATTGTGGCTGAACCGTTTCCCATTATCACACCATTTGTCCAGTTATCCATCCCAGTTACTGTTCTGTTCTCTGTTCATTGGTAAACTCCTGGAAGAGAGCCTCTACTTCTGCCCGCCGGCTCATCCGTGTGGCTTTGCCCTGGTAGCGTCCATGCTTCCCTGCCCCTTTTCCTTCCAGCAGTTCAGCAACCCTTGTGGAAAGAACAACAGGATCTGAGTTGGTGTCTCCAGCTAGACTAGCTGTTCTTTATTCCACAGCTGCTATGTTTGCCAGTGGACTCCCATAGAATATACCAAGGCTATGCTCTGGTTTCATAGATTTCATAGATCATAGAGTTGGAAGGAGCCTGCAAGGCCATCGAGTCCAACCCCCTGCTCAATGCAGGAAACTAGAGGAGGGGTCTCCCATCCAAGTAATAACCAGGCCTGACCCTGCTTAGCTTTCCACACTCAGACAAGCTGAGCCAGCATAAGCCACAGGCATGCACTTTGATTTGCTCTTAGCCCTACAAATGTGTGTGGGTTCAGTGTCAGTAATATAAACTGGTCAGCAGTAGTTTGGAAGGGTTTGGGGCCTAGTCAGTCTGTGGAATGTTAAGACCAGTGTGAATTTATTACTGTCAAGAGTTCTCAGGAGAAAGCAGGTGGAAGTCGACTTGTCTCCCGCATCCAGCTGCAACTTCGACCTTGCAGAGATAGGAGCTGGCAGCCTTCTCTGGGAACTACAGGAGGGGGAGGGGTGGTTCACAGAGGTGTCACTCTGATTGAAGCCTCACCCCTGAAGGGTAGAAGGGAAACACCCAGGTGGGAGAGGGGCCTCGTGGATGGGCCAGTTCCCTTGTCAATTAGTGGTTTGGAAGGAGGGTTAAGATGGCTGCACCTTCGCTTTTAAGTCAGTGCTTAGCCTCCAGAGCCTTTGCTAGGAACATCTCTCTCATCTTCTCTGTCTGCATCTTTGTTTGGATCTATCACCGACTGAGCTCTTGGGAGCACTCTGCACATGGACTCTACCTAATTTGGACTTTCTTCTCTTTGGGCTTTTACTGTCAAGAACCTGCCATGAAAAAGACTGTCTTACTTTTCATAGACTGTGCATTCTCGTGGCTATGAATGTGTCTTCGTCGAGGAGCCCAGAGCCCAGAGCCCAGCTGGCTTGGGGCTATTTCCCAACTTCTGGACTTTACTATGCCTCGACCCATGTGGCGTAGAGATTCCAAGGCTGGGAGCTTTGGACACTGGAATCTCTGCATGTGGGGAAGTACTTTGGACTCAAGTCTGATCTTGTTTTGGACCCTTATTGTCGAGAGGCCTGGACGCTCAGTACCCAGAGGGGCCAACAAAAGTGGCAGGGTTGGTCTTGACCTCTGTGGAGGTGTGCGTGCTGGTTCGGCCTTCCCCTGTCGGAGGAGCAGCTAAGAGTTGCTCAGATCCTAAGGCCAAGACGTACAGCACCCCAGAGGTTCCAACTCAGTGGCAACTGAGGTTCCAACCCCAGAGGTTCCAACTCGGTTCCTTCAGCTCTCTATGGGGGTGTGTGGGTAAGTCAGGCCTGTTTCTAGGATCCCTCCCCTTGTCACAGGAGCATCTGGAATTGGCTCCAACCCTTCCCTTGTCTGAGGTGCATTAGGGATTGGCTCCGATGCTTCCCTTGGGGTGGAATGTCGGGGAATTTGGCCCTTAAGAGACATTCCAGTCCCTTACCTTGATGTAGAACAATTTCAAGAGCCTGTAGCAAAATGCCATCAGCTATATGATTTCTGAAGACTGTAACCGTTAAGCTTATGCCGTGGAATTTGCTGTAATAAAAGGATCTCACTGATTTGGAGTCTCCAGTGTCAGAATGATAGAATGTGTGATTGCAGGACTGGGCCCCCAACAAAATGCCACATGGATTTTTGCTTCTCTCTGTCTTTTTCAAAGAACCCCAACGACTTGTGAATCTTCTGTGGGTGACCGACAAAAATAGACCATCCCTGCTCACTACATGCACATCAACCCAGGACCTATATTTAATTCCTCCAATTGCTGTGTGTGTGAGGAGTAACTCACCTGGGGCCTAGTTTCTCCACTGTTTCTGGAGGCCCTGCGAGCAGAAAAAGCCCAGCTGCTTTTTCATCTCCCACAGATAGGAAAAGGAGGGTTTCCTGCTGAAAAGACAGAGTTTCAGAATTGCCACTACACTACTCCTTAAGTAGTACTAAAGTTTCTCAAGTATATTACTACTACTACCACTAGTACTTGAAAATACAACAGGATTTGGTGAGTTAAGTGTTCTTTTGGTTCATCACTATAAACTGCATTGTGTCTACACAGCACGGGTTTCCATCTGGTTGCACCTGGCAGCCATTTCAAGGTCTTCAGAAAAGTTGTGCTTTGCAGTTGTGGCCATGTGGTAGCTAGTTTGAGATGGGATGATTACTGCTTAGAAATGAGTACAGATCACCTTGGCCACTGGAGGAGCTGTTTTCACTTTGGTGTTGCCCTATATAACTCACCTATTGGTTTTGACAATACATTGGGTGACTACATTGGAAAGTAAAACACCGCCTGCCTTTGTCTATAGAAGGACCTGGTGCAATATGAATATCTGAGTTAAGCCTCAGAACATAACAATAAATCAAAGAATTTATGTCACTGAACTAATGGGAAGATCTTCTAACCTTTTGGTTAAGGTTGATAGTATACCAAGTTCAGTTTATTTAGGGCAGTCAGGGTAGTTTCACATTATAAACTCTGAATAATCAGTTTGTGGATTTGGCATATAAAGACTGACCAGCACAGTGGCACATGCTCCTGAACCTTGACAAAAATGACCACCCTAGACAACTGTCATCCTGGTAACGATGGCAAGAACTTTACTTAGGCTGCAATCCTATACACTCAGACTTTCACGGGAGTAAGCCCTCATTGAATGCAGTGTGCCCTACTTCTGAATGCACATGCATGGGATTGCACTGTAAGGGCAGCAATGCTATGGCCATAGGAGAAGTCGGAGTCCCAGGTCCGACCTCAGAAATGTGCTCCGAGGACAGAGCTGGGATTCTGACTCTGGAGCGCCCTCCCTCTGCCCTCGCAGCCGGTGTGGAAAGAACCATGCCAGCTGCGGCTCCAGTGTTGGAAGACCAACCTTGGAAGACCAACCTTGGAGATGGTGTTCTGTGGGCATCCTGGGAGGTGGGAAGGAGTAAGGCTCTGCCAGCATACAATGTATCCTGGTGGCACCTCAGCCTCCCCTCCTCACGGGCCAGGGCAAAAGACTCAGGTGGCCGAAATTGGCCTTCTGGGTCTTTTGCAGGGTGGGAGGAGCGTGGAGACGACCTTCACCTCTGTGCTTCTTCCGCCCTCCATTGGATGCCTGTAATCCTCTGAGTTCAGAGGATTACGGGCAGCCACATTGGATTGTGCTGCCCATCTCTTAAATTCAGTTGGAAGCCTCTTTTGCCGAGACCTCTTTATTTTTAATTGGCATTTGGTAGTATCACATTAATAAGAATATCTAATTATTTGAGTTGAGATAATTCATATACTGGAAGTGGGACTATACTTTGAGAAGGAAGTCTTCAGCACCTACACAACACTACATCTGAGACAAAAGCTCAGATAAAGAAGAAAAGAGGGACTCACCTCAGTGCCAATCTCATTCGCAATGATATTCATGAATTCAGAATCACCATCTTTCCTGCAGAGAGAGGGAGATGTTCCAAGATCCCATGACAACCTTTTGTGCATCCCAAAATCTGGGAAAGATGAGCCAAAAATTCCACCTGTACCATACCTATCCCCACATGAAGGAAAATAATTATGCCTGGATTGGCTTGAAGATAATGTAAAGAGTTTTAACTATGCAAAATTTAGTTGTGTTGATCCACAACATTTAAAAAAAAATCAAATATAAATTTTATTTATTTAGGGAGGGAGCAATCCTAGACAGCATCCAAGGGGCCATAGGATATTTCAGATTCCCAGCTCCAAGGTTGGAGACAGCGCTCCAACCTTGGAGCTAGGAATTGGAGCTCTGATCCCCTTTCCCCCACGTAGCTGGTGTGGAAAGAACCATGCCAGCTGCCTCTATGAGATCCAGAACGTGACCTTGGAGAGGGGTTAAAGGGGGCATTTCAATGAGCGGAGAGGGGAGGAAACTGGAGAGGACAGAATACAAGCTACCGGTATTCTAAGGCTGCTCTAGCCTCCTCCCCTCCCCCTCCGAAATACTCCAGCTAGATGTGCAAAACAGCCCGTCTAGCGAAAATGCAGGGTGGGAGGTTGGGGAGGGGAAGATTGCCTCCACTGCTCCTGCCACCCTGCATAAGATGAATGTAAGGCTCCGAGTTTGGGGGCTTACAATAAGATTGCCTCTTTATCTTATTTAAAATGACATTTAAGCTGCCTTTAAGGGCAGAAACCTCTCAAGGTAGCATACAAGATAAAATACAAAAATATGCAAAAACTAATAGTAAAGTAATATTCAATAAAATCTTCCAAAAAACACTATAAAAACAGTTGGAACACCAATAAACCCTACTGCCCACAGATTTGGAAAGGCCAACAAAAATGTGTGGGTCTTCAGAGCTTTCCTGGAGCCCAGCAAAGAAGGGGCCTGACTAACCCCTGATGGAAACTGATTCTAGAGGTCTGGGGCCACCACTGAAAAGGCCCTCTCCTTTGTACTCACCAGCCTAATGGTCCATAGCAGGACGCATGTGAGAAGGGCCTTTGCTGATGACATCAAAGTGTGGGCAAGCTGATACTGGAGAAGGCGGTCCTTCAAGTAACTTGGGCACAATCCAAAACCAGCTCTTTAAATAGGGCTCAGAAACACACTAGCAACCAATGCAGCTGGCACAATATTTGGTGTCATGTAGACTAACCAGTCCCTACCAATATCTGGGCGGCTGCATTCTGCACCAGCTGAAGTTTCTGAACCGTCTTTAAAGGCAGCCCCAAGTAGAGCATATTACAGTAGTCCAGCCTGAATGTCACCAGAGCATGAATAACAGAGGCAAGATCCTCCCTTGCACTTGGCATACCAGCCTAAGCTTGTAAAAACGCCTCCTGGCCACCATCACTTCCCCAGTTAGCGCCAAGTCCAGGAGGACTCCCAAATTGAGCACTTGGTCCTTCTAGGGGTGTGCAACCCTATCTAAGACTAGATATATTCCTCTATCTAGATTGGTTGGTTTCCCTACCTACAGTATCTCCATCTTGTCTGGATTAAGCCTCAGCTTGTTTGCCCGCATCTATCCCAAAACCGTCTCCAACCGTCTTCAGCCATTCAACAGCCTCCCTAGGATGATTAAATGGAAACGAGAAACAGAGCTGAGTGCCATCCGCATACTGATGGCACTTCAGCCCAAAACTCCAAATGACTTCCCCCAGCAGTTTCATGTAGATGTTGAGAAGCATAGGGGGCAGGATGGAACCTCCCTCTGTTGTGATATGTATCACTTCACCAGCTGAAGCACATTGTTTACACATGGAAGGAACAGAATGGCTGTAAACAAGTTTGTTATGTCTTTCTAGATTCCCGTGTTTTTCGCATGGGAAGCTAGACCGTGGGAGCAATATGAGCTAGTCACATGGTTTGTATGTTCTGATGACGTGCTAACTTGTTTTTCTGTCTGAAGCCATCTTAGAGAGACGCTGGACTGCTTTCTCTCTTCTCCTTTGTTTTCTTCTTGCTGGACTTTGTTACTGCAACAATGTAACGTCTTTGCTGAGGTGGAGTGAAGCTCAACTTACTCCACTGGATGTAATCTTTGCTATGCATTTATACTCTGCACATGGACTGTAACTAGGAAATGTATACTCTGTAGAACTTTACTTGCTAAGTGAATAAGCAGGTAGAATTAGACCTGTGGTGTTACAGAGTGTTTCCTGACTCCATGGATTAATCTGCAATGGGGAAGCTGGAATCAGTCTGACAACAAGGGCTGACTGGGCTGGAGAAACTGGCACAACACGCTGCACGCTACGCGGGGGGAGGTGAGATCTGGAAGATCTGTGTGTGGACTTTCAGGCGTCTGCTAGCACACAGAGACAGGATTTTAACTCGCACACACTATGCTCAAAGATAACACCAACAGGGTTATGGGCCCAGATTGGACCAGAACCAGAACCAGTCGGAACCAGATTGGACCGGACCAGAACCGACGGCCAGGACCTGTTTGGCAACAGTTTCGACTCCGGTGATTGCAGTGATTAATGGCAGAGGAGAAAGACATCAAAGAAGAACTATCTCCTGGTCCTTCAACCGGTAAGGAGGGGGAAGAAAGGGGGAGATATCGGCTGGCTGACATAGACAGCTTGCAGGCAAGTTCCAAGGCCGACAGCTTGGAGGGAGAAAGCGAAGCTGAAATTTCTGGAGGGGAGGAGGAAGAAAATCCCCCGGGCACAGAAATGGTTGCTGCACAATTCCTGAATCCACAAATTGTGGAGAAACTGTCTGGGTCAAACTATGTGCTGTGGAGTTTCCAGATGCAGCATTATTTAACCCATGCGGGACTATGGTCTGTAGTAACACAGGATCCAATTGCAGTGGGGGATCAGGCATATGATGAATGGAAAGAGCGGGATGATAAAGCCAAAGCGATTCTTTGTTTATCTGTTGAAAGCTCACAAGTGCCATTTATCCAATTTCAAAACACTGCAAAAGAGATCTGGAATGTGTTGAAGAATACGTATCAAATGCAAACAGCGGGGAGCAGAATCTTGCTGGCACGTAAGTTATACAAGTTAAGCTTGCAACCAGGTGGCTCTATGCCAGAGCATTTGAGCACTATCAAAGACTTGTTTAACAGACTGAGAGCTCAAGGGATGACTATTGATCCATTAAATCAGGTGTCCATTTTGCTATCAAGTCTGGATTCATCATATGACACAATTGTCACATTGATGGAGGGGCAGCCAGATCAAAATCTGACAATGGAATATGTGTCAGGCAAACTTCTTTCTGAGTGGGAAAAGCGCCAAGGAAAGAAGAACAATTCTGGCCATAAATTTGCTGAAAGCCGGGCTGATGTGGCAAACAGCCAAGCTGCAAACAAGCAGGGAGTTACCCAAGCTGCTGCTTTAAAAGTGAAGAAATGTTTCATTTGTGGATCTACAAATCATCTGAAAAAACAATGTAAACAGAGAAAGAAAAAAACCAACAGGAAACAACAGGCACACCTGAGGAGGCAGTTAAAACGGGCAAAAGTTTGATTGCAAGGGTGGGGGTTTCTAATGTTTGCTGGGTTTTGGACTCTGGAGCTTCTCATCACATGACTAACTCCAGGAATGTATTTCAATCTCTGGAAGAAGATGGATGTCCAGGTCAGCATGTGGAATTAGCTGACAGGAAACGTATAAATGTTTCAGCAGCAGGAACAATTGAATTTACTACTTTGGGTCAACAAAGGGCATTGCTTGTTCCGGAACTGGACACAAATCTGATAAGTATTTCCCAATTAGCTCAAAATGGCTATGAAATGTGTTTTTCAGATAGCACATGTGTGATTTCACGTGAAGGGACAGTCTGTGCAAAAGGTGATTTGCAGAATTCTCTGTATGTTATAAATCCATTTGTAACACATGATGAGAGTGTGAAATATGCAAATTGTAAGCCTCATGATAATTGTATACATTTATTCCACAAACATTCTGCGCATGCTAATTACAGGAGCATCGAGAAGATGCCGGATCTGTGTGAGGGCATGAAAATGAAACCTTGTTCAAATTATGTGGAATGTGAAGTATGCAGTCAGGCTAAGTCACACAGGACTAACATTCAGAAACACAGTGATAGAGTGAGCACAAGAATATTTGAGCTGGTACACTCTGATGTTGCTGGGCCTTTTGAGGAAAGCTATAGGGGAAATAGGTACTACATGACTATCATTGATGACTTTTCAAGATTTGGATTTATTTATCTTCTGCAGCATAAGTCTCAGGTACGAGAGAAATTTGAATCATTTGTGAAATGGGCTGGTAACAGATTCAAACAATACCCCATAGGTGAATTGCTCACAGATGGTGGGGGAGAGCACATGAGTACAAAATTTAAGAAATTCTTGGCAAGTGAGGGCATTGGACACAAAGTCACAGCCCCAAACTCACCGTTTCATCAACAAACACTCCAAGAAATGATGAGGGCTCAATTAGCTGACTCGAAGGTGGGAAACCATTTCTGGGGGGGATGCACTTTCAAATGCTAACTATTTGCTGAACAGATTACCTAACACCACAACTGGGAAAACTCCATATGAAATGTTTCATGGGAGGAAGCCAAAGATAGCACACGTACGAATTTTTGGGTGCAAATATTTTGTTCATATACAGGCTCAAAACAGAACAAAGCTGTCACCCAGAAGCTTTGAATGTTTTCTGCTGGGGTATGATGGACAAACAAAAGGATACAGGCTGTGGTCACCACAACACAGAAAGGTAATTTTAAGCAGAGATGTGATTTTCCATGAGCAAACACATGATCAGAAACAGCTGGTGGAATTGCCAATGCAATCAATGGCTGAGACACAGCAGGAGGTTTCTGAAACAGAACAGGCCACTGGGCAGATATCTGGGGAACAGGAGGGAGGTGAACAATCTCTAAGGCGTTCAACCCGAGAACATAAAACACCTGTTAGATATCAGGATGAATTCCAAAGTGGGAAAACTGTTGTACATAAAGCTCTCAAAATAGCTTTAGAACCTCAAAGTGTTGAGGAAATCCAGGGCATGGAACCAAAGGTGAGAAATGATTGGTTTGAAGCCATGCAGGATGAAATCAATGCAATGCATGTTAACAAAACATGGAGTCTGGTATCTTTACCTGTAGGGCGAAAGGCCATCACCTGTAAATGGGTGTACAAGGTGAAAATGAATCACCAGGGGCAGGTGGAAAGGTACAGGGCAAGACTCGTGGCAAGAGGGTTTGCACAAAAACATGGGATAGATTTTGATTCCATGTTTGCACCAACAAGGTATGCAACTGTAAGATTGTTGTTGAAATTGGCAGCACAAAGAAAAATGATGGCATTTCATTTTGATGTAAAAACTGCTTTCCTATATGGTGATTTACAAGAGGAAATCTACATGGTGCAACCAAAAGGTTTTGTAGAAAATCCCAGTCTTGTATGTCGTTTGCACAAATCCATATATGGGCTGAAGCAAGCAGCTAGGTGCTGGAACCAAAAATTAGACAGAGTTTTGATTAGTTTGGGATTCAAACAAAGCAAGGCTGATCACTGTCTGTACACATGTCACACAGAATTGGGACATTGGGTGTATTTGCTAGTCTTTATTGATGATATATTGCTGATAACAGAATCAGTAAGTCAAAAAGACAAAATTGCAAAAGAATTGCAAGCACACTTTGAACTGAAAGATCTAGGTTTGGTACAACACTATCTTGGAATGCAATTATCCCAGGAGGAAGGTTCTTTCTTGGTTGAACAAAGTGGGAAAATTCAGAAATTGCTGGAAATTCATGGATTGGAGAATTGTAACCCAGTTACCACTCCAATGACTCTTGAATATCAAAAACACACAGATAACACTGAATTTGAAGATATTGGGAAATATCAAAGTGTTATTGGAAGCCTGCTATATTTGGCAAATGTGAGTAGGCCAGACATCAGCAATGCTGTGAACATACTTAGCAGGAAAATGCAAAATCCTTCTATGTATGATTGGCTAGCTGTGAAACATGTGTTAAGGTATTTAAAAGGTTCCATGAATTGCAAACTGAAATTGTCATCACACACAGAGGGAGGTTTTTGTGTGTACACTGATGCTGATTGGGGCGCTGCAGCCGATAGGAAGTCCACAAGTGGGACTGTGATCTTGTATGACAAAAGTTTAATTGACTGGTATACACGAAAACAATCTTGTGTGGCTATATCTAGTGAATCTGAATTCATCAGTTTATCTCAAGCATGCAATGAGATTGAATGGTTCAAACTGTTTACTGATTTGCAAATACCAGTAGACAAGGCTGTTACAATTTTTGAAGACAACCAGGCTTGCATAAGCTTGGCACAAAATGAAAAATGTAGGCCAAGAACCAAGCACATTGATGTTCGTTACTCTCATGTAAAGGACTGTGTGCAGAAAGGGTGGGTAACACTCAAATACTGTGCAACAGGGGACATGGTGGCAGATCTTTTCATAAAACCATTGCCTGTAGTAAGACACAGGAAGCTAATGACGGCGCTAGGCCTCATTGAGCAAATGTGAAACAAGATGTACTCAGCTTGTGGGGGGGGATGTTGTGATATGTATCACTTCACCAGCTGAAGCACATTGTTTACACATGGAAGGAACAGAATGGCTGTAAACAAGTTTGTTATGTCTTTTTAGATTCCCGTGTTTTTCGCATGGGAAGCTAGACCGTGGGAGCAATATGAGCTAGTCACATGGTTTGTATGTTCTGATGACGTGCTAACTTGTTTTTCTGTCTGAAGCCATCTTAGAGAGACGCTGGACTGCTTTCTCTCTTCTCCTTTGTTTTCTTCTTGCTGGACTTTGTTACTGCAACAATGTAACGTCTTTGCTGAGGTGGAGTGAAGCTCAACTTACTCCACTGGATGTAATGCTTGCTATGCATTTATACTCTGCACATGGACTGTAACTAGGAAATGTATACTCTGTAGAACTTTACTTGCTAAGTGAATAAACAGGTAGAATTAGACCTGTGGTGTTACAGAGTGTTTCCTGACTCCATGGATTAATCTGCAACGGGGAAGCTGGAATCAGTCTGACAACAAGGGCTGACTGGGCTGGAGAAACTGGCACAACACGCTACACGCTGCGTGGGGGGAGGTGAGATCTGGAAGATCTGTGTGTGGAATTTCAGGCGTCTGCTAGCACACAGAGACAGGATTTTAATTCCCCCAACTCGCACACACTATGCTCAAAGATAATACCAACAGTGGCACCCCATAGGCCAATGGCCATGAAAGGACCAGAGCCACTATAACATGGTGTCTCATAAGCCCAACTCAGATAAACAATCTGGAAGGATACCAGGGTTGACAGTATTGAAAGCTGCTGTAAGGTCCAGGAGAACCAACAGGGCTGCACTCCCCTACCTCCACTCCCTATCCCTACATAACACACATTTCACTTTGTTGGGCTCCAAAAAACTTCTAAAGAAAACAAATTAAACAGTCCCCAAAATTAATGTTTTCCAGTTGTAAAAATCAGCATTATCTTGTGGGTGGTGGTGGTGAGGGAGTTCAAGGTACTCAGAATTTTCCCTTCTTTCAGGCATCTGAAACTCAGTTCTCCCATATTCACCTGATGCAAACATAACATTGAACTACTTTCCTCCTCACCTGTGTAACACAAATACTGGTTCCCGAGCCAGGTTACTTTTGAACCTCTGAGCGGTAAGGACAGCCAAATCTCTCAGTAGGTTCAAGTTGTTCTGAAAGAGAAGTAGATGATGGGATGCAAGATACTATCACTCCATTCCCATATTTAATCAAGATCAAGCAGGCAGGGAATCTCCAGAAAGATTAAGACTGAAATTTGTCATTAAGGGCCATGGCCAGGATGCAACAAATATTCGAGTCTGTAGGTGATCATGCCATATTGTGCATGTCAAGACTCTAATTCCCATGGAACGTCTATCCAAGGTACTTTGGGAGGTAAAGTCCTTTACCTATTAACCAGTCTGAAAGGCGAGCAAGTGCTGGATTCACAATCCTGCTACTATTTTACAGGACAATCCTGGCTCTGATTGGCTGGTCTTCCTATTGGCTAGAAACCGCACGACTCCTAATCCATCCTGAAAATTGTTTGCAGCCATGGCCAGCAAGCCAGACCTATTCTACTACTCCTAGTTGACTGGCTTCCTCAACCCTGGTTTCCAGTTTCCTTTACTGACTACTGCATTGCTACAGGCTGCTTACTGGGGTTTGACCTCAGCTGCTTCCAGCAAGACCTCCAGTTAAAGCTGGCTGTGGATCTCACTGCTGCCACTGGGAAGGTAGACTGTGGCCTCTTCATGGGGGAATATCCAGTGCTGGCCAACTGTACCTTCTGAAGCTGCTTCATCGAGTTCTGCAGTCTCTTCACAGCTTCCACGTGCTCTTCTGGGCCATTCCTAAAACGAGAGGCAACCAAGGGCCTTCAAGGAGGATTGCTACAACCTCTAGTGGAGTACTAGCGTGGTGGCAAGGGGGAGGTGGGGAAAGTAAAACAACTTGTCTTAAATGGCAATGCAGAACTGAGCAGCAATAGGCACGGTGGTATTATTTGGGAACAGTAGGCTTTGCATTTAATGTGCAACTGTTGAAAAACTTGTGTTATCTGTCCTGAGCCTTAAGATTGAGGGAGGCCATCAACTGAAATAATCAGTCCAACTTATCTAAACAAACATTAACCTATATAGCTCATTATTTCTTCCCTTGAAAATACCCCCAACACTGCTTTTCCTTTGACAGTTTATATGAAATAGTCAGGCCAATGGGTTTTAAACAGCCCTTCTAAGACTTTGCATAGACCCTTTCATTCTCTGGGGTAGAGGAAGAGGAATACTTGCTTAAGCAGCGATGTCATGGCCTTCTCAGTGGCATAGCTTCGCTCCAGAGCTTTCAGCACTCGGTTCCCAGTGAGGAAAACTAAGTTGGTCTTGTTCTTTTTCCCCTTTTCAGTGCCCAAGAGCTTAATAACCTTCAGAACAAACACACATTATTCTAAATGGGAGATTTTAGATGCTGTAAGGCAGGATGGTATTATGTTACATCTGCAATTATCTTGGCCCTTCTATTCACAGGGAAGCATGTGCCACAAATGCCCTTGCACAAAGCATAGTAGATTGCACAGTATGCCTGTGCTCAGATCTGAGGGGATTCACTCTGCAAAGGCTTCAAACCGGGGGCTGCAAGCCACCCACCCACCTCCCCATGCCTCACCTGCAGGTCACCGAGGTTGGAGACATGTGTGCCACAACACATATTGGCATCAATGCCCTCAATGCTTATTATCCGAACAGGACCAGTGTGATCATCTGGCAAGCCTCGGCTCCTCACCTGCAATACAATGCCTGGTTAGAGAAGAGTGCATGACAGCAATTCCTTTCTCTGCCTTGGCCCAGAGTCTACTTACCATCTTGACTTCAGGGTCACCCACCACCAGCTCTTGTACCACCACAGGGACTCGGGCTCGGATTTTATCATTCACGCTCTGCTCAAGGGCCACCACCTGATCTGCTGTCATTGAGGAGGTGTCCAGCTCAATAGTGCTTCGCAGGCGACCCAGCTCCCTACAGAGGGTGGGAGAGGCTGAAGATATGTTTCCCTGGTCCCTGGGGAGAGTGCTCTGGGTATACAGAGAGCCCTTCTGGCCACCCCAACACTGTCTTTTGATTATGGGCAACTGCAGAGAAACTGGGCTAAAACTGCAATCCTATGCACACTTACCTGGGAGTAAGACCCATTGAACATATCTTGTCAGACTCTACATTTCTTTATGGCTACATGGTTGCTTATTTTTGACCTTAGGTTCTGGGCTCAGGTGAAAACAAAAGATTCCTTATTACTTTTTAGTCAATAGATTTGTTGATGAATTAACTTTTGTTCTGATCGTAACAAGAGAAAATTATGCAGGAAATTGTGGGAGAAATTCTGAAAGGAATTCCTCCATAGAATTTTATGCGAAAGGAATGATTTCTTTCCCCCTGTAACCTGTAAACACTGTCCAGGAATGTTAAGTGACAAAGGCATGCTGCCCATTTACTTCTTCCCAATGGCTTCAAGAGATTTAGAAAGATACTGCCTTGAGGCTATCTTGCACTGCTGATTAGCCTGGAACAGTTTCTTCACTATTGATTAATAACCTGGTTATTTGATATTACAGGCAGTCCCCAGGTTACGAATGAGTTCCGTTCTTAAGAATGTCTTTTAAGTTGAATTTGTATGTAAGTCAGAACAGCACAGCGTTCTATACGTTAAAATCGGCATTTATGCAAATTGTGTAAAATACGCAAACTGCGTAGTATACTACGCTATGTACTCTACGTAAACGACGTAGCGCCGGGGAACCCTGAAGTCCGTTCTTAAGTATGGGTTGTCTGTATGTCAGACGTTCTTAACTCGGGGACTGCCTATATTAATAAATAAATTAATAAATGGTGATCTATGCAGCTTCTTGCTAGCCTGGGGACCCTTACTTTCTCTTTGAGGGTTTGAAGCCTCTCACGTTCCATCCCACTCAAGTGTTCAGAACACACCCAAACAAGGAGAAAGTGACTATGCAGTTGTGTCCTGCTCACCATGATGTTGTCTTGAATCCAAACATCAAATCTGCAAGAGCTGTGATAAGATGTTGCCCTGAAAGAGACAATTATAAAACAACTCAGTTTTCCCTCTCCTTCCTATTAGGAAAGTTTAAAACTATTTAAAGTGCACTTTCTGTGATGTTCCTGTCAAATTGATGGGTGTTACATTCACCAGTATCTCACCTGAATGCTGCTGCATGTGGTCAAACCGCCGATCCCAATCCAGTACTAACTGAACCTCGCTCCCTGGCTCAAGGGGTGTCTGGATGAAGTGTAGAGCATCATGGGCCTTGTCGAGTGACTCTGAGCACTGGGATGTCATTAATGAGTCCCCGGTCATCAGGCTGGTGAGAAGAGGTTAAAGTCACTGCCCCAGCTTCTGGGGAATACTGTCCAGTAATACCACACAACACTGTGTGTAAAATATTAATTCACTTGTATCTTGTCAAAGGTTGTGGGCTCTCAGACAAAGTATGTTGTATAAATGCCACTTTTACCACATATACCCCAAACCAAATTCAATCAATGCAAGAAACTGCTATGCAAGATTGGACAAATAACAGGGGTTCCCTGAATCACGGTTGCAATATTCATTAGCCAAAGTAAGAGTTTTAATCTGTGAAGAAAAGCAGACCCTTCTCCACCACACATGTGTAAACAAGTGTAATCCCAGCTGGAGGCTGGGAACCTCATGCAAATGTACATAGTTCCTCTGAAGACTCTGGGCCTCAGAGTCTCCTGCAATGTACATAGTTTTTCCTGATGGCCCTGTGCAGACTCAGTCTCCCAGGTATTCACATGCAAATGTTCCCCAAGCACTCTGGTCATGATCAGGAGTTCACCCCTCTGACACCTAGGAGCCACCCCTCCCCTGCCTAGCCCAGATGAAGTTCATCCTGATTGGCCAAGGAAGAGCTGGGCTACTGAAAGGGGGGGCAGGGGGGATGGATACTGCCAGCTGTGGCTTCTGGTTTTGGTCGTTGTCTGGATGGGAAGGAGCAGCGGAGTAGGGCTTTTGCTGAGGCAGTCCCTAAGAAGACCAACCCCCCAGGTAAAGAGTAAGTGCCTGGGTGTTTATATAGTAAAAAACTAGTTTTGTAGCTCTACTTGTGTATACCAAAGTGTCTCCCCACCTTTCCTCCCTTCCCTCATTTCCCACCTTTTATTGTAATCGGTTTACCTTAAATAAACTTTCCTGGTTCTACCCCACACGGTGTGTGTAGTTCCTCTGTGCTTCAGTGCTAAATCCAGTGTATAGACTAAGGGCAAGGCCCTGAGGGAATCAGTGTCAAGATGGCAGAACCAAGGCTGGCAGTTTTGCACCTTTGATGTCTTGAGATAAAGGACCAGTTGGCAGTCCTTCACATAATCACTACTAATTACATAGAGCAGATTTCAGGCAGATTTAAATTGCCACCCCAGAACACCTAAAATATGTTACCAACATTGACCACACATACAGTACAATCCTGTGCATGTTTACTTGGAAGTAAGACCCACTGGATTCAACTGTTTATGATTACAACCTAAAATAAAAGTAGCACAGGCAACATTTGGATTTAAGAGCAAACGGGAAATCGGTTCCTTGCAGGAAAAAAGGTGGGGTATAAATATAATAAATAACTAAATAAAATCACATATTCCTAACAACTACATGGATCAATTAAAGCCCAATCCTATGCATATTTAGACAGAAAAAGTTCTACAACTCCCAGCATTCCCTAGCCAGCCATGTATGAATTTTTTCTGTCTAAACATGCACAGGACTGCACCCGTAAAGTCTTTTACTGTGCAACTGAACTGTCTTGTTCATTACATTTTACAGGGGTTTCAGACATCACCATCTTCTATTTGTAACCCTCCCATGTTTTCCAGCCACAACTTCTGTCTTTTTTCTTACCACAAAAAATCTGATAAGGAGGGAAAGATGGAAGAGCTGCACAATGTGTTATGACTGATAGCACTAGGAATCCCACATGTGGAAGCACTCCTAGTTTCAAAAAAGAATGCAACAGTAAATCCCAAGTAATGTATTAAGTAATATACCATATGTTACCGTCCCTAAAACAGATTCTGTTCTGATAAAGAATAGTTACTGGTACCTGCCCTCCACCCTCTGGGAAAAGAATTGTGTCTTCCAAAATGACATAGAAACCATGCAGAGTCTGCTTCTTTCCACTAGTTTCTGCGGATAATTCTGCAGGGCAGCACGAAACCACTCGTGTAGTAAACTGGGGAAGAAAAATAAAGGGAAATATCTAGTAAAGATCTGGAGGCCTTCAGAACACACAGAAAGTGGAGACCAAACACATGGGGCGGAAGCCAGGGTACTTCAGCATGATAAAACCCAACATGCTTTTAACACCAGTCTTCAGAACAAATTCCTGGGTTTTTGCACCTTTAGAGTTGTATCCAATGTTAATCCTACTTAGAATGGACCCATTAAAATGAATGGGACTTAAGGTAAACTAACATTGCATACAACCCTTAGATTCTATTCCTATTTTATTTACTTTTTAGTACACCACATTTTAACATAGATGTTCACCAGACAACTTATACACAATAAAACAATTCTAAGCATTAATACATATACATTTTGAATAAAACAATTCAAAAAGCAACAGTAACTACTTCCAATTAATTCCCAAATGCCTGGCAGAATAAAAATATTCTCACATCCTCAAAACAAGACCAAGGAAGAACACAGATGGGCTTCTTGAGTGATTCTACTCCACAATTCAACTGAAAAGGCTGGGCTCTTAATAGAAGTGTTTTTTCTTTCTACCCCATCCCGCCTTTTAAAATCTTTTTATTTGCAACACAAGGGTAACAACAACAAACAAAAAAGGCAACAAACAACCCCCCTTGCTCTAGCTTTCTCTTCCTTTCCCGTTGACATAAGATGTGCTTGTAACTGTATTTGCGTGTGATTTTATTGCATTATGCAAATAGCTGTAAGCATAAATTGTATTGCATTGAATTCAACTGTTATGTGAAACACAGCGAATGACAGCAATTGCTTGAGCAGGGGGATATATACCTAAGGACACACACATCCGCCTATAGCACTACCCTTTATATAGCACCCGTGATTTGCTCTGCGCGGAACACAGGAACGACGCGGTTCCAGATAGAGTTGGAAGGAGCTTACAAGGCTATCGAGTCCAACCCCCTGCTCAATGCAGGAAACTAGAGGAGGGGTCTCCCATCCAAGTAACAACCAGGCTTGACCCTGCTTAGCTTTCAACGCTCAGACAAGCTGAGCCAGCGTAAGCCACATGCCTGTATCGCGCAGGTGGGTTTCTGACGGCATCTATTCTAGGCAGATAAATGCAGTGGTGGGAGAGGGTCTGCAGACTGCAACTATCCTTCTCAGCTTGGGCTGGAGGAAGGGCTCTCGGCCTACCCTCTCCAACCTGCAGTGATGCAGATTGGCACAGACCATAATAACGGCAACGAGCACAGTCCGCCTGCTCTTTCCCTCACCTGCCGGACCCAGCTGTCCCGCTGGCACATGAACGCCATGACGCAACCAGCAGCAGCGGGGGAACGCGGCTCAGCTCTCCTTACCTCAGGAACGACGAGCAGTCCACACGATCAGCTGCTTCCGCCCGGCCTACGGCAAGCGGCAAAGCGACATAATTACCTCGCTGTTATTAGTCTGCGTTTCCCTCCGCTTGCCGACGAAGGAAACGGGGCGGAGTTTGAGCCTGGTTGGAGGTGATATCAAACGTAAGCAAGCAACGGGCTTCTGCTGGCGCCTGAGGTCTTACCAACGTATTGATTTGTAGCAGAAGCTGTCATGGGCTGGAGGCCGCCTCATCGCATGGCCCGCGAAAGCTTATGCCACAATTCATTGGTTAGTCTGTGGTAAAACTCTTAGTTGTTTTAGTCGAGTACAGGGGCGTTGCTAGGTGCTTAAAAGATCCGGGGCACAGGCCTATAACACAAAGTTTGCATGTGCTTTATATATTAGAGAGGTGCAGCAACCCCCACTTCGACTTAGACTCTGATTCGGCACGTCGGAAAATATGCCTCTTTTGCTCCGACGAATCTGGAATCCGTCCACTTAGACTCAGTACCAAACCGAGAGGTTTGGAAAACTGAGACTGTGTCTTCCTATTGATTAACACGGGAAATTTAAAAAACAAACAAACCTATAACTTTTAAGAACATAAAAAG
Organism: Shinisaurus crocodilurus; assembly: GCA_021292165.1. NCBI lineage: Eukaryota > Metazoa > Chordata > Lepidosauria > Squamata > Shinisauridae > Shinisaurus > Shinisaurus crocodilurus. The sequence goes on from CM037880.1 coordinate 101,207,817, forward strand.
AGCCATGCTGGATCAGATCAAGGGTCCATCTTGTCCTGCCTTCTGTTCAGACAGTGGCCAGCCAGCTGCCCACGGGAAGCCCACAAGAAGGACGTGAGTGCAACAGCACCCTCCCGCCCATGTTCCCAAGCAACTGCTGTACATAGGCATACTGCCTCTGATGCTGGGTGTAGCATATAGCCATCAGGACTAGTAGCCATTGATACCCTTATGGATTCATCCTATCCGCTTTTAAAGCCATCCAAAGTGGTGGCCATCACTACATCTTGTAGCAAATTCTATAGTTTAACTATGCACGATGTACTTCCTTTTATCTGCCCTGACCCTCCCACCAATCAGCTTCATGGGATGACACCAGACTTACGAGAGAGGGAGGAAAATGTCTCCCTATACACTTTCTCCACACCATGCATAATTTTTAATAACTTTTTTCTCTTGGTCAGAATTGGATGATAGTTGCAAGCAAAGTAGGCCCTTAGGAGGGGATTACACCTGCCCAATGTCAGAAAAATAGGTGCAGGGGTTTTTGTGCTATGTGCCTTTATATTTTGATTATCTTTAAAGGGAACTACCAATAACATTTTTATTTCTTGGCAGAATTAGATGAAAAATGCAGGATTAGTTGCCCCATCTGAGGGGATCAGAATGATAGCCACGGGTGTGTGGGGGGGATTGTGAGTGCAAGAGCAGCCTTAACATTTTGAGGGTCCCCAAAAGATGACATACTTACCTTCCTATGTTCTTTGTGGACCGGTGTTCTGAAAATTACAGACAGCCTAGAGGTGTCCCTAAGTAAGACACTAGCAAAGTTTCAGAGGGATAGGTGCAGTGGTTCATGTAGAAGAGGAGTTCTCTAATTGGGGGGGGGGCAGTGATTTGCTTCCCCTTCCCTTCTCCCCCCCCCCATGGTTTTCTGGTAAATTTGCATGAAAATGGCACAAATCATAGAGGTGTCCCCAGGCAAGAAACCTGCAAAGTTTCAGAAGGATAGGAGCAGGGGTTAGCGAATTAGGATGCTTGAAATCCAGCTTAAGGCTTTTTCAGAGTGAAGCATGGTGGCATTGGAAGAATGGCCATCTCACAGTCCCATCCTTGCCCTTCCCCAAAAGCACAGTGATTGGAGCCCATGGTAATATGGTAGAAAGTAGACCTGTCAGTCACTCAACCACACTCCCTCCCTGTTATTTCAAAACATAAAGTCTGTCTGATTCTGCTTGGGCTTCAAACTTTGTCCAAATTCAGAGCATATCCCTATTTATAATATATATGCATGTAAATTTAGAATTACTAGAATTTATTTACATTTCACCAATGTTAGGAGTGAAATAAAGAGTGCCTCGGAGCATATCGAGAATGCTTTTCACTCACCACTGAGCACTTACAGCCTCCCACTCCCCTTTCTATTCCCCTCCACACAAAAATCCCTCCTCATTCTTTCGTCCCCCAACAACTCTTCATAAAAACAGATGGGGTTTCTTGTTGCAAATCTCCTCTACTTCCTCCTTGTTATGCACAAGCTCTCCTTGTCTCCCCCCCTCCATAACTTAATTTGTGCCAAGACTTCACTAGGATTCTGCCAAGGAGTCTGTTTTCAAAACTAGGGATGGGCAGCGTAATCCTATGGCCCCTAGACAGCACCTAGAAGGCCATAGGATTTTTTGGAGTCCCAGCTCCAACATCAGAAAATCACTCCAGTGGCAGAGCTGGGACTCCGTACAGCCAGCGCGGAAAGAACTGCGCTGGCTGCTTCTCTGAGGTTGCAAAAGCATATTTCTCCAAGGAGGCCAGGTGTTGCCTCTGAGTCTGCAGCACATTGGAATGCTAATGGTCTCCCCAAGCACCTGACACCTGAAGCCACCTCACCTCTCCTACCTGGCGGGACGCTGGACCAGTTTGTCCTGCTTGGGAAAAGAGGGGTCCAGCTATTGAAGGGAGGGGCAGGGGAGAGGAGATACAGTTGTTTGGTGCGACGAAGCACGGAGTGGGCCATGGGCTAAGGCCAGCCCGGGAAGATCAACTCCCAAGCGACGTGCCTGGGTATTCTAGTGTAAATTCTTGGTTGTTATTTTGTGTAGTTCTGCCTGTGTGTAACAAAGATTCCATTCTGTCAATTTCATTCCCTTATCTTCCCACCTAATTTGTAACTAATCCCAAAATAAACTTCCTTTCACTTTACCCTATGCAGAGTGTGTGTAGGTTCTCTGTTGATTCAGTGCTAAATCTCAGTGTCTCAGACCGGGGCCGAGTTTAGGCGAGGTGAATTGGGAACGGTGACATCAAGGCTAGCAGTACGAAACCTCTGATCTCCCGTCCCGAATCAAAGGACCAGTCGCAGTCCTTCACAGTTTGCCTTTTGGTTCTTATGGAATACCATCCTTCATGATTTTATATGGTCCACAAGAAGTAATAAGCAGAGGCGGGGGATGGTACCAGGAGCATGGGAGGCAATCTGAGCTGAATCCATTTTTCCATAGTGAACTTAGTTGCATGTCTACCATTTTGCCCACTTTACTAAATTAAGACAGCATGCAGTAAACCTTGGAAATCCCAGCTTGGGGCCAGGGTTCTGTCACTTAAAAGAATGCTGCTGAATGCTTTTTTCACAGTGCAGTCCTATGAATATCTACTTCTAGGATTCTAAGATTTCAGAATCTTCCTTGTAGTTGTGATACTGTGATAGCTGGTTTCTGAAAATCTCCCTTGACATTGAACTGCAGGTTGTCTCCTTGGTGGACCTGGTGTGAGCTCTGCTGTGCTCGGTTCATGCATGTTTGGTTGCTGGGCTTGTCTTTGGAAGGGTCTGCATTATATTTTTCACCATTTGATGTGGTGAGGAATTCTGTAGCCGCAGCAGCTTGAAACAGTCTAGATTTACAGGTAATAAGAACAAATCACAACTAGCCTTTTGCTATCTGATGTATTGGTTTAGCAGACAACCAACTGCTCTGCTTCCTTTTTTCTTCTTCTTTTTTCCCCTTTTTGGTTGCTGTATTACCAGGGCGAACATATCTTCCTTCTGAGCTCTGCACCACTCAGGACTAATAAAAATCACTCTCCAGTGTATTTATTGGCAAAGGTTTGAATATCTTTATGCACAACATCCCTAAGGCACAAGAAACCCTACAGCAAGAAACTGGGGGTATGGTGAAGGGAGGGGAGGGGAGGGGTGGAAGGAAGGAAGGAAAGAAGGAAGGAAGGAAGGAAGGAAGGAAAGAGGTGTAAGCTAGAGAGGGTGGGGAAGGAAAGCAAAAACAGAATAGACTCAGGCATGCTATAGGCCCAGTTTTCATTCATCTAATTTGGGGGCAGGGGGCACGGCCACTACATTGGTCATCCAGCAATGAGACAGGAGAGGGCCCCAGTCTAGGGTTAGCACCAGCACCCCTCATGTCGTGTCTTGGAGCAAAATTATGAAGCATGAAAATCCCCGTGATGAGCACATTAGTTGGCATTCACTCTGCCACATCCTTTCTCAGCAATCCCTTGCTTCAATCCCAACGGTGCTTTTGTACCTGGTCAGGAAAAAGAAAAGTAACTGCAGAAGTCACAGTGTCTCACTAATGGAATGAAAGGCAAAGAAGGAATGGGGAATGGAGTTCCGGAACCATCAGGACAGGCTCTTCATAGCCAGCTCCATTCAGGGCTGGATGGAGATTATTATTTTTTAAAACTGTGAAATGGTGCCCACAAGTGAGCAAATAGTTGTTTGTTAGGATAGGTGATCCAGTGAGATTTTGCTTTGACTTTTTATGATTGGCTTGGAAACTCAAATGCAACCAAAACTACAGTTTACTTGCAGCCCTTTTGCAACAGCCATTTCAGAATTGCCAACTCCAGTTTGCATGTCTGTTTCTATTCTCCACCCCTTGGGCAATGCATTTCCAAATCCCATGTCACCAGCTGCTTATGTGCCCACCCCTTCAAAGTTGGGGAGCATTGGATGGAGCTGCATAATGTGTGGGTGTCATGAAGATTACCTCTGGGAATGGATTGCAGCAACTTTTCAGATGTCATCCTAAAACAGAATATAAGAACAGACCAATAGCTTCATGGAAAAAGCACAATATCTCACCAAATGCTGCAAGGGGGCTGTAAAAGAGCTAAAGCTCCTGAGCAATGTGAAGGTACTAAGGCCTCTTGAACTGCATATACAGACCTCTCCAGATTCTAGAGAAGTGCCTTAAAATAACAGTAGGGGCACAAACCACATCCCATCCCAACTGTTTGGCGTCACTAGCTTGTAAATGGGGCAGCACGTGGTAAAAAAGAGCCAATGTGCAGGCAAACTGACAGAGCTAGAACGTTAGAAGCAGTTAAAAATGAGATCACATGGATCTCACTCAGTTGTCACCTCCTTGGTACTTACGTCAAGGTCATCCATGGCAGGGGGTGGCCCTTTCGTGGTGGCCTTCTGCATGAGCTGGATGGGAACAGAAACGGTAAACATAAGGACTAAGCACTGCTACTTAGAACAAGGTTCACATCTTCTTCCCCTTCCTCCAAATTGGGATGGGCTTGGCTTTGTGTTCTCGGCTTGTTCATCTCGATGTTGGCTCCTTGTACAAGGAACAGACACCATCTCAGCCTTGCAGAGAAACTTCATGCTTCCACAGTGGTTATGAAATACAGACTGTTCAACTGTCAGGAGATCTATACACAAGTGCTTCAGCTGGAGTTTTTTTTGACAACTATTTACATGACAAAGAAAGGAAGAAACTAACCTACTCATATTCCTGTGGCCCAGTGAATAAAGATGCAAAAACTGGCTGTCTCCAGTTCAAGCACCCTCCTTAGGTATAATGTTCACTAGGTGGCCTTGGATGAGGGCAAGGCTGTGTATGTTTTGTAATCATACAGTACAAGCACTGGAATCAGTATTGTGTTCAGAATTTAGCATCAGGAATATCTCTGCTTCCATAGAAAAACAAAACCCAAAACATTTATTTTATTTTGCCCTTAAAGCTACAAAAAAATAAGCTTGAAAGTAACATGGGCATAGACTGGTAAAATCTCAGAAACCACAGGCTATGGAAATTGTTTTTGTCGCACAGAATTTTGGTTTACTTTTTAATGCAGATTACACACAGCCTTTTCTTTTAGTCTAATCACCATCTTGGGGATTAAGGTGAGGATAAATAAGCATTGTGAAACACTACATTCACTGAAAAGGAAGGACTGTATAAATGACACATACATCCACATTTAAGGCATGCATAATCATAGCATAATTTTGCCTGTTGGCAGGAGGTGGTTTTCCCACTATTGCTGCTGTTTAATAAAATTGCCAGCCATGTGAACTGGGTTTTCCAATCCACATGCCTGTCTGGGTGAACAGGTTTTGCTGTTCCTGCTGTCATTGTTGGTCAAGGAAACCAGAGCAAATACAATCATGGGACACAACAGGCTACTACTGCCTCCCTCAAACTTCAGCACTGCTAATTCTGACTGGGAGAGAGCTCAGGACGCTGCCTTGGTCCCATAGTCGGACTCACCTCTGCATACTGCTCAACCATGGCTGCCTCCACCTCCTCATCTCCTTCCCAGTCCCGCCAGTTATCAAAGTCCACCAAGAGCCATGCTGGCTGCAAGTAAATAAACAATTACATGTCGTTGTCTCCTTCCCCTCGCTTCTTCACCCCATTGGCAGAGTAGCATTAGGGGAACAGCTAGTGAATGAGCAAACTGACCCCTACCAGAATGTCTTTTGCCCTTCCCCCGCATGCAGCTACTTCCCCCTCCCCGCCAGGCTGCTTCCAGACAGAGGGCTTCTAGCGCTGCCAGTCAAAAGACATTGTGTAGCTATTCTGTCCTTTCCCTCCTTAATGTATTTTCTGTGGAAAGAAAAAAGATGGAAGAAAGATGGTGTCCTATGTTGTGGCTCAGTGGAAGAGCACCTGCTTTGCATGAAAAAGGTCCCAGCTTTGAGATCCCCCCCCCCCGCAGCATCTCCAGGTAGGGCTGGAAAAACTCCTGCCTGAAACCCTGAAGAGCCGCTGCCAGTCAGTGTCAACAATACTGGGCTAGATGGACAAATGCTCTGACTTGGCATAAGGCAGCTTCCTATGTAAGTGGTGGTGAAACACAGGAAGATTGCTAGTGAAAGACAACACTGTTTGAACTCCCATAAAATTCCATGAATGCAGCAGGGGGATGGCACAATAAAATCCTCATCTGGAGGCACCTCTTATGCTGTGAAAGCACTATTGAGGCAAGTAGGAGGAGGAACAGAGGATTCTGGTACATCTGGCCGCTTTCCAGCAACTCTACGTCTGGCAACTTCTAGGGGGCCTCTTGTTCATCCCTTTTGACAAAAATAAAATAAAAATGACAACTTCTCCATTAACCCTTTTGGGCAAGTGGCAAGTGCAACTCAGCCTTATTGATGTCCCTGGATGCTTCCAGAGGGAGGGGCACTAGCACTAACAATCAGAAGGCATGGTGCGGCGGCTATTCCACTTTTTCTTCCTTAATGGGTTTTTCACTGTAAGAAAAAAGATGGAAGAAGTGGTGGGAAAACATGGGAAGATGGCATTTAGATGTAAAATTCCATGAATGGCAGGGTGATGGTGTGATAAAAGCCTCATCTGGAAGCACCCCCTTTTTGTTTAACACTGAGAGTGAACTGAGCAGAATAGATTCCCCCACATGGCATTTTCCTCAAAGTTCTGTAGGAAAAGGGAGCAAGCAAAGAGTCCTACCTTGAGCTCCTCCTTGGTAAGACGTGGCCAAGGCACCTTATCCTTCCACTTGCGCACAAAGAGGGTGATGGACCTGCCCGAGCGCTTGTTCTGGGAATCCTGAAAAGGAATGTGTTGTGGTAGAAAAATATCAGGCAGGGTTAATCCGAATCAGGGGGTTAATCTGAATCAAAACCAAATTGTTTTAGGAAGTTCTCCACGTTTTATGAAGCATAGTAGCTTGAAGTTCAGGTGCACTTGTCTGTAGCAGCTGTCAAGTATGGAATTTGGATTTAAGAAATGTATATCCCACTTTTTTGGAACAATTTCAGGACAACTTGCAGCCAAAATAAGCAGGTAACTAGCACTGATATCACAAATAAAACATACTAAAAACTTAATCAAATAATAACTTTCTTCATATGAACAAGTTCGGAAGATTGCTCCAGTAGAATGACCAACAACCAGAACTCACAATAGGGCTATACAGGAGCATGCTTAATCCTCAGTGGTTGTGGTCACTATACCTCAATGGGGGTTCTTGCAGTATACAAATCTTCCCACCACACACATATATCCCACTGACTTAACAATTTGCTTTTTGCTAGCTAAAATAATCATAGATTCTAAATACCAGCTGTGAACAACATAATGACAAATTCAATTATCAAAAAACCTGCTGGGCTAAGACCAAATTTAAGGCTATCTCATGCTGGCTCAAGCTTCACAAAGCCAGGACATTAGAAGCTAAGGATGATGCCTTAACAAATGTGCCTCATGATGACTAAGTATGTTTTGCAATGTCATAAATTAGGCTTGCTTACAACTTACCTTCCACATACCCACACTTTTCCTTCTTCTTTCATGCCCAAATCCAGATGGGAATGATGGAGTCATCAGCTTTGGCTTCCAATTTCCTAGCTTTCTGGAGCTTGAGCCAACATGAGATAGCCTTAATTCTGGTCTTAAACCAGCAGATTTTTTGATAACTGAATTTCCCTGGGTTTTTTTTAAAGAAAAGTTATTATTACAGCGTTCTGAAAAAACAAAAACACAAAATAAAAAACAACCGTTGTGGTGGTTAGAGACTGGGACTCGGGAGATCCGGGTTCTAGTCCCCATGAAGCTCACTGGGTGACTTTGGGCCAGTTGCTGGCTCTCAGCCTAACGTACCTCACAGGGTTGTTGTGAGGATAAAATGGAGAGGAGGAGGAAGATCATGTAAGCCGCCTTGGGTTCCTTGCAGGAAAAAAGGTGGGATATAAATATAATAAATAAAATAAAATAAATAAATAAAACACAAGCAAGTCGTTAACTAAGTAGATGTGAAGGAATGAATATATTTGTCCCTGTATGTTCAAAAACATAAGATTGCACAGGATTCCAGCATAGCCTTTTCTTTTCCCTCCTTCTCTTCACCAGTGGTCTCTCTGTCAGGCAGAATTATTCCCTCAGCCCACAAAATTTCCTCACTCTTGTCTCAGTTGACAATTTCCTGCTACCAGACCTCCACTGTCAGAATGCTGACAGGAGAACTATGGTGGGCATGCTTGATTTATGACAAGCATCAGGATTCTAAAATTCTGGGGAGAGTTTCCATGGATGGAGGAGGCTCTCCTTTACAGAAAGTCACCCTCTATGTATAGAAAGCAACAAGAAGAGCAAGGGAGGGGAGCGTGGTACTGGACTCATTCCCGCTCCTCCTCATCCTTACACATGAGCAGAACAACTAAGTAGAGCTAGATTCTCACAACCAACTTAATGAGCACACCTAGCATGTGAATGCATTCAGTGTAATGTGTGAATAGCCCTAGTGTGAGACACAACCCTTGCACGTACTTTTCTTACCACACAGAAAAAAACAGCAAAGATTGGCGCCCTCACACTGTAGCTTGATCTGAGGCCTGCTGTAATATATTTGCTAGGCAATCTCTTGCATCCTCTGGGACTTAGACTCCAGTGTTACAGCAGGTGAATCAAGTGCGGTATCCAGAGCACAGCCTTGTCCAGTATTCTTGGATGAGAGTGAAGGGAGTGGGAGGGGATGGGTTGCCCAACTTCCAACTCCCTGCAGTGTAGGCAGGGGCAAACAATTACTGGTAGACTGCTACGACCCCTTATGTTCACTTCAGCCTGAGCCAGGGGATTCTCAGGCCTTTCAGGACACACACGGGGCACAGGATTTTATTTATTTATTTATTTGTTTGTTATATTTATACCCCGCCTTTTTTCCAGCAAGGAACCCAAGGCGGCTTACATAATCCTCCTCCTCCTCTCCATTTTATCCTCACAACAACCCTGTGAGGTAGGTTAGGCTGAGAGTCAGTGACTGGCCCAAAGTCACCCAGTGAGTTTCATGGCCGAGCGGGGACTAGAACCCGGATCTCCCAAATCCCGGTCCAACACTCTCACCACTACGCCAACACTGGCTCTCAAGTGTGTCAAGGTGACACTCTTTATTTCAAGCCCCAAGCCTAAAACTCTAAACAGTAGCAAGACCAAACAGAAGGCTCTGAATTTACTACTGAGACTTAAGTGGAATAAAGCACACACAAACCTTGAAATAGATGTTAAGTTTATTTACAATAGGAAAGTGGGAGAAAGGAATAAAAAGGTGTACAGAAATCAGAGAAACCAGAGAAACCCTTTGGAACAATGCTGCAGACAAAAATAACAAATCACTACCTAAGCCTATCCTAAACTTTACTTAAGTAAGGGTCTTCCATTAGGGCGGGGCCCAATTCGGGGTCCAGGAGATCACAGACATGAAAGTCAGTTAGCACAGGCAGATGAAGACTGAAGATCAGAATGAAAATTAAGACCAGAATGAAGACCAAATGGCAACAGTAGCCCCCCTGGCTTTACCCCCCCCCCCTTGACAAATGTGAGGTGAGCCTCCTTAGCCAACCCTCCCTGGCTGGATAGTTTCCTCAGAGACAAGCCTCCTCAGCCAATCACTAATGGGCTAAATAACTTATCCGGCTTTCAGGAAGGGAGGGGGTGAAAAGCTCTCAACACCACCCCACTGAGGTCATTCAGTCTAATTTGGCAAGAGTTCTATTTTGGCCTTGAAGGTCTGGAGACTAGATCAACATGAAATAACACATGCAGGTGGTTTAATTAGTGCATGCAGGAACATCTTCATGAAATGGAGCTTCCTTCCAAGCAGCTAAATCTTAACAAGAAAATGGATAATAGAATAATAGAAAAGTAGAGTTGGAAGGGGCCTACAAGGCCATTGAGTCCAACCCCCTGCTCAGTGCAGGAATCCAGGTCAAAGCATCCCTGACAGATGATTGTCCAGCTGCACCTTGAATGCCTCCAGAGTGGGAGAGCCCACCACCTCCCTAGGTAGTTGGTTCCATTGTCTTATTGCTCTAACAGGAAATTTTTCCTGATGTTTAGGTGGAATCTAGGTTCCTGTAACTTGAGCCCATTATTCCGTGTCCTGCAAACTGGGATGATGGAGAAGAGATCCTGGCCCTCCTCTGTGTGACATCCCTTCAAGTACTGGAAGAGTGCGATCATATCTCCCCTCAGTCTCCTCTTCTGAAGGCTAAACATGCCCAGTTCTTTTAGTCTCTCCTCATAGGGCCTTGTTTCCAGGCCCTTTATCATCCTTGTTGCCCTCCTCTGAACCCTCTCCAGTTTGTCTATGTCCTTCTTAAAGTGTGGTGCCAAGAACTGGACGCAGTACTCAAGATGAGGCCTAACCAGTGCCGAGTAAAGGGGAATTATCACTTCCCGCGATTTGGAAGCTATACTTCTATTAATGCAGCCCAGACTAGCATTTGCCTTCTTTGCAGCCACATCACATTGCTGGCTCATATTCAGTTTGTGATCTACCACAATTCCAAGATCCTTCTCACTTGTAGTATTGTTGAGCCAAGTGTCCCCCATTCTGTAACTCTGCATTTGGTTTCCTCTCCCTAGGTGCAGCACTTGGCATTTATCCCTATTAAATCTCATTCTGTTGTTTACGGCCCAGCGCTCCAGCCTATCGAGGTCACTTTGAATTTTGTTTCTGTCTTCCAGAGCATTAGCTGTTCCACCCAACTTTGTGTCATCTGCAAATTTGATAAGCATTCCCTGTACCTCCTCATCCAAGTCATTAATAAAAATGTTGAAGAGCACTGGGCCCAGGACCAAGACCTGTGGTACCCCGCTCGTTACCTCTCCCCAGTTTGAGAAGGAACTATTGTTAAGCACTCTTTGAGTCCAATTTTGTAGCCAATTGTGGATCCACCTGATAGTTGTTCCATCTAGCCCACTTTTAGCTAGCTTGCTAATCAGGATATCATGAGGCACTTTGTCGAAAGTTTTGCTGAAGTCCAGATATATGATGTCCACAGCATTCCCACAGTCCACAAGGGAGGTTACCCGATCAAAAAATGAGATCAGATTAGTCTGGCAGGATTTGTTCTTGACAAATCCATGCTGGCTTCTAGTAATCCCTGCATTGTTTTCAAGGTGCTTGCAGACTGACTTCTTTATAATCTGCTCGAAAATTTTCCCAGGGATTGATGTCAGACTGACTGGTCTATAGTTCCCAGGTTCTTCCTTCTTGCCCTTTTTGAAGATGGAAACAACATTTGCCCTCCTCCAGTCATCTGGCACTTCACCTGTCCTCCATGATTTCTCAAAGATAATAGACAGTGGTTCTGAGAGTTCTTCTGCCAGTTCCTTTATTACTCTAGGATGCATTTCATCAGGCCCTGGAGATTTAAACTCATTCAGAGTAATCAGGTGCTCCTTGACCATTTGCCTATCAATCTCAAGCTGCAATCCTGCCCCTACAGTCTGCACTTCAGGTTTGCCAGCAGGGTCATAGACCCTCTTTTGGTAGAAGACCGAGCCGAAGTAGGAATTGAACACTTCTGTCTTCTGCCTTTTCTTTGTCTTCTGTTATCAATTTGCCATCCCCATCGCGTAGTTGAACCACCATTTCTTTCCTCTGTCTTTTACTGTGCATGTATCTGAAGAAAGCTTTCTTGTTGTGTTTAGCATCCCTCGCTAACCTTAGCTCATTCTCAGCTTTAGCCTTCCTGACACTATTCCTGTAGTTCTGTGCTACCTGCCTGTACTCTTCCCTTGTAGCCTGTCCTTCCTTCCACTTCCTATATGTGTCCTTTTTTGTTTTCAGGTCATCTTTGAGTTTATTGTGAAGCCACATTGGCTTCTTCTGTTGCCCTCTGCCTTTTTTCCTTGTGGGAATTGTTTGCAATTGTGCCTTTAAAATTTCCTTTTTTAAAAACTCCCACCCATCCTGGGCTCCTTTTCTCATTAGAGTCACTTGCCATGGGATCTTACTTATCATTGTTCTGAGTTTGTTAAAATTGGCTTTCCTAAAATCCAGGGTACGTGTTTGGCTACACTCAGCTTTTGCTCCCCTTAGAATCAAGAACTCAAGTATAACATGGTCGCTTTCTCCCAGAGTTCCCGAAACTGCCACTTTATCCACTAACTCGTCTCTGTTGGTTAGAATCAGGTCAAGGATAGCTGATCCTCTAGTTCCTTCCTCCACTTTCTGTAGGAGGAAGTTATCAGCAGCACAACTCAGGAATTTCTTGGAGGGGCCATGTTTGGCTGAATAAGTCTCCCAACAGATATCAGGGAAATTGAAATCAACCATGGATGGATTTTTTGACAATGAGTTTCAGTTGGTAAAGCTCCAGGATGTTGACAAGGTGCATGGACAGGTTTGTGCAATCACTTCTGTATTGGATCCTTGCCCCTCTTGGCTTATAAAAACTGGCAGGTAGGGAACAGCTGGCTGGCCCAGGGAGGTGATTAGTGCATCCTTGAGAGAGGGAGTGGTCCTGGGCCACCAGAAAGAGGCAGTGGTGAGACCACTCCAGAAGAAATCCTCCCTTGACCTGGAAAATCTTAATAATTTTAGGCTGGTGGCAAATGTTCTATTCCTGGGCAAAGTTCTTGAGCGGGTGGTTGCCAACCAGCTCCAGACACTCTTGAATGAGACGAATTATCTGGATCCATTTCAGTTGGGGTTCAGGCCTGGTTTTGGTACAGAAACAGCCTTGGTCACCCTGTATGATGACCTATGTCAGGAGAAAGATGGGGAGTGTGACCATGTTGATTCTCCTTGATCTCTTGGTGGCTTTTGATACCATCAACCATGGTTTCCTTCTGGGATGATTGTCTGTGTTGGGAGTGGGAAGTACTCAGAGGCAGTATGCCTATATACACCAGTTGCTGGGGAACATGGGTGGAAGGGGGCTGTTGCACTCATGTCCTGCTTATGGGATCCTGTGGGCAGCTGGTTGGCCACTGTGTGAGCAAAATGCTGGACTAAGATCATATAACCTCATCTATTTCACTACCCTAAATTGTAATCAATAAAACTTGTTTCATTTTTAAAAATCGAAGTGAGTAGATTGAATAAGTTACCCTAAGGGGGTTGGTGGCAGCGGAGGAGTGAAGAGAGTGTTGGTTACTAAGTGGTTGTAGGGGGGGATTACAAGGTCTTCTTGCGAAGAATGAGGGAAAGGGAGCGAGAGATGGGTGGTGTGACAGGTAGAGGCATGAGAGCCTTCTTGGTGGTGGCCTCCAATGATGGAACAATCTCCTTGACGAGGTACACCCAGCACCAACATTGTTACCTTTTCACTGCCAGGTTAAGACCTTCCTCTTCTCTCAGGCATTTGGCAGCATATGATGAGGGTTTAATCTGGTCCTGAATTTTTCTTATTGTAGATTGTTTAAAATTATTTAGATATGTGTGTCTGTGTGTGTGCTGTCTGTCTGTTTATATATTTGTATGTAAATAGTTTTTACACTATGTATAATGTATTTTTAATGGTTTTTAATCTTTGTAAATCACCCAGAGAGCTCTGGCTACTGGGCAGTATAGAAATGTAATAAATGAAATTAAAACGAAAAGATTTTTCAATATTTCTATTTCTGTTAGTGGAGGTGTATTACTAGTAGATCCATGGCAAGGAGCAAATGTTGAGGCCAGAATATGGCAGTTTTGGCCCTGGCAATTTCAGTGTCCTGGGGTGCTTTCAGACAGAGGTCTCCTAGCATACCAATCTGAAGGCATGGTGCAGCTATTCCATCTTTTTCTTCTTAATAGATTTTGTATGGTAAGGAAAAGGTGGAAGAAGTGATGGGAAAAGATGGAAGGGTTACAAGTGGAAGACGATATCATCTGCCCACACCCCCCACCCCCTAAAATTCTGTTAATGAGGCAGGGTGATGGTATCATAAAAGCTTTGTCTGGAAGCACCCCTAGTTACAAGAGAGCACATTCAGAAAGAGTTCAGGAGTCTTCCTGCAGTGCTCCACAATTTTTCTAAGATTTTTCACCAAAGAAAAATGAATGTCCTCCCTCAGGTTGTGACTACCAAAAAGCTGGACCTCTTTTAGTTGAGCTACTCACCTTGGAATTCACTCGGGCATAAAACTGAATCTCATTGTACATCTCCACGCCATCAGCATTCTTACAGCTGCAGAAAGACAAACAGTACACACGTGACTGAAATTCTCTCTTTTCACAGATAGTGACTGAGGAATTCCTTTCCAAATAATTGACCTGGCTGTTGGATTATTATATTGCTGAAGCCCTCTTCAAGCATTCTAAATGTGTGTAGAGTCTACACATAAGGAGGGGGAGCAGGAACAAGCATGCTAGCTCTGCCCTATATGTCACCATTCTCGTCGCCCTCCACATGGAAAACCAGAGTTCAAAATTGCACTGAGTTTGCACCCATAGGCACCTACACGACGGTGAGGGTGGCATAGAGGCAGTTCTTTTCCACTAGCATCGCATCCTCTCAGTGCTGTCCAGCAGAACTTTTCCGAGTGGTTCGTGGCCTTTTGCAATCAGGGCCAGAGAAAGATACTGTAGAACCCTCGGAAACTCACTGTGATGAGTTTGCACAGCACTTTGAGGATAAAATCACTCAGATTCACCATAAATTGGACTCCACAGTTAATGCAGTTCCTTTAACAGAGGTGTCCAGAGCACCATCTGGTCCTATCTTGTTGGATGACTTTCAGTTATTGAGGCCTGAGGATGTGGACAAGGTACTTGGGCAGGTTCGACCTACCACCTGTATGCTTGACCCTTGCCCATCATGGCTGATTATTAAAACTAAGGAAGGGAGCTGCACCTGGGTCCAGGAGGCTGTGAATGCCTCCTTGAAGGAGGGAGTGGTGCCAGCCTTTTTAAAGGAGGCTGTGATTAAGCCATTCTTTAAAAAGCCGAATTCGGACCCAGAGGATCTTAATAACTATAGACCTGTTGCTAATATCCCTTTCTTGGGCAAGGTGTTTGAGAGGGTGGTGGCCGAGCAGCTCCAAGCTCTCTTGGAGGAAACAGATTATCTAGATCCATTTCAGTTGGGCTCAGGCCTGGTTTTGGAACGGAAACTGCCTTGGTCGCCCTGTGGGATGACCTTTACCGGGAGAGAGACAGGGGGAGTGTGACCCTGCTGATTCTCCTGGACCTCTCAGTGGCTTTCGATACCATTGACCATGGTATCCTTCTGGATAGGCTGGCAGGTTTGGGAGTTGGAGCACTGTTTTGCAGTGGTTCTGCTCTTACTTGACTGGCCGATTCCAGAAGGTGGTGCTGGGGGATTATTGCTCTGCACCATAGCAATTATACCGTGGAGTACCGCAGGGCTCTGTTTTATCCCCCATGCTTTTTAACATCTACATGAAACCATTGGGAGAGGCAGGACCGGTGCAGGGCTGTTTGGCGCCCTAGGCCAAATTATATTTAGCGCCCCCCCTCGTGCCGTGGGGGGGGCTCCGGAGCAAAGCAGCCCTGCTCTGCAACACCCCCCCCGCGCCGCTGCTGCCGCCACCACCACCTACCTTCCCCCCCCCCACTGCTGGCTGCTGCTGCTGCTGCTGCTGCCTGCCGCCTCCTCCTCCTCCAACGCACTTTTTTTTTTTGCTGGGGAAACCAGGGCAACAGGGCTGTTTAAGCCCTGTTGCTCTGGTTCCTCCCGCCAAAACAACGCCGGCGGGGCTCCGGAAATGACGCGAAGGTAGGCAGGCGGCAGGCGGGGCAGGAGTGCGCCGGCGGCGAAGAAGGAGCGCAGCGTTTCTGCGCCCTCTTCCGCCATGCGCCCTAGGCAGCCACCTGGGTCTGCCTAGCGGTAGCGCCGGCCCTGGGGAGAGGTCATCCGGAGGTTTGGGATGAAGTGTCACCAATATGTGGATGACACAGCTCTACCTCTCTTTTTCATCAAATCCAGGTGAGGCAGTGGTTGTTTTGAATCAGGGCCTGGGCCTGGTAATGGACTGGATGAGGGCCAATAAACTGAGACTCAATCCAGATAAGACGGAGGTCCTGTTGGTAGGTGGGTCGTCTGTCTGGTGAGATACTCAACCTGCCCTGGATCGGGTTGCACTCCCCCTAAAGGACAGGGTTCGTTGTTTGGGGGTGCTCCTGGACCTCAAACTGTCACTGGAGTCACAAGTGGACTCGGTGACAAGGAGCGCCTTTTATCAGCTTAGGCTGATTTACCAACTATGACCCTATCTGGACAGGCAGAGCCTAGCAACAGTGATCCACGCTCTGGTAACCTCTCGTCTCTAGACTACTGTAACGTGCTCTATGTGGGGCTGCCTTTGAAAACGGTCCGGAGACTTCAATTGGTTCAAAATAGAGCAGCGAGGCTGTTAACGGGGATTGGCCTACAAGAACACATTACACCAATCCTCTATGAATTACATTGGTTACAAATTGAAGTCTGGGCCCAATTCAAAGTGCTAACATTAACATTCAAAGCCCTAAATGGTTTGGGGCCAGGTTATCTGAAGGAACGCCTCGTCCCATACATGCCTACCCGAACCCTGAGATCTTCATCGGAGGCCCTTCTCAGAGAGCCCCTTCTAAAGGAAGCTAGAAGGGTGGCTACTAGGGGAAGGGCCTTCTCAGTTGTGGCACCCCATTTGTGGAATCAGCTTTCCAAAGAGGTGTGCCTGGCGCCCACCCTTTATTCTTTTAGGCGCCAGGTGAAGACCTTTTTATTTGCCCAATATTTTAATGGTTGGACTTTTATTCTCATTTTTACTGTATTACTACTGTACCCCCGCACTGATTCATCTAGCTGCTCCTTGTAGTATTGTATTATATTGTATTGTATTTGTATTTTATATTAATGATATTATTTGGTTTTATGATTATTGTTTTATACTGATTGTGTGTTGTTGTTGTTGTTTGTAAACCGCCCAGGGAGCCTTTTGGCTGATGGGCGGTGTAGAAATGCATTAAATAAACAAATAAATAAATAATAGGTAGTGGAAGATGATGAGAATGGTGATGGGAACAGAGCTAGCACATTCATTCCCCACCTCCTCATCCCCCTAGATGCCTTTAGAATATCTGAAGAAGGCTCTTGGTGTTAAGGAGTCCATACCTTAAAGGCAGATTCTTCCATTTATCACCGAAGGTTGAATTCTATGCAAAGTTAGGTTCACTTAAGTCCATTGATACAACAAGTGTTGGCGTGCCTAACTTTACATAGGAATGAGCTGCACTGATAATAAAAGCAATATGTCCTTTTATTCATTCGATCCTTTGCAAGTTTACTCAAAAGTATATTCTTGAAATATTTGGTGGGACCTGCTCCTCAGTATGTAAGCTTAGGATTGCTGGTCAGCAAGCATTTATTCACCCCCACTATGGATCAATAAAATGAATACTAGGGTCTAACCAAGTTGCAATATACAAAGATAGAAGCAAATAATTGTAGAAGTCAACATGCAGCTTAGTAGGATACTTTATATCTGGAAAGTAAACCAGCAATTTATACAACAGTCCGATGCATGTTTACTTGGTAAGTTCCACTGTGTTCGGGGTTAGGGGGGTTAGTAGGGTATTTTGTATAGGGAAAAGCAGAAGCAAGCAAAGTTTTTCTTTACTCGTACATTAAGCCCAATGTGGATTGCTTGATTGACCCTCCTGTATGGTCTGAATTAGCAAGACAGCCCCTTACCTGAACACCACCTTGTAATCATCAAGGTCCATTTTCACATCCATGCTGTCCTCTACACAGAACTCCAGGAATACATATCGTGGACGGTCATACCACAAGGTCTTGGCTGGTTGCCTTAGGAAACACAAGAAAAACACATATTGGAATGATCAGGATGACAAGGGTGGAAAGGCCTTTGCCAGGGAAAGTATGGAGCTGAAGCAATCACACATTACAATGTGGGCCCATCAGAACTACAGATTTTAAACAGGTTCAAAACTATATAAATTGTTGTGGCTTCCTACTCAGCAAGCCTTTCAAATGGTATGTGTGGGTTTTCCCACTCCTTCAGTGCAGGTTTATGTGGCAGGGTACTATAAGCACCTCAGGGTATACAAAATACCCTACTTAGCACCCCAGAATATCAAACCACAACATGGCAGTTATTAGTGAATGCAGTTCAAAGTGATGTGATCTGGTGTATGTGGTTTTAGAGGCTAAACAATTTTTCCCCTGCTTCAGGTATATGGAGTGTGCACTCATATGAATAACAATAACAATAACAATTTTTCAAATGTATGGGTTGCTTCCCACCACAAAAAAAGGAGTCTCCGAATGACTTACACACACAAAGACAGAACTCCCTAATTAATATAACAGAAAAAAACAAAATTGAAATAAACTATGTCCCATCTCGCATATATGACAAACAGACTGAAGGGGTGGGAGTGCAGCTTGAGGTTGACAGAGAGATGGTCTGGGAATATCTAAGCACCTTAAATGAGTTTGAGTACCCAAGTCCAGATGAACCGCATCCTAGGGTATTGAAGGAGCTAGCAGATGGACTCTCAGAACCTCTTTCTATTATCTTTGAGAAATCCTGGAGAACAGGTGACGTGCTAGAGAACTAGAGGAGGGCAAATATTGTCCCTAACTTCAAAAAGGGCAAAATAGAAGATCTGGGGAATTATAGACTAGTTTGTCTGACATCAACACCTGAGAACATTCTAGAGCAGGTTATAAAGTGCTCAGTCTATCGGCACATTGACACTAATGCAGTGATCAATAGATTTGTCAAGAACAAGTCCTGCCAGACTAATCTTATTTTATTTTTCAATTGGGTAACTTCCTTAGGGCGCAATCCTATGGCCAGTAGATGCTGTCTGGCCAGGCACAGGAAAAACTGAAGTCCCAGCTCCGACCTCAGAAAAGTGCTCCGAGGTCGCAGCTGGTAATCCAATTTCGGAGCATCCTCCCTCCACCCTCACAGCTGGCTGCAGCTCTGGAGACTGAAGACCGACTTAGGAGCCAGGTGCTGTGCTGGGGGGGGAGCGAGGCTCTGTCAGGATATGAGGAATCCAGGTGGTGCCTCAGCCCCTCCTCCTCCTGAGTAGGGGTAAAACACTTAGATGGCTGGAATCAGCCGTCTAAGTGTTTTGGAGGGTGAGGGAAGCCTCCAGTGCTCCTCCCAGCTTCCATTGGATGCCCATAATCCTCTGAGTTCCAGTGGATGCCTGTAATCCTTGGAGGGTTACAGGCAGCTACACTGGATGCTGCTGTTAGTAGATCATGGAAATACTGTGGACATCTTTGACTTCAACAAGGCAGTTGACAAAGTGCCCCATGATATCCTGATCAGCAAGCTAATTAAGTGTGGGCTGGATGGCATTACTACTAGCTGGATCCACAGGTGGCTGGAGAAACATACTCAAAGCGTGCTCGTCAATGGTTCCTCATCAAACTGGAGGGAGGTACTGGAGTGGGGTACCACAGGGTTAAGTCCTGGGCCCTGTACTCTTCAACATTTTTATGAATGACTTGGAGGAAGAGGTGGGGGGAATGCTTATCAAATTTGTAGATGACACAAAATTGGGTGGGATAGCGAATACTTTAGAAGACAGAAACAAAATTTAAAACGATCTTGATAGGTTAGGAAACTGGGCAGAAAATAACAGAATGAAATTTAATAGAGACAAGTGCAAAGTTCTTCATTTAGGAAAGAGAAATCAAATGCACAGGTGTAAGATGGGAGGATACCTGGCTTGATAGTAATACATGTGAAAAGGATCGGAGTTGTAGTTGATCACAAGCTGAATATGAGTCAGCAGTGTGATGTGGCTGCAAAAAAGGCAAATGCAAGTTTAGGTTGCATCAATAGAAGTATAGTTTCTAAATCATGGGAAGTAATAGTCCCATTCTGCTCTATACTCAGACCTCACCTCGAATATTGTGCCCAGTTCTGCATGCCACATTTTAAGAAGGTTTCAGGTAAATTGGAAGGAGTTTTGAGAAGGACAACAAAGATGATCAGGGGACTAGAAACTAAGTCCTATGACAGTGATGGCAAACCTATGGCACGGGTGCCACAGCTGGCACGCAGGGACCTCTCTGTGGGCACTCGAGCCATTGGTCACCAGATTGCGAAAAGACTGTCCCCTTCTGCAAAACACTAATGATTTTGTTCTTTCTCATAGTGTGGAAAAGAATGATTTTATTCTAGAATTCCTGTTACAGAATTATTTTCTACATTGTTATCACATTTAAAAGATTTTGAAGAATGATGCACAGAGCATGGCTTGGATGTAAAGCCCTAACAGTTGACCTTAGTGCTGCATGTGTTGCTCTCAAACTAACAGAGTATGAGCCAAGGTTTGACAAATTATCAGCATGCATGCAATAGCAAAAATCACATTAATTGTGCAAAAGCATGCCCAATGCAAACTTTTACCTAATGCAGTGTTTGCAGTCCAAGACATAAAGTGTTTAAAATGTGTTAAGCACGTTTAGTTTTCTTGTTTATCTTGCTCATCCTAGTACAGGTTGACTTTTACTTTTACTAATCCGACACCTGTAGAATCAGGGAAAGGACCCGGGATAAAGCTTGCCCCATACAATTTCAGTCTGGCATATAATCATATTACAAGTTGAGAATCCCTTATCCAAAAATACATGTGCCTAATTATTTAAAAAGTTTGCATAAATTCCCTTCAGGCTATGTGTACAATGTAGTACTATAATAATTTTTTTAGTTGATTTTTTTTTCAACAAAAAACAGTTTGTATCATTGAAAGCTCTGTTATTGTGTTTTTCTTTTAAGACAAAATATGTTAATTAGTTCGGACAACTGTGAGGAAAGATTGAAGGAACTGGGTATGTTTAGCCTTCAGAAGAGGAGACGGGGGGGGGGGGGGGGACATGATTGCACTTTTCAAGTATCTAAAGGGTTGTCACACAGAAGACGGCCACAACCTGTTGTCTGTTGTCCAAGGCTGTAGGACACAAAATAACAGAAGGCAGATCTCAGTTGAACATCAGGAAGAACTTCCTAATGGTCAGAGCAGTCAGACAATGGAGCTAACTGCCTAAGGAGGTGATGGGCTCTCCTTCACTGTAAGCATTCAAGTGGAGACTGGACAACCATCTGTCAGGGATGCTTGAAACTGGATTCCTGCACTGAGCAGGGGGTTGGACTTGATGGCCTAAATGGCCTCTTCGAACTCTATGATAATATGAAACCATAATCAGCACAATAATAGAAATAAAATTAACCACCATAAAAATGATACAATATAAGTCTTGTTCATCCACAATACACAAATCTCCTCTCCATCCCCAGGCTAAAAGCAGCCCACAACAACTGGCCCATAACTAATGTCCAAATGCCCCGGGCAAATAAGTATGTCTTTGCCCAGCGCTGACAAAATGATAGTGTTGGTGCCAGGCAAGCTTCTTTCCATAACATGGGGCTATCATAGAAAAGACTTGTTCCCAAAGTGCCACCACCACCCCAAGCTTCTCTTGCAGGGGGCACACAGAGAAGGACCTCTGAAGCCAACCTCAGGGACTGGGTAGGTCCTTAAGATACTAGGGTTCTGAGCTTAAAATCAGCACTTTGAATTTGGCGCAGAAACAAACTGGCAAGCAGCACAGGGGAGCTAGGACCAGCTTTATATGTTCACATCGCCTAGTCCCAGTCAACAACTTGGTTGCTGAATTCTGCACTAGCTGCAGTTTTCAAAGGCAGCCCAATGTACAATGCATTGCAGTAATCTAATCTAGAGGTTCCAGAGCATAGACCACTGATGCCAGGCTATCCCCATCCAGATAGGGTCACAGCTAGGCTACCAGCTAAAGCTGGTAGTGGTACTCCATGCCACAGAGGCTACCTGTGTCTCCAATGACAGTGATAGATCCAGGAGCTGCACACCTGCTCCTTCAGGGGGAGTGTGAGTGTGACCCCATCCAGCCAGTTGCACTTTCCCCCATCAGGACAGAGGAAGCACCCACCAGCAGAACCTCAGTCTTGTCTGGATTGAGCCACAGTTTATTGTCTCTTATCCAATTCATTGCTGAGCTCAAACACAAGCTTATCTTTGCCTAAAGGCTACACTCCGTATACCTCTTTAATGTGTGGATTCCTCTAAGATCAGCTGTATTTCAGTCTCCATCTTGAGAATGAGTCTACGGTGCAGACCTCATGCCCACAACATGTAGCCCACTCTTTGAATTCCACACACACCCCAACACACACTTGGTACCATCTAGCCAACTGTTCTCCAACCTTGGGTCCCCAGAAGGTTGGAGAACACTGATCTAGCCTGATGAAGAGTTCTAGAGAACTGGAAAGCTCGCACATCTCTGTGCCATTTTAGTTGGTGTATTAATAGAAGTATAGCTTCCAAATCGCGGGAAGTGATAATTCCCCTTTACTCGGCACTGGTTAGGCCTCATCTTGAGTACTGCGTCCAGTTCTGGGCACCTCACTTTAAGAAGGACATAGACAAACTGGAGAGGGTTCAGAGGAGGGCAACGATGATAAAGGGACTGGAAACAAGGCCCTATGAGGAGAGACTGAAAGAACTGGGCATGTTTAGCCTTCAGAAGAGGAGACTGAGGGGAGATATGATCGCACTCTTCCAGTATTTGAAGGGATGTCACACAGAGGAGGGCAAAGATCTCTTCTCGTTCATCCCAGTTTGCAGGACACGGAATAATGGGCTCAAGTTACAGGAACCTAGATTCCACCTAAACATCAGCAAAAATTTCCTGACTGTCAGAGCAATAAGACAATGGAATCAACTACCTAGGGAGGTTGTGGGCTCTCCCACTCTGGAGGCATTCAAGGTGCAGCTGGACAGACATCTGTCAGAGATGCTTTGACCTAGATTCCTGCATTGAGCAGGGGTTTGGACTCGATGGCCTTGTAGGCCCCTTCCAACTCTACTTTTCTATGATTCTATGATTCTATGAAGGTATTGCCCAGCTGTGGATTTTGGATTGCTTTTCTCATGGACCAGCATAGCCATCTTTGGTTTTTTATGTCTTTTGGAGAGACATCTCAGATCAAGATGGAAAACGAGGATTCCTGGGACTCCAGGCCAAAGCAAAGTAAGGGCTGTGTTTATTTCCTGAAAAGGGAGTTCTGGATCGAGCGAAGCCTCTCTGGACTGGAAGCCACCATCCGTTGACTAGGAAGCCTGCCGCCGCCCCCCACCCACCCTGTTCCCAACTATATGAGAGCTATTTGTGGTTGCTCAGGAGCAAGCAGGATACTCAGTGTCACCCAACATGGCACATATTCTGAGGCAGCAGAGCCCTGGCAATGAAAATAGGTTTGAGGGCTGAGCTCTGGTGCAAAATATGAACTCTTGCTTATGTGGTGAAAAGTGTGTGGGGCTGTGGAGGAGGGGGCTTCTAGTCCAGGGAAGTCGGGAACTCTGGACCACAGAACATGTTCATTCTACTTCGAGGTAATCCCAGGAATCAGATGATCCTATCAGTCAGGAGAGTGATCCCGATTATTTGAAGAGAGTTGTTGTCGGCCCACTGCTGGCACTCACCTTGCCATGGCTGCTGCAGCCGAACACGTCTCGAAGCCCTCAGCGCTCTCCGTCCTGGCAGGCAAATAGGCTTATTTTGAGTCCCCTCTGGCCAGGCGGAGCCAAACCCACCAGAGCCTCCCCTTCCCAGCTGCCGCTGCCGATCACTATCCGCCTCTTCCCAGGAGGCTAGAATACAGAGTTTTGCCAACGCATCCCAGAAAAATATCCGCAAAAGTCATCAAATACTATAGAATGGATTAATTTTAACTGGTTGGTTCACTTTGATAGAGATATATACTGTTGAAAAAGAAAGTTTTATTGGATCTTCTTTTGCTGCAGCAAAAGCAACGAAAAGTATTGTGGTGGCACCTTAATGACGAACAAATTGATGACAGCGTAAGCTTTCGTGGATTGTAGACTCCGGTCCGCGAAAGCTTATGGCATCATCAATGTCTTCAAAGGGCCAACATACACAAGACTCTTTGTTGTTTTTCGTTTGAGAGAGTGCATAGCTTTCTGGGAAGTAACACACTCGCAAGCTAGGGGAGTCTTGCAAGTTCAGTTCCTTTCAGTGCCATATGATTAATTTTCTCATTGAAATCCGTGGGACTTTAACTTTCGCGGGATGGTGCTCAAATCATTTACTTTGACCCCGCCTCGCCGACACCTTATGCAGTGTTCAAAGGATTTCTTCTCTACTCAAAATCTCATTTTTACTGGGTGAACGGATCTTTACACTTTCTAGTAACGGAGCCACGACGTTCGTTTACGCATTCCTAGCGCCGCCGGGCAAAAGATGGACGGGTCTGCTTGAAGGTCAATGGAGCGCAAGACTTCGGCACTCTGCATGCAATTGCTTATGGCGTGCTCTGCACTATAGCCCTGTGGAGGTGAGGGAGAAGTTTCCAACAACCCTGCGATCCAGCGTTATTATACCCATATTGAGGGAGGTGGCAGAGAGAAGGAATAATCTTGCAGTAGAGTTCAGTGCTACTGGTCAGACTAGCTTCAGAGAATGCGGGGGGCGACACTGAGAAGTTGATCGCAGTAGTGGAGCCGGAAGTCTATGGATCGGTTTAGGTTCACGGGATGGCTTTCTGTCTTTGTGCGTCGTACCGGAAGTGACGCCACGTTCTCACCGGCACGTTCCTCCTGACAGGAGCTTCTGGTTTGGCTTGTTTTGCCGTTGATGGCGGCCGTTCGCTGTGAGGCGGCGGCGATGATGGAGGCAGTGGCGGGTCCCGGGGAGCGGTGGGCGCCGGTGGGGGCCGTGGCCGAGGCCCAAGCCGGGGATGGAGACGCAGGAGGAGAAGAGGCTGAGGCCGAGCCGGCGTCCCCGCAGTCGCTGCGGGCGGAGCGACGTCGCCTCCACTCGGCACTCCTGGCTTTGGCCTCGCACTTCGCCCAGGTCCAGTTCCGGCTCCGGCAAGTGGCGCGCGCCGGCCCGGCGCAGCAGCAGCGTCTCCTCCGCGAGCTCGAGGAGTTCGCTTTCCGCGGCTGCCCCGGCTCTGGCCTCGGCTTGACGGCGGCGGCGGACGGGGTTGGGGGCGACGTCAAGGTGAGAACGAGCCAGCGGGTGCCGTCCTCCTTTCCCCCCAGGCGACGTGGCAGGTAGACACTCAAGAACTGGTGTTGAGGCTGAGCTGCGAGTAGCCGGTTTGGATGCCGCCTCTGCCTTGATCTTGCGGCGGGGCCTTACGCAAGCAACTGCCTTAGCCTCGTCCCTTCCCCGTGTGTAACGTGGGCATAATCATGGCCATTGTAAGGATTGCTGAGATAATGTATGCAAAACTTTCTGAGTAGTTGAAAGTGCGGTACAAATGAAGTGAAGGCTGCAAGTGTTGGACTTATTGTCAGACAGATTCCAAAGAGACAAGGTGGCGATTGGGGTGAAGGAGATTTATTTTTATTTTTTTTATTTATTATATTTATGAATCGCCCATCTGGCCAGACATCTGGCCACTCTGAGCGATTTACAATCCAATAAAATACAAGGGACGGACACACACACAGAGTATAAAACACAATTCAAAACAACAAAACTTAAAAATCCTAACCCACCCCATATTCCCGCCTGAAAAGCCACGTTTTTAATGCACGGCGGAAGCTAATCAAGGAAGGGGCATGGTGGAGGTCACTGGGGAGAGAGTTCCATAAATTGGGGGCTGCCACAGAAAAGGCCCTCCTCCTAGTCCCCACCAGCCTGGTTTCTCTGGCTGATGGAACAGGGAGAAGGCCGTCTGTGGCAGATCTTGTTGAGCGGCCTACTTGATGTTGCTGGAAGCGCTCCTTGAGATATATTGGACCGGAGGCGTACAGGGTTTTAAAGGTCAATGCCAACACCTTGAATTCGGCTCGGCAAACAACTGGTAGCCAGTGCAACTCTTTGAGCACTGGAGTGATGTGATCACGCTGGCGGCAGCCTTTAATCAGGCGAGCGGCTGCATTCTGTACCAGCTGCAACTTCCGAACCGTCTTCCAGGGTAACCCCACATAGAGCACATTACAGTAGTCTAGGCGAGAGGAGACCAAGGCATGAACCACTGATGGGAGCAGATGATTAGGAAGGTAGGGGCGCAACTGCTGTATCAGATGGAGCTGATACAGCGCCGCCCGGCTCACAGCTGACACCTGAGCCTCCATGGACAGCTGGGAGTCCAGAATGACCCCCAAGCTGCGGACCTGGTCCTTCAGGGGAAGATGTACCCCATTCAGCACCAGGTCAACATCCCCTAACCTTCCCTTGTCTCCCACCAGAAGTACCTCGGTCTTGTCGGGGTTCAGTTTCAGCATGTTCCCTCCCATCCAGCCTATGATCCATCTTTCTAGTGGTTGGGTGCCCTTGCTATCGAACAAAAGCTATGTGGATGGGGGACGACGACACAGGGGCAATGTGGTAAGGGGAAATAGCACTTCATTTAGGAAGTACTCCTTGTTGAAATAGAGCAGGTGATCAGATGGTGAACCAGGAACTCTTTATTTCAATTGGTTGCCGGAAGGGATTGTGGGGAGAAGAATGTGATGTGAATATAGGCAAGTACTTTTGTACTCCTGAATGCCTTTGATAATGATGATACTTGCTATTGCACCTAATCAGTCCTCCTTAACTGCTTGGATCAGGTGTTGTTCCTGTGAGCTACTTGGGACTGGATACAAGTCACATTATGGGGAAGTGGTAACAGCCTGCCTTCCGTGACCAAATGGTGATCATGTTAGTTCTTTGAGGTTGTTCCTTGTTTAGCACTAAATGCCTTCCATGCATCCATAATATCTAAAATGGTCCAAAATGTTGCTATCAGCTTCTTCAAATTAAATGCAATTGATTGCATGGGAGCAACATTTAATGCTCCCTGTTACAAATCTGTTGGATGTAAACTGTAATCCTGTGCCCTCTTAACCCAGGAGTAAGCCCCATTGAACTCAGAGGAACCTACTTCAGAGTCAGCATGAATTGGATTAGGCTTAGGCTATGTGAGATAGAAGGAATAGAATATCAAATTAATAATTAAACAACAAGATGTAAGCCATATTTGGAGATATCTGTTAAGCAAATCGTATAACTGAAATGTTCAGATAGAAGTTTCAAATATTTACAAGTATACTCGTATAAAACCTTGTTTCAGCTCTAAACTTGCATTCCCGTTTACAACTAATGCTGTATAGAAGTGAGGATGGTTTGCAGAGGGAAGGGTCAATTGGGTGCAGGCCATGATGATCAGAAATACGTATTTCACATTCAGGAATTACGTATATCTCTGACAAAGAGCTTCTGAGGATCACCAGCAGGGGAAAGACATAATTATGATTCTGTGCTTGTGAGCCTCCCTGAAACATCTGGTTGGTTGCCTGCTGTCAGAAAACTTAATTTCAGTAGTGTTAATAAGTAATAAGACCTGGAATCATGCTAGTTCTGGCTTCTCTGGTGTTAAGAATGCCGTTGGGGCAGCTGGAATGTTTACTACTCAGTACAAAAGTCGGACTTGCAGTTTTCCAGTGTCTTGCTTTCAAGAACTGGCAGTGGACTTGAACGTCTTGGAAATGTTAACTGTGCTGTCAACTGTTTATTGTTTATTATCCATGCTTTACACTTGGAGGGAGTATTAAGTACTACTAACAAAATGTTTCTCCCTTTTGATTGATAAATAAGCAAGAGTCTGGGACATCAGCCCAGCAATGTTGATTTTTTTGGGTAACTGAATCTGAACAATTACTGATGCCCTTAATCATTGCAACTCTATGTATGTCTACTCTGACCAGGTAAGTGTGTGTAGAATTGCAGCCTTCATATGTATATTTCATTTAAGTTAAGTTTAGTTAAGTTAATGTTATGTGTTGTATAAATGTCTCAAAGGCATTTGAACTGCCAAAAGTATTTGAACTGCAATGTTTTATTAGAGGAAAAATTCAGTATAACATACTTGGAGTGCAATCTTATACATGTTTAGAAAGAAATGGCTGACTGGGGGATTCTGGGAGTTGTAGGACTTATTTCTGTGTAAACATTCTGATAGGATTGTACCCTTAATGTGGTTTAAATGTTGTGTTCAGTGAATTCAGAGCCTTAGTTAAAATTATTTACTGGAATCTTTGTAAATATTTTAAGATGACAACTCAATATCATGCATTACTTTGTTTAAATTTTAAGAAAAATGTGGAGGCACTGAAAACAGTTAATATTCATTTTAGCATGCACAAAGAGCTTTGCATTAAATGTTTTCTGGGTATACTAATCTGAAAAAAAATGATTACAATGTGAAACTGCCCAAATTGACTGTATTGTTTTTATTCATTATATTACTAATTTTATGAAACGTTGCATATTGAGAAATGGGAAAATTTCCATGTCAAAGTATAACAGCAAAAATTATGTTGGGAAACGTTCTACCCCACATGGCTGCATCAGCCAGAAAATGTGCTCCTGAAAGTTCCAGCAGATTGTAGGATCAAGGAAGACTTGGAGTCTGTGACAGTATGCCTTTAGATTCCTTAGTACACCCATCCACAACCTGGCACCCTCCAGATGTTTTGGACTACACCTTCCATCATCCTTGAACATTGGCTGTACTGGCTGGGGCTGATGGGAGTTGTAGTCTAAAACATCTGGAGGGCGCCAGGTCGAGGAAGGGTGCTCTAGCGTAATGTTGCTATGTGGATGCATGATTATGTATGCAAGGTGTGTTTTGTGCAGCAGGTGGATACTTGCTGGCTGTGCAGTCTTCGTATTTTTGGAGCCTTACTCTAATTTCCAAAGAGGTGTAAGATGAGATGTGTTCTCCTTCTTTCAGAGTGAACGTGAGAAGCAGCAGCAGCTAGAGGCACAGAAGGAGAAGCAGCTGGAGCTCATCCTGCAGCTCAAGGCACAGCTGGATGATTTAGAAACATTTGCCTATCAGGAAGGCAGTTATGATGCACTGCCCCAGTCCATGGTCATGGAAAGACAGCGGGTGAGGCCTGCTGACCCCCAGCTAAATCTAATCCAGGCCTGCCTCACCCTCTTAGCTGAGCCAGTTCATGTTTAGCCCTTTGGGGGTGAGGATGACCCTTGAGAAGGGAGGAATAACTCCCAACTTGTTTCCTGTGTGACTTTGCAGGTGATTATTGAGGAGCTGATCAAGAAGCTGGACATGAACTTGAGTGAGGACATTGCCTCATTGTCCCCAGAGGAGTTGCGTCAGCAGGTGGATGCTGCTGTAGCACAGATTGTCAACCCAGCACGTGTAAAGGAACAGCTTGTTGAGCAGTTGAAAACCCAGATCCGGGACCTTGAGATGTTTATCAATTTCATCCAGGGTCAGTAGCCACACATGTTTTATGTAATAGGGGCAGATAGGACCTAGGGGGATGAATGTTTATATGGACTGCATGCAGTTAACCTGAGGGCTGAGAGTGTGGGCTAGTGATGGGATACCAGCTTCACATAAACATAAGGTATTGTCAGCCTCTACTCTACACAAAATAATGAATGGACACAAATCAGACATCAGAAAGGGCAATATTCAGAAATCAGTAGGAGAACATTTCAGTCACCCAGGACATTGTTACTGAGCTTAACATTTTCATTCTTGAACAAAGGAACTTGAAAGGGAGACTCCATGCCATAGTAAATTTGTTAATCTTTAAGATGCCACAAAACTTAGTTCTCTTTAAGAAAAACATTCCTGGACTGTTGGTTCATATGGCCATTACCATAGTAGGGCTTGCTGCACCTTCTCATGGTGCTTCTGTCTACCATAGAGAAGAAGAGTAGACCATCTCTAGAAAGCAAACCAGGGGAGAACTTTGGGATATCCTCCCATGGCTTCACTGAACTTTGGTGTGAGAGTGTGCAAGAAAAGCACAGAAACAAGGCATGCCTATACCCAGAGCTATTTGTTTTCATGTATGCAAATACAGCATGAATACTGCTACGGAGGAAGTGTTATTGTGGGGATGGAGCTGGGTATTCAGAGCATTTGTGTGTGGATGTGAGCCAAAGTTGTCATAGGTCTTATAATGGTTGCTCAAAATCTTCTCCTCCTGACTTGCAGAAGAAGTCAGCAGCCCCTGCAAACCAGAGGATGGGAATTGTGAGTGTTTGGGTGGAAAAGCTGGAAGTAGTGCCTGCAAGCCAAACACCCGGCAGCCCCATAGAAGCAACAGAGGTGGGTATCTGGGCAGGTTTCAGGGGCTCATGTGGCTTTGCTCTTGGTCATCAAATGATCTTTTAACAAGTTTTGAAAATTATTTTATTTAAAATGATTTCATATTGCCTTTTATTTCAAAAAATGACTCCAGGGTGGTTCACAATAATACAAAAACAAACAATTACACAACACCAATAAAGGCTTACAGATCTATCCTATTTTAAAAGCCTGGGTGTGATAAAACAAGGCTTCTGCATGATGCTTTTTGCCTGCCACTTGGGAACTAGTGAACCACTGAAGGATGAGAACTTGAAGAATCTTGGAGAGACTGCTGGATCATGCAGTCCTCTTCCATCAATGACTTACTTTCCCAAACCCGTGCTATTTGCTCTTAGATCTCTGGGTTATTGGCAGGAGCTGTTGTGCTTCAAGATCAGTACTTCTATTTATGTTGGAAGACACCCACAGCTGGATGAATGAGCTGCACAATTCCAGCCTTCAGATAAGTGCTGAGGACAACAATGTGGGCTTCTGCCTCTTCTTCATTTTCTTCTTCCTTTGAGCCCCACAGAGTTTGGCTGGATAGTATGGTCCCTTCACCAATATCACCCATCAATTGGCATCTGTACCAGTGCCAGCTATCCCCATTCTCTTACACTTCTCTCCCCAAAACTCACGGGAGGGACTGTAGCTAAGAAGTAGAGCACCTGCTTTGCATGCAGAAGGTCCCAGGTTCAATTCCTGGCAACTCCTGATAGGGCTAGGAAAGAATCCTGCCTGAAACCCTGGAGAGTCAGTTAGTGTTGACAATACTGTGCTGAATGAACCAATGGTCTGACAGGAGGCAGGTTCCTATGTTTCTAAAACTATGCAATATGAGGCCAAAGTGAGTCCCATCCAATCACTGCAACCCTTGCTGACTTCCTTTCCACTCTGTAGCTCTGCCCCAGATAGTGTGACACCAGTCCCTCCCATAAGAAGGATCTTCAGTCCCGCCCCACACAGAAAACAAGAGGCAAGTTTTGAAACTCCCTCTCTCCAGTCCCTGCTTTAAAGGTGGATTCCATTGATCAGAGTTGGTAGGACACTGAGGTTGTTATGCTTCCAGAGAGTGAGTGTGATCAGGGAGGAGTACTACTAAAATCTTGAATATCCCTTCCCCAGGTATACAGTTTTACATGCAAATACAGGCAAATGCATGTAGGCACCTGTGCCTCCCAGATAATTTGTGTTCCTTGCAGGAGGAAATTCAAAAGAGGCCCACAGTACAAAATGTTTGAGCACCTAAATAGTGGCACCTTTAGGTGCTGAGGCCAGTAGAACATATCCTGCTTTTCAGCTGGAGTGAGCTTTGTGTGATTGCCAGTCCAGGCCACAGCAAGTGTCCCCTTAATGGAATGAGAACCATTCCAGTGAGTCTGCACCTCTAAGGAATATACTCTTTTCTCTCTGTGCAGTGAACCCTGAAGATGCCCAGAGGATGCGGGAGACAGGCCTACATCTCATGCGTCGAATGCTTGCTGTACTACAGATTTTTGCTGTGAGCCAGTTTGGCTGTGCAACTGGCCAAATCCCACACCATTTGTGGCAGAAGGACCAGTCTGATAGGGATTTCTCTCCCCTAGTGAAAAAGTTAGAGATGGCTGTGGCCCATGTCAGGCAACTGGCCCAGAAGTACCAATTGCAAGAGTTGGAACATGTTATCAGCTACTCAGGTTTCCAGGACACCTCCTTGGGAGGACGGGATGAGCTAACTCTGGCTGTGCGTAAGGAGCTGACAACTGCTGTGCGGGACCTGCTGGCCCATGGTCTGTACACCCCATCCCCTGGGATGAGCTTGGTTCTAGCCCCCATTGCCTGCTTGCTCCCTGTGTTGAGCTCCTCTCCTCATGCCATGCATCCATGGGAGCTCTTTGTGAAGTATTACAATTCAAAGAATGGCCGTGCCTTTGTAGAATCACCAGCTCGTAAACTCTCTCAGTCTTTTGCCCTCCCGGTGATGGGTGGTGTGCCTGCCACCCCAAAGCAAAGCCTATTATCGGCTATCCACACAGTCTTGTCAGAGCATGACCCATTCAAGCGTAGTGCGGACTCGGAACTGAAGGCTCTGGTGTGCCTGGCGCTCAATGAGCAGCGTCTCGTCTCCTGGCTCAACCTCATCTGCAAGTCAGGGGCACTGATCCAAGCCCACTACCAGCCCTGGAGTTACATGGCCCAGACAGGTTTTGAGGGGGCCCTCAATCTCCTTAGCCGCCTCAGTAACCTACGATTCAGTCTCCCTGTGGACCTGGCTGTGCGGCAGCTGAAGAACATCAAGGATGCCTTTTGACTGGACTGGGGAGAGTGGAGGCCTGTTTCAACCCCTTTGAGTTGGGGGAGTGCTTGTTGCTTACTTCAGGAGGCCACTTGTGTGTGTTCACAATGCTGCTAGTTGGTGGTGGTCTTCTGTTGCTGAGCTGCAGCTGGCTGCCTCCATTGCATGTACCAGACCACATGGAACTCCTGCTAATAGACAGGGTCTCTGTGCGAAACAGACCTGTGCATATAGTTGTCAGCCACTGAGGATAGCTTAATTCCCTTGTACGGGAGCCAATGGGAATTTCTGAGGGGCTGCTAGAAGCTATTTCTGCCCTGAGTCTCATGGAGTCAGGCTCAAAACAAAACAGTATAGGCAATATATTGGTCTTATCACAGAAGACTCCTTTCTCTGCCCTGAGATATAGGCCAGATACACCACTCCAGGCCTGTAGTTTCATATCAAAATGCACTGACTCACTGAATCTGAGCAGGGGCCCTCCCTGTGCTGATGGACTTAAAGCTATATGACCCTCATGCCTTCTGTGAGGGTCAAATAGGTCACAGAGTCTGCTGTGATGAGATCAATATATTGATCTTGAGGGACAAATCACTTGCACGGAGTTTTTTTCCCAGTCAACTTGTTAAATGTTTGAATAGGATCCTACATGTGCTTATGTGTAAGCAAATGACTGCAGCATATGCCCAATATTCACACCTGGCTTACTGGCAAGGTAGTATGATGGACAAATGGACTCTATAGCTTAGGCTCCAACAAAACGTGATGGGAAGAGAGAATTGTCTACTAGACATTGAGGTGTTGGAAGAAGTGACTTCTTTGCGGGGGTGGGGTGGGGGGTGAGGGGAATGCATTTGACTGTGGTAGTAGGGTTTGGTCTGGAATCCAATGAAATACAAGCATCTCAGTCTGTCAGAGGGGGATGGGTGGAGGTTTTCCTATCTATAGTAGAAAAGCTGTTGAACTTGCCTGTTTGAATGGCAATTGTCAGAACTCCCTTCTTGAAGGAACAAACAATTTGGTGCTGGCTGGGTGCCTCGGTACTGGCACACAAAGTAATCTTCTCTGACTTGTTTTTGCATAGCCAGCCCTAAGTTGCTATTTTGGGAATTGGAACTACATGACCTTGAACCCATTGATTCTCATGCCAGAGCTGTAGAAGTAGCAAGGCTTGGCTGAATTGTTCTTCTTTTGAGCTCTTTTTCTTCAGTGGAGCAGTATGGTTGTGAAAGATGCATCTGAAGATCCTGAGACCAGGGGAGCCACTTCAGCTCGTGGCTTACTTTTCCCTTTGTATGTGGGGCAGTATCCTGCTAACAGTTTCCAAAAAGGTTGGGCATACATGCCTATGATTCTAGATCCGGATATGCAGCATCTGTAACTACACAGGATCTCTTAAACATTCTGTATCTATGAGATCTGAGGATGAAGGCAAACTGCTGTCTTCAAAACCAGGCCTGACATGTTCCTCAGGGAGCATACAAAGGAGGCTGGATGGCAAGCAGCACTCTTTTATGCTAAGTAAAGTCTTTGTATTTCTGCATATTAGTTGGCCTGTATGTATCTGTATGTAAATTATCCTGCTGAAACTTCTGTTTAATGTAGACGCTCTCCTACTTCTACCCCCTGTTGGTCTATGTCTATGTGTTGATGCACTCTGTCCTAATTCCTTGGGTATCTTTAGTTAAGTGTGTGTGTTTTGTTTTGACTCCAGTTCAATGCAAGAGAAGGAGTGTATTGATGGAGAATTGTGTCTACTGCTAAAAATAAATTTATTCTGGTGTCTTTCTTATTTTTGTTTTCTTTTTTTGTTTGTGTGTGTGTGTTTTTTAATAGCTTTTCTCTCAGTTTTTGTACCATCTGGCTCAGAGTGTGATACCTTTCACACAAAAATGAACTTAAAGCACATCTTTCCTGTGGATTACTGAAAAGCTACTCAAGTATCTAATAAGCAAAAGTCTTATAGTTTTGTGTGGAGGAATTTTTCTGGCATACCTTTATCATGACAATGTTCCATACAGGATGTGTCACTTGCAGCAGGAACTGTGCACTCTTGCTTCACTTGACCGTTGGCCCCCGGATGTCTGGGATGGGGAGGTCAGTACGCTGCACTACAGTGTGTTTCCACTGGAAAATGCTAGTATTATCGCTTCCCAAGTGTAGAAGAGAAACACAGCGTGCAGCTTTGCTCAGCAGAATGAGTGCTGCAGCTTGTGTGAAAATGGCTGCAATTACAAAACTCTGAAAATTATTCATCAGAGGCCAAAAGAAAGAAAAGCGGCTTCAAAAAGTTGAATGGGTTCTATAGAATCATAGAAAAGTAGTTGGAAGGGGCCTACAAGGCCATCGAGTCCAACCCCCCTGCTCAATGCAGGAATCCAGGTCAAAGCATCCCTGATAGATGGCTGTCCAGCCGCACCATGAATGCCTCCAGAGTGGGAGAGCCCACCACCTCCCTAGGTAGTCAGGGCCGGTGCTACCATTAGGCCAACTAGGCAGCTGCCTAGGGCGCAGGGCTAAAGGGGGCTCCAGAAACGCCTTGGAAAAAAAATACAGCGCTCTCAAGTGGGAAGGGGGGCGCTAAATATCTGATCTTGCCTAGGGCACCAAACTGCCTTGCACCGGTCCTGTAGGTAGTTGGTTCCATTCTCCACAACAGGCTGCCTGTAACCCTCCTCCAACCTTGGAGCATTATGGGCATCCTATGCAAGGCAGGAGGAGTGCAGATGTGAAGGTCGCCTCTGTGCTCCTCCCGCCCTGCAAAGCAGCTAGATGTCTGATTTCGGCTAAGTGCTGTGCTTCAGAAGGGCAGGCTGTGGCACTGCCAGGATTTGTTGTATTTTGCCTGGTGGTGCTGGTTTCCTCCCCTCCCCCCAGCATGCCCACTAAATGCCTTCCCCAAAGTCGCTTTGCAACCTTGGAGCAGCAGCCATGCGGTTCTTTCTGTGCTGGCTGGCGGGGGGGACGGGGACAACAGAACTGGGACTCCAAAAAATCCTATGGCCCTCTAGACACTTCTCTAGAATCGCTCTGCCCAGAAATGAAATGAATTGAAACTTTTAGAAGTAAACAAGATAATAAATGACCACCAATCCTATATACCATAACGTCACTGGATGCTGCCAAGGTCTTCAATATGTTAGAATGGAGTTTTATTTTCAAATTATTGAAGAATTCAAATTATTTTCAAATTAAACAAGAAAATGTTGCTGGGGGGAAATTTATTAACAGTGCCATCCAATGTGGCTGCCCGTAACCCTCAGAACTTGGAGGATTACAGGCATCCAATAGAAGGCGAGAGGAGCACAGAGGCAAGGATTGCCCATGCATTTCCCTCTCCCTAGGCAGTCTAAGTGATTTCTCCCTGCTCATGAGGAGGGGCTGAGGCACCACCTGGATTCTTTGTAGGATGGTGGTACCTCGCTCCTCCCCTCCCGCCCCCAGTGCTGGCTCCAAAGACGGTCTTCCGTCTTTGGAGCCGCAGCTGGTGCGGAAGGAGCCATGCCAGCGGCAAGGGTGGAGGGAGGGCCCTCCAAAGTCGGGAGTCCCAAACTCTGACCTCGGAGGACTTTTAGGACTCTGACTTTTCCTATGGCCAGCCAAACAGCATCTACCAGCCATAAGATTGCACCCTCAATCAATTATACCATACCCTCCAACATTTCACAGATGAAAATAGGGACACACGTGTGAATTTGTAAGAGGTATGGTTAAGCAACATGAAGGTGTGATCAAGAGGGCATGGCCAGGCAACATGAGGGCGTGACCAAGGGTATGGCCAGGCAACCAAAGGGCATGGTCAGGTACAAAAGTTACTAGAAGAAACACACAAAAATCTTATATATTATAATTATAACATTATTATATATTATTGTGAAGGATTGCAACCAGTCCTTTGATTTGGGATGAGAGATCAGATGCTACAAGTTGCCAGCCTTGATTCTGCCATCCCCAAATCACCTCACTCTGAAACTGGCCCCAGTCTCAGACACTGGAATTGGCTCCAAACCAGCAGAGAAACTACACACACACCGTGTAGGGCAGTGTTCTGCAACCTTGGGTCCCCAGATGTTTTTGGCCTACAACTCCCAGCATGCCCCAAGGTTGGAGAACACTGGTGTAGAGGAAAGTGAATGTTTATTTTGGGTTAGTCAATTACAAATTAGGTGGGCACTTACACATTAGCTTGGGGGTTGTTCTTCCCTGGACTTGGCTCAGCCACAGTCCCCCGCTCCGCGCTTCCTCGTGTCCAGAACAACAAAACCCAGAAGCCACGGCTGACCATATTGATTTTCTCCCGCCCCTCCCTTCGGTAGCCTGACTGTCACTTGGCCAATCAGGATGAATTTCATCTGGGCTAGGCAGGGGAGGGGGGTGGCTCCTGGTGTCAGAAGGGAATTCCTGACCATACCTAGAGTGCTTGGGGAACATTTGCATGCGAATACGTCGTAGACTCTGAGGCAACACAGAGCCATCAGGAGAAACTTATTTTTAAAATTAGTTTTAAATTTTTATGTTTTTATTGTTATATTTAATTGTATTTTATTGTACTTTTTAATTAATTGTTGTACACCACCCAGAGACCTTCAGCTATTGGGTGGTATAGAAAATGAATGAATGAATGAATAAATAAATAAATATGAAGTCAATTTCTTATAGGGTGAGGGAAAAAGTTATAAAGATGAGACATAGATGGTGTGCCACACCACTTAAATTAAGCTGTATCAACCATGCCTTGAGCATGTCCGCTGTGTGATGAATCTAAAGGTGGGATTGCCGCCCCCCCCCCAATTTTGGGAACAAATATTCAACTGTGCTAGTGATGTGACTCAGCAAATCATAGAACTCTCTGCTGCTACTGGGCTAATATCATTATACCTTGGGATGAATGCAAAATTAAAACATAAAGAACTGTTAGCCTTGATTTGGACTATGGCCAGGCTAGAAACAGAGGCAAAGTGGAGGATTTGTAGAACCCTCTATTATCGGATGAAAGCAAAAGATATGGGACCTCGCTTTTATGGAAAAAATCACAAAACAACTCTAGTTCCAAAGTGGTCAAGCAACATGAGACAATTTTTATGAGACTTGGCGGTCATTTATTGAATTAGCAAATATGAATACAGCTTCCTTACATCTGCCAGCTTCCCATGGTCAATTTTGGAGACCTTTTAGGTTGAAATAACTTGGAACACATTACACAACATGAACTGGGAAAGAAATTACGTTGAAGGAAGGTACCATCTTTCTAATGGAATTTGAATACCATGACAAAGGAACTGGGCAGGTAAGACCAGTTGGCCATTGTAAAAAATGGATTAAACTAGATAAGTAGATTGGAAGTAACACCAATTATATTTGCCTTCAGGGGTTCTCAATGCGGGTTCAGAGTCCCAGCCACTATGGTGCTGTGATGGTCTATATTGGAATATAGGGGATGGTCACAAAGTGATTAAGAGCCTGTGAGGTGTAGTGGTTAGAGTGTTGGACTGGGAAGATCCAGGTTCAAGTTTCCACTCCACCATGAAGCTCACTGGATGGCTTTGGCCCAGACACTAACCTACCTCACAGGGTTGTTGTGAGGATAAAATGGAGAGGAGGAGGAGGATTCTGTAAGCCACCTTGGGTTCCTTGCAGGAAAAAAGGTGGGGTATAAATATAATTAATAAATAATAAAGCATTTAATAATAAACTGAAATTAATAGAAAAGTGATGAAGAGAAGGATCTTCTCTATGACAACCAGGAATGGACCCCAGATCCCAAAATATACTCCCAATTTATCCCTCTCCCCCTTATAAATCCAACTTTTTTTCATTGCCACATCTGCTAATTGTGCAAGCCATTGAGGGTGTGCTTTGATTTTTCCATGCTCTCAGAACCAGGTGTTTAGCTGTTGTGGTTGCAGCCCTGAGGATCCAGTCCCTGCATTGTTTGTACAGAAACCACTGGGATGGGGCCTCCGAGAGCTTATCTGAAAAGGAATTCGGCCCTTGGGCTGAAAGAGGCTCTGCAACCGTTTTAAAGTTTCTAAAGGCACAATCCCATCCCATGCATGTCTACGCAGAAAAAAAAATCCTACAACTCCCAGCATGCCTCAGCCAGCCTTTTCTGTTCTAGGACCTTTTTCTGTCTAAACATGCATAGGAGTGCACCCTAAATTGTTCTAAATTGTAAACTGGCTCCGGGGTGTGTGTCTTTCTGAGGCAAAAGGCAACTCAGAAATTATTGTATAAATAAATAATCAAGGGTGCTTACTAATGACATATATTATTATTAATTCATTTCTATACTGCCCAATAGCCGAAGCTCTCTGGGTGGTTTACAACAATTATAGGGCTGCACTAACTGACTTTTATTTCAGCGTCTGTGCCCTTGGGTCCAGTGTAACAGCACAATCCAGGGGCTCTAGTGCAAGATTAAACAAAGACAGGCTGGTTGAGATATTTATTTTTAAAAACTGCCGCATACAAAATGCGCCTCGGGTTGACGCAAATGTCAGTCTACTAGACTCTGCTTAAATTACCCAGCACACGTACAGCACAGTTGCAGGCAAACGCCTTGCGCTACATCGACGGGCATACAGCCGCGCGTTGCATTTTAAATGGCTAAGAACTCAAGCGACCACAACCTTTCACACAAAGTAATACCTCTAAGAGCAGGAACGACCTTTTGGTGTGTGGGGATGTGTGTATGGGGGCGGGCGGAGGGCTTGCTGGGTACCCTTAAATCCAGGTCTTTCAGCGCTCCGAGAAGAAAAAGGGGGCGAAGGTCGAAAGCAGTTTCAGAATCTTAAAATTCTATCCCATTCAACCTTCCTGTTCCATTAGTACGCATGCGCAGCCGAATCTCCCAGACAGGGTGAAAGGTTGGCGGAAGTGCTTGTCTTTCCTCTTCCTGTCTGGCTGCCATCGGCTGTTGCGGCTTCGGTAAGATTAAGGAAGTGGGGGCCAACACTATCCGTCGCAATCCTCTCACGCTGATTAGAAAGCCGGGTGGACAGGGTAGTAGGAAAGTAGGTATATCTTGGCTTTGCTCGGGTGGAAGGTTTGGGATGCTTAACACGAGTGGCGGATTTCATTTCTCTTGGAAATGAAGAACTGCCTGCACGACAGGGCAAAAGAAAGATATCCTCTGCTGTGTTCCTGTAGTATCTGGCCTCCTTTTAAGTATATGTGTTACATACGCATACAAAAATCATGTACAGCCTTCTTTTGCTCCCTAAACCCTCTGATCTTGTTGCGTGGGACTGGAGTAAGGTGTGTTTGAGACTATTGCTGACTAAACCCCTTCACCACCGTTGAGACCTCCCTTCATAACTAAATGTGAAAAGATTGGTTTGCCTCTTGAGTCCTTAGGTGCCTCCTGCATTCTAGATGAAAGGTGGGAGGGATATACCAAACTATACATTCCCTGGTGTACAGGAGCTGATTTTTGAGAGTGCAGGAATGCTGATTTTTTCAGGTGTGTGCTTGGTTTTTTAAAAAAGAAAATCTACCTTCTTTTCAGAGATGGGCAAGTTTATGAAACCTGGAAAGGTGGTTCTTGTGCTGGCTGGGCGTTATTCTGGACGTAAAGCTGTTATCGTTAAGGTAAGGTTGGACCTCATGGAAGTGGCACTTCACGAGCTGGAGGGCAAGAAGATTCTGGGAGGTGTTGGAAGAGGGTCTTAATTTGAAGAATAGCATGATTGCTAATGTAGTAATTTGCTGTGTAGCTTTTAGTCCAGAATAATGGATAATATTTGGCATTACCTTCTGTATTGTGATATCTTTATTGAAAGTGCTTATTAACCACTCTTAGCTAAAGCATTTGGCGCAGCTTATAAGATCAAACAAAAACAATACAGTTGTCAATAAAACAGTAACATCACAAAACAAACAACACAGGAGGGTAGTGTAGAAATACCAGCATAAAGCTACATATCCATACATAAACACTTTTAAAGCCTGGGGAAATAAAAGGGTTTTCACCTGCGCCCAAAAGGAAACGGTGCCAGGTAAAGCTCCCTGGGGAGGCAGTTCCAAAGCCCTGCTTCCTGTTGCTATCTATCTCACTTCAAAAAGACCTGGAGCAGGACCTCAGAAGTTGGTCTTAATAACTAGGCAGTTCATGTATGATAAGATGGCCTTTTTTAAATAAGTTGGTCTTTATAAAGCTGTCTGGGGCTTTATACATTAAAAAATAACAGTACTTTGAATTGTGCATGGAAATGGACCAGGAGCCAGTGAATGACGCCACACCTTTATTGATTTGGATCTAGACATACGTGCTTAGGGTGTCATACTTGGGGTGCTTCTAGATGGGTTCTTCCTAGCATTATCAATTAGAAGGTATTGTGCAGCTAGTCTATCATCTTCTCCTTGGCACATTTTCTGCAGTAAGAAAAAAGATGGAAGAAATTGTTGGGAAACACAGGGGGATTATGAGTGGAATACCACATCTGGACTCCCCATAAAATTCCATGAATGAGGCATGGCGATGGCAGAATAAGTCTTGCCTGGAAGCATCCTTCGAATAGACCCACTGGAATCAGTGGGACAAAGTTCCATTGATTTAAATGGGTCTACTCTAAGTATGACTAAGTCTAAATTCAACTGATTGATTTTTGTAACCTGTTGTGGTATTCTGCACCTCATACTTTGTATTCATATTTGCAATGGTAGATTGCCAATATGCAGACAACTTTGATTACTCATGCTATCAGTCTCCTCCGCCTTCCTAAGTCACTATTCCTAATAGTGAAGTCCGGTAGTGAGTGCTGACAAAGGCGAGGTCAATAAGGGGCAATCAAAAGTTGGTACTGGCATGCTCAGGAGGAACCCTGAGGTTTGCAGAAGTACAAAAAAATGTTGTGGGCAAAACCCCAGTGAGGATTGAGCTTGCTCAGGGACCACACAAAGTTGAGTGTCAGTTAGAAAAGAAACAAGTGAACTATGGGAAGTGGAGTGCCCTGCTTGGAGGGAATGGCTGGCTGGAACATTGAACAGAACTGCTTTGG
Organism: Shinisaurus crocodilurus; assembly: GCA_021292165.1. Lineage (NCBI taxonomy): Eukaryota > Metazoa > Chordata > Lepidosauria > Squamata > Shinisauridae > Shinisaurus > Shinisaurus crocodilurus. The sequence continues at coordinate 101,249,207 of CM037880.1, forward strand.
TTAGGAAGAAGGATGTATTGCACTATTTTGTTGCAGGTTGCCTTTGTATATTTTAGGGTGCATTTGCCTGTTAGCATGCATCTGAATAGCCACCAGTATTTTTGTTAAAGGTTGTGATTCCATGCTGGCTGTGGTGCTTATTCTTCTAATGAACCTCTGTTACAGAACATTGATGATGGTACTTCGGACCGCCCATACAGCCATGCCCTGGTGGCTGGCATTGATCGCTACCCACGCAAAGTGACAGCTAGCATGGGCAAGAAGAAGATTGCAAAACGATCCAAGATCAAGTCCTTTGTGAAAGTTTACAATTACAACCACTTGATGCCAACCAGGTGAGTGAGGAACTTGTTAAGTGACAGGAAATGAAAGTGGAGAGCTGTCTCCCTCCCCTCAGTAAAGAGAGCAGCAGTTTTTGTGGATCCCTGTCTCCTGGACTTTTAGTTACAAGTGTAACTAAATGTCTAGGGTGGAGTTCCCCAACCTTTTTGGACCTGTGAGCACATTTGAGAAACTGCTGTGGGCACCACCACAAAATGCCTAATCAGTGGATTGCCACTTTGGCATCTGCCTGTCATGTCTATCTTAGGCTGCATCTTACTCAGGGAAAACTTTTGTTCCATGTCTATTGGACACCGCAACATCCCTTTAATAAGGGATTGTCTAATTCAGCTAATTGCTCGCAGTGCAATACAGCTAATGCTTCTTTTAAACATATGTTGGCAATGTGCAGTAGCTGCTTTTTGGGAGGAGGTTATTACACCGATAAATTTTGTACTGGAACAGTCTTTAATATTCACTGATGTACACATTCTTAAATTATTTACCTGCTTCATGGAAATTAACAAATGGAAGGGGAAATGGATTCTCTTCATCCTTTTGACAGCAAAATGACTGATACTGTATATAGACACCAACTTCAAATGGATACTGATTTGGATATTTGTCCGCTTTTCTTGAAGCCTATGTAAAATTGTAGAAAGTTGTATGCATTTAATACAAATCCATGTACTTGGAAAAAAATTAAAAAGTAAAACAAATTCAGGAGCCTGAAGGCACCATGTTGGGGAACCCTTCGTAGGTGCCATTAGAGGTGCCTGCGGGGGCTGTGTTGGGGACTCCTGGTCTAGGGAGGCCAGGCAACAGGACTGAAGTGCATCCAGGTTTGTAACTAGCCTTTCCCCCTTGTGTCTTTTTCCAGGTATTCTGTTGATATTCCCCTGGACAAAACAGTTGTCAACAAGGATGTATTTAGGGACCCTGCGCTAAAACGTAAAGCACGGCGAGAGGCCAAAGTGAAATTTGAGGAAAGGTGAGTCTTAAGAAAGATTCACCTACTGTGGGGGTTTCTGAGTTGTGCCTTTGTGTGCAAGTGAGCATAGAGGGATGTGTTAACCAGTGTGGCAAGTTGGGCTGTGATGGGAACCGTAGTCCTTGGTTTTCCCACATCTAACCCACACGGTTTTCACACATCTAACCCACACTAACGCTGAAAGGGATCTCTTCTTTTTAGGTGATGTCATTCCTCTTTTACGTGGCCCATGTTTGATGTAGTGAAACTCTTTAACAGGAGATCTTCTCTCTCTTTCAGATACAAGACAGGCAAGAACAAGTGGTTTTTCCAGAAACTCAGATTCTGAATTCTGTGTAGCTGCACCAATAAATGTTCTTGAAAAGCCCATTTCTCTGACTCTGTATTGGAAACTTCCTCTCTTGTGGATTAATTGGAGGTGTGGGTCGGGGGTGGGCAGTTAAGAGTGGTGAAATATCATGGAATACTTCGTTAGTGAAAAGCTTGACATGACTGCCCAGGAGAGGGGTTTTTAGGAGGTTGAGTGAAATTTGTGTGGAGGAGTATTAAGTTGAGCGAGGGCTTAACCATGGAATCAGTGTTCAGGGTCCTAAAATATGGAAAGTATACAAAGTGTATGGGAAGTGCACATATTTTAGTAACTGCAACTTGCTCCCCATTACTTCTCAGATGCTGTGACTGACCTACAAACTTGTGTCTCATTAATTTGTACTTCAAATAAGGATCGCTAGGGCCATAAGATGGATACAATGGAAGGCTGTGACAGTTGGGATGCCCAAGTAGATGTGAGGTCTAAGGGAAGGAAATAACATGAAATGTGTAAATAGGGTTTTCCATACTCTTTTCTTTTTGTTTCCCTGCTCCTTTAGAGAAAAACTGAGTTTTGTAAGCGAAGTTAAATCGCAACTGTGATTCTTGGAGATGGGAGAGAATAACATAGTATTCTCCCACCTGTCAAGGCATAACAGTGCCACAATGATACGTTTAGTCAGAAAGGTTTAATGAAGAAATCATCTTCACATATCGTAAGATGTAAGTGCTGGGATGGGGGATGCTCGGGGCTTAAATTCCAAAAGTTTGAGAAATAAACAGTTTACCATGTGTTGCTACTTAATATTCCACAAAGAGCTGGGGGGGGGGGAGAATTCCATGAAACTGGGTCAGGTCCTATGAAATACATTTTACCTACTTTCCATTGCTTATCCTTTGGGACCAATTCAAACCAGGATCACTGGCTACTTATTGCAAATAAGTACATTTAAAACTGGCACATGATTGGCTCTTCCTAGCCAGAGTTGAGCAGTGTGTCTTGGGGTTTGGACAGGGCTGGTGCCAAGGGTAGGCACGGTCGAGCGCCTGCTGAGGGCCCACACCCCGGCAGGGGCCCACTGGCAAGAGCCCTCTGGGGTTGCTCCTCTTCCCCTTTGCTGCCTGCTTGTTCCCCTGCCTCTTGCTCTGGCCCAGACAACGGTGGTGGATGCTTGCTTGACAAGGAGAGTGCTGGTGGCAAGTGGAAGCAATGACAATGTAACATCTCTGAAATAATGGAACAATGGCATGGGGAGGAATGCTTCCTTCTCTCCGTGTGTGGGTCTTGTTTGCTCTGTTACCACTCATCTCTGTGTCCTAGTTCTTTCCTACCTTTAAATTTGGGGCCTGTGCTTTGGTGGGCGGGACAAAAGGAGGTCGATAGGCTGGAGCGCTGGGCCAAAAACAACAGAATGACATTTAATGGGGATAAATGCCAAGTGCTGCACCTAGGGAAAGGAAACCAAATGCAGAGTTAAAGAATGGGGGACACTTGGCTCAACAATACTACAAGGGAGAAGGATCTTGGAGTTGTGGTAGATCACAAACTGAATATGAGCCAGCAATGTGATGTGGCTGCAAAGAAGGCAAATGCTAGTCTGGGCAATCGTGGGAAGTGATAATTCCCCTCTACTCAGCACTGGTTAGGCCTCATCTTGAGTACTGTGTCCAGTTCTGGGCACCACACTTTAAGAAGGACGTAGACAGACTGGAGAGGGTCCAAAGGAGGGCAACAAAGATGATAAAGGGACTAGAAACATGGCCCTATGAGGAGAGACTGAAAGAACTGGGCATGTTTAGCCTTCAGAAGAGGAGACTGAGGGGAGATATGATAGCACTCTTCCAGTACTTGAAAGGATGTCACAAAGAGGAGGGCCAGGAACTCAGATTCCACCTAAACATCAGGAAAAAATTCCTGACAGAACAATATGCCAATGGTACCAACTACCTAGGGAAGTGGTGGGCTCTCCCACTCTGGAGGCATTCAAGGTGCAGCTGGACGGCCATCTGTCAGGGATGCTTTGACCTGGATTCCTGCATTGAGCAGGGGGGTTGGACTCGATGGCCTAGTAGGCCCCTTCCAGCTCTATTTTTCTATTATTCCATGATAGGTATTTGATAGAAGCAGATCTTCCTTTTCTCCAGTGCTTTCCAGTGTTGAATAGCACATCGAAGCATGAGCAGAGTACATCTTCCCTGCTTTTGAGTAAACAAAGAGTCCCCATCTGTGGTCTAAAAAATTAGTGTGTGTGTGTGGGGGGGTCCTATCTCAAAGCTGTATACTTAATTGTGCGTTAGCTGTGGTTACGAAGTTTCGGGGCTGGGCACCCTGCACGTGCTCATTGTTTACTGTAACATTGTTACAATGTGCTCATTGTAACAGCGAACGCCCTGATGTTAATAGTATACTCTGAGGCCCTGTTCTGGCAATAGCAGAGATTACGAGAAAAAATTCCTCGGCAGAGGAGTAAGCAAGCAGAGGGAAGCAAGCAAGCCTACTAGCCCCGGCCCCTGTTTTGTGAAACTACAGATACAGCTCTGGTGTTGGGAAAGTTCGGTTGTTTTGTAAAGCACAGGGCTGCCCGTTATTCCAAAATGTCTTTTCCTTCAAGTTCTTTAAAGCTGGAGCTTGACTCGGACATTTCTAATCAAGGCAAGGGAGCAGGAGCCTCATTCGGCTGCATGCGCAGCGCACCCCGCCTTCAGAATCAGCAGAGCCAAGAATCCGCCGCGGGGGCGGGGCGGGGCGGAGTCCGCGCGAGCCGGGAATCGAAAGGGGAAGTGTGCGGAGAGAGAACGAACTGGTGCAAGTCTAGGTGAGCAGGGGGGGTGGAAGTGTACAGATTAGCCCCTTCCCCACAGGAAACAGCTATTTTGCCCCACATCCCTGCGAGCCTATCAAAAGAATGGCTGCTTCCCCTACGATCGTTTTCTGATTATAGGGGAGTTTCTGTTGGCCTTCTCGCCGAGAGCAGAAAAGAGCAGTATCGCAATCCCTTTTTTTTATGTCCCGGACCTGGCCTCCTACTTGAGCGTAAGCCTGATCTTTATCTGCTCCTACTCCAGACAGTTTGAATGTGCTTCCTTTGCCCCACCTCTCTTGCCACAAAACTAGAGTGAGGTGGTTTAAAACAAATGAAGTCGGAAATTGCCCGGGGTGGGGTGGGGGCGCCACTCTGTTAAGCTGCAAATGGACCACGGAAGCCCAAAATTTGGTGCTGAGCTCAGAGTTGAGTAAACAGAATCCTCAGCTTTTCTTAAAGCAAGTTTCTAGCGGTTATGACTGGGAGGATAGACTTGACAACGTGTTGGCAATACCTGCTGAAACTGTGTGGGCGGGTGGATAGTGGAGCAACTGAACAAGAAATCCAGTGGCCAGTTCTTGGGGTTTCAGTGACCTGCATAAGCTCTTTCTTCTTCCCTATAGCCACCTAAAGCAGGATAAATCATGCAAATCAGCTGCAAATTTGCGCTTTATATAGGGCACAGAATTAATTGAGTTTTTTTCTATGTGGATTTTGGGTTACCTTTATTTGTGTTAAGCACCATTTCTCTTCCAGGTGTGTCAGTGTCAACATAATGGATTCAGATGAGGTAAGCACTGGATGGGCGAATTCTGTGTGGCATCTGCTAGGATGGAAGAGGAAGAAGGGTAGCTGGCTCTAGAGAAGCCTACCCCAACCTGTGTCCCTCTAGGTCAGGGGTGGGCAGCCTAATTTGGTTTGGGGGCTGGGTTGCCCACCCCATGGGCCAAGCTGGCAGGCAAAATGATGTCAAGTGGGTGGGAGCCCCTGTTGAAGCCCCTCCCCCTCGCAGGACATCATCCACTCCCATCCATTCTCCCCCTCCATGCAGAGAGAGGCACGGAGCTCCATGCCTCTCTCTGTACAGAGAAAGGGACTTGCTTGTGTCAGGTGTCTCCTTTCCATGCTGTGAGTTTCCAGTTGGGCTGTGTGTGCTGTGGGGAAGGACTTGTCAGTCCTGCAAGCTATGTTATCTCTGATTAGAAATAGGAGATAATATGGAGGCTCCTCTCCCCTGACTTCTCCCCAAGCCTCTGGGCTGGGGCGGGGCCTGCAGAGGGTCCCCAACCCTCCATGGGCCTGATTGGGCACCTCCACAGGTCAGAGTAAGTCCATGGGCCAGAGATTTCATAAATTCATAGATCATAGAGTTGGAAAGAGCCTACCAGGCTATCGAGTCCAACCCCCTGCTCAATGCAGGAAACTAGAGGAGGGGGTCTCCCATCCAAGTAACAACCAGGCTTGACCCTGCTTTCCATGCTCAAACACTGCTCCAGATTTTGTGGGCTACAGTTCCCATCAACCTTAGCGAGTATCTGGGATGATGGGAGTTTCAGATAAGCATCTGTTGGGATCCTGGTTTGTGAAGGTTGCTCTAGAGCAGTGTTCTCCAACCTTGGGTCCCCAGATGTTTTTGGCCTACAACTCCCAGCATGCCCCAGCCATCTATGTGTATTATATCTACATAAGAAGAGCCTTGCTGAATCAGTCCAAAGGTCCACCTCCTAGCTGAACATTCTGTTTCTCATAGTGTCGTCCAACCAGATATTTCTCAATGTTTCCACTAGTAGGGCATACAACACTAGGAGGAGATACAACTCTCCTGCTTGTATCCCTCAGCAACTTTAATTCAGTGCCCAAGTGCTTCTGAACCTGGGGTTCCATTTAACTACCATGACCAATCGCTGCGGATAGTCCTCTCTTCCTCGCATGAGTTTTAATAACCCCTTTTAAAGCAATCTAAAGCAGTGATGATTTCCACATCTTGTGGCAGCTAGTTTCATAAGCTACTTTTAAGTTGTGTGAGCAAGTACTTTCTTTTGCCTGTCCTGAATCTAGTGCCCATCACTTTCATTAGATGCTTCCAGGCTTTAGTACTGAGAGAGGGCGAAAAATGTGTGTCCGCTTTCTCCACACCATTCATAACTCTACAAATTTCTACCATGTTGTCCCTTCCCTGTCCAGTCATGTTCTTTCTAAACCAAAAAAGCCCAAAATACTTTTGAGATGTGGGAACTAGAAAACAGTATTTCAAACATGGTCACAACATAAAGTTATTTAGAAGCATTGTGGTACTGTTGGTTTTATTTTCAGTCCCTTTGCTAATAATCCTTTGCATTGCATTGCATTTATTTATTTATTTATTTATTATATTTATACCCCGCCTTTTTTCCTGAAAGGAATGCAAGGCGGCTTACATTACCCTCCTCCTCCTCTCCATTTTATCCTCACAACAACCCTGTGAGGTACCGTAGGTTAGGCTGAGAGTCAGTGACTGGCCCAAAGTCACCCAGTGAGTTTCATGGCCGAGCGGGGACTAGAACCTGGATCTCCCGGGTCCCAGTCCAACACTCTCACCACTACGCCATGCTGGTTCTCCGCCACATTTGCATTTCCCCCCTCCCCCCACTTCTGGCACACATTGAGTTTCATTGAACCATCCACCATCACTGCAAGATCTTTTTTTTTGTGGTTAGTCACTGCCAGTTCAGATCTCTTCAGCTTATTTGTGAAGCAAGGATATTTTTTCTCCCTTGTGTTCATCACTTTACATTTACTTACATTGACTGCATTTACCATTTAGCTGCCCATCCACCCGGTTTGGAGAGATCCTTATTAGTCTCTTCATAGTCTGCTTGTATCATCATCTGGTGTCATCTGTGGACTTGCCACCTCACTGCTCACCACTTACTCCAGATCATTTATGAATGTTAAATAGCACCAATCCCAATATAGACCTACAGGAGTAGGTCTATTTTTCCCTCCACTGCAAAAAAAAAGGGGGGGAGGAGTTGATTTTACTGATCCCCAAGAGGACCCATCCTCTTACCCTAAGCCTGATAAGTCTATTCAGGAACCTTTGATAAGGGACTTCATTAAAAGCTTTTTGGAAGTCCAAGTAAATAATGGCCATGCTTGCACATAACACAAAATCATAGTTTAGCACAATGTGGACAAGCAGCAGCTAGTTTCAGGCTTGCACCCTTCCCTCTCCTCCTCCATGAACTCCTTATGAACTCCTCCTAGCTGGTAGGAGGAGTTCATAAGCTTCTACTTTGTCATTTCATCTGAACCTAAAAATGGTGGTTAATGTTAACTGTGGTTTGTTTGAAACAAGTCATCTTGAAACCATGGTAGACTAGACACTTCCTATGCATCCACAAAAGTATTGGAGGTCGAAACATGCATAGACTTCCTGCTGCCATTGTGGGTGAGAGCAGGCCTCCCTTTCTCTTCGAATCAACCAATGATTGCTTTGGAGGGAAAGGCTCAGTTGTCCTTTGCCCCCAAGGTGACTGAGGCAGGACTTGCATCACCTCTTTCTCTCTCTCTCTCTCTCTCTCTCTCACACACACACACACAACACACTCACACTGAATTTCATGGGGTCCCTGCACATTAATTATAGACTTGGACAAGAAAGTGGCATTTTAAAAATGTGCATTTATTTTACAAATTGATATATACACATGATAGATAGTTTTCCCTCCCTTAAGTTTTCTTAAGAAGACGTAGTAAGCCACTGAAGTGGATTGCAGAGTTCCTTTATCCTTGGCTCCTCTCTCCATACACCTGCTGTGGGAGGAAGGTTCTGGACTTTGAGCACCCTTTTGTCCTACAGGAGTCCTTCATCCATCTGCCTAGTGAGAGCATTTCCACAAGTGGGTCTTGGGAGATGACAACAGAACAAACCTCGTGGGAAATTAAGAAGTGCCAGGTACTCCTCCTTGGGGATAGTGATTGCCTTTAATGTTTAAAATGAGAGGTGCTGGGGTTCAGTCTTCCTCAAAGCCTGTTCCCCTAATCCTACACATGTGGGGCCTGTTTTGGATGCTCAGTAATGATTGAGGTGCACTCTGAACATGCCCCAAGGCACTTCCTGGTTGATTCTTGCTATTCCAAATAGGTTACTGGGCCTGTGGTTGATCTCTCCTCCAGGATACATGCAAGGCTTTGGAGATGGACTGGTCATCACTGGAGGCAGGCAAAGAGAGAAGTGAGCAGGACACATCCAGACTCCAAGGAGAGGCTGAGTTTCTCTGTAGAAGACTCCAGGAATGTGAAGGCAAGGCCCTGGCCCAGGAAGCAGCTTACCAGGTCTGAACTTTTTAAACTAGGATTGCGTATATTCTTCTTTTAAAACAAAACCATTTTCTTCATTATGGCAACCCAAATTCCACCCTGAGTAAAGCTGAGTTCTGTGACTTGTATAAATTATGCTATTCCTTCCGACTGCATCTTTGTTCTTATTTTGCATCATTTGTTTTGTTTCTACAAGTCATTATGAGGTGTGTAAGTTATTTAGGCTGCTGAAGCCCGGGTCCCCTGACCACTAGGAATCCCCCTCAGCACCTTGCCCCATATTCTGATATTGCCCCAGTTGTTGCCAATGCACATTTCAGTTTTCATTTGCTGCCATGTGGGCAAAGTCCAGAAAGCTAAACTGAGTACTCTACACCAATGTTACCACTTGCACAGGCCAATTGCAGAAGGTCAGAAGATGCACAGCCCTATCTTGAAGCAGATACTTTCTGGCCTTGTTATTACTTGGATGGGAGACCCCTCCTCTAGTTTCCTGCATTGAGCAGGGGGTTGGACTTGATAGCCTTGTAGGTTCCTTCCAACTCTATGATCTATGAATTCTATGAAGCCTGCTTACCTCAGCAGCAGAGCATATCTGCAAGGACCCCTCTTGGTGCTATTTGGTTGTCTAATGGCTGGAGATGTTAATAACTGAGTTTCCAAAATTTCCAACATCCGAGAATCTCTCCCTGCATTTTCTTTTTCATTCTTTGATCTCTTGGGCTAAGCCCCCAGGGTCGCAAGCTGGAGTGCTGGTGAGCCCCAGCTCCAATGAAGCCTTCCCTGTTCTGAAGCTGATAGCTTGCAATCCCTTCAGGGATTCTCCACCTGCTAGGAGGGGGCTGGGGTGCATATCAAGACTAAGGTGCAATGGCAAAAAAAAAAGTGCACAGGTCTGGGATCCTGAGGAAGAGGGTTCTGTAGGTTGTCTGCAACAGCAGGGTCCCTTTTGTTCCCTGTTAATGATGCCCCTTCTTTCCCTTGCAGGAAGCACTTAAGTTGAGGGTGGAGGAAAGAGACAAATTGCTACAAGAAAAACAGATGCTGGAAAGTGAATTGGAACAGCTGAAGAGGCTTCAAATCGCCCAAGAAGAGCTTCAGAAGGTATTGGGAACATGTTGTTTATGGCCCCTCTCCCTATACAGCATGGGTGGGCAACTGCCCCTTGGGCACACACGACTGTGGGCTGCATTAGGAATAATAATAACAACAACAACAACAACATCATCATCATCGCCACCACCACCACCACCACCGGTTTGCTGCCAAAGTTTGGTGGTAAACTGCTCTGTAGCAGCTCTGTCACTGCTACCGAGCATCGTTTTGTTTGTGTATGTGGGCGGCGGCATGTTGCCCTCACCTGCGATACAGCATTATACAGCTCTTTTATCTGAACCCATGTACACGAGCGTTTGCCTGGCCTCTTCAGGAGCCATTGAAAACATAAGAGCCGTGTTGAATTGGACCAAAGACCTATCTAAACCAGCATTCTGTTCTCACAGTGGACAACTAAATGCCCCAATGGGAAACCCACAAGCAGGACATGAGCACAATTGTACCCTCCTGCTTGTGTTTTCCAGCAGCTGGTATTGTGATGTGTATTGCCTCTGATACTGGAGGTAGCATATGACCATCATGACTAGTAGCCATTGATAGCCTTATCCTCCATGAATTTGTTTAATCTCCTTTTAAAGTCATCCAAGTTGGTGGCCATTCCTACATCTTCTGGTAGCAAATTCCATAGGCAAATAGAGGTGCTTGGGCTTGAGCCTACCTGTCAATCAAACTTTCTGCTCTAAAAACCAGTGAGGGGACTGGTGGTGGTTACTCAATGGCAAAGCAAAAGCAGTTCGCACGTGCACAGAAGCCTGTTGTCATTCCATAATACTTCATGTGTTCTGTACTGAAAATTAGTTGTGGGGTCTGAGCTCTGAGTCAAATCAAGCTCTGGAGTTTTGTGGGGAGGTTCTTTGCATGGGGGCCTTAGGATTTTAGGTTCAATTTATGAGACCAGGCAGAAAAAAATCCATTTTCTATCAACTTTGCCCTTCCCCCTGTCCAGGGGCCAGCCACCCTTCCTGAGGCGGGGATGGTGTTCAAAGGCCACGTGGAAGAGGAGAAAGAGGAAACATTGCCTGATATGCTGACGGTCCTGCCACAGATCCGATGCCCCATGACTGGAGGATCAGCTCTCATCACTTTTGAGAATCCTGAGGGTAGGAGCAGCCATTCCTGATTGAAATCCTGATACCTGATAGGCACCACAATGGTGGCTGTCAGTTGTGAAACATAGTTGGGGGCAAAGGTAGAGTAGAAAAGTACTGTGAGAATCTTAAGACTTTCAAAGCTGAAAAAAGTCAAATTATTTTAGTGGATAGAATTGGTCTCCGATCTGTTAAGATACGGTTCAGTTCTCACCTGTGCTGTGGCTTCTTTGCTTACCCTTGGGCAAGTTATGCTCTCTTTGCCTCAGTCTCTTCATTTGTAAAATAGGGCAGATCATTAATCACTAGTCCCTAATGGATGGATGTGAGGGACACAACAGTGTGAAACTCTTTGCAAATTAGGAATGCTCTAGAACGGAGGATGTAGCAGGTATGTTGGATTTGGGGTCTGGAATTAAACAGAAAATAGGAAGGAGGAAGGCAGCCCCTGGAATTGACTTTCACCACTCTGCCTCACACACATGGAATTAGAGTGCATAAATTCAGGGCAATGGATATGGACAGGTTTGGGACCTACAGCTCTCCCCACCCCACCCTCTCTCTTTTTCTAGGGCCTAAGGTGGCAAATCTGAGTCTGGGCTGTACCCCTTCAGACCCACATGAGTGAATGATCCTCCATACCAGGGGTGGGGAAGTGAATTGTTCTGTGAGGCCTTCCTGGGACCAGTCTGAATGACGTCAGGGGAAGGGACAGTCTCCCAAAGCCTTGCCCCGTGACATCGCCCAGCCCCATTTCCCCTTTCTCCATACAGAGAGGCATGGAGATATGCCACTCTGTACGGAGGCGGGGGAGGCATTCAGCCAACATCTAGGGGGAGCGGCTCCTCCAGGCACCAGGTGAGTCATGTTACCACTCACTGTCCTGATCAGGATGGCAAATGTGAGGTGAAGAGGCCTGGCCGGTGCCTAGAGGAGCTGCTCCTCCAAGTGCTGGCTGAGGGCACAGCTGCTTCGCCCTTGTTGTCCCAATTGGACAGTGAGCGGCAGGCCAAGGGTCTTGGCCAACACCTGGAGGAGCGGCTCTTCCAGGCACTAGCTGAGTCCCAAGCCAGCTTTGCTCCTCCAATCTCTTCTCTGATTGGGAGGGAGGGGCGAAACCAATCGAGCTGCAACTCAGTTGTTCTCCCGCCTCTTCTCCCTTCTCTGAGGTGGCAGGGCTTCAGGGCGGGGAGCATGACCTTGCTCAAAGCTCTGCAGGCTGGATGGGCCAGCTGGAGGCTTCCCATCCCTGCTCCATACAATACAACCCATAGAAAGTGAGGGTGCCAGGACAAATTCTAGTCTAGCCTCCTGGACAATTAGTTCTCTATGTGGAGGGAACGTTTTGTGTGGGGGAACATTAAATCACCTGAAGCCGAGACACAGGTTTGTCTCCTCAGTGAGAACTAGGCCTGAGTGAAGACAGAGTGAAGACAGAGGAGATGAGAGGGGTGGTGTGTAAGGCCAAGGAAATGACTCGGGTGTAGCACAGGGCATCCCCCCCAGGTCCAGCATTATTTAGAGGATAGATAATAGGGGTCTTTGGAGCTGAACTGATCCAGCCCCTCGCCAGCAATAGGAATCCTATTTGTTTGTTTGTTTATTTAAACCAGTGTTCTCCAACCTGGGGCATGCTGGGAGTTGTAGGCCAAAAACATCTGGGGACCCAAGGTTGGAGAGCACTGGTTTAAACCATTTTACCCTGCTCTTCAGCCAGAAAGGCTCACAAAGCAGCTTACATACTATCAATGAAAACAAGACGGTCCCTGCTTGCAGACTTAGAAGCTAAATGCCATGACACAAAAGGAAAAGGGGACTGGGAGGGAAACAGAAAAAAAGCAAATTCAGACACCGATTCTTAAAGTGAAATAGTTTAAGGAGAGGAGGAGTCTGATGAACCCGTTCTCCCTCCACTGCAGCTTGATGCATAGCTGTTACAAGGTGATAGTTGAGGGAGGAACCTGATGGAGCTAGGACTTGCCCCTTTTAATATAGGAAGGAACCTTAAGAGATCATCCAGCTGCAATTCTTAGTTTCCTAGACTAATTCAGCCAAAGGTTTTTTCAACCCTGTCCTGCAAGGCTTCCATTGGTGAAGATTCCACAACCCTCTACCATTGGATGACATAAATCACAGTCTGAACATTTTGTCCATCTTAAAGAAGGATGGAAGCTAAGTAGGAGTTGCTGAACTGACAAGAGAGTTGGGGATGGACGAGAATCGCTAGGATTCAATTGGTCTTTCCACCCCTAACAGTTGCCGGCAGGATCATCGCAGTGGGGCAGCATCGGGTTCAACTGGATGACTGGAGCTATGTGCATGTGAAGGCTGAGCCTCTGGCATTGCTTTTGCCATCGTCCCTGGAGGTGGGTTCTTCAGCCTTTACCCTGACCTGGAGGAACGTGTATCTTTGCTGGGTGGAATGGGGTTCACACTGCTGGTAACTGAAAGTGTCTTCCCCAAAGACAGGTCTGTATGCACTGATAAAGAAAAAACAAATTGTCCATCAAATCTGCTGAACTCTGTGACTAGAAAATGCAAATGGACATTTATTTGCTTATTTTGCACAGATTATGCTGGCCTGAAGCCTTGCTTCTAGACTTGGCAACTCCTGCTCAACCCTTCCTTGCCTCTAACTTCTGACATTTCATGAGGCACTGACCATATGATTTTAAACCTTTAGCCCCCTTTACAAGTTGTTGGGCTGTGCACTGCCCCCCCACCCCACCCCTGTGCTCATGTATTAGGTGTAGGTGTCTTCAGCGGAAAGTCTACACGCACATAAACCTTCCACAATAGCTGCAACCCTGTATGATTGGGGTTCCAGCTTGTGTGGAAAACTTACACATGGACATTGTGGGGGGTGGGCAAGGAGATGTGCAGCCTCTTGGGGGCAGACCGCTCCTTTCTATGCGCGATGCCCCTTCACATGATTCACAGTGGCTTATCTCTGCAGCCTTTGAGGGTCAGACTAGACATGGACAGCGGGAAATATATAATCAGCTCTCCTGTCAATTTTTTAAAGTTTAAAAAGGATAGCTACTAATATTTCACTGTTCTATTCACTGCTCAATTCTCTTCAATAACTGGGTAGAAGAGGGAATTTTGACGGAGCGACATATCACATGACAGAGCGGCAGGGGTTTGAAAGACCACCTCCCGACATTCCTTCATCTTTGATAGCATACACTGCTCTGTGTACTTTGTGCTTTATAAAAAAATTCTGCAGGAAAAGCTGAATTCCGCAACCTGCATAAATGACGCAACTTTGCATGATTTCTCTTACACGTTGCCTCACTTAATTTGGATTTTAACTTTTCATCATTTAGGGCACGATCCTATCGTGATGCCCCAAACTTGGAGGCTTACAGTCATCCTATGCAGAGCGGGAGGAGCAGCGGAAGGCAATCTTTCACTAGACGGGCTTTTTTGCCCTGCTAGCTGGAGTATTTCAGAGGAGAGAATGTGGGACCTTGCCCTAGCACAAAGGGAGCTTCAATGTCAGGCACCGATCCTGATTCGGAGGAAGAGGTGGCAGAGTCAAGCCCAGCTGTGGGGAATCAGAGACGTGGCAGTTCAGTTTTGCCACGCCTCCCACAGCCCAGTGAACAGGGGAAGGCACTGGAGGCTGATACAGCTAACTCCTCTCAGCTGGAGGAGGCTTTTCCTTATCAGTCAGGGGCATCATCCCTGGTAGCCGGGCAGCAGGTGGAGGACGCTCCAGGAGAGGGTGTTTCTGGGATGGGCCCTTTGGTATGGCGCCAGCAGAAGAGGGCAGGACAGAAATGCCCAGTCAGGCCGAGTCATCGGTTGAGGGGCCAGTTTCCCTGCCAGGACCCATTCTCTGATCGTGATTCCTAGTAGTACCTGCTCCCTGGCAGCTCCCCGTGCCCTTTGTAGGAGGCCGTGCACCAGCATTCAGAACAGCGTTCCACCTACTTGGAGTTCTTGCACAATTTATGTTTTGGTGAGCAGAATTTGTAAGCTCGGGACTTACTGATTTCCTGTATTGTTTGACAGTTATTGCCTCTGAAAGAGCGGTTTGCTCATTAGAGGAACTGCAGCAATAGAAGACTACTCACTGAGACTATTGCCTCACCTGTGAGAGGACAGGACAGGGCAGGACAGGGAAGGAGGCTGGAGAGGCTTCGAGATAGCTCATACCCTGGCCTCTCCACAGTTCTCCCCTCCACGCCCACCAGAACACCCCCTTTCCCCCCTCTCCAAGGTTGCTTTTCCGACTTTGGAGAGCAAGGAGGTGGGGAAAGGGGGGGTCAGAGCTATGATCCCCTCCTCTGAGGTCAGAGTGCTGTCTCCGACCTCGGATCTGGGAATCCAAAATATCCTATGGCCCCTCAGACGCTGTCTAGGGGCCATAGGATTGCTCTCTTATTTTCTATAATTTAGTCATGGAGAAAGGTTAAGGGTTATACAAAGCAATGAAGCCCTGGTCCCAACTACTGGAAATCTAATCCTGCCACCCTTCTGTCATCTGAGATTTCAGCAGGCATTACCCACACAATTTCAAGCATATTTGCAGCCATAAGAGCTAGAAACTTGTTCGTTCTCTCTCTCTCTCTCTCTCTCTCTCTCTCTCTCTCTCTCTCTCTCAATGAAAGCTGAGACTCCCAGGAAGCTGAATTCTATGCTCAGCAGCACGTTCTGCTCATTTTCTGACCTCCTGCAGAATTGCAGCATACATGCAGCCTTGACAGTTCTGGAGCCCTAATGCTGAAAGATTAGCTGTGCAAAAGTGTTGGAACTGGGGGGATGGCAGGCTCATACTCTTTCCCCGCCTATGCTGATGTGGCCATCCGATTCTTATTTCCCATGGTGTTTTCTCTCCCCCGCCCCCAAATCTGCAGATCTCTTTGGAACAGAGTCCCCGACAGGTCCTGCTGTCTGGATTGCCAGTCCAGTCTGTGGCCGAGGAGCAGCTGCTTGACAAGCTAGAGCTGTTTTTCAGCAAACGGCAGAACAAGGGTGGTGAGGTGGAGCTGGTGGAGCGGCTGAGTACTTCTGACCATGTGGCATTAACTTTTGTGGAGGATGGAGGTATGGGGAGAAGCAGGGGGGATGGGGAGGGTCGTTGTTCACACTCATGCCGGTGGGGAAAACATTCCTTCCATCAGATTAGGGGAGCCCCAATGTTTGGCACCCCGACTTTGTCAGGCGTCCATATAGCTCAGTGTTCTGCCGCTGAGATACCCCCCCAAGAAGCACATGAAGGCGGGGGGAGAATGACGATAGCCGTCACCTGATGCCTGTTTCATAATGTGGAAGGTGGCACTCTTGGTTTTCGAGCTTGGTGTCATCAACAGACTGATCCTCTGCATATATATCCAACCGTGTTTTACAACCATTTGTACTACAGCCCTTGGATTGTCCCACAGCAATAAGTTCCATCAGCACATGATATATGAAAGCTTCCTTCTGTTCACCTTTAATCTGCTTCCTCAGATTTTCAGCAGGTGATCCTAAGTTCTTGTATTTTGTGAATTTATTTTCCCTCTTCATTTTTTTTCCCTCTCATGATTTTATAAATTTTCCTCTCAATCAATCCCATTTGGCGTTTTTCTTCGGAGGCTGTAAAAGTCCAGTTGGTAAATCCCTTCTTCACAAGAGGAGAGATCATTTTAATTGCTGTTTCTTGAACTATCTCCGGTTCATTTACTATTTCTTTAGAATTTTTTAACCATAACATGTTTGAGCTATCATTCCGTTAAGAACCACAGTTAATTAAGCATGTAGTTTAATTATTCTTTTTCATTTTTGTATGATTCCCTCCCCCTGCCCTGCAACTGTTATCTTCCCTGATTCTTTGGCGTAGAGGTGGGTGAGAAACTGAAATAAAGAAACTTTGTACTGGTCACTGTGCAGAACACAAAAACAGCACAGGTCCTTTCCAGATGCTCTCTATTACACTCTACCTTATGTAGCACCTAGAATTGCACAGCCTTTAAAAGCAGTCAGAAATACTAAATGCACACGCCCAGGAGGTATGTCTCTGTCACAAGTTTCATGCATGGTCCTTTTTCCTCCCCCCTTCTCTAGTGGCGGAGCGGCTTGTCCAGAAGAGTCAGTTTCATGTGCCTATTGGAAAGGAGACCCACAAGGTCAAGCTGTCGCACAACATAGGTGGGGAAATCACAGATCTGCAGGTGAGGGGAAGGAGCCGCACCGAGACACCTGTTGCATGCTCTCTTACCAAGCACAGTCATCTCCTGCTCCTGATCTGAGGGAAATTTTTCTTCCCATCTCTAAACACGGGGCATAACCAGATGCAGAGTGTGAACACCTGAAACTCATACATTGACACATGTAACGGGAATATGAATGGAGTGTATCTCCATCTTGTTGGTGGCTGATGGATTTATGGAAGATACCATGGGATTTCTTTTCACATGATTTAATTTGTAGCCAATTTGGGATCAGAAAGGGCACCCCACCATGCTCACACATGCACTCTCTCTTTCTCTCACGCACACATTCATACACACACACACACACGCTACCTTGGATCCTTGCCACCTTAGGAAACCAAAGCATACAGCAGCAGCAGCAGAGGACATTGTTTGCCCCAAATCAGCTGGCAGAAGTGTGAATGTAAGGATATTGAAGTTTGTTAACACAGTAAAACCTTGGATTGCAAGTAACTTGGTCTGAGAGCATTTTGCAAGACAAGCAAATTTTTAAAATAAATTTTGACTTGATAAACGAGCAAGGTCTTGCAACGTAGGGATGTAACCGCTAGTCTCGAGCGGGCGTAGTGGGCCGAAATCGGCCCCGCTCATGCCCGCCAGAGACTCGCTTTGATATACGAGTGCTTTGGATTACAAGCACGTTTCCGGAACGAATTATGCTTGCAATCCAAGGTTTTGCTGTATTTTAAAACCGAGTTTGTATTTATGTGAGTCTTTGGTTGGGTGTTTATTCACCACCCCTTGTCTCCCCATTCCAGTTCCGTCCTTCAGTCTGTGCTCGGACCGTCCTACTGTCAGGGATTCCAGATGTCTTGGGATGAGGAGTTGATGCGTGAAGCCCTAGAAATTCATTTCCAGAAGCCCAGCAAGGGTGGGGGAGAAGTGGAAGCCATCACTTATGTCCCAACTGGACACTGTGCAGTAACTGTCTTTGAGGGGGAAGAGGACTGAGTGGCTCTGCTTTCGAAAATGTCTCCTCAGTCACTTGGATTTTAACTAAGAGGTCGTTAAAATCCACCAGGGAAGAAGCACTGAGAAGAATGCGAACTTTGAAGTTCTGGGGAAGAGGAGGAGAACGTTTTGATAGATGGCATTATGAATCAATTCAAGGAGGTGGAGAAGTTTAAAAATGAAACAGATTTCATTGTGGTCCTAAGCCAAAGGGTGGGGTGCGGGCTTTATTCTTGTACCTCAGGTGATAAAGAAAGTCTACCTCTACTGTGGTGCCTCTCTTCTCTTGACTGCTGAACCATGCCTTTATTGTATGGGGTGCTTTGGTGTGTGTGTGTATGTGTGTGTGTGTGTGTCAGTTTCTTTTTGGTAATCCCGTTGCTTGGCATTAGGATGATTCTGGTTGCCTAATATTTGTATTTCACCCAGAAGGAAGGGGAAAATCTCAGAGAAGCAGAATAAAAAGAATGGCAGAATCATATTCATGCTGTTCACAAATAATTCAATGTGTGTGTTCATTACTCAGACAGTGAAAAAGGGAGCAAAGGACAACCACTGTGTCTGGTTCTGTAAAATAAAATAAAATTCCTGGTTCCTGTTACTCATCAGTTTTGTAAGATGCACAGAGAGCTCTTGAGTCTTACATCTGTGGCCATCTGGAGAGAATTACCCCAGACTTGGGGTACCTTGAAATAGATGGCTTAGGGAACACACATGTAGAGAAAGCCAACCTAAGCCCCCTGCCTGACACACACACACACTCACCAAGGAGGGGGGAAGGAGACCCAGAGAGGGGAGACAACCAGTCTCCACAGATGCCAAAGGGGACAAACAACATCTACATAGAATCACCCCAGGGGGGAAGGCAGGAAGCATCACCAGGTTTGTCAATGCTCTTGCATATCAGCCCCATCTACATAAGACTTGAATACCTCTCCAGGGCAGACACTTCGGCACCCCTAAGAAATGGCCACTCAACACCATAGGATGGGACCATTAAGCAAGTGGCTTCAAAGGGACCCCATCCCACGGGGGGAAGGCGTCACCCCACCTGACCCAAAAGGCCGCCCCTCAGGGAGGGTGTCAACCCACCTGATCACGGAGGGAGGGGCTACCTGAAACACCAAGACAGTTTGATGCCAGTTTGATAGCATATAAAACACCCTGCACAAGGGAACTTTTCTCTGGACCTGATCAGCAATCTTGCCCATGCCTGGGGTAAGAGAACGAAGGATCAGCAACCCCGGGAAACCAAGCTGAAATCACTGGCCGCTTAGGTTGACCGGACCCCCAGGAAACCAAGCTGAAATCACTGGCCGCTTGGGTTGACCGGACCCCCAGGAAACCAAGCTGAAATCACTGGCCGCTTGGGTTGACTGGCTAAGGGTGAGGTGCTGGGGACCTCGGAAAAGGCCCGCCCCCAGCACCCGCTACCCCCTTAGCATTGAACCCGCGCAGAAGACCAGGTTGTCGGTCTTCAACTTGGTGGCAGCGGTGGGATAACTTATTAGCCCAGAATATCTCCCAGACCCAAAGTAGCAAGAGCCTAAGGATCACCATGAGCGACCCAGAGCCTGACGGAGCGACTGGGGGAGCCGAGCCACGGCGGTCCCTGCCCGCAACCCCCATCACCCTGGGGTTGGCGGCGCTGATCCGGCAGAGGGAGCTGCTGGCGAGTCTGGCCCAGGGTGCCCGACCCAGGGGCCGCCGTATCCCAGTTCAGACAGATAGGAGAGAGGATGTGGTGACCGAGGACCCCGCTCCTCTAGAGCCTCTGGAGCCCCTCGAGCTTCCCTCGGAATGGATGGCCCACGAGCGGGAGAGGATGGCCCACGAGCGTGAAATGATCCGGATGCAGATGGAGTTGGCCAAGCTGCAGCTCGAGGCGGGGAAAACTCCCCCGATTGTCCCCTCCGCTCCTCCCCCTCCGTCGTGGGATCGCAAGACGTTCCCCTCCTACAAGCCAGAGCAGGATGTCCTGATGTTCTTCTCCATTTTCGAAACGGCGTGCCAGGAGCAGCGGGTCCCCGACAACTTGCGGTTGTCCGCCCCGCGAACCCAGGTCAGTAGGGACCTGGCCGACCTCCTCGGGGCGCATCTGCAGAAGACCCCGGCGAGCTACGAGGCGTTCAAGGCAGCAGCCAGGCAACACTTCGCCCTCACCGCCGAACATTGCCGGCGGAGATTTCGAGAGGGTAGACCTTCCCCCGGGACCACCCATGTGGCATGGGCAGCCCAGGTGATGCACGTCTGCGAGTCCTGGGTGGAGGCTTCCCGGGCCTCCACCCTGAAGGAAGTTGTCGAGCTGATCGCCATGGAGCAGTTCTTCACCACCACCCCGAAGGAGCTGGCTGCTGTCGTGAGGGATCAGAAGCCCCGTACCTGTGAGGCGGCGGGGATCATGGCCGACGAGATGGGGCTATACCGGACGGCCCCATCCACCAAGAGAAGTTCCGCGGCCGTAGCCGAGAAGAAATCAGAGCCAGAGAAGAGCCTGCCCCGACGGCGCGAGGAAGCCCCTCGGACCAAGGGGAACCAAAACCCTCGGTCTGGGGTGTGCTTCCACTGTAACGAGATGGGACACCTGCGGCGGGATTGCCCCAAGCTCCGGCCCAAGAACCGGGATGCCCGTCCCTCGCCGGGGAAAATAGGGCGCGTTGCGGGTGCTGCAGCCGCTCAGGACGACGACAGCGACGACGACAGCGACGACGATCGACGGTCGGTCCTCTCCCTCCATGCAAGCATCCCCGAGGATCGCGGCGCCGAGGAGGATCTCCAAGAGTGGGGTCCCTACCGTCCCGGACCCCGTGCATCGCTGTATCGCATCGCCTCCCCGGACCAGCTGAGATAGAGCCGCAAGCAATTCTGTGAGTCCATCTATATCAATAATGTTTCCCGGGTGGGGTATAGGGACACTGGGGCAGATGTAACGGCTCTGCCCCGGGACCGCGTAGAAAGGTCCCAACTTTTGTCAGGACGTACGTGTACGATCAAACCCTATAGCTCCCCTGACATCACCGTCCCCATCGCCCGGGTCCGGGTCAAGTACCAGAGGTGGGAAGGAGAGATGGACGTAATCATCCATCGCCAAAAGGAGTGGGGCATCATCATCGGGAACGACCTCGCGTTCCGGGTGGCCAAAGCTAAGATGGGGGTCGTCACACGGGGGCAGGCAAGGAGAGGGGGGCCGCCCGTAACCACACCGGTCCCAAAGCCTAAGCCCGTGCCCCCTCCACCACCCGGGGTGACCCCTCCACCACCCGGGGTGACCCCATCCCCTGCGGGGCACTCCGGGGAGAACCAGGCCATAGCAGAGCCCCCGAAGAACGAAATGTTTGCCCAGATGGCTAAAGACTTTGCGACTCAAGCCCAATTCAAAGAAGCCCAACGGCTGGACCCTTCCTTGCAAGAGTGTCGCGATCTGGCCAACCAAGACCCCGGGGTATCCCTTGCCACCGAAAGATTTGTCTGGGACAATAAAACTTTGTACCGGGAGTTCGAGCCAAAGAGGGAAGTGGCACCAGAGCGCAAGCAAAGGCAACTGGTGGTTCCCCAACGGTACCGCCGCGCCATGCTGCACCTCGTCCACGACGTGGCATGGGGAGGACACCTGGGGCAGAAGCAGACCCAAGCTCAAATCACAGAGGGGTTCTACTGGTCCATGATCGCCTCCGACATTAAAGCTTACTGTCGGTCCTGTGATGTGTGCCAGCGGGTGGGACACAATCGCGATCACCCAAGAGCTCCCCTTCAGCCTTTCCCGGTGGTGGGGATCCCTTTTGAACAGATTGCTATGGACATAGTGGGTCCCCTGAACCCGCCCACCAAGACGGGGAAGAAGTTTGTACTGACGGTAGTGGACTTTGCCACCCACTACGCAGAGGCTTTTGCGCTAGCCTCCATCTCTGCAGCCAGCCTGGCTAAGACTCTGCTCTCTCTCTTTGCCCGCTTGGGAATGCCCCGCACGGTCGTGTCGGACTGCGGCACTGGGTTCATGTCTAAACTGTTCCAGAAGATGTGGGACCTGGGGGGGGGGGGTTGACCATGTAACTTCGGTGCCTTATCACCACGAGACCAACAGACTGGTTGAACGCTTCAACCAGACGTTGGGGAAAATGATCCGGGCGTACGCTAGCTGTCACCCGGGAACTTGAGACCAAGCCCTACCCTACCTCCTCTTTGCCTACCGAGATGCTCCGCAGGAAAGCCTCGGGTTTTCCCTGAATGAACTGATGTTTGGCAGAGAACTACGGGGGCCCTTGGCTTTGTTGCGGGAGGAATGGGAGGGGGCTGCCGGCAGTTCGCCCGTGCCGGTTCACACTTTTCTGCGGCGGCTACGGGACACCCTCCACAGCGTTCGAGAAGCCGCCCAACAGCATCTGAAGGCAGCCCAGCAGCAGCAAAAGGAGCTGTATGATAAAACCGCAGTAGCCCAGACTTTTGAGGTGGGTGATACAGTGTTGGTTCTGCGTACCCTCAAAACGGACAAGCTGTGTCTTAAGTGGGAGGGTCCGGGGACTGTAGTTGAAAAACTTAGACCAGTCAACTACAAAATACTCTTTGCCGAGACTCCTGAAAAATGTAAAGTGTTTCATGTGAATATGTTGAAATTGTATGTGGACCAGAGTGCGAAAGTGGGCTGTGTGAAAGAACATAATGATAAGGATTTCGCTGATGGGGATCTGTTAGGAGAATGGGGAGATGGCGGAGGGATAAAAAAAAATTCACTGTCAGCCGCCCTGTCCGAGGCTCAGCGGGAGCAAATGAAGCGGGTGCTGGATGAATTTGGGACCATGTTCTCAGACCGCCCCGGGCGGACCCCACTCTCATCCAGCACACCATTCAAATGGGTGACAGCCCCCCTCTGCAATCTCTGCCATACCGGGCGGTAGGACCCCACGCTCAGGTCATTGCGGAAGAAGTCAAAGCCATGTTAGACCTAGGGGTGATCGTTCCTAGTTCTAGCCCATGGTCCTCCCCGATTGTCCTGGTGGCCAAAAGGGATGGGGGGGTGCGGTTCTGTGTAGACTATCAGAAAATCAATAAAGTGACCGTCCCTGACCCCTACCCCATCCCCAACATGGATGTCTTGCTAGAGAAGCTAGGGAGGGCCAAGTACATTACCACCCTAGACCTCACCAAAGGCTACTGGCAAGTCCCGCTAGACGCAGATGCTGCTCTCAAGTCTGCCTTTGTCACACACCTGGGTTTATTCCAGTTCACCACTCTTCCCTTCAGTCCAGAACAGTCCGGCAACCTTTCAGAGGCTGGTGAATGGAATGCTAAACGGGTTGGGAGAAATTGCCTGTGCCTATCTAGACGACATAGCTATCTTTAGCTCCACTTGGGAACAGCATCTGCAGCATGTCCGGCAGGTCTTCCAGCAGATCCGAGATGCTGGGTTGACAGTGAAAGCAAAGAAGTGCCAGGTGGGGCTAGGGGAAGTTGAGTACCTTGGACATCGGGTCGGTGGGGGGAGCATCAAACCCATAGAAGCTAAGATAGAGTCAGTTCAGAAATGGCCCCAACCCGCAACCAAAAAACAGGTGCAGGCTTTTCTGGGACTTGCAGGGTACTATCAGAAATTCGTGCCACACTTCAGTCAGCTAGCAGCCCCTCTGACTGATCTTTGTAAAAAGCGCCAACCGAACAGGGTCCAGTAGACCGCAGCTTGCCAGACCGCTTTCGACGAGTTAAAAGCCTGCCTCACGGCAGCTCCCATTCTACAAGCCCCAAACTTCGAATCCCCCTTCGTTCTACAGACAGATGCCTCTGAGGCTGGGATGGGGGCAGTGTTATTACAAGAGAAGGTAAGAGAAGGGCTGCGCCCCGTTGCCTATCTGAGCAAGAAACTCCTGCCCAGAGAACGTAGTCTTGCCACCATTGAGAAAGAGTACCTGGCCGTAGTGTAGGCCATCACCAAGTTGCGCCCCTACCTCTGGGAGAGACAGTTCTGCCTGCAGACCGACCATTCCCCCCTGTGCTGGTTAGATAGAGTCAAGGGCAACAACCAAAAACTCCTACAGTAGAGTCTGGCGTTGCAAGACTTTGACTTCGAAATTGAGCACATCAAGGGTAAGGACAATGTCTTGGCTGATGCACTCTCCCGGGCTTTCTCAGGTGATGGGCAAGTCGATGGGAAATTGGGGTGTGGGACCCCAATGCCATCTTTTCCCCGGGGGGGAGATGTGGAGAAAGCCAACCTAAAACCCCTTTCTGACACACACACACTCACCAAGGAGGGGGGAAGGGGACCCAGAGAGGGGAGACAACCAGTCTCCACAGATGCCAAAGGGGACAAACAACATCTACATAGAATCACCCCAGGGGGGAAGGCAGGAAGCATCACCAGGTTTGTCAATGCTCTTGCATATCAGCCCCATCTACATAAGACTTGAATACCTCTCCAGGGCAGACGCTTCGGCACCCCTAAGAAATGGCCACTCAACACCATAGGATGGGACCATTAAGCAAGTGGCTTCAAAGGGACCCCATCCCACGGGGGGAAGGCGTCACCCCACCTGACCCAAAAGGCCGCCCCTCAGGGAGGGTGTCAACCCACCTGATCACGGAGGAAGGGGCTACCTGAAACACCAAGGTATAAAACACCCTGCACAAGGGAACTTTTCTCTGGACCTGATCAGCAATCTTGCCCATGCCTGGGGTAAGAGAACGAAGGATCAGCAACCCCGGGAAACCAAGCTGAAATCACTGGCCGCTTAGGTTGACCGGACCCCCGAGAAACCAAGCTGAAATCACTGGCCGCTTGGGTTGACCGGACCCCCAGGAAACCAAGCTGAAATCACGCACAAGCCGCTTGGGTAGACCGCCCCGCCCCGGGAAACCCAGCTAGCCGCTTGGGTAGACCAGGCCTCCGCCGGGAACCCAGCTAGCCGCTTGGGTAGACCGGGCCCCGCCGGGAACCCAGCTAGCCGCTTGGGTAGACCGGGCCTCCGCCGGGAACCCAGCTAGCCATTTGGGTAGACCGGGCCTCCGCCAACAACCCAGCTAGCCTCTTGGGTAGACCGGGCCTCCACTGGGAACCCAGCTAGCAGCGTGCGGTTGACCGGGCCTCTGCCGGGACCCGAGCTAAACTAACTAGCTGAGAGCCCTGAAATCACGTTGTCCTTGAGGCTTTTGCTTGCTACTTTGTACCGTACTGATAAGCTGTATTGCTGGCGTGGGTCTGAGTTTGTGAAGGTAATTTTGTAAATAAAATTGTTTTCTAAAAGATACTTTTGTGGCTATAAGTTATCCCTTTGTTCTGGGCTAAGGGTGAGGCGCTGGGGACCTCAGAAAAGGCCCGCCCCCAGCACCCGCTACCCCCTTAGCATTGAACCCGTGCAGAAGACCAGGTTGTCGGTCTTCCACTACACATGATTCATGGAAGGGTCCTTAGCATCTGTAGGAAAGAGAATTATGTTTGTGTGTTTTGCAAGCTCACAGATTTTATTCATTTCATTTATATTCCACCTCTCCTCCAAGAAGAGGCACACATGGTTCTCTTCCCCACACACACACATTTTATCTTCGCAACAACCCTGTGAGGTAGGCTAGGCTGAGTAGGTCACCCAGTGAGCTTTATGGCTGAGTAGAGATTTGAACCCAGCTCTACAACACACTGGACTTGACCATGTGGCAAGGTGCACAGGGGCTCCAAATGTCTGCCACTTGTATAACTGCCCTAAGTAGCTCAGTGAGGCTAAAGCCATAGGCAACGGGGCCTACTCCGGAGATCATAGTGGCCTGAGAGGTGGGTATAGGAGGAGATATTCCTTGAGGTAACCTGGTCCTGGTTGTATAGGGCTTTGTATCATCATCATCATCATCATCATCATCATCATCATCATCATCATCATCATCATCATCCGATCACTCGTGACCCAGTAAGATTGTCTTTCAGGATAAAAGGAGGAAATTCTAAAGAAGATTGTGTAGACTCTAGCGATGGGTCCGTAAGTGACTGTGGAGGCCAATTCTAGATCCACACAGCTTCCTACAGTGAGGACACAGGTTACCAGATAGAAGATGGTCCTGTAAAGGATTCATTTGACGTGCTAGGCGAAAAGCACGTTTCTCCCTTTCACCTTGCACTCGGGCTTCTTCAAAGTCCATGGAACCTTTGTGAAAGGCCAACCTCCATTTAGATCGTTCATGGGCCAGAGCTTCCCAGTTTTCAATTTTTATATTGCATTTTTTTAGATTAGCCTTATGAACATCTTTAAACCTCTTATATTGACCACCGATATTCCACTTTCCATCCTTCAGTTGGGAATAAAATAACTGCTTTGGGAGACGGCAGTCAGTCAGGCATTCGAACAACATGACCGGTCCACTGAAGTTGGCGTTGAAGGATCATTTTTTCAACGCTAGTAGTCTTTGCTTCTTCCAGTACACTGGCATTTGTTCGCCTATCTTCCCAAATAATTCGCATGATTTTCCGGAGGCAACATTGATGAAATCTTTCAAGGAGGTGGAAGTGACGTTTATAGATAGTCCATGTTTCGCAGGCATACAATAAAGTTGGTAATACAATGGCTTCATAAACCAGTGTTTTGGTCTTCTTACAAATATCCCGATCCTCGAACACTCTGTGTTTCATTCGAGAAAACACGGCACTTGCGGAGCTCAAACGATGCTGGATTTCACTGTCGATGTTAGCTGTAACAGAAAGATAGCTGCCAAGATAGAGAAAATGATCGACATTTTCCAGTATTGTCCCGCCAAGCTGGATAGATGGCATCACCAAAGGGTTAGCTTTCACTTGCTGATGAAGCACTTTGGGTTTTTTGATGTTAAGTGAGAGACCAAGTTTTTCGTATGCTTCTGCAAAAGCATTTAGGATAGTTTGGAGATCATCCTCTGAATGTGCAGGAGACCACATTATCATCAGCATACTGAAGTTCCACAATGGAGGTTGTAATTACCTTACTTTTTGCTTTCAGCCTGCTGAGATTAAAAAGCTTTCCATCAGTTCGATATATAATTCCCACAGCAGTGGGAAGTTTCCCCTCGACAAGATGTAAAATCATGGTGATGAAAATAGCAAATAATGTTGGGGCGATAACACATCCCTGTTTAACACCTGATCCCACTTTAAATGGAGCACCATGAGAGCCGTTGTTGTCCTAAAACCGTTGCCGTCATGTTGTCATGGAGAAGTCGCAAGATATTCACAAATTTATTGGGGCATCCAAGTTTCATAAGGATAGTCCAGAGAGCTCAGTATGGTCTACAGTATCAAAGGCCTTAGCCAAATCGCAACAACCCTGTGAGGTAGGCTAGGCTGAGTAGGTCACCCAGTGAGCTTTATGGCTGAGTAGAGATTTGTATACTAATATACCAACATCTAATACCTAGCTTGGTAGCAGATTGGTAGTCAGTGAAGATCCTTTAGCACAGGCGTAGTATATGTGCACGGTAAAGCACCCGAGTCAGTAACATGGACACTGCATTCTGCTCTGGCTGCAACTTCTGAACCAGCCCTAAGGGTGGCCTCACATCGAGTGCATTACAGTAATCCCGTCTCAAGGCTACCAATGCGTGGATCACAGTCCCCCTCAATGCTATTCTGCCATGGACCTGCCATGTAGATAGGAGCAGAACCACTGTAAAACGGTGCCCCCAATCTAGTCTGGACCCAGGAAGGGTTTTTTCAGGAGTGGTGATACCACTGCCTCCTTAAGGGCAGCAGGGACCGCCCCCTCACTCAGTCATGCATTCACCACTGTTTGGATGCACCCAGTGAAACGCCCTCCGCTAGCTCAAATCGGTAATGATGGCAAGTGTTGAGAAGACATGTGAGTTGAGCTGGTACAAGCAGCATATCCACTGAGGCCTTGCTCTGCATCCTGCCTACATTGAAGGTACAGCATTTTCAGCAGTGCTGCCCTGACTGAGGACCTCTTTGGAAGTTCCTCTGCCCCCCCACATTACAAGCCTCCAGTCAAGCTGTAAAGACTTTTTATCCCATGGACTTTTTGTCTGAACGTGATCAAATGCACTCTACACAATGGGAATATATATGAAGATCTTTAATGCATGAATATTGATGCACGAATCGTATCACACACAGATGTATGTTCTGAATAGGGGACCTGTGGTTGCTTTTTCTTCAACATAAAAGTGGCCAATTGATGCATACGTGGTGGGTTTTTTTAAAAACTAAATAATGTAACCTGTTGTTTGGCCTTAAAATAAGGTAGCATGAAGATACTAGCTGGAGTCTGAAATTCATTCCAGTAAATTTTGTGGATTGGATTTTAAGTTATAATGTGTACATTGTGAAAGAAAAGACATTTCCTTAACAACAAAATGTGTTTGGTTGAACACATTTGGTGTGAACAGAGTGTGACAGAAACATCTGATTTTAGCTTCTGTATAGTGTTACTGTGGGAACCACACTTAGAGCCATATACCTTCAAGGGTTTCACCTCTGACTTTCTATTTAGTGGCTGCATTATTGCAGGGTAACTTCCACCACTGCCCAGCTGGTGGTCCTGCATTCTGGCCCCAACAAAGCGTGGAAAGCAAGGCATTTAATTTCCTTTACTTCTGTTGCAAATCTTCCTCCTTGTTGGAAGTTTCTAAGCTGCCTTTACTGATGGCTGTAAGTAGATGGTTCTAAGCAGAAACCTGAGGGATAAAGTTTAACACCTGTGAGTTCAAATTGCAGCCAAGTGATCTGGATGCTGTGCTGTTCTGTAAAACCTGCTTGGTGCTGATGCCTTTAGGCTTATCAAGTGGTTGGTTTTTATTTTCCTGTGGGCTGGTGCAGGCTATTAACACTTGAGTTCCTAACACAGGCAAGGCTTTGAGTTCCTGTGTCACATATGTGTTGTTGGTTGGAGTCTGAGTTCCTAGAATCATAGGCCTGTACATTTTTGTGGTCATCTGGTATAGCCCAACAGATGGGCCTTACAACTGCAAGTTGAAAGCCTTGGTTTCTTCTCTTTGTATAGTCCAGAGGTGAGGAGCTTCTGGCCCTCCAGATATTGTTGGACACAAACTTCCATCAACCCCAGCCAGCATGACTAGTGGTGAATTTTGTACCTTTGGGAGGGGCCCGTTCCGCCTCTCCTCGGCGAGCAGCCCCCCCCCGATGATCTGATTCTCCACGGTGCGGAGGGGCTCTCCGCCTGCTCGGGCAGCCGCGCAGGCTCACGTCATTTCCGGCTGCGACGCGACGGGGCCTGCGCCGACGCAGCTGAACCCTGTTGCTACGGTTTTGGCGTAGAAACCAGGGCAACAGGGCTTAAAACGGCTCCGCTACTGTCTCAGTGCTTTTCAGCGTCAATATACATCGTGGTTGGGTTTAGTTCCTACGGGAGCCTCCTAGAAGGGGTTTTTACTGAGCCGGTTAACCCGTTAACTCTCGAACTCACGCAAAGGACCAGCGGCGATCCTTCACAATTTGTGTACAAGCTTTCCTGGAACTGTACGGAACTTATTTTTAAGAAAAAGCATATTAAGGAAATATAGAAAATAAATAATTCTGAAAAGCCTTTTTAACACAATGGTGGCTCTTTTGGGGGTGAGGATGGACCTCCTGGTGTGGCATGCCATATATTAAGCACTAGGCCAGTGATGGCGAACCTATGGCACGCGTGCCACAGCTGGCACGCAGGGACCTCTCTGTGGGCACTCGAGCCATTGGTCACCAGATCGCGAAAAGACCATCCCCTTCTGCATTCAGCGTCGGGTTTCCATAGTAACTCCTCTCCACTCATTCGTTGCTGGCCTCCACAGGCAGGCACACTCCAACATCTCCACCCCCAGAAGCGGACTGCGCAGGCACCCAGCCCTCCTTCTAACTGAACAGACAGCTCAGAAGCACAGCGCACGCACGCCCGAATCTTTGCGCGCCCGGTGAAGAGCCATGCCCCGAGACAGAGCGGGGCACGGTTAGCTAGTGCCCCCTCCTCCTTCCTGCCAAATTTAAGGCACTTTGAAATAAATAAGTTGGTTTTGTGTTGCAGTTTGGGCACTCGGGCTCAAAAAGGTTCGCCATCACTGCACTAGGCCCTCCCTCTGAGAAAGGTTTTCTTTAAATAAGCTTTTGAAACAATAATAACGCCCTTCCTCCCCAATGTGTCTTGGGGCAACAGACTTCAGGAAAGAAAGGCAGGGGGAAAGGGTTTCTCACTCTCCTTTTGATGTAAAAATTAGACTCTGTCCATCCCCATACCCCTACCATCTCCATCTGCCTCCATACCATCTAGTTTGGCCCCTCTGCCAAAACGTCTTTATTTTCACAGGTGTTGCTTAAGTTAGTGTCCCTTGACATAGATCCATTTTAGATCTACCTAACACGGTCTTACTCTGTCTCCTGAGATCTTTGTGTGTGTCTACATGAAAATTGATTATGGATGCTTCCCCAATGGGAATGATATCTTGTGCAGTTTGCACAAGCAGTATGGGGACATACACTTCAACTTTAACTCCCAGGAGCTGACCTGCTCTGCCAAAGGATCCTTCACGGAGTTGCAGGCCTTCAGTTCTGAGTTGCTGAGATGCCTCAGGAGCAAGCAAAGGGGAAGCATCTCTACAGCAAATAGAGGGAGCTCTGCAGGAGCTGGGGCTTCACACTGGGACGAGATCCAGGAGGAGGAGGAGGAGACTGTTGGGGGCCCATTACCAGTCAGAAACTGTGTGGGGAGCCACATGGAGGACCTCTTGGTGATAGACTCCTGACAGTTACCTTTATATGCAGAGAAGTTCTGCTCTGAGGAATTCGGCAACATTTTGCACTGGCACCAGCTGTGTGTGGTGGATGTCAATAGTGGCAGCATCACCACCCTGTTTGCAAGCAACACCTGATGAGGCTGGGGGTGTGAGTGCCCTAGTGTCTGCTCACCTGGCAATCTCTCAGCTTTCAGCAGTTGGAAGGCACTCTGCGGAAAGAGAAGATCAACAAGAGAGATTTGGGGGTTGGTGGTGGTAGAGGGCTTCCAGGAGAGCTGCAGAGCCTCTATCCACTGCTGTTCTGTCATGAGGATGATGGGAATGTCTCTCATTGGGAATTTGGTGGGAGTTTCACAAGCCAAAGAATATGTTCAACACAAACTGGCTACCAAATTCAGGTCAAAAGCCTTTTCAAGTCAAAAGGTTGATCACCAGACTCCAGCTTCAGGTTTTGGCTGCTTGTTACTGAATCGGAGAGCCAGGATAGACAACCCATGGAGTTCTGGAAAGCACCGCAAGGGATGCAAGCAGATCCCCTCCCCCCCCCCCGGCCATGTCTGGCAGCCACTGTGCCAATTTCTGAGGGATGGATAAACCTTGATCTTAAGAAGCCTTCAGCCCTTCACTGTTGCCACAAGCACCTTCAGATCCCTTGAACCTGTTTGACACCACAGGGGCTGTGGATCACAACGTTTCAGAACCAAGGCCTTTCCACAGAGTTTCTTGTTGCATAAGCCTCAGAACAGCAGTGAGTCCATGGATGAGCCATTACTGGAGGCCAAGGTCAGTGTGGAACATTTGCAGCAAGAGGCCCAAGAAGAAATCCAGCATACTTTGTAGGAGATCAGCAAGGAAGGGTTAGCCCAGATGGAGAAAAGTTGGGAAGTGGTCTCAGAATAATGAACAAAGACTCTTTAGCTCCACTTCATTTACAGTCCAAATGACAGGCAGCCTTCAGGCATGCAAAAGGCGGAGACCTTCATGATGCATCCTGATTCCTAATTACATCAGTGAGAGCTTCCACTTTTCTGAGCTAGCCATGGAAGGACCTGAGGATGATGCTCTGACTGATCTGTGTAAGTACTTAAAAGAGTGCCATGACCACATTATAGTCAGACAAGACAGGTACAGGCTGGGCCTTGCCTACCCCCATGAGGTGAAGTTGCAGGTACTGAAAGAGTTCCACTTCTTTTTTACCCAGAGGGGGGCTGCCCTACCTGAGCGGCTGCTTTCTTATGATGTGCAGCAAGGGAACGTTCAAGATGAGACATCAAAGAGTCACATTTAGCTTGCAAACCAGCTAAATTTAACCCTTTTTAGCGCTGCAGAGTGATTTGCTGCCGATTTTTTTAAAATGGGGGCACCCCTCAGAGTGAACTCCAGAATCTGTTATCTGAATTAAATTGTGAAGTTATAATAAAGAAAAGGCTGCCCTTTTCTCATCCCCACCCACAATTTTATAATCACCTATTTTCAGTAGTGTCCCTTGTAAATCTAAACCCCCAAACACTTTAGAGCCTTTCTTCACAAATAGATGGTCTGTTACTATTATCACTTTACTTGCCCTTTTTCTCACAACTGGCAGAGGAGATGACTTCCAAGCAACTATACCAGCGCCCACCCCCCACCTGCCCCAGTTTCTGGAAAGTTCCCAGAAAACACAAATAATAAAAGGACCGCTTCCATCAGTAGGCAAAGTCAGAGAACACGCACACACCAGACTTTTCTATTTTTCTGTTATGCTTTTAATGAACACCCAAAAAACACATAAGGCATATGGTAACATTAGGCAGACTAGCATTTCATGTCTGAATCTGTGTAAACAGCATTGGTACATTTCTTTTCTTGATACACACACACACACACACACACACACATATATGCAGAAGCAGAAAAGAGCTAGCTTCTTTTCAAACACCATAAAGAGATTTAAGAAAGCATCTTGAACCATAAGAACACCCAAGTTGCTTATGAACCACCCAAAGAAGAGTTGATAGGACACATGCCACAACTGTGCTGGAGCAAACTGTGCAGCATGCTCCAGCCACTCATTGCTCTATCCCCTTCAGCAGTACTCCAGGCTCTAAGGATATGGTTCCACAACTGCTAACCTTATTTATGCCTGGATGCCCATCACTTGTCATTCAAGTCTACACCACACAAAACAAACATGCAAACAGAATTTCTTGCCTTGACATTCCCCTGGCCACCTTGGCTCTAGCTTTCCCTTCTACCATCTCTCCCAGTGGTCCTTGTAGAAATAGTCCTTTTTGGGTTTTTTGAGAGCCAAGCTCAATACAATCCAAAATAGGTTTTAGAACATTTTTGAAATGCCAACACTGATAACAAATGAGAGAAAGGTCCCTTTTCTGACCATTTTGGGGTACAAGCCTGGTTAGAATCATCCGATGAAGAATCAATAGAAGTGAAACAAACATCCACACGAATGTCAGGTTCAATGCAAATCTCAAACCTGAGCAGTTCAAATTTTGAAGGACGCTTGAACCAAATCTTATGTCAATCTGTTGCTCATTAACATCATAAATTGAGTACTTTTACACCCTGTGTCCCTTCTCTCTCTCCCCCTACCCGAATAAACTGAAATTCTACACTACCTACAATTAGGAATGTTGTTAAAATGTGCATTAGGCAACTATACATTTAATTTTTGTAAGGCCACACTTGGGAAGATTTTCTTGAGAATTTCTCTCCTTAAATGTGTTTTACCTCCAACAACTGAGGTCCAGTTCAGATGTTAACTTTGGCACATTGTAAAAGAAAAAAAAAATTACCCTTGGGCAATTTTTGCCCTATCCCTTTCACATTTCTGTTGTTTGAATGGGTCCATAGGTTGTGGGAGATGGTACTGGCTGTACCAGATCAAGCGGCTGTATACAGTTATTTGTGCACATTCAACCCATGAAACTGATGTAGTAAAATTGTTTCATGGTAGCCTCGTCACATCCAGAAGTAGTTTCTCTTATGGGCTTTAAATGGTTGGACTCGATGGCCTTATAGGCCCCTTCCAACTCTACTATTCTATGATTCTATGGTGTTACGGGTACCCTCTAAGTCTATTTGAAAGCCCATCAAGCTGTTCAAACCTTTGGCCCTTCATATCAGCCCCCCCCCCCCCCCGCCCACACACACACACACAGCGTCATCCTATACGGCACCACTTTTGAACTCAAATGGCATTTCAGCTATCTTGAAACACTGCAGCAAAATCCATAAAGAAAAGATTCTTGTTTTGCACTCATGTTTTGTATTACAGAAGATTCAAGAAAATTTGGATGACATCTTAACTTTTTCCTGCTTTGGTCCTTGAAGTTAAGCACATGCAGTTTTAAAACAAGTCAAGACTGTTAAAAAAAAAAAAAGTACGGTAGGTCAAGGGGCTTTATTTAGTACTAATGGCCCATAAAACAGTTGTCTGAAACACACACATAGTCAAGTCACAAAATAAAGGGGCTACTATAAAATTCAACACTACGATATTTGTCAGCAAGGCAACAAAGAGCGAAGTTATAATGCTTTAAATTTGATGTCTTCAGCAGAAAAGGACTTCAGCTATTGAGTAGCAGTAAGACAAGTTGGTTTTAATTCTCTAGCACAAAGAGAAAAGCCTTTTCTGTTTAGGAGGAGTGATTAAAAACTCAAACTTCAAGGTGAGAAAAAAGGTTGCAAAAATTTTGCAGGGAGGGGAAGAAGGCATCACTTGTTGCTGCTTCTACATGCAAAGAATTTTAATGCGCTTTTTTTCCTTCCCAAGTCCATTTGTGCATGGGTAAAAAGGCATTTGCCCCATCTCTTCCCAAATGCAATAGTGTGCATTGCAGGGAGAGGCCCATCTCTCCACTCAATGGGCACTTTCAGAAATACTAAACAGAATTCCAGTTGTTTATATTTGCAGTTCAAAAGAGGCACATTGAGCCAAATGTACACTGGATTTAAAATGTAGCTTCATGTAGCATATTTGCATTCAGAAGTGGTGCTTGGGAGATTGAAAAAGGCTTTTTTGCATAATTGTGAAAATGTTGAATGGCTCCCTGCATGTGGGATTCTAGGGAAGCTCACAGTCTTAGTGAGTGGCATGGAGACACATGGCACTTGTGCAGAGATGCATCATATTGTGCAGGCTCCTCATTGCTTGTGTGAAATACAAGCCATAAATATTGTGTTTCACACTGATTCCATGGGGTGGGGCACTCTTGAATGTGTCAGGTTTGGCAAAGGCTTCTGGATCTTACTGGAACAAAGGCACTGGTAAAATGGAGAGTAACAATGCAGCATAGGAGTTCCAAAGGCAAGGCTGTTCCTTGCAATATTAAAAGGGTGAGGTTACAAAAGTTTTGGAATGCCACCCAGAATAAGGCACCAAGCAACAGCAAGGAGAAAGGCAAGAGAAAAAAAGGATTAACGAAGTTTTGCATCACTTCCCCCCACCCCTTTTGTAGAAGTTTGGAGTTCTACAGTAGGGCATGCATGTCTTAAAGTTATTTTTCTGTTGCTACGTAACACAAGGCAGAATTGGGAACTCCAGCTTGCTTGCTTTCTTAGTCAAGCAGACCTGAGCGCAAACTTCTATAGGCCTAAGAATCGTAAAGGTGGGGAAGTCGAATTCTGTGTCTTGGCAAAAGCAGATGAGTCGGGTCTTGGAAGCCTAGCTCAGTGGGAACAGATGGGGAAAACATAGGGGCAGAAAGTAGCCAGAGGCTACTACAACAAAAGAACTGGTATTGGAGCAGATGAAAGTGTTATGTTTGATACACAGTGCCACAGCCTCAGGTTGGGTTAGTCACTTGGATCTATTTGATATTCAGTATACCAGCTTGTATACTTGTAGCCCATGGTGATCTGGCTTGCATTAGACTGATCCGTGAGTAAGTGGCTGGCCAGTCAGATGTGCCTAACTTATGAACATATATGGAGCTGTCAGACCACTGAGTACCTGTGGCAGTGTTCAGGCAGAAGTCTTTTCCTGCTCTGGTACCCGACATCTTATAACTAGAGTTTGCATGGAACAACATTGGGATCAACTGCATCTACAAGTCATGTGCTCTGCCACTGAGCAGGTGGCCTTTTGGCTCCTGCTAGCTCTAGGATCCTATGAATTAATCTGGAACCCACAATGCATTTCAATAAGAGCATGGCAAGGCAGGTTAAATTTGGCCAAGAGGTAAATAATCTGTGCTATGAACCGTAAGTTTTGAGCCCCTAGAAAAGTTGGGCTCCAGAATCCCACAGCGTCAAGATCTAAAGCAACTAGTAAGCCAAAGCAACTAGTAAGCCAAAGCATCTGAAAGGCCACAACTCCCATCAGCCTTAGGCAGCATAGCCAATGGTAAGGAATGATGGGAGTTATAGGTCAAAACATCTGAAGGGCCACAAGTTGCCTACCCCTAATCTAAAGAATGACAATACATCCTGGGATAAAAGGAATGAGGCACAGCAAGAAGAATGGTTGCCAGAATGTACTCTTTCCATCTTTCACTTACAACAATCCTCTGGATTTTTGCCCTTCAAGCCCAAGTCACCTTCAGGTTGACTAAGTTACTTACTAGAAATGATTAGTGGACCTGTTTGTTATAAATGTGGGTACCCCAGAAGATGCCTTAAAACATCTAGACTAGCAACTATTTCAGCGGCTTTGGAAGGAAGGAAAAAACTCTTTACAGATAGAGCATTTACACTTTCAAAGTGTGAAGCCTCCATCTCCCCCCTTCAGTTTTGTTTTGTTTCTGAGACAAGAAACTCAAGTGGGGAAAAATGGATGCCAGGAATTACAAGCAGTACATAGGGCCTGAGAGGCTATCGCCAAGGGCAGGACTTGTGGGGATGAGGTGGTACTCCCAGAGCAGGCAAATGATTGCAAGCTGAGGATCCCCTAAAATAATGATGGGTGACCAAGGGCCCATGGGCCAAATACAGCCCAAGGATAGCTAAAGGGAGCTATCTGCTAAAGGGAGCTTTTTGCCCCCAAATTCCTCATTCACAGCTTCCTGACAGAGGAGGAGGGGAAAAGAACTGCCAGAAATGCACAGGTTTCACTGCCATGACTCCCTGTAGTCTTGATTAAGGACGGAAGCTGGGGGAGTGAGTTTGCATCCCTTGGACCTTTGCTTGGGCCTAGGCTGCTTACTGGAATGCGGAGAAGGGCCACAGCTTGGCCCAAGGTAGATCTGGCAACATCTGGGAAAAAGCAAGAACTTCAAAACTGGGCACAGTTTAAGGACTATCTGCCCTGGTGTTCAACTACAAAAAGATGCTCTGTGGATCAAGGATCTAAAAAAGATTTACTGAGGGCAGAAAGAGAAAAAAGAGGGTTCTGAGTTTTCAACAGAGCTGTCAAGAGCCTATAGAAATGGTGAATGGATTGGACAGAAGCAGAGTGGCAGCAGCACTGCCTAACACAGCACAGGATGCCAACAAAGGCATTTGGCATACATCCTCAAAGTGATCAGCTCATTTTCCATGCCAAGACAAGATTCTTTCTATTAACCAAAAGAGAACGTTTCTGCCTCCTGCCCTCTACGCTCTTTGCAGAGAATTGTGAGTATCACACACACACCTCTCGATGCAAACATAAAGGCAATATTTAGCCACAACTTAGTCCCAAACACAAACTGTTCCTGTTAGATATATCTTGGAAATGACTGGAGTATATGAAAATCCAGGTACTTTCAGTCTCAAAGTAAAACATTAATCAAGAGTTGTAGGAGGGAATGGCTTAGTATCCCTCCTTCCAACCAGCTGAGATAAAAGCACTTTTCATGTTTTAAAACTGAGAATGTATTTATGGTTTCCACAATAAAACATCAGACCAGCCCCTCATCATTACATGCCATTTACATGACAAAAAAGTTGATTTTGCAAGAAATAGCATGATTTTGAGATTACAGGCTAGTCAGCTGTTTGGCACCATTAAGTATGTGTACAAATACTTAATGTACACATTAGAATGGAAAAAGTCAAGAGTTCCCCCCAAAATAAACTCAGGGAGTAATCGTTTTGGCTCCTGGAGATGCTTTTGTTGCCAATTCCTTGCTCTTTCACATAACTGCAGTTCCCATAGCAAGTTTTTAAATGGTTGTTAGGTTTGCCTATGTTGCATGTGACACTTGCATGCTGCAAGAGGAGGCAGGGTCAAGGGCTTTGCTGCATCAAGAGACATTGGTGGAAGAGGCATAATCCTGGTGCATTCCACTTAGTTAACTGGCAGGTTTGAGGCTTCATTTCTATAGAAACTGTCAATAGTTGCTATAACAATAGGAGCTTTACATGGTCTAAAGTTATTAGTCAGCTAGTGTTCAGAGGAAGGCCAGGGGTGGGTGAGGAGAGGAGAGAAGAATGGTCTCAGAGTCAAATAACCCAGGTGAGGATTTTGTGGAGTTGTGGGTGCATTAGCAAGAAAGGAAATGGAAGGATCCAGAAATCAGAGGAAATTACAATGGACCCACCTGCCTTGTGCACCCCAACCTTCAAATGATGCCTTATTGTTCCTTTAAGAGAGCAAAATGTTGATATTACATTCAGGATCAATGTGATTTCTTCTTTTTTTTAACTACGGTAGGTCAGCCAAGGCTTTTATAGAAATGGTACAATCATTTGAGTTTCACCCGATGAAAGGTTTGTGAAATTCAGAAGCTTGCATCATCTTTAGAACAACCAACTGACTACAATACAAAATGTTTGTCTCTTCAATCTTTAGGCCACTCACTCTATTAACAATAGTTAATGAGATCTGTCCATTCCTACTTCCTTCAAAGGGTGAGGTGGTGGTGGTGGTGGGGCTAAGAAAATAAACCAACCCAAAAAAAACTCCACCCCAACTTGAGCATCTGAGGTCAGACAATCCACCCACGCATTTTGCTTTAGTTCTCTGCTTTCTTGCTTTCATCCTTCGGTGCTGCTTCAGGGATCAGCACAACTTTCCCGATGTTTTTCTTCTCTTGCATCTGCTTCATGGCATCTACCACCTGCAGCGGGAGAAGGAAGAGGAGATTAATTCCCTTCTGTAAGGATAAGGTCTTGCAGTTGCCACTGGTCTCCCCTTGGTCCTCTCCAGTGTCAGGGACAATTGTGGAATCTAGAAAGACTTGACCCTGCTGGGATCAGGCCAAAGGCCCCATTTAGCTCAGCACTTTTCATCTTCAACATTGGGCAAGCAGATGCAAGACATGATGGAGATAAGCTATCCCATTTGTCTCTAGCATCTGATAATCGGAAATGGAATATCCATGTTCAGAAGCTGGATAATAGCCGTTGATAGACTCCTATTTTGAGAATTTGTCCAATCTTTTAATGCCATATATACCACTGGCTACTGGAACATCCACTGGCAATGAACTCAGTGTGTGAAAGAGTACTTCCTTTTGACCATCACAGACATACTGCTAACCAACATCCCAGCAGCAGAAAGGAACAGCTATTACATCAATGCAGTTCCTCCCCAGAA
Source organism: Shinisaurus crocodilurus (assembly GCA_021292165.1). NCBI lineage: Eukaryota > Metazoa > Chordata > Lepidosauria > Squamata > Shinisauridae > Shinisaurus > Shinisaurus crocodilurus. Next base: position 101,288,434 of record CM037880.1, read on the forward strand.
CTTTCAAGGGTGTTTCACCATACAGATTCTCTGCATAGTTAAAAGTGGCTGGAATCCATTTATTACAGTATGCACCAGAATGCAGAGGCAGGAAGCAACAGGAAGAGCTAGTCTTTTGAGAATCTCTCTCCCTGTCTCTGTTTGGTCTACTCAACTGTCTCTTTCTGCCCCTGCAAGAAATTCCAAGGCAGCCTGGCTGAGTCTCATAATGTGGCACCAAGGGTGAAAATGCATGGAACTGCCACAGCACAGCAGCATCCACACAATTTTGCTCTCAGGCTTAGGGTGCTTCTAGACAAGGTTTTTATTGCACCATCGGCCAGCCTCATTCACTGGATTTTACAGGGGATTCAGACTTCATCATCTTCCACTTGTAAACCTACCATGTTTTCCCACTTCTTTTTCCGTCTTTTTTCTTAGCAGAAAAAATCTGTTAAGGAAGAAAAGATGGAATAGATGCACAATGCATTCTAACTGGTAGCCTTCCTTCTGGGAGCACCCCGAGTTCCCCAAACTTCTTTTCGGTGTCAGGTCTGAGCTTGGGAACATATGAAGCAATAAGGGTGGAGGAGCTCCTGAGGATGCATACAATGGAGGAATAGATTTGAACCAGGATTCAGCCCAGGAACCTCTTTCAGTGCCGAGGCTCAGCCCTAGAATAGGCAAAGTCATGATCCAGGACAGTGGCTTTTGAGCATACATGAAGTGAGCTTCTCCCATGCTCACCACTCACCAAAGCCCTACACTTCAGTGGATTTGTTGGATTTCTTTTTGTCCCCTCTGCCTGAAAGCTGCAGTTGCCCATGGGGATGGGGATGATCAAACGACTCAGCCATCTGGTGACTCACTTTCTTCCCTCCCCCTGCTATCAGGTGACCAAATGCAGACTCAGCCAGAGAAGGACTTTATGCAAACCACTCCATCCATCTTGCTCTCCAAGTCTGTTTTCCATTGCCTGTGGCAATCCAGCTTGGCTTCTTAAGGTCTGCATTTCAGAACTACACTTAAAAGGCAAGGCATACATATATGCCTATTTGTCTATGCATTGTGCCTCTGCTGCTGACATTCATCAGTCACCACTGCTGGAGTGTGGCAGATCCCCGGCAGATGTCTAATGTCTTGAAACGGCTCTTTAAAAGCTGTTGTGTGCATAATGCTCATTTTCTTTTTTTTCCTTTTTTTTAAAGTGTGCTGGGACTCAAGCCTACATGGATGTGGGTTCTCTGGGGGAGAAACTAAAAAGAGCTAGCAAGTCTGCAGTGTGTAGCACAAGAAGTGAGAAGAACATGTTGCACTGCCATGCATACTCACCTGCTCAAAGGACCAAACAGAGTCCACCTTTGGCTTGATTTTGCCTTGATTGTAGAGGGCAACTAGCTTGGCCACTATGCCACTTATGAGCTCCACCTCCTCATCTAGGTAGCCCAGATGATAACCACAAACAGCCTTGTTGACATGAAGCAGCTGCAAGGCATTAATGCTGAATTGGTTCCACCAGGTCTTTGCCATGGCCATCAGGTTCTTCCTCTGCCCTGTTAGCAAGTTGGCTACACCTGGCAAGTTGAAGTACAAAAAATTAGCATTCATCAGTGTGCTAGGTGCTACACAGTTCCCAGCACTGAAACCATCCTTGGATTTACACTCCCCTGTACAGGCTTAATTTCTTGCAAGATGCTGCAGGGCAGAAGCCGGCTAAAGCCTGCCTTAAAAGCCACACCCTCTCATCTGGAAGTCACGGGGATGGCTGTGGTTATTCAGTGACAAGCAATAAAGTACTCTTCTGCACATGCATAGACACACCCCAAAGCCACTGGACCACATTAGCAATCTTTGGTTGCTATGAGAGAACAGTTCTTTCTACATCTTTCCAAAGTTCAAATATGGGAGGAAATGCTTGCCCATAGGAGAGAAAGCTGGGTGAGGTAGACAAGTTCTCCCCAAATTTCCCTTTTGGTCCCACCCCAGATGCTTTGATCATTATCACAGATGCTGGGAAAGGCTGTTATGGTCCAGTTAACTGCCCTGGTCTTTGAGTCAATAAAGATCTGAGCGGTTACCATATTTGGGTCAAGAATTTTTTTTCACCCTACTCAGATTGCTGAGAATGTTCACTGGTTGATTTCTTCCCAGGGGAGGCCTCACCCACTGGTGCCATCTCAACTACTTGTTACTTATCAATTTTCTATGCCACTATTCAATATAAAAAATAAAGGTGATTTACAATTAAAAAACACACACAATAAAAACAGCGAAACAGCAGCAATAACAAAATAATAATGTAGCACCACAACAGAGAAGGCAATCTCCCTGGTTGCCACCTGCCACACTTCAGCTGCTAGAGGCACCCAGATAAGGGCCTCTGAAGATGACCTCCGTGCACAGACAGGTTTATGTGGAAGCAAATATTCCTTCAGGAATCAGGTCCCAAGCCATGGAATGGCTTTAAAGATAAGCACCAATATTTTGAGTTGGGCTCGGAAACAGACCAACAGCCAATAGAGCTTTTCAAGTGCAGGTGAGATATGATCCCAATGACCAGTCCCAGTTAGCCAACCTAGCAGCTGCATTTTGTACCAACTGTGGCTTCTGAGCTATCTTCAAAAACAGGCCCACATACAACATTGTGACCATGTTCAGATGAATAAGCTGAGATAGGAATGAACCTTTTAGCCATGCATATAGCCCTTTTGTGTGAGCTGGCAAACAGCGTAGGATGTCTTTATTTATCATATTTATACCCCACCTTTTTTCCTGCAAGGAATCCAAGGCGGCTTACATAATCCTCCTCCTCCTCTCCATTTTATCCTCACAACAACCCTGTGAGGTAGGTTAGGCTGAGAGTCAGTGACTGGCCCAAAGTCACCCAGTGAGTTTCATGGCTGAGCGGGGACTAGAACCCGGATCTCCTGAGTCCCAGTCCAACACTCTCACCACTACGCCACACTGGCTCTCTTCTATTAACCATCATTTGTGGGTTTGGACAAAATGGAAAACTATAGTTAACAGCATCAGAACAAGTCAGAATATTAAGCCAGCTTCAAACAATGGCTTAGTATTCTGGTTTCTTCCAAAGCTGTGAGCCATAGTTTCCTGGTTCAGATGAAACAGGATACTAGCATTAAAGGAATACTTCTTGGTTTGTTCATTCCACTGAAACCAGGTGGGTATCTACTGACAAAGCTCAATCAATAAGCACCCTGTGAAGGACCGCTGCCGGTCCTTTACTGCAGAGCAGGAGATCCGCGGGTTTCACTGACAGCCTTGATCTCACTGCACACAATCCCAACTCAGCCCGGGTCAGATACACTGGAATTTAGCACTGAGTCAACAGAGAGATTCCACACACTCCACTCAGGGTAAAGTGAAAGGAAGTTTATTGAGCGATTAGTCAGTTACAATTGGGTAGGGAGATAAGGGAAATGAAATTGACAGAATGGAATATGTACCTTTGTTACACACAGTGGGAACTACAAAAAAACAACCGAGAACCTACGCTAATCTAAGCTAACAACCGAGAACCTACACTAGTCTAAACTAGCAACCAAAAACCTACATCAGCTTACCCAGGCACTCCGCTTGGGATTGAATGTCCGGGCTGGCCTTAGCCGATGACCCACTCCGTGCTTCGTTGCACCTTGCTTCCAACAAAGAGCCATAGCCATGGCTGCCCGTTTATCCCTCTCCCTTGCCCCCCCCCCCTTGATAGCCAGACCCCTCCTTTCTCAGGCAGGACCAAGTAGGAGGGGTGAAGTGGCTTCGGCTTGCATTCCTGACCATGACCCATTAAGGGTGCTTGGGGAGGCAATGGAGGGTGCTTGGAAAGCCATTGAGGGTACTTGGGGAAACCGTCAGCATTTGAATTTGTTGCAGACTCAGAGGCTCTCACCTGGCCTCTTGGGAGGAAATGCAAAGTTCACTGGGGCTCCTTTGCCCTTGGCGGGGATTATGCAGGTGGTATGTGGGACCAAGTATATGCTGTGTCAAGCTTTTTCTCCACACACCCCAAACTGTGAATCTGATCCTTCAGGGCGGAGTGCAGTCCCATCCAGAACAACTTGGACACTGCTTCCCTGAACTATATCCCAACATATACAAACCATGCACCAACAGTACCCCTGCATTATCAGGACTGATAATTATTGGCCCTCGTCCAGTCCATTACTGATCCCAAGCACTGTGATGTTATGTTATATGGGGATAAATTTAAAATGTATAGGTGGTAAGTATAATGTGTTTTGTATAGAGCATATGATTATAAGTATGTATTCCTGCTGTATCTGGGTGAGTGAGAAAAGATCGGCAGGAAGAAGGGTGTATTTACATATGTGACATGATTGGCTGAGAGAGTGAGAAGAGGGTGGAGCCTGGGTTATATAAACAGTGGGCGGTGCTGTTCAGGCCAGAGTGTGAGGGTTTTTGTGAGAGGTCTGAGGTGAGGGTTTGTGAAGGCGGGGAGTGCAGGAGCGAGAGGGGAGTGTGTGGGAACGTGAAGGGCTGTTTGGGATTCTGTGAAGCTGCCTGGAGAGAGCTGAGCGATTATATTAGGATTGTTAAGAGTTCAGCTAGTGAGTGCAGGGATCGATCTTGGGAACAGTTGTGGAGGGAGGATTCGTACTAGGATAAGACAATACATTACTTAAGATTATCTGAAACTTACACATGAAACTTATTTCCAGAACTTGTTGTGTTTTAAAATACAGTAATACCTCGGATTACGAGTAACCCGGTTTATGAGTTTCTCGTAAGACGAGGAAAAATTTGGCATAAATTTACATTTGAAAGACGAGCAAGTCTCGCAACACGAGCCGCTGCTGCCGCATGTGGCTCCTGTTGCGAGATGTCTTTCAAATGTAAATTTATGCTAGAAACGCGAGGCGCTGGCTGAGCGAGCGGCCGCTGCCTCGTGCTGCTGCACCGGCTGGCTGAGCGTCCCTGGAGGCCAAGCGCAGAGCAAGCGGCCGCAGCGTGTCTCCATGTGTCTCCCTGCCAGGGAGATGCGTGGAGATGCTCCCACCTCTCCCTCCCTTTGCAAGCGGTGGCTGCAGCGTCTCCCTCCCTTTGCAAGCGGTGGCCACGGCTCCAGGCATCTCCCTGCCAGGGAGCCGGCAAAGCTTTGCCGGCTCCCTGGCAGGGAGACGCCTGGAGTCGCTCCCACCTCTCCCTACCTTTGCAAGTGGCGGCTGCAGCGTCTCCCTCCCTTTGCAAGCGGCGGCCGCGGCTCCGGCAGGCATCTCCCTGCCAGGGAGATTTGTGGAGACGAGCTGCGGCCGCCGCTTGCAAAAGGAGGGAGAGGTGGGAGCGGTTCCACGTGTCTCCCTGCCAGGGAGCTGGCAAAGCAGTTTTGCTGGCTCCCTGGCAGGGAGATGCGTGGAGACATGCCGCGGCCGCTCGCTCTGCAGGCGCCTCGCGCTGCCATGCCACTTCCCTGCCTGGTGCTAGCAGAGCGAGTGGAGGCGAGGCGAGCCCGGGAGCCAGCACATCAAAGTGAGTTTCCCCATTAGCCCCACAACCATTTAATCACTGCTTTGCTGGCTCCCTCCATGGGGCTCCCTGCCAGGGAGCCGGCAAAGCAGTGATTAAATGGTTGTGGAACGAATCATCTGAGTTCCCATTATTTCTAATGGGGAAACTCGCTTTGATGTACGAGTACTTTGGATTACGAGCATGGCTCCGGAACGGATTATGCTCGTAATCCAAGGTATTACTGTAAACTTTTCTTTGTTATTTGAAGCAGCCTGTGTGGGAAGCTGTGCTTATTGTACTGGCCAAAGAGGTATAAGGTATTAGACGTCCCAAAGTCAGTGTGAGAGGTGTAAGGGTAAGGGTTTGGAGAAAAGAAACCCCCAACCTTATGTAAGTGCACCCAGAGATCCCAATAAGGAGGGCAAGCTTGAGGCCCTATTGAGGGGTGGGATACAGTACATTATCAGGACTGAGCTTTAGTTTATTGGCCCTCATCCATTACTGATTCCAAACACCAACTTAGCACTTCCACTGCCTCACCTGAATCAGACGCAAAGGAGAGATAACAGTGAGGTCATCTGGGCTTTTGAAGCGGGATGTCATCAGTATGTAATGACAACCTGCTCCAAAACCCCAGAGGATCTCACTCTACCTCATGTAGATAAAAACAGCATAAGGGGCAAGATGTAACCCTGTGGGGTCCCACAGCACACCAATGCCAGGAGGCTAAGCAGCAGTCCCCGAGCACCACCCTCTGGAATTGGCCATCGAGGCAGGAAAGGAATAATCCAAACACAGCACTTGGCAGCTTTCGATACCATCAACCATGGTATCCTTCTGGATAGGCTGTTTGGGTAGGGAGTTGGAAATACTGCTTTGCAGATGCTTCTGCTCCAAAAGGTGGTGCTGGAGAATTATTGTTCTGCCCCACAGGGCTCTCTTATCCCCCATGCTATTTAACATCTATATGAAACCACTGGGGGAGCTTATCTGGAGATGAGGGCTGAGGTGTCACCAATATGTGGATGACACCCAGCTCCCTCTCTCCTTTTAATCACATTCAGGTGAGACAGTTGTTCTGAATCAGTGCCTGGGCACAGTAATAGACTGGAGGAGAGCCAATAAACTGAGGCTCAATCCAGATAAGATGGAGGCACTGTGAGCTGCCTGTCTGAGTGATGTTCACCCTGCTCTGGAGGGGGTTGCACTTCCCGGAAAGGTTCAGCCATGCTGACTGGGTGTGTGTGTGTGTGTGATGGGAGTTGTAGTCCAACACATCTGGAAGGTGCCAGGTCAGGGAATGCTGTTCCAGAGGCTAAGGTCTGACATTGCAAACTGGCTCTAGGGCTGAGCCAGTGTTACATTTAAGCACAGAAGTCTGCATATGCACAAAGACATTTTCTTATTCTCAAATTCCAGGTTTGAGCTTTGGGATTAAAAAGAATCTGGGGCTGGACCTCAACTGGATCCTAACTTCAACAACACCCTAGATGGAATGTATGTTTTTTACTCACCATAGGTGACTAGTTTGCCCATTGGCTTAAGGAGGTTAAAGCCTTTTGTAGTATCTGAGCCTCCCAAGGGGTCCAAGACAACATCTACACCTAGAAAGGGGGAGAGAGAAAATTGTCATCAGAACAGATTTACCAAGACCCTCTGATAGAAAGGAAACAAAATGTAAAATTCCACACCTGAAAGTTTAGACAAGTTTTAACATTTATAATTTCAAAGGGTGCAATTTATGGCCGCTAGAAGCTGTCTAGATGTGTTCCGAGGTTGGAGCTGGGACTCTGACCACGGAGTGCCCTCCCTCCACCCTTGCAGTTGGCGCAGTTCTTTCCGCACCAGCTGTGGCTCCAAAGTGGTAAGTGTGACTTCGGAGCCAGCGCTGGGGAGGACGTGCCAGGGGGTGGGGAGGGAAGGAGTGAGGCTCTGCCAGGATCCCTCCTCGCAAGCAGTGGCAAAGACAAAGAAGGCTGAAATTGGTCATCTGTGTCTTTGCAGGGCAAGGGAAGCACGGAGGCAATCCCTTGATTGGATGCCCGTAATCCTCTGAGTTCGGTTATGGGCAACCACATTGGATGCCGCTGAAAGGGTATTTTAAAACTTTTCAAAGGGTATTTTGAAATATTTAAGTCTTGATAAATAAAAAAATTAAGGTTATAATGTGAAGTGCTCACTTTGCCAAATTTGTCAGCATACAACCAGTGTTAGACCTTGGGGTCAATATAAAAACGACTATGTTTCTCTTTACTTTTGTCCTCTGCCTACTAAGGAACCTGTGTGTTTCACCTAAGTTTGGAGACAAATCCAATTAGCTATTGGATTTCGTACTTAAAAAATGGGAGAATAAGACATTATGTGTTTGTCCCAACAGTCCTAGGTGAAACCTGAAACCTGCATGCCATCTAGTAGAGTCTAACCCAATGGTGGGCAACATGCATGGACCGCATGCAGCCCCTGTCACCCTCAGGTGTGGCCCCCACTGCCAAGTTGCTGAAATTTGCAGCAGCTCTCAAAATAGCTTTAGAACCACAAAGATTTGAGGAAATTCAAAGCATGGAACCAAAAGTGAAGAATGATTGGTTTGAGGCCATGCAGGATGAAATCAATGCAATGCATGAAAACAACACATGGAGTCTAGTATCTTTGCCTGTGGGGCGCAAAGCCATCACCTGTAAATGGGTGTACAAGGTGAAGACAAATCACCAGGGGCAGGTGGAGAGATACAGAGCAAGGCTCGTTGCAAGGGGGTTTGCACAAAAACATGGGGTAGATTTTGATTCCGTGTTTGCACCAACAACAAGGTATGCAACTGTCAGACTGTTGTTGAAATTGGCAGCACAAAGAAAAATGATGGCATTTCATTTTGATGTAAAAACTGCTTTTTTATATGGTGAATTACAAGAGGAAATCTACATGCAGCAACCAAAAGGTTTTGTAGAAAATCCCAGTCTTGTATGTCATCTGAACAAGTCCATATATGGGTTAAAGCAGGCAGCTCGATGCTGGAACCAGAAACTAGACAGAGTTTTGATTAGTTTGGGATTCAGACATGTGGGAGACACAGATCTGTACTTCTGTGTGTAGATTTATTGGCGTCTGCACACGGGAATAGGATTTTAAATCTTCCATCTCACACAAGTGAAGCGCTCTGCTTTTCCTCGAGGCTTGCGCGCCTTCAAAAACAACCAAAAAGCCCCCCCACACACACACTGAATTTCAGCACCAAACCATTACAAAAGGTTAAAAAGTCTTCAAGCTAAAGTTGTTCCTTTTAACTTTGTAGCAGCTTGCTTCCAAAGTCTGGTAGCAAACCACCTTTTTTTTTTTTTTTTTTTTTTGCCTCTGCCAAATTTTGCAGCCCATGGGGGGGCGGGGTTGATTGTGTCCTCCAGATCCCCAAAGTTGCCCACCTCTGGTCTAATCCACTGAAGCCTGCACCTTTTCCTCTACTTCCATCTTCAGATTCTGACCATGCAGACTTCATTACTTCAACATCAAGTCAGTCTTTCCCTGCTCTCCTCAATAGAGGCCCCACCTAGTTGCCTCATGATGAGACCTGGAGATCTCAAACGCTTGCCCACAATTTTGTACATATTTGGTTGGTCCTAATAACGGTATTGCCTGACTGTGGATTTTGAGATAAGTCCACCTTTGGCCATGCTGGGGAAAATAATTAAAGATCAGTAGGGCTGTAGGCCATCCATCTAGATTTATTGATTTTAAAATGTTAACCCTGATGAAATTAGACAGCAGTTTTTTGAACAAGTATTTACACACAATTACTTTACAAGCATACAAGTACTAAACAAGTACTTTACACAAATACTTATGAAAACCATGGGTGGTAGGGCCCATTTGAGAAGAGGCATTTCTTTTAAAGTGCATGAAGTGTGACACTGACAGGCATATGCATCTTCTTCTAACCCAGACTCTCCCATGGTGGGATGCTGCCTGGAGCTATGGAAGTTGTAGTCTAACACATCTGGAGGGCACCAGAACGTGGTAGGCTGCCTAACAAAAGGAAAGAGTGTCTTTCTCTCAAGAATTATTGTTTTTATTTAATCTGCACATTGATGCAGATTTGATTGCTTAATTTAAATTCATATGATCAATCGACTAAGACACTCCCAATTGTTTGAAAGCCCTACAAATTAGAATATGATAACAAAAAACTTTGATTTTTTGCAAATGAATTCAAGTTAGCACATTTGCTTGGGAATTCTCCACCCACCTTTATTTCAGCTATATATCAACACTCTATGTCACAAGCAGAAAGCCAGAGAACATGCAAAGGAAGTTTCGGATCCACCCTGCCCCCGGCTCCCTCCCTGCAGTCCCTCTTACCTCTGGGTGAGATTTTCCGGACCTCCGCCACATAATCAGCTGCCCGGTAGTCAATGGGGTGAGTGACCCCATTCTCCCTGAGGGCATCATGCTTAGAAGCAGAAGCTGTGCCAAAAATGGTGACATTTTCCACAGTTTTGCCGAGCTGGACTGCTGCAGTTCCCACTCCACCTGGAAAAGGGAGGAAAGAGTGCCAAGTGAACAGGGAAACACTGGAGGCATTGACAGCAGATACCAATGTACATTGCTTTATTCTCCCATCCCACTTCGCCCAAAGGGGCTGGGGGGATTTATCTTCTTGCTCCAGAAAGCTGACTGTGTCAGGTTCAGGTTCCATAGACAGTGATTGCTGTCTTGGCCCACAGCACAGGAAATACGAGATAGGGCGATGAGCCAAAGAACACAACCTTTTTCAGTTTCACAGAAGTTCACTAGGACTCATAACTTCTAAGCCTAAGCATGTATATTTCTACTCAAGACTTAGTTAGATCAATAAGAGATATTCATAGAATCATAGAAAAGTAGAGTTGGAAGGGTCCAAGTACCCCCTGCCATCGAGTCCAACCCCCTGCTCAATACAGGAATCCAAGTCAAAGCATCCCTGACAGATGGCTGTCCAGCTGCACCTTGGATGCCTCCAGAGTGGGAGAGCCCACCACCTCCCTAGGTACTTGGTTCCATTGTCTTATTGCTCTAACAGTCAAGAAATTTTTCCGGATGTTTAGGTGGAATCTGGGTTCCTGTAACTTGAGCCCATTATTCCGTGTCCTGCAAACTGGGATGATCGAGAAGAGATCCTGGCCCTCCTCTGTGTGACAACCCTTTGAGTACTGGAAGAGTGCTATCATATCTCCCCTCAGTCTCCTCTTCTGAAGGCTAAACATGCCCAGTTCTTTCAGTCTCTCCTCATAGGGCCTTGTTTCCAGTCCCTTTATCATCTTTGTTGCCCTCCTCTGAACCCTCACCAGGTTGTCTACATCCTTCTTAAAGTGTGGTGCCCAAAATTGGACGTAGTACTCAAGATGAGGCCTAACCAGTGCTGAGTAAAGGGGAATTATCACTTCCCGCGATTTGAAAGCTATACTTCTATTAATGCAGCCCAAAATAGCATTTGCCTTCTTTGTAGCCACATCACACTGCAAGTGTCCTGCATTCTGTAACTGTGCATTTGGTTTCCTTTCCCTAGGTGCAGCACTTGGCATTTATCCCTATTAAATTTCATTCTGTTGTTTTCAGCCCAGCGCTCCAGCCTATCGAGATTGCTTTGAATTTTGTTTCTGTCTTCCAGAGTATTAGTTGTTCCACCCAACTTTGTGTCATCTGCAAATTTGATAAGCATTTCCTGCACCTCCTCATCCAAGTCATTACTAAGCAGGGTCAGACCTGGTTATTACTTGGATGGGAGACCCCTCCTCTAGTTTCCTGCATTGAGCAGGGGGTTGGACTCGATAGCCTTGTAGGCTCCTTCCAACTCTATGATCTATTAAATTTATGATAAAAATGTTGAAGAGCACTGGGCCCAGGACCGAGCCCTGTGGTACCCCGCTCGTTACCTCTCCCCAGTTTGAGAAAGTACCATTGATAAGCACTCTTTGAGTCCAATTCTGTAGCCAATTGTGGATCCACCTGATAGCTGTTCCATCCAGCCCACTTTTAGCTAGCTTGCTAATCAGGATATCATGAGGCACTTTGTCAAAAGCTTTGCTGAAGTCACAATATATTATGTCCACAGCATTCCCACAGTCCACAAGGGAGGTTACCCGATCAAAAAATGAGATCAGATTAGTCTGGCAGGATTTGTTCTTGACAAATCCATGCTGGCTTCTAGTAATCACTGCATGGTTTTCAAGGTGCTTGCAGACTGACTTCTTTATAATCTGCTCCAAAATTTTCCCAGGGATTGATGTCAGACTGACTGGTCTATAGTTCCCAGGTTCCTCCTTCTTGCCCTTTTTGAAGATAGGAACAACATTTGCCCTCCTCCAGTCATCTGGCGCTTCACCTGTCCTCCATGATTTCTCAAAGATAATAGACAGTGGTTCTGAGAGTTCTTCTGTCAGTTCCTTTATTACTCTACGATGCAGTTCATCAGGTCCTGGAGATTTAAACTTATTCAAAGTAATCAGGTGTTCCTTGACCATTTGCCTATCTCAACCTGCCCCTTCAGTCTGCACTACAGGTTTTCCAGGGGGGACATAAACTCTCTTTTGGGAGAAGACCAAGCCAAAGTAGGAATTGAACACTTCCGCCTTTTCTTTGTCTTCTGCTATCAATTTGCCATCCTCATTGCGTAGTTGAACCACCATTTCTTTCCTCTGTCTTTTACTATGCATGTATCTGAAGAAAGCGTTTTTGTTGTTTTTAGCATCCCCGGCTAGCCTCAGCTCATTCTCAGCTTTAGCGTTCCTGACACTATTCCTGCAGTTCTGTACTACCTGCCTGTACTCTTCCCTTGTAGCCTGGCCTGGCCTTCCTTCCACATATGTGTCCTTTTTTGTTTTCAGGTGATCTCTGAGGTTTCTTGTGAAGCCACACTGGCTTCTTCTGTTGCCCTCTGCCTTTTTTCCTTGTGGGAATTGTTTGCAATTGTGCCTTTAGAATTTCCTTTTTTTAAAACTCCCACCCATCCTGGGCTCCTTTTCTCATTAGAGTCACTTGCCATGGGACCTTACTTATCATTGTTCTGAGTTTATTAAAATTAGCTTTCCTAAAATCCAGGGTACGCGTTTGGCTACATTCAGCTTTTACTTCCTTTAGAATCAAGAACTCAAGTATAACATGGTCACTTTCCCCCAGAGATCCCAAAACTGCCACTTTATCCACTAACTCGTCTCTGTTGGTTAGAATCAGGTCAAGGATAGCCGATCCTCTAGTTCCTTCCTCCACTTTCTGTGGGAGGAAGTTATCAGCAACACAGGTCAGGAATTTCTTGGAGGGGCCATGCTTGGCAGAATTTGTCTCCCAACAGATATCGGGGAAATTGAAGTCCCCCATCACTACTATATCATGCCTCCTTGAAACAAAGGCAATTTGCTTTTCAAAAGTTTCATCTTCGTCTTCTCCTTGATTGGGTGGCCGGTAGTAGACTCCAACCGCCATGTTCGTTTTGTTCTTTGTCCCATTTATTTTAACCCAGATGCTCTCAATGGGGTTGCCACGCTCATCTTCCTGTATCTCTGTGCAGAGATACGTATTTTTAACATATAGCGCAACGCCACCTCCCTTTCTGTTGCTTCTGTTCCTTTTGAACAAGTTATATCCTTCAATTGCTGTATTCCAGCCATGGGAGTCATCCCACAAAGTTTCAGTTATACCTATTCAAGTCGTATTATCCCAGGAGATTTTTTTTTGTGAGGAATAAGAATTCTTTAGAGCAGGGGTGGGCAACCTATGGATCTCCAGATGTTGTGGGACTACAATCCTCACCATCCCTTACCACCAACAATGCAGGCTGGGGCTGATGGGAATTGGAATCCAACAGTATCTGGAGGGCCACAGGTTTCCCATCTCTGCATTAGAGAATCTTAAGTCTCTTTACAGAATTACAATTCACAAAAAGGAAGCCATGACAATTAAACGGATTCAACACTGATCAGAATGTCAAATTCTAATATGCAGTGTGGTATAGTGGTTAGAATGTCAGAGTATGACTGTGGAGATCCAGATACAAATCCCTACCCCCACCCCAGCTCACCGTCTGACCATGGGCTACTCCACTATTTCTCAGTCTAAACTACTTCACAAGGTTGCTGTGAGGTTAAATGAGTGGAGCCCACAGATGCCACTTGGAGCTCCTTGGAAGAAAGATGGGATATATAATCAATATAATAAATACTTTGGAATAATAGAGTTGGAAGGAACCTTCGAGAATAGCTAGTCCATCCCCGCTCTGCAGTGCAGGATGCAGCTGTAGCATCTCTGACAGATGGCTGCCCAGCTGATGCTTAAATACCTCCAGCAAAGGAGAAACCACCACCTCCCAAGTCAGTCTATTCCACTGGCAAACAGCCTTCACAATTAGGACGTTTCTCCTAATGTTTAGCTGAAATCTGCTTCCCTGCAATTTCCACCCATTGGTTCTAGTCTTGCCCTCTGAAGCAACAGAGAATAACTCTGCTCAATCTTCTGCATGACAACCTTTCAGATATTTGAAGATGCTATCATGTCTTCCCTTAATCTTTTAATAGTGCAGGAAGAAAAGGTCCCAGTCCAATGGGCACTTTGGGAGTACTCTTCTTGCCTTGAGCAGTTTATCTGTAACTTACTAGCATAGAAGGAGCAATTCTCATTACCTGCTGCCATGTGGACAAGGACGCTCTGGTGGGGTCGCAGGTTGCCGAAGTCAAAGAGAACCATGTAGGCTGTGATGTAATTGACCAGAAAGGCGGCAGCTTCCTCAAAGCTCATCTTTTCTGGCATGGGAAAGGTCTGATTGGCTGGGACTGTTACAATTTCTTGCCAGAGACCCGATCTGGCCATCACCATCACCTTATCTCCTACCTGGCACAAGAGGAGAGAAGAGGACCGTCAGGGCTGATGGACCCAAGCCCAAATGCTGGAGTAGCACAGGCTAGTGCTGAAAATTGGAGCCTTCCCAACAGACAACAGGTGTATCTCTTTTTGGGTGCAATCTGTGCAGTTATTGCATGGATTCAGGCAACTTTTACAAAAGCAGCATTTGTCTCATGCATTTTGCATTCTTCCACCGAGATTTCCAAGTGAACAGCAGGCTGTGGATTGTGGCTATGCAACAGGTGTGTGCTTGTGAACTAGAAGGCAATGGTTAGCAACAATTATTTGCAGTGTCTAGACAGTGTAAGCACCTAAATGTTAAGACAAATAATATAGAGCTTCTGTAACTTAATTTGAACTGGAACACTCACCAGGGTCTAGTTCCAGCCTGTGTTTCATTCAGAGAAGATGAATGATCTAGATGTAAACTCAAAACATCTGAACAGCCCTACACACAATCTCTGAACAGTCCTGAACAGCCTGATCCCATTTGATCTCGGAAGCTAAGCAGGGTCGGGCCTGGTTAGTGCTTCGATGGGTGACTGCCTTGGAATGCCCGGTGCTGTAGGGCGGGGCCACAGCTCAGTGTGAGAGAGCACCTGCTTTGCATGCAGAAGGTTCCAGGTTCGATCCCCGGCCTCCAGGTAGGGCTTGGAAAGAATCCTGCCTGAAACTCTGGAGAGCCACTGCTGCCAGTCAGTGTCGACAGTACTGAGCTAGATGGGCCAAGGGTATGACTCAGTATAAGGCAGCTTCCTATGCTTAGGCTAGAGCAGCCTTCCCCAACCTGGTGTCCTCCAGATGTGTTAGACTACAACTCCCATCATCCTCAACCAGCATAGCCATTGGTCATGCTGGCTGGGGTGATGGAAGTTGTGGTTTAATGCATCTGGGGAGCACCAGGTTGGGGAAGGCTAGAGAAAAGGATGTTAAGCTGGAGTAAATGAAAATTTGCAAATACTACCTAAAAGTACATCTGAAAGAAGAGAAGGAAGAACAACACTTCCCCCATCCTCTGAAGATCCCCATGTAGGTCACAGAGAAGACACAATCGAGGACTGAGAGCCAATCTATTCTCACTGAGTTGCTCTTAACAGGCTTGAAAAAGACAGTCACATGAAAAGTTCACATCTGGGAAGGAGGTTGTTTGGTTTGCATGACAGCTGGTGGGGGAAAAGGTCCAAGTCCTGGGTTGTTTATTGCCTCAAGGCATTGCTTTTTGCGGAAGCAGCTGCCCTTTGAACTCTGTGTTACCCAAAGGGGCACATGAGGTTTGTAATAAGCATCAAGTGACCCAGTGTCAAGACTGCCTGCCCATTAAAAGAACCAGCTATCCTATCCTGGGCATTTAGGTGGAACAGATACTGGCCTAGTACAGAGTGTAATTTTTTTAAAGGTACCAGGGCTTAGATATGCCTAGAAGCCAACCTTTCTAACCTGGAAACCTTACTGCCTGATGTGTGGGGGTGGCAGTAGCCACCTAGTGGACAGGGGAGGCACTCTCTGTGCCACACTATTACAGGCACACTATTACAGCTTCACATGTTCTGGGGCTGAGTCCTGGCATTCAAATAGGCTCTGGAAGCAAGCTTTGGACCAAATTAACCCCTCCTTGCCTAGAGGATTTTTCACAGAGTAATCCCACTTACAAAAGGAAGTCCTGGGTGAATACTTTGTGGCACAAATGTGGAACACCCACATTCAGAGGAAACATACCTCTGCAAGCCAAATGCAAATGCAGGGGAGAAACAGAAGACAATCTCCATCATTCAGCTTATGGGTTTCCTGGAGGCACCTAGCTGGCTATGGATAGAAGCTGGATGCTGGACTATGACCTGGTCCAGTTCAGTTGCGCTGCTCTTCTGGAAGGAGCTTGTGAGATGGATATTGGCATGCTGGCCCTGACTAGCATGAAAGAGGTCAAGAAGGGGGCAGAAGGTGAGTGGGGCAGTGCTTTTAAGAATTAAGCAAGAGGTGTCAGGGATCAAGCTGGCCCTCTCTCCGGAGGCCTTCCCTCCTCATCCCAGATGTGTATGGGTTGTTCAGTTCTTAGTAGAGAGGAGAAAATACTCTGGCCATGCCCAATGTTACTTCATAAGTTCCATAGCCAACCCTGTCATTGTTAAAAAGGCTCCATCTCTGTGGGTTTTGGGGGGGAAGGAGAGAAAGAAAGGCACAACTCTGGAGGAACACTGCAAAACTTGTGCGGGTTTGGCAATAAGTGTGTGAGCAAACAAGCAAAACATTTTGTCACAGGCTGAGGGACATTGCTGGAAGCTACTCAATACCGAAGATTGTTCCCCCTCCCCAATGCTTAAGAAATGCAGTAAGTGGCACTGCCGGCACAAGGAAATACTTTTAAATAATGCGTAGCTTATCTATAGAACATAACACTGCATACCACTGTTAGAAGAATCATCAGTGTATTGGTCCCTAGAGTACGTCTTGTGAGCCAGATGCATGGTCTCCATAATCAGAAGCAGCTGATGTCCACTGCTACAGACTACAGTGAGCTTTGAGCTTCATCATCATGCCCTCCTTGTAAATCTGCAATACATCTGGTTGGCCACTGTCATCAGGTAGACCCATCTTTTTTCAAGCTGTGTCCCCAGGAATCCTGGGGTTCCTCAGTGAGAAGATCAGTAATGAGCTTCCCTGAAAAAAAGGCAACTAACTCACCATTTCTAATCTTCCCCTCCAATATGCAGTTGGAGGAGAGGACTAAGTGTGTTCTCAGTCATCCTCTCTCAATGTATGCAGGGCAATAGTGAGTTCCAACATACCCAGGTGAAGGAAGTGTTTACCTGGCTGGGACAGCTAGGATTCCTCAGCAGATTAGTCCATTTACAGTTGTCTCAAGACAAAGCCTTAAAACCAATCAAGCACCTAATCAACCTAGCATAGCAATGTTTGTATTAAGGGGGCCAATAATAAGACTGTTTGCTTCTTGTACACACTCACGCACACAGACACGTGCAAACCATTATAGTGTTGGGGGTGTGGGCTCCTGGAGGTGACTGTGGAAACAATATATCCCACTGGCGCCACTTCCAGATTTCCATCTGCCTGCTATGCAGCTCTCCTGGTGAAAGAAAACACAACCATTTCCTCTGCAGAGGGGAAATCCTGTGTTTATTTGGCTCTAATATCAGGAAAAGAGTATCACTGTGGCCCAGCATCCTTCACCTTCTGCATGAACTTCCTTCTCCAGTACAATCAGGAACACCTTGGCCGTGTTTTAAGGCCAAACAGCAAACTTCATGCTCAAATGAACAAAAAGAAGAAAGTTAGATTCCACCGCTGCAGAAGTTCCATTGAACAATTCACCCCCACATGATTACAGTCACGTGAGGAGGAGAGTGGGGACAAACCCACTGAACCCGCCCACGCTGTCATGTCTTTGCCACCCCTCCATACAGCCTGTCACACGCTAGGGGCTGGGGGACTTCTTGTGTAGGCTCCCCACTCGATTTAGAACCATGGTTTTCCAAGGTTTTAAATTGTGCAAGGAGCCTATACGAGTAGAGTCCAGCCCCCAAAGTGTGATGGGCTGCAGAGACGGGAAATGAGTATTTGGAGGGGGAATGGTCAATGGACTTGTCCCTGCTCTCCCCTCTTGTGATTCTAGTTGGGTGGGGAGTGAACTTTTGAATACGGATATAGCAAGTGGAGGATTGTTAAAGGTAAAACAGCAACTAGGACAGTCCAGTCCTCTGGGTGGGCAACTCTGATCTTGGGAGAGCTAGGTTCAAATCACATCTCAGCCATGGCCATGCTGGAGGGAGTAGTCCTTCTCTCTCTCACCCTCTATACCCCATCTATGAACTTTGGGTAAACAATGCACCCCCTCATTCAAGTCTCAGGCTGTTATAGGGAGGGCTCCCCATACAGAGGAAGGCTCCAATCCTAAACAGACTTAATAAGGAGTAGATACATGTGAATTCTGTAGGACTTGCTTCCAAGTAAACATGGTTGGAACCGGATACAAGAGTTGTGGATGAAGAAATACCTCAGAGCAATTTTGTAAACAAGGTGAAAATGCAGCTATGCACTGTAAGCCTTGAGGATGTGGAAGGGTTAATACAACTTATGCAAACCAAGTTGTCTAAAACTCAAATAACCCAAGGTCACATTTACAGCATCTTAATGAATGAAGATTGCATTGACTATGCTGCTATTGGGTGGCTCATGTCCAATGAATCTTTTTGTTACAGGCTTCTTGAGGTAGCTTCTAACTCTTTGTATCAGCCATCCTCCTCCCCAGATATTCCCACGTTGCTACAGACAGATTGTCCAAACCATACAAAGCGGCTAAAAATGCAAATAGATGCTTCATCCGATCCTAGTGTGGAATCTAGCTCTGGCCTGCTGAAGTGTGTTGGCTGGGTTCGGAATACAGAGAACTCCAGCTTTTGGTGTAGGTAAGAGCTTAAAGACAGTCCCCCACCCACCCATCATGTCTGGGGGATGATGGGAACTGTAGCCCAACACATCTGGGAGGTGCCAGTTTGAGGAAGGCTAAGAGTACATACACAACAAAATTAGCACAGCTTTTTCGGATCTACAGAATCGGGCTTCAAATTGTTGTACACCGCCCAGAGATCTTCGGCTATTGGGCGATATATAAAATGAATAAATAAATAAATTTCCCAAAAAAACTAGTGCAAAAATTGCAGTATCTTATGCACAGAACAAAACAGTGTGTGTAAAAGCTGGCTCTTCCCCAATCAGCTGTCCATAAGCTCCCCCAGCCACTGGATATGCTACTCTGATATTATAGACAATTTATCATTTTAACTGCTCAAGGAGGATAGCAGATTGAAGAACACTGACAAGCGTTGCAGCTGAAATTCACATGTTCATTGGAAATAACCTACCAAATCTTTGTCTGCAGATACCAATATACTATAAATACCGCCCCACCTCCAGGCACATGATGCCTATGAGATGCTAATATCATTGGGGTGGTGAGGGGAAGAAGGCAAGGAATATGTTAGTGTGCTGCCCCCTGGCTTGCTTGCTTGCTTAAATAGTTCACTGTTATATATACTGTGCAGGGAACTACAAGTGGCCCAGGCTCCCTACATGCACAAATCTGAACATGGGGGAGAACTCTGAGGTACAGTCACAACTTGGGGTTGGATCTAATGTTGGCCATCCACTAGCAGAACAGAAACCACTAGCAGAATGGATTCCCCCAATGCTCCCCCCAATCTTCTCTGGAGGGTTGGACGCACACTGGAGCAGATCTGGAGCAAGCATGCAGGGGCTGCAGGGGGGAGGAGAGGCTGGGGAAGTCCCATTGCACCAGTGGAAGTCACAACTGCTGGATCCAACCCTAGGAGCAGAGAAACGGCAGGTGATGAAAGGGTTAAGCACATGCACACACTGTGCTGCTTTTCCCTTCCAAATTCCCTCTCTCCAAAACTAGTTTTCATGGTTGCTCCTTACAATCACTTATAAAATCATAGTAAAACTATCACCAGATGTTACACTGGAACATACACATGGTTTGCTCCCTCATTTTGTCATACATGAGGCAGCCCTTATTCAGTATTCAGGGAGAAAAGATGAAAGGCATCTATCTAAAGCAGTGTTCTCCAACCTTGGTTCCCCAGATGTTTTTGGCCTACAACTCCCAGCATGCCCCAGCCAGCATAGCTGACATGTGGGGGGGGCGGAGTGATTTTTCTAGACATCAAAGTAGTTAAAGCAATCTGTCCCACTTCAGATGCTAATTTCCACATTAGAAAACAACTTTCAATCCAAAACAGCAGCAGCAGCAGCCTCACTACAGCTAGAAGATTTTAAAGTGTTCAGCACCCCCATTTTGTAGGGCATGTGCCTTAAAGCAGTAAACCTAGCTTTGATAACTAAGTGGGAACTGAACTATTTAGTTTTGAAACCAAGCTCTGCTGACACACATTTGAGCAATGATTCCCACAGCTTTATTTTAGCCAAGACTCAGTAGGTTTTAGAGATGGGGGGGGGTTTGTTTGTTTGTGGAGTGGAACCACAGAAATGACTTCTTCTCCGCACAGCTTTTCCAACTGAACTTGCCTCCCCCCATTTTACAGTTTTTAAGATGGGACCCACATTTGAAGATACAGAACTGCCACGACCCTAAACAACAAAGCACGGTTTGGATTAGATCAGGGCAATTTTATCAGTGGTTGTGATTTTCAAGCAGGTCAGAACCCCAACATTTTAAAAATCAAATTCAGTCTAGTAGATACTTTTTTTTTTAAAGGAAAATCTAGGACATATGCATTTATTGGTGGGTGTGCATGAATTACCTGTATAGAAATGTTCACCTGTATTGAATAAACTGGTGATATTGGCTGGGTTCACACAACACTTTAAGCCCACAGAGGCTCTGAAGCCTCTGTGGGCGTAAAGTTGCCTGGGGCCCCGCCTATGCATGACTACTGATCGGGAACAGTGGGGGAACAAGCAAGGGCAACGAGCCCCATGGTGTTACATTTCCTCGAGGGGAAACACAGTGCCATGGGGCCCGTCTCTGGCCCTTCCTTGGCATGGATGCTGCTCATCTGAGTAGTACCCACGGCAAGAAAGTTTGCTTCCCCACCCCTGGCTTGCCCCCCTGCACTCGGGAGCAGGAGCAGGGGGGTGAGTTGGGTTCTCTGCCATGCGCTCTCTTTGCAATCCTCCTTTTAACCCGCCCTTGCTAGGGAGCGCGGCAGTGGTGGCCATGCACTGTCTTTCAAAGATGGCATGCAGCCAAGCCCCCTTGCTGCCGCCACTGCATTCCCTAGCAAGCATGGGTCAAACCTGCCCTTGCTAGGGAGTGCTGTGGCAGCAGCTGTGATGGGGGTTTGCCCTGCGCTGCCTTTCCAACCCTCCACTGAACTTGGAAAGACAGTGCGGAGCAAACCTCCATCACAGCCGCCGCTGCTGCTGCAGGAACTGATGCACACTCCCTTCCCGCTTGGGAAGGGGTGGCGTGGCAGACACTGCTGCATATCTCCTCTTCAAGTGGGTCTTGGGGAGGAGGAAGCGTTCACCAGCAGTGGTGGTGGGCAGGATCCAGGCGCTTGGGCTCGCTTCCCCAAGAGGAAGCGAGGCTGGGAAGTTGGTTCCCCCGCCATGTGCCGGCCCCCCAAGCCCCAAACGTGGACTGAGCAGGTGGCACACAGCACACCCTGGCTGCTTCCCCGGGCACTCCTGCCAATGCAGGACATTGGCAAGAGCGTGTGGGGAAGCCGTTGACAGCCGTGCCAAGTGCAGGTCATTGGCCAGAGCCCCTTGGCCAGAGCGGCAGCCCTTCTTTGCCACTCTTGCCAAGGGGCTCTGTGCCTTTTTGGCTTGTAAGAGGGTTAGTGTGTTGTCCAGGTTTGGACAACATGCTAAACCTACTAGGACTTTCTTAACCCTACAACAAGCCATGGCTTAGCGGGGTGATTTATTAGCCAAACCAGGTTGGCTTATAAACCACCCCACAGGGTTCAGATGACACGCCAAGTCACTTCTACCACTGGGTTCATTGACTGGGTTCACGCAACATGATAAACCATGGTGGTTTATGAGCCATGTTTGTTTCAGAGTGGCTTGTCGTGTTGTCTGAACCTAGCCAGAGTGGCTTGTGCATGTTTTAACAAAGCATGCTGCTGGGTTCAGACAACATGACAAGCCACTCTGAAACAAACATGGCTTATAAGCCACCATGGCTTATAAGCCACCACACCATGGTGTGGGTGGGTGGGTGTGCTTGGTCTGGCCTTTCTCTCCACACATTGCATACTGATACATCGGTACAAGTTAAAGTTGATTTGGCTGGCCATCTTACTTCTAAAATAAAAACCTTTTGTTGGCGTACAGGAATGCATTTTGAAACCTTTTCTGTTTAATTTGTACATTAATGATATGGTTAAGGAACTGGATGGTCTACAGTTTGCCCCTGCTACAATTCTTGATCAAAAACTGTGGAGAGAAAGCCAGACCAAGCACACCCACCCACACTGCCACCTGCGTGACCTCTGCCTAGGGCAGGGGCAGCTCAGTTCCAAGCAGTCATTTGCATCAGCCTACATCTGCATTCACCTCAATGGGAGACATCTGCATACCCCCCAGTAGTTTCCCCTGGCAGTCTCACAAAGAGCTGCAAATCAGCCTCAAGTACCGGGGGCACCAGGATGCCCTGGCCCAGCAGTCTCAAAGAGCTGCCAAGTACTCCCAAGCACCCAGGGGCACCAGGATCCTGGCAGGAGGAGCCGGTTTTACCTGTCAACAGGAAGGGAGGGGGGAGCGGAGGAGGGTGTAAAAGAGGGGCACCAAGCCCCCCGGGAGGTTGTTGAATGCTGGGTGCAGGGCTGCATGGACTGTCCGTGACTCCAGTCAGGACAAAGAAACTCAACCCCGGGTAAAGCGCCCGGTAAGGGCTGTAAGTCTGAACCGGTTTCTGAACCGCACAGTGAACTGCTTTCTGGGAACTCAGGTTGTTTACGGACAGTATTGCCTATTGCCTGTCTGCAGAACTCTCTTTCTACTTCAATGTGTATTGGAGCTTGCACGCTCCATTAACTTTTATAGACTCCCTGTGTTTATGGTGGAGTTCTTATCTGTTTGTTTTGGTTTGCTCCATTAAACTTACTATAAACAAACCCCTGTACTTTGTTAATTTCAACTCTCATTCAGCGCCTATTGAAGCTGTTGCCCCCTATTCACCCGGGAAACGCTTAAAGGGAGTTTTCCCAGTTCTGGTTAACCCGTTAACTCCCGAACTCATGCAAAGGACCGGCAGCGGTCCTTCACAAAAACTTTCATTACTAATTATGCAGATGACTTAGTACTTGTATCTAGAACTCCGGTGGGACTGAGATGGCTTCTCGTGAAGTTTGGCTCATATTGTAAGACAAATGCTCTGTCCATAAACTGTAAGACACAGGTTGCTGTATTTGGGAAGCGTCCTAAAAAGCATGTTTGGCATTTGGATGAACACACGATAAATCAAGTGAAAACATTTGAATTCTTTGGATTGGTCTATTCAGAAACAGCTTCCTGGAATGTACAATTATCAAACATTAAACTGCAAGCCTTTAGATCAGCTAAAGCAGTGGTCCCCAACCTTTTTCGAGTCACGACCCCCTTTTGTAATGGCAAAGTAACCGGGGACCCCCCACCACATTTGCATGAATTTGCATAAATTTGCATTTTGATGGGGTAAAGAAAAAACATGAAAAAAATACAATTCTTTTTGTATTTCTATTGTTGTACTTGCTCACCTGCCCTTCCTCTCTCTGGATGTTGGTGGAAATAGGGCCCAACAGGGAGCAGGTGAGTGAGCGGATTTATCATTTGACTAGCCAGCTTTGTATCAGAAAGGAGAATACACTTTATTTATTTATTTTACTTTATTTATACCCCGCCTTTCTTCCTGCAAGGAACCCAAGGCGGCTTACATAATCCTCCTCTCCATGTTATCCTCACAACAATCCTGTGAGGTAGGTTAGGCTGAGAGTCAGTGACTGGCCCAAAGTCATCCAGTGAGTTTCATGGCTGAGCGGGGACTAGAACCCGGATCTCCTGAGTCCCAGTCCAACACTCTCACCACTACGCCACACTGGCTCTCTGTTCTGCTGGAGACAGCTAAAAATAGTTCTGCAACAGCCACAGAAGCAAGTGAAATGAAATTCATTCACAGTCTCTCTCTCTCTCTCCCTTTTGCTCCCCTCCCCTTTACCTTCTTTTTTGTGTGTATGTGCAAAATTTATCTCTCCTCCTCCCCCCCCACACCCCATCTCCTCTCCTGCAAGCTCCTCTTCCCCCCACCCTCTCCAATTTCTACTTTCGCGTGCATGCAAAATTCTGGTTTATTTTTTGCTTCTGATATTTATTATTAAATAAAAAATTATTATTTTTTTGCTCCCCCAGCTCCCCTTCCTCCCCCCCACCCCCACTCCTTTTATCATTCTCCCTGGCTAGTGGGGGGGGGGCTCCTCAGCTTGGGGAGAGTTCTCTGGTTACCCCCCCTCTCTTTCTCCCTCCCTCCCTCCCCCCACCCACCTCCTCCAGCGCTGCCGCGGCCGCCACCTCCCTCCCTAACCACCCCCCTCTTCTCCCCTTATCGCCCCATGTGCTGTATGAGAAAGCAGCTTAGAAACAGCATAAGGCACGGGCAAGCAGCGGCGGCAGCAGCAGCAGCAGCAGCAGGAGAAGAACGGCGAAAAGAAGGAGAGATGAAGCCGCAGCGGGGAAAGAAAAGGAGGAGGGGGAGGGGGAGAGAGAGAGAGAGAGAGAGAGAGAGAGAGAGAGAGAGAAGGGAGAGAGAGAGAGAAGGGGGAAAGAAAGACAGAAAGAGAAAGCAAGCCTGGGGACAACAAAAACATTAGAAGAGACCGGCACACGGAGAGAGAAAGAAGCGAAGCAGAGGGGGAAAAACCAGGGAGGCTTCTGATTTGGTGTGGTTTCTGCACCCCATTTAGCCTCCCCTCACCCCTGGACGCTCCCAGCCCAACAACAGCTCAATCCACCCAGCCTCCTCCAACTCGTTCTTGCAGAGCAGAGATCTGCAGCAGCAGCAGCAGCAGCAGCAGCGTGTTGCAGGCAACTGTCTGCAGGCAGCGGCTCCTTCTCAAGGCTCGCATGCCTGTTACCCACAAAGCACCACGTGTGGGTGTGCGCGCGTGCTCTCTCCTGTAGCAAAATACCCACCCCTCCCTCCCCCTCCCTCCTTCCAGTATAGTAGTTCCAGCCAACAGCGAAGGGGCACAGGAACGCTACTCGCTTCCACCCTGGCTGGCGACCCCCCAGGAAACACGTCGCGACCCCCTTGGGGGTCGCGACCCCCAGGTTGGAGAACGTTGAGCTAAAGCTATTCTGAAATTTGCTGCTTCTAAAGGAGAAAACTTGGTAAATCCAGCTCTATCTGTTTATAAAGCCAAAACAATGAGTCCTTTGGATATGATTTTCTATCTCCTAGTAGATATGGATAAATATGTGATCTGGCATGTAGCTTTCTTTGCAATTGCTGCCAAGAAGATTAGAAAGAAATATATAGCAGAGATAGCCATCAATTGCAAAGAAGATGACCATATTTGACTGTATTTGATTTATATTATATTATTTATGCACTAATGACTGATTGTTTTTATATTTTTAAATTTTGCATATTATCTGTTATATGTACTATATTATAATATATGCCTATTTTTTTTAGGTGTGTGCGTTTATTTTATGCAAGGGCCATTGGCCAAAAGCAATAAAATTGCATTGCTTTCCATCAGGCCCCATCATTGCAGGCCTTTAATAAGGCTCTGAAGACTTACTTGCATACTCTGGCCTTATGTTCTACTGGTCTGTTCTTGTTTGTAGCTGAAGTTGTGTAGTACGTTTTTAGTACTGTTTAGGCAGGCATTTTATTGTTGGTGTTTGTTGTTTTTTTTAATTTTTGCTGGCACTCTCAGTTTTTTATTATATGGGATTTTATTATTGTAAGCTGCCTTGATAGGACTCCAGCCCTGAAAGGTGGCCTAGGAATATTTTAAATAAAATAAATAAATAAATAATAACCGGTTAGGGAGAGTGTGAACTAGTTCAGAGATCGATAAAAGGACTTGCAGCTTAAGGCCATGATTTATAACCCATATAGGAACAGACAAAACAGCAACAAACAGCTGAAGGATCGTCTCCTCCCATATGTACCTGCCCGAACACTAAGATCTTCCTCAGCGGTCTTTCTCCGAGAGCCCCTGCCAAAGGAAGTGAGGCAGGTGGCTACTAGGAGGAGGGCCTTTTCTGCTGTGGCACCCCAGTTATGGAATGAGCTCCCCAAAGAGGTTCGCCTGGCGCCTACTTTGTATTCTTTCCAGCGCCAGGTGAAGACCTTTCTGTTCTCCCAGGCATTTTAATCATTTAATTATTTTAATCATTTTAATCTTGTAATTGTTTTTAATTCCGTTATTGTAACTGCTGCTGCTAGCTCTGCTGTTTGTTTTTAATCTGTGGTTTTAAATTTTATATTGTATTTTATGATTTTAACTGTTGTAAACCGCCCAGAGAGCTTCGGCTATTGGGCGGTATAAAAATGTATTAAATAAATAAATAAACACACAAACCAAAACTGAACTTTCTGTTCCTCCTGGTGGACTAAGACAATGTTCTTATTCGCTGCTCACCCAGCTAACAGGTAAAGAGGCAGACATAATTACAGAACACCAGGGGATATTGTCTGAGAGCTACTGCCTGTCTATGTTTCCCCAGCACGATGCCCATTTACATAGCAAAAAAAGCCAGCTGTCGTCTCTTGTCGAGGTGATGGTTCCCACCATGTTCTCTAATGCTGACAGCTCAGCCCAGGCTTCTGACGTTCCTCTTGTGAGGATTCCAAAGTACAAAACACAGACAAACAAACCACACATCACTGAACTCAGCAGAGTCCTCTATTAGGCAGACGGCATGTTGGATTCTTCCAGACAAAGCTTTTATTGTGCAATCACGCTGCCTCATTCATGTAATTTTAGGAGGGGGGTCCCAACATGGTTGTCTTCCATTTGTAACCCACCTATGTTTTCCCACCGCTTCTTCCATCTTTTTTCTTACCACAGAAAATCCATCAGCTATTATATAATAGTTATTATATATAATTCACTGATGTTATTATATAAAATTCACTAGGGCTAGGAGCCCTCTCTCTAGAAGCAGCCATGGTTTGTCCAGATCGCATAACAGGAGCATGCAAGCACATTTGTTTGATGAACTCTCAGAAGGTTATGCTGCATTTGATAAACCATAGTAAAGCATTATAAGAATGAATCTAGGAAAGCCTCAGGCTCATATGCTCTCCCTCTCCTCTCTTCCTCCATAGCTGCTGCAAGGAGGAAAGAAGACGTTTCCACTTCAATAAATTATGGTTTAAAATTGAGCCAGTTTGCACATAATGTACCTAGTTTCTGTTGGGTTGCATGCCACTTCCACTTTCAATAATCAACCTCTAATCAGCCTGATTGTAGTTTGTTGTGTGACGTGCAAACCTAGACACACTGGGTTGTTTGTGGGTTAAAAAACCCAAAGTTTACTCATGGTTTGTTCTAATTTTAATTAGTTGTTCTAACTACTAATTTTGTAGTTTTGAGTTGCTCTGAAGAATCCCGTTTGATCTCTTTTGATCTCTATTGATCTCTATTTTGATCTCTATTGTCCTGCCCTTTGCAGGACAATAGAACAATTTCCAGATTCCTCTGGAGCCCTGTCAGTTAAACAGGTTTGGAACTGACTAAACATTTGAAGTGTAGATCCCAGGTTCCAAATCCTGCACTTTAAGACCCTAAACAGAAAAGAGTATGGTTTTCATCTCAATATTGGCTATTTTGAGGATCCAGGTTCATCCAGGTCTTAACTACCACTTGTCATGGGGAAATTGAGAAAATGTTCATACATCAAATTTACCACTGAACTGTTTGGTGTCTATTTAACAAAGCTGCCTTGAAGGTATCATTCTGAGTGAGCCCATGCCAGCAGATGTCTGCATTGCTGTGTTTTCATAGTTAGGTCAAAGCCCTTACAAATTCTGCCTACAAAAATTAATGAAAGCAGGCAAACCTTTGTTCACTGGATCTGTGATCAGACAAACATGTCTCACACACTGCTTGGGGAGAAGCAGGGTTGTACCACACCCCAATCCAGCTGCACGTTCTGCAAGCATAAGAACCGGCCCTACCTGTGCAGCAGTGTACATGCATGGAGTTCCTCCACACGAGGGAAGATCCACAGCCCGTATTATTATCATTTAATTTCTCAAAAGTAGTTAAACACTGAACAGCCTGGTCTTTTACACCCTTGTTAGAAAGGAAAGAGTGCAGTCGATATCCCAGGAGCCATGTGATATCAAAATTTGCTACTCACCGCTTAATTTCTAATAACGAAAAAGGAATCCTATTTCGATAAAAAAATCTTTTGAGTTTATACAATCCCGTCTCTCCATCTTTTGAAACCACCTATGTCTGCATTTTTCAAAAAAGCTGGATGGAACTGTAAAGGCAACAAAGGTGAAACCCCTGGGGTAAGAACTGCAGAACTCCTAACCCATATTTCGAACATGGGAACATGTAAACCGGTTTGAAATCCAATAAAGAGATCTAAATTCATGCTTCATAAATGGAGCAACTGTCGAAGGAACTCCATCTACTTTAACGTTCTCCAAAATAACCCATTGTCTGTTGTGATCTTCCAAGATGAAAGAAACCAACTGCTACAATTGACAGGCCACATAATAATAAAGAAGATTAGGAATACCCCATCCTCCCAAAATTGTCAACTTATATAAGTTTTTCTTCATTCATGGTTTACCATCAAATATAAACTTATCAAGTTGTCTCTGCCATAACAGTAATTGCGCTCTTGGTACCATAAGCGGCAAAGTCCTGAATAAGAACAGTAAAAAGGGGGAAACTATAGTTTTTACAGCTGCTAACCTATCCATAATAGATAGGGTTGTCTTTCTCCATCTACGAACATCCACTGCAATCAATTTCCAGACCCTGTTATAATTTGCATAATATAACGTTCAAATTCTTAGTACTTGTTAAACCTAGGTACCAACATTTAGTATAACAAACTGTTATCTCTAAGTATTTCACCACTTCAGATTGTTCCTTCGGATGCACATTGAAAAACATTACCTCTGATTTTCTAAAATTGACTCGTAACCCAGCCACCTTCTGAAATTTAATTAATTCAGATTTCAAGGACTGTGATGCCCTACCTGGTTGGGTGGTAATAATTGCCATATCATCCGCATATAACCCAAGTTTATACTCCTTTTCTAAGTACTCCTATAACCCAAGTTTATACCTGTAGCCCTGGGATAGCCACATTCTGACAGTTTCCTTGCCAATGGTTCTCTCACCAGTGCAAATGGGGGGGGGGGGACAACCCTGTTTTGTTACGTGCTGAAGAGTAAGATAATTTGAGTCCAGATTCTCAATTTGGCTCAATTGTCTGAATACATCTGTTTTATTATATGAATAAATTTAGTGCCAAATCTTTTTTTAATTAAGCCAATCAGAAAATCCCATTCCACACAATCAAATGCTTCAAACATATCTTTTTTTTTTTTTTAAACCCGTTAGTGGAGTTTTATTAACTTTACTAAAATGTATACTATTTAACAACTTGTGGATGGGATCAGTAATCTGTCAGCGAGGGACAAAACCAGCCTGATCTAGATGGTTATAAGCATTCACCATCTACTTCAACTACAGCAGTAAAAATCTTATAATCCACATTCAATAATGTGATTGGTCTATAAGAGTCAACCAATGTGGAATCTTTAAAGTGTTTTCAGATGGTCACTATTTCAGAATACTTCCAAGTATGGGGTACAGGGTCTCCTTGGAGAATGTCATTGAATAAATTGACCATATGAGGAGTTACCAGTTCCTTGAAATGCTTGAAGGAAAGAGCTGAGAAACCATCGGCTCAGGTGCTTTATAGGCTTTCAGTTTCTTAAGTACTTCAAGGATCTCCTCCAACTCAATCCGAGCATTTAGTATTTCTCTATCTGGGATAGACAGTGCTGGGAGAGATGCTGAGTCCAAATATTCATCAATGTCTCCTACCGAAGGAGAGGAAGAAGTATACAAATAAAATAAAAACACCAAAACTCTTCACAAATTTGGTGAGTTGAATAAAAGGGCTCCCTTTTTCTGTCCTGTAAACAGTGAATCCTCGCCTTTTCTCTCTTTCCTTAAACGATTTGCAATAAGCATTGAGCCCTGCCCTCCATACTCATAAAATTTTTGCTGCAAATAAATTAAATTAACTGAGGTCTTATTTAACTCAAGAACCTCCAATTCTTTCCTCTTCCGATTGTACAGCCTAAACATTTTTTAGATTCTGACTGATTATATTTCTTGAGATATGATTCTGCCTCTGTCTGTACTCTTTCCCTATCTAGGGAGAGTTTCTTTTTAAGCATAGCCTTTTCCTTAATACAACTTAGAAAAGAGAATACTGAAATTAAAAACAAGATGGAGCAGATGGAGAACATGATGAGTAGATCTAATCTGTGTATATGAGGGGTGAAAGAAAGCGCGGAAGGTGGAGATATTCATTCCTTCTTAATTGAATGGTTCAGATGTTTAATGCCCGATTTGGAGATTGTAGTGGATGATACTGAACGTGCACACCAGGCTATAATGACAAAATATTGGGAACCGTCCCACCCTAGGGACATTATTCTTTGTTTTGCCTGGTTTAAGAAAAAGGAGGCGGTTATTCAAGGGCTTCACCACTGGGACAAAAATTAAGTACGAGAATCAGCCAGTTATGGTACTGCAAGATCTTTTCCCCAAGACATTACGGAAGAGAAAAGAACTACGCCCCTAGAGACAATGGAGAAGGAGATATTGCTTTGGATCCAGGATGGGAGACTGGGGGAGACCCAGACGGTGAGGGAAAGTTAAGGGTTTCGGAAGAATTAACCCCTGTCCCCCAGGCCAGATACGAACTTTAACCTTCAGAAACCACTGATCGCTTAGCCTCTCTTGATAGTTTGGGTTTTGTGAGATTTCAATCTCCAATGTTTAGAGGGGAAGAATAGGATCTTGGATACCCTGTTGCTTGCAAACTAGAAATATACTGTGGGATCATGTATTGCTTTGAGAACTAACTTACCTTAAAAGTGTTTAGAAACATAAATAAGTATTTATTTATTTTTTAAAAATAATTTTGGTAAATTTATGAGGTCGTATATATATTACCGGTATGTATACTATCTAGTCAAAAGCTCCAAGCTGATGGAGGAGGAGCTCCATCTTGTATGTTAGAGGGGTTTTAAAGACCATTTCCCAACATTATTATTCCCTCACCTGAGGGCATTGGTGTCCTTAATCAGACAATCATGTCCAGGCTTGCTGTATTTCCAACTGTTTTTATAGCGTGGAAGTGCATCTGTGATAACGGGCGCACTGGTTCAGCATTATGGGTTTTGTTGGGAGGGAAACGGAAAGATTGGGAATGTTATGAGTTCATCTTTTTTTTTTTTTGGTATACCGTATTTTTTCCATGTATAAGATGCCCCCATGTATAAGACGCCCCCACTGGGCAGTTTCGCAACCGCACGGTTCTCTCCTTAGCTTACTTCCGTGTATAAGACGACCCTCAATTTTTAGTCTAACGATTTTGGGAAAAAGTATAGTCTTATACATGGAAAAATACTGTATATATAAATTAGAAACTGTGGAGAAAAAGCATCAGAGTTTCCTTCACCACACCTACACACACCTACACACACCTACACGTGTAAACGAGTATAATCCCAGCTGGGGGCTGGGAAATGCAAAATGTACATAGTTTCTCTGATGGCTCCTGACCAGGACCGGATTAAGACCATTATGGGCCTGGTGCTGAGGATTTTGTCCCCACCCACCCCCGGCCAGCCTCCCCCAACCTGGCGCCCTCCAGGTGAACTGGACTGTAGCCCCCATCACCCCCAGCCAGCACGATGGGAGTTGTAGTCCAACACCGCTGGTGGGCACCCAGTTGGGGAAGGCTGACCCGGGGGAGTCTGTCGGCGCCCAGCCAGAGCCGCGCATGCTGCTGCTTCCCCGCCGGGCCGCCGCCGGCACGCCAGTCCTGCCACCAGGCCGTGAGAACCGGGTCAGAGGCAGGCACGCGCGCGGGCAACCACCTTACCTTACCGGAGTGGCTTTGGCTCTCCCGAGCTGGACAGACGGGGCATCTCGCAGAGTCGCAGGTCCCCGGCGGGAAGAGCCACCGCCGCCGCCGCGAGGGAGTGCTGCCTGGCATCTCGACGGGCAAGTGCGGCAGTGCGGCAGCGGCAGCAGCCAGCAGGCGGCGGCGTGGCTCAGGCGAGTGGGCGCGCCGCACGCTGCTGGGCCGGCTCAGCGGTGGGCCTATTTTGGTAGGGGCGGGCCCGCCGCCGCTGCCGCAAGGGAGCCGCTGCCTGGCGTCTTGACGCAAGGGCAAGTGCGGCAGCGCGGCAGCAGCAGCAGCCAGCAGGTGGCGGCGCGGCTCGGGCGAGTGGGCGCACCGCGCGCTGCCAGGCCGGCTGTGGGCCTATTTTATGGTAGGGGCCTGGAGCTGCAGCTCCAATAGCCCCTATCTTAATCCGGCCCTGCTGCTGACGCTGCAGTCTCCCATGTCTCTGATGGCTGGTGCCACAGCTATTGCATGCAAATGCAGCAAAGAGCCACCCCTCCCCTGCCTGGCCCAGATGAAGTTCATCCTGATTGACTAAAGACACCTGGGCTACTGAAAGGAGGGGTGGAGGGAAGAATCTATACTGCTGCTGTGGCTTCTGGTTTGGGTTGTTGTTGTCTGCACGCTTTCACGGGAGTAGGGCTTTTTTGCTGAGGCAAGCCCTCAAGAGGACCACCAACCCCTAGGCAAAGGAGAGTAAGTGCATAGGTATTTATATAGTAAAGGAACTAGCTTTGTTGTTTTGTAGCTCTACTGTGTATACCAAAGTGTCTCCCCACCTTTCTCCCTCTTCCCTCATTCCCCACCATTTATTGTAATCTGTTTACCTTAAATAAACTTTCTTGGTTTTACCCCACACGGTGTGTGTGGTTCCTCTGTAGTTTAGTGCTAAATCCAGTATATAGAGAAGGGCAAGGCCCTGAGAGAATCAGCGTCAAGACGGCAGAGCTAAGGCTGGCAGTTTTGCACCTTTGATCTCTGGTCTTGAGTAAAGGACCGGTTGGCAGTCCTTCACAGAAACATAGTTGCAGTAAGGGCTATTACAGTAAATGTAAATGGTCTAGGGGATGCAGTAAAAAGAACAAGAGTTATAGATTATATTAGAAAAATGAACCCTCAAATCTTGTTTTTGCAAGAAATTAGTAAGATAAAAAAAGGCAGAGAAGCATCCCACATTTACTCAACAATTTTATAAGTCTGGTACTGTTAAATCAATGGGAATAGCCACTATATTACATGTGAATTTTGATTTCAAAGTGGAAAAAAAGCCCTCTGTGAATCTTGCCTTGCTGTGTTGAGCCTTCTCCAGGGGAGGGGATTTGGGCATGGACTCCAAAATGCAGCCTTGCCTTCCCCATCCTGAGGAAGAAGGGGCACATAAGCCGAGTGCTGGCGCCTCCTGCAGGACATCGTTTATCATGTATTTTTAAATAAATGCAAACTTCCCAACATGAGCTTTTGTTTGTGGGGGAGGGATGCCTTTGGGCGGAAAAGTGGTGGGCTTGAATAAGCCTCTCCCACAATCGACCACCTCATGCCACTTGAGTTCCCCTCGTAAAGAATGCAACTAGAGTGTTGGACTGGGACTTGGGAGATCCGGGTTCTAGTCCCCACTGGGCCATGAAGCTCACTGGGTGACTTTGGGCCAGTCACTGACTCTCAGCCTAACCTACCTCACAGGGTTGTTGTGAGGATAAAATGGAGAGGATGATGATTATGTAAGCCACCTTGGGTTCCTTGCAGGGAAAAAGGTGGGGTATAAATATAATAAATAAATAAAATAACAGGTAGGGAAAGCAGGTTCATTTTGTTAAAGGAATGTTTGAAGGTACAAGACGTTGGGATCAATATATGTACCGAATAGTAGACAGATGAAGTTCCTTGGAAGAGTATTTAAAAAGTTGAGAGGCTTTATGGAAGGGGACCTGATTTTGGGGGGTGATTTAAACTGAAATATACGAGGTCTGAGTTCTAGAGATCTGTATTGTAATAAATAGAAACAAGAAGCCCAGTCACAGGGTAATGTACACTATTTTAAGGACCAGCTGAAGCTTATAAGAGGATCTGAGGTATGGGGGAGTGAAGGATGTGTGGGGTGAATTGAACTTAAGAGATAAAAGCTTTACCCACCAATCCGTGAGGCATCAATCACAGTCGATAGACTATTTATTGGTCTCACCTTCTTTGTTCCACTTGGTGGGTAAGACGGATATAGGGCTTATTAAGGTCTCAGATCATGCCCCTGTTATTACGGATTTAAACTTGTCTGATTCAGCAGTATAGGCCTCATCATAGTCATTTAGTCCCATATTACTTACTAATCAGTCAGCCCGAAAAGCCATCCATAAGGCTTTAATCAATTATTTTACAGAGAATAATATAGAGAACACCTCTTCTATAGTGCTGTGGGAGGCTATGTTAAGAGGGACAGATATGTAGACAGATGATATGCTTAAGCACATGCACAGCACCTCAATAGGACTGTGTATGCCACGAAAAAAAGGAGGGAGCAATGTGGCTAGAATTCTGACACGAGAGGCATTGATGCTCAGGTATATTTATTTATTATTTATTATTTGCATTTATTATCGCCCATCTGGCCGGCAAACCGGCCACCATGGGCAATGTACAGAAAATAAAACAGAATAAAATACATTAAAACATTGTGCATTGTGCATGTATGTGCAACCCAGGTGCCTTACTCCAAGGGTATTCGGGGTGGGTGGGTGGACTGAGGTTTCACAGTGGAGATGGCAATGCCCTCCTCAAAAACACTTAAAAAAACAACCCCCTTCTAACATGTTTCAAGGTTGGATTGTGGCAGTGAAAACTAGTCTAGAAGATTAAACCATTATCCCAGCCTGTATAGACCCTGGTGGAAGGAAAGTATATTAATGGTGACCACCAAATACATGGTTCTAGAACCAAGGAATAAAAATCCTGTATCCTGTCCTCATTGACAGCCAACTTCTGGTTCCCTGCCCAGCTCCAATCCCACAGCATAGTGGGATAGCCTTCTTCCTACTCTAGGGGTGGAGGGAAAGTCATCACAGCACCTGTGCTTCAGATGGATTTAGAGGGCCTCTGACTGAAGCACAGCACAACTGCTGCAATGCCATCCCTCTCCAGTCCCAACCTTGAGAAGATGGCTGGGATGTGTCATTTTCACACTGTGCTAAGGTGCCCCAAATACTCTGGGAAGGACTGAAGGAGCTATTCCCCCCCCCACACACACACACACAACGGCTTGAGGCAAAGCAAGAGGTCAGGGACAACCCCCCCCTTTCAGGGTGGGGAGGGTCCTCCTGATGACCATATATGTTTGGCTGACTCCCAAAGCCAGCCAAAATACTTGCCATCTCCCAATTCCCACCCCAATTTCCCTTCACTGGGTGGCTCCTAGGTCTCAATCTGCTCTCTGAATCCTCCATAGGGCAATAGTGGGGCAGCTCCTGTAGCCAAGTCTCTCTGGCACCCACCTCAGTGCAAGTAGGCGGGGTGGGGTGGGTATTTCAGTCCTCCAAGACCAGATCACCCCCTTTGTCAACTGGAGAAAAATGATCAAGACCACACCCAGTTTTCTGACAGGTACAATTACTGGGTTACTGTGCCCACCCTGTCTCCAGATCTTTTCTTAACGACGCAGACCCCTGGTCTCTTCACATTTATTTCTATTCTATTTAGGGTTTCAGCCCCCACAACCTAAGGGGCTTTCCCCATCCCACACCATATAAATCGTTCACCTCCCTGCGCCCAGATTCTGCAGTGAAGGGGCTGTGCCTGTGCACCAAAGCCTGCTCCTGTTCTTGTACCCAGACGGCATGTACTCCCTCCCCAAATTCCCTCCCTCGGCCACGCCCACCATCCATCTTCCTGTCACTCGATCGTCTCCGCTAAGCGCTCCCAGCCCCATCTCTTCCACTGCAGGGGAGGGACTACTGTCCAGCACCCCACCCCACCCCACCCCACCCCCGCAGCCAAATCCCCGCTTGCTAGAGTGGTGTTGCAGCCTCTTCCCTCCCTCGGGAGCCCCTCACCCACCTTCGGGCAGGAGACGCCCTCGCCCACGGCCAGGACAGTTCCGGCCGCCTCCATGCCAGGGCTGACGGGCGGCGGAGGGAGCCTCTCGTAGAGCCCCTGGCGGGCCAGCAGATCAGCGAAGTTGAGCCCGCAGGCCCGGACCTGCACGCTGACTTGGCCAGGACCCGGATTGGGCTCAGCGTGAGGCAGCTGCCGTGTCTGCACCTTCACTTTCTCGTAGCCACCGAAGCCGGTCAGCACCAGCGCTCGATACTGGCGGCCGGCGGCGGCACTGGCGGCCGCCTCTTCCTCTGACGACCCCCCGGCAGCCTTGCCCTCCTCCCCAGGCGCTGCTGCCGGAGCCGTTTCTGGCTGCTGCGGCGGCTCTTCAGGTGGAACGATGGTGCCAGTTTGTGGGGTGCCCACATCGCCCCCGGCCGCTTCTTCCCCAGACATGGGAGCCTCGTCGGTGATACCAGGGGCGCTGATAGTCCTGGCGCTACTACTGCGCGAGAAGAAGGCGCGGCTGACCAGATGCGTAAAACAGCAGGATAGGGAGGACGCCCACAAGACCCGGAGCTGGATCTAAGCGTGGGTCGGGCCGGACCTACCCTGTGGATGAAGAAAACCCGGAATGGGAAGAGGAGCCAAATGCCTCCATCTAGCAAGGCCTGCCTCTCTCCGTCAGCGAGTCCCGAACGCCTACTCGCTCCTTGTTCAAGCCAGGAAGCGAGGCGGGGCTGGAACAAGATTGGGTGTGCCTTACTTACACAAAGTGTAGGATCCCTCCCCCCACCCTAGAAGTCTCTGTGAGATCGATGCCGCTTACTCCCACGTAAATGTGCGCTTGCCATCACAGCCTCACAACCCGGCCAAATACATGTTTACTTAGAAGCCTCCCTGTTAAATGGAGAAATAAAATGTATGTACACTTCGATACTGTAAAGATGAACTCGATGTTATTCCACGATGTTATTTTGTATAATGAGTTGTTTTAATTTTAAAATTTAAATATATCTTGCTGTGTTGAATAGGTCTTACTCCCAAGTCAGCATGCATGCATTGCACAGGATTACAACACTGCAACCCTGGACTTGTCCTCCTTGAAAGTAAGCCTTGCTGACCAATGGCTCTTTTCTCCTATTAAGTGTGCATTGTATCCCTCCTTCTTATGCCTTAATATACTTCTCTACCATCATAGTATTAAACAGTTGGTTTATCATCATCTTTTTCTAACCCCTATTAGAATATTATCATAATATTCACATTAACTTTTCCCTCTTGCTCTTCAACTCTCATCAAATTTCTAGTCTAAACCTGTGAAGGATCAGCAACCGGATCCTTTGCGTGAGTTCGGCAACTCTAGGGTTAACCGGCACAGCACTAAGGCTCGTATCGGCTCTCTAGTACAAGAGGAAAGGCCACCAGTCTTTGTATGCCCAAATAAGGCTTTTATTTGTTTATACAATGATCAAATCGGAACTAGCAGTCTTCTAAGAACACGTTTACAGTCAACACAACCTTAGCTGACCCGCGTCTTACCCAATGAGCGGGCTCTGTGGCTAGCAGGTTACATTCAGGTCACTCTCCTTACATCAGAGACAATACTTCTAGTCAGTTTCAGCCCAGCTCCCGATCGGCGCTTCCTAGCGGAGAACGGTGTGTCTGGGCGGCTGTTGCTTAGGAGGATCTGGCCCCGTGGTTCCCAACAACCCAAACCGGAACGGGAGAGGGGTTTTCTACCCCGGATTCCCCGCTCTTCCCCCGCCCCCTAGGTCAGGTGGGGGCTTATGCCTGCCCCTTCGTTTAGGTGGGCTTATTCCTGCCCGGGAAGAAGATGACGTAGGGAAACCTTTGCAGCTCTTCGAGGCTGCCCTGTTTGCTGATGGTCCTTGATGGCCCTTCCTGGACGTTTGTGGATCTCTGCCGAGGTCTTCCTTTGTTGGGGCTGATGACTTGTCTGGCTACTCCCTGGTGACCTCATCCCTCCTCCCCATGCCCCCTCCTTTGGGGAAAGATGTGTGTGCGTGTGTGTACTGGGTTTTGGGCTTTCTCCACACACCCCCATTTGGGGAAAGATGGCATTGGGGTCCACCACCCCAATCCCTATCTAACTGTCTCCTGCTGAGAAAGCCCGGGACAACCCATCTGCCACGATGTTGTCCTTACCCTTGATGTGTTCTACTGAAAAATCAAAATCCTGCAGGGCTAAACTCCACCGCAATAGCTTTTGGTTGGACCCCTTCACCCTATCCAGCCAGCACAAGGGGGAATGGTCGGTCTGCAGTTGGAACCGGCGGCCCCACAGATAGGGGCAAAGCTTGGTCACTGCCCACACTATTGCTAGGCACTCTTTCTCGACAGTGGCCAAGTTCCGCTCCCAAGGCAAAAGTTTTTTACTTAAAAAGGCGACCGGGCACAGCCCCTGCTCTGGCCGTTCCTGCAGCAAGACGGCTCCCATCCCTGCTTCCGAGGCATCCGTCTGCAGAACAAAAGGGGCTTCAAAGTCTGGGGCTTGCAGCACAGGGGCTGCCATCAGGCAGGCTTTCAGTCCCTCAAACGCTGCCTGGCAAGCGGCTGACCATTGGACCTTAACGGGTTGCCGCTTCTTGCACAAGTCAGTCAGGGGGGCGGCTAGCTGGCTAAAATGGGGCACGAACTTACGATAATAGCCAGCCAGCCCTAAAAAAGCCTGGACCTGCTTTTTCGTCTGGGGTTGGGGCCAGGTGCGCACTGATTCTATTTTGGCTTCTAGGGGCTTGACACTACCTCCCCCTACCTTGTGTCCCAGATACTCCACCTCCCCCCTCCCAACCTGGCATTTCTTCGCCTTTACCGTCAACCCAGCATCCTGAATCCTCTGAAACACCTGGCAGACATGTTGCAAATGCTGCTCCCAGGTGGAACTAAAAATGGCGATGTCGTCCAGATACGCGCAGGCGAACTCCCCCAGCCCATTTAGCATTCCGTTTACCAACCTCTGGAAGGTAGCCGGACCATTGCGGACCCCAAACGGGAGGGTGGTGAATTGGAACAACCCCAGGTGGGTCACAAAAGCAGACTTCAAGGCAGCATCCGAATCGAGCGGAACCTGCCAATACCCCTTTGTCAGATCCAGGGTGGTGATGTACTTGGCCCCCCCAAGCCTCTCCAGCAGCACATCCATGTTGGGAATGGGGTAGGGGTCCGGGACGGTCACCTTGTTTATTTTCCGGTAGTCTACGCAGAACCGGACACCCCCATCCTTTTTGGCTACTAACACGATCGGGGAGGACCAGGGGCTCGAGCTGGGCACAATGACTCCCAAGTCCAGCATGGCTTGGACCTCCTCGGCCACGACTTGGGCATGGGGCCCCACTGCCCGGTAGGGTAGGGATTGTATGGGGGGGCTATCCCCTGTGTCAATGGTGTGTTGTGTGAGTGTGGTGCATCCCGGACAGTCCGAGAACATGGGCTGAAAATCTTCCAAGACCTGGGTGATCTGTTGCCGCTGCTGTTCGGACAGAGAGGGGGACAGTTTGATCTCCTCCATTCCTCCCCCTTCCCCCCACTCGGCCAACAACCCCCCATCAGGGTCTCCCGGTTCCACACACTCTTGTACTCCCCCCACCTTCATTACGCGTTCTACATACAGTTTCAGCATATTTACACGGAAAACCTTCTGCCTCCCCGGCTGCCCCGGGAAAGCCACTTGATAATTCACCTCCCCCGACCTTCCAATGACGGTCCCTGGGCCCTCCCACTTCAAGCACAATTTGTCCGTCTTTTGGGGGCGCAGTACCAACACCTGGTCCCCCACTTCAAAAGTCCGTGGCACAGCCGTCCGGTTGTACCACGCGCTCTGCCGCTGCTGTGCTGTTTCGAGATGCTGCTGCGCCGTCTCCCTCACCTCTCGAAGGACAGTCTGGAGGTGTTGCATGAACGTATGCACAGGCACGGAGGCTTCTGCGGCAACCCCCTCCCATTCCGCCCGCAACAGAGCCAAAGGTCCCCGGAGCTCCCTCCCAAACATCAGTTCGTTGGGGGAGAATCCCAGGCTTTCTTGGGGGGAGTCCCGGTAGGCAAACAACAAGTAGGGGAGGGCTTGATCCCAAGTCCCAGGGTGCTTCGCCGCATATGCCCTGATCATTTTTTCAAGAGTCTGGTTGAAACGCTCCACCAACCCATTGGTCTCGTGGTGATATGGCACCGAAGTCAGGTGCTCCACACCCCCCAGTTCCCACATTTTTTAAAACAGTTTGGACACGAAGCCCGTGCCGCAGTCCGAAACCACCGTGTGGGGCATTCCTAGGCAGGCGAAAAGAGAGAGGAGAGTCTTAGCCAGGCTGGTGGCGGAGATGGAGGCTAAAGCAAAAGCCTCTGCATAACGGGTGGCAAAGTCAACCACAGTCAATAGGAACTTCTTCCCTGTCTTGGTGGGGGGATTCAAGGGTCCCACGATATCCATCCCTATCCTTTCAAAGGGGATGCCCACAGTGGGTAGGGGTTGTAGGGGGGCTTTCGGATGGTCCCGGTTATGCCCCACCCACTGGCAGACATCGCAGGACCGGCAATATTCCCGCACTTCATTTGCCACCATGGGCCAGTAAAACCCTTCTGTAACCCTGGCCAATGTCCGTTTCTGTCCCAAGTGTCCTCCCCACGCTACATCGTGGGCCAGCTGCAACACAGCCTGGCGGTACTTCGCAGGCACAACTAATTGTCTTTTTCTTGGTTGGGGACCCGGTTCAGTCCTTGGGCAGAATTCTCGGTAGAGGGCCCCTGCCTCCCACAAAAACTGCTGTGACTGGTCCCCTACCCCGGACCCTTGACTGGCCCGATCCCGACATCCCTGGAGGGACGGGTCGCTTTGCTGCTCCTCTTGAAACGCCCTCTGAGTCCCAAAATCTCGGGCCATTGGCGCGAACCCCCCGGGGTCTTCCTTTCTCCCCACAACCGCGGGAAGCGGCGGGGGACGGCTGGCTGCCTCTGCCGGGGCCACTTTACTGCGACCGGGGGAGGGGACCGGGGACCAGGGACCTGGGAGGCTGTGGGGCAGGGGCAGGGGCAGGGGCTTGCTTGGCCCGACGCCGGGTCACCACCCCCACCTTGACCTGAGCAGCCCGGAACGCAATGTCGTTCCCAATGATGATTCCCCAGTCTTGTTGTCCATGCACTATAACATCCATCTCCCCTTCCCACCCCTTATACTTGACCCAGACCCGGGCGAGGGGAACGGCTATGTTGGGAGAGTTATAGGGCTTTATGGCGCAGGTGCGCCCTTTTAGCAACTGTCTCTTCTTCACCTTATTCCGAGGTAAAGCAGTGATGTCCGCCCCAGTGTCCCTATACCCCACATGGGAAACATTGTTTACAGAGATGGACTCACAGAATTTGTCCTGGCTCCACCGCAGCTGCTCCGCTGAGGCAATGCGCATCAATGATGCCTGGGAGATGGCCCCTAGCGAATGCTGTCCTCCGCTCCTCAGGGACCGCGCTGCATCTTCCCCGTCTTCCTCGAGGGACGAGCTGGACTGCTGATCCTCCTCGTGTTCCTCCGGTTCGCGGGACTCTGGAGCCAGCATCCTCCCCACCTTGCCCGGCAACGTCTTGGCGTTACGGCTCTTCGCGAGGAGTTTGGGGCAGCTCCTCTTGAGGTGCCCCGGCTCTTTACAATAAAAACATCCGCTGGCGCTGGGGCTTTCTTTGGACTTGCCCAGGGCTCCCTCCCGAGGTTTGGAGTTGCTCTTTTCCGCGCTCCCCTTTGGCCCGCCACGATTGAGGTTGCCCCCCTTGGTTCCTTTGGGCTGCCGATACAGTCCCATTTGGTCGGCCAACTTGCCCATTTCCCTACAGTTTGGGGGGTCCCGATCCCTCACCGCCGTAGCTAGGTCCTCAGGGATAGTGGCACAAAATTGTTCCTGGATCAGGAGCTCCCGCACCTCCGCCAAAGTGGTCTTCCCGGTGGCCCCGATCCATGCGTCCCACACCTGCCCCAGGTGCGCCATCCAGGAGGCATACGTGTCCCCTGGGGTAGGCTGCCCGTAACGAAATTTACGGCGACAATGCTCAGCGGTGAGGGCAAACCTCTCTCTCACCGCTTCTTTGAACGCCCCATAGTCCAAGGGAGCAGTTTGGGTGTGGATACCCAGGAGATCAGCCAGTTCCCCGCTGACCTGAGTCCTCAGGGCAGACATCCTTAAGTTGTCCGGCACCTTCTGCTCTAGGCAGGCAGCCTCGAACAGGGTGAAAAAGATCAGTACATCCTGTCCCAACTGGTAGGTGGGGAATTGCTTCCTGTCCCATTTGGGGGTTGTGGTGCCCCCACCCTGGGGTGCAGGGGTTCCCCCTTGTCCGGTGCCCCTGGTCAGCCTGGCCAACTCCAGCTGCATCTGTAACATTTCTTGTTGATGCTGCATCAACTCCCTGGCTTGTTGCCAATTGAGTTGGGGAAAGAGGGCATCCAACCCTCCTCCCCCCATGGCTCCGCCAGTAACCCTTCTGCCGAGGTCTTCTTCCGCCTCTGGGTCCCTTATCTCGCTTCTCCGGCTGCTACTGGTAAGGCTGGGGCTACCCCACTGCTTGGGTCCCTGCCCTCCTAACAACGGTGAGGGGGCTTCCCCCCCTTCCTGCCTTGCCGTCTTTGGCCGCACCACCCACTCCATTGTGGAGGTCTGGGTTGGGGTTTCTGGGCTGCTCACTAGCTCCACCTGCTCTTGGCTCAGACTATTCATTTTTCCTTGCTCTGAGCGCTCCCCAGCAATCTACTAGCCTGCCCGAAGTCCTGTTAGTTCCGACTGTCAAATGTGGTTTCCAATTATCCCACCTCTGCCACCATGTGAAGGATCAGCAACCGGATCCTTTGCGTGAGTTCGGCAACTCTAGGGTTAACCGGCACAGCACTAAGGCTCGTATCGGCTCTCTAGTACAAGAGGAAAGGCCACCAGTCTTTGTATGCCCAAATAAGGCTTTTATTTGTTTATACAATGATCAAATCGGAACTAGCAGTCTTCTAAGAACACGTTTACAGTCAACAC
Organism: Shinisaurus crocodilurus; assembly: GCA_021292165.1. Lineage (NCBI taxonomy): Eukaryota > Metazoa > Chordata > Lepidosauria > Squamata > Shinisauridae > Shinisaurus > Shinisaurus crocodilurus. The sequence continues at coordinate 101,331,474 of CM037880.1, forward strand.
AACCTTAGCTGACCCGCGTCTTACCCAATGAGCGGGCTCTGTGGCTAGCAGGTTACATTCAGGTCACTCTCCTTACATCAGAGACAATACTTCTAGTCAGTTTCAGCCCAGCTCCCGATCGGCGCTTCCTAGCGGAGAACGGTGTGTCTGGGCGGCTGTTGCTTAGGAGGATCTGGCCCCGTGGTTCCCAACAACCCAAACCGGAATGGGAGAGGGGTTTTCTACCCCGGATTACCCGCTCTTCCCCCGCCCCCTAGGTCAGGTGGGGGCTTATGCCTGCCCCTTCGTTTAGGTGGGCTTATTCCTGCCCGGGAAGAAGATGACGTAGGGAAACCTTTGCAGCTCTTCGAGGCTGCCCTGTTTGCTGATGGTCCTTGATGGCCCTTCCTGGACGTTTGTGGATCTCTGCCGAGGTCTTCCTTTGTTGGGGCTGATGACTTGTCTGGCTACTCCCTGGTGACCTCATCCCTCCTCCCCGTGCCCCCTCCTTTGGGGAAAGATGTGTGTGCGTGTGTGTACTGGGTTTTGGGCTTTCTCCACAAAACCCATTATCATGCTATTCATAATTTCTTTCCTTTCTTACCTTGTCCTTCCTTCTCACATGGAGGGAGCAATCCTATAGCCCCCAGGGACTTCAGATTTCAGATTCCAAGATCTGAGGTGGAAGGCAGTGCTTCGACTTCAGAGCTGGGAATCGGAGCTTCAACAACCAGCCAGGCATTAACCATTAAGCAATATAAGCATGTGCTTAGGGCACCAAGGGAAGGGGGGCACCACAGAGTACCACAAATTTTTGCATTTGCATGTTTTCCCTTATAAGTTTTATTAAAAATGCATAAAACTGATGAAAATGTGTATTTCTTTCTGTTGCCCTAGTTATAAGTAATTGGCTTATATTGCTTGCTGCTATTCAGTGTTAAATAAATATAATAAAAAACAGTTTATATTTGATATACGGTAGTTGTGTGTTCTGGCGTGGGAGATGGCCTTGAAGAAAACTGAGTTTTAAATGTCTTATTTCACCTTCAGCACTTATTGAAGGTCTTAATGTCTTGCCAGCTAAACAATAGAAGGGCCAAGGGGGCACCATTATTGGGCTGTGCTTGGGGCATCAGCTGGCCGTAATCCGGCCCTGCCAACAACACCCCCTCCCTCTCACAGCTGGCACAGAAAGAACCCCGCTGGCTGCTCTCCAATGTGGGGAAAGTGACCTCAGAGAGGGGGGAAAGGAGGCGTTCTGGTGGGTGGGTAGGAAAGGAAACTTCCCTCCCCATCCAAAATGCTCCAGCTAGAGTTCCTTGCCTCCCTCTCTGAAATGCAGGGCAGGAGGAGTCACCTCTCCACACTGTAGTTCATACATTATCCCCCAGTCTTGTGGGGATAATACTGCTGAGCTGCCTTTATGTGGCTGTTGTAAAGATGATGGGGATGAAGTATGTGAAGTGCTTTGAATATTCTCATTGGAAGGATAGGTGATTGTAATATCAGTCCAGCAATTAGCCAACTTAGACAAACCCTTGTTAAAGAGATGTGGCATCCAATAGACATGGAACAAGAGTTTTTGCTGAATGACGTAACCTGAGATCCATTGACACTTCAGCTACAGATGCTAAAATGGCAATCCATTGATTAGGCAAAATGGGACATTCCTGCTTAAGACCCTGTGTATAATATTTATTCACCGATTATTATTTATAAACATGGATCATGGGTTGATATTGTTGGGAATGAACAGTCAAAACCTCAAGCCATGCATATGCATGATGTAATTGGGACCACAGAGTCTCTGCATCCTAGAGCAGAGACTCTGTGGACATTACCCAGACCTCCTGGTGCAGGATATGGGCGTAACCAGTCGCCTTCTCTTCCTGCCCCGGGAAAACAGTCTGAGCCATGAAATTATAGGAACAACATTGTTGGAGTTTCTATGAACTGAGTATGCGAGTTGGGAGATTTGTAATCCTGTCTGCGTGCTAGCAGAGGCCTGAAATTCCACACACAGATTTTCCAGATTTCACCTCCCCCCATGCAGCATGCAGCGTATTGTGCCAGTTTCTCCAGCCCAGTCTGCCCTGTTATCAGACTGCTTCCAGCTTCCCCGTTGCAGATTAATCTATGGAGTCAGGAAACACTCTGGAACACCACAGGTCTAATTCTACCTGTTTATTCACTTAGCAAGTAAAGTTCTACAGAGTATACATTTAGTGGAAGACCGACAACCTGCGTGCGTGGGTTCAATGCTAAGGGGGTAGCGAGTCCTGGGGCGGGCCTTCTCCAAGGTCCCCAGCGCCTCACCTTAGCCCGGAACAAAGGGATAACTTATAGCCACAAAAGTATCTTTTAGAAACAAGTTTATTTACAAAATTACCTTCACAAACTCAGACCCACGCCAGCAATACAGCTTATCAGTACGGTACAAAGTAGCAAGCAAAAGTCTCAAGGACAACGTGATTTCAGGGCTCTCAGCTAGTTAGTTTAGCTCGGGTCCCGGCAGAGGCCCGGTCAACCGCCTGCTGCTAGCTGGGTCCCCGGCGGAGGCCCGGTCTACCCAAGCGGCTAGCTGGGTTCCCGGCGGAGGCCCGGTCTACCCAAGCGGCTAGCTGGGTTCCCGGCGGAGGCCCGGTCTACCCAAGCGGCTTGTGAGTGATTTCAGCTTGCTGGAGCGCGCCGGATTCTGTTACCTGGGGTTGCTGATCCTTCGTTCCCTTACCCCAGGCATGGGCAAGATTGCTGATCAGGTCCAACGACAAAGTTCCCTTGTGCAGGGTGTTTTATACCTTGGTGTTTCAGGTAGCCCTTCCCTCCGTGATCAGGTGGGTTGACACCCTCCCTGAGGGGCGGCCTTTTGGGTCAGGTGGGGTGACGCCTTCCCCCCGTGGGATGGGGTCCCTTTGAAGCCACTTGCTTAATGGTCCCATCCTATGGTGTTGAGTGGCCATTTCTTATGTAGATGGGGCTGATATGCAAGAGGATTGACAAACCTGGTGATGCTTCCTGCCTTCCCCCCTGGGGAGATTCTATGTAGATGTTGTTTGTCCCCTTTGGCATCTGTGGAGACTGGCTGTTTCCCCCCTCCTTGGTGAGTGTGTGTGTGTCAGGCAGGGGGCTTAGGTTGGCTTTCTCCACACATTTCCTAGTTACAGTCGATGTGCAGAGTATAAATGCATAGCAAGCATTACAGCAAGCAGTGGAGTAAGTTGAGCTTCACTCCACCTCAGCAAAGACGTTACATTGTTGCAGTAACAAAGTCCAGCAAGAAGAACAAGAAGAAGAGAGAAAGCAGTCCAGCTTCTCTCTAAGATGGCTTCAGACAGAAAAACAAGTTAGCACGTAATCAGAACATACAAACCATGTGACTAGCTCATATTGCTCTCACAGTCTAGCTTCCCATGCGAACAACACGGGAATCCAGAAAGACATAACAAACCTGTTTACAGCCATTCTGTCCCTTCCATGTGTAAACAGTGTGCTGCAGCTGGTGAAGTGATACATATCACAACATCCCCCCACAAGCTGAGTACATATTGTTTCACATTTGCTCAATGAGGCCTAGCGCCGTCATTAGCTTCCTGTGTCTTACTACAGGCAATGGTTTTGTGAAAAGATCTGCCACCATGTCTCCTGTTGCACAGTATTTGAGTGTTACCCACCCTTTCTGCACACAGTCCTTTACATGAGAGTAACGAACATCAATGTGCTTGGTTCTTGGCCTACATTTTTCATTTTGTGCCATGCTTATGCAAGCCTGGTTGTCTTCAAAAATTGTAACAGCCTTGTCTACTGGTATTTGCAAATCAGTAAACAGTTGTTTGAACCATTCAATCTCATTGCATGCTTGAGATAAACTGATGAATTCAGATTCACTAGATATAGCCACACAAGATTGTTTTCGTGTATACCAGTCAATCAGACTTTCATTATACATGATCACAGTCCCACTTGTGGACTTTCTATCTGTAGCAGACCCCCAATCAGCATCAGTGTACACACAAAAACCTCCCTCTGTGTGTGATGACAATTTCAGTTTGCAATTCATGGAACCTTTTAAATACCTTAACACACGTTTCACAGCTAGCCAATCATACATAGAAGGATTTTGCATTTTCCTGCTAAGTATGTTCACAGCATTGCTGATGTCTGGCCTACTCACATTTGCCAAATATAGCAGGCTTCCAATAACACTTTGATATTTCCCAATATCCTCAAATTCAGTGTTATCTGTGTGTTTTTGATATTCAAGAGTCATTGGAGTGGTAACTGGGTTACAATTCTCCAATCCATGAATTTCCAGCAATTTCTGAATTTTCCCACTTTGTTCAACCAAGAAAGAACCTTCCTCATCCTGGGATAATTGCATTCTAAGATAGTGTTGTACCAAACCTAGATCTTTCAGTTCAAAGTGTGCTTGCAATTCTTTTGCAATTTTGTCTTTTTGACTTACTGATTCTGTTATCAGCAATATATCATCAACAAAGACTAGCAAATACACCCAATGTCCCAATTCTGTGTGACATGTGTACAGACAGTGATCAGCCTTGCTTTGTTTGAATCCCAAACTAATCAAAACTCTGTCTAATTTTTGGTTCCAGCATCTTGCTGCTTGCTTCAGCCCATATATGGATTTGTGCAAATGATATACAAGACCAGGATTTTCTACAAAACCTTTTGGTTGCACCATGTAGATTTCCTCTTGTAAATCACCATATAGGAAAGCAGTTTTTACATCAAAATGAAATGCCATCATTTTTCTTTGTGCTGCCAATTTCAACAACAATCTTACAGTTGCATACCTTGTTGTTGGTGCAAACATGGAATCAAAATCTATCCCATGTTTTTGTGCAAACCCTCTTGCCACGAGTCTTGCCCTGTACCTTTCCACCTGCCCCTGGTGATTCATTTTCACCTTGTACACCCATTTACAGGTGATGGCCTTTCGCCCTACAGGTAAAGATACCAGACTCCATGTTTTGTTAACATGCATTGCATTGATTTCATCCTGCATGGCTTCAAACCAATCATTTCTCACTATTGGTTCCATGCTTTGGATTTCCTCAAAACTTTGAGGTTCTAAAGCTATTTTGAGAGCTTTATGTACAACAGTTTTGCCACTTTGGAATTCATCCTGATATCTAACAGGCAGGAACGGTGCAGGGCTGTTTGGCGCCCTAGGCCAAATTATATTTAGCGCCCCCCCTCCCGTGCCGGGGGGGGCTCCGGAGCAAAGCAGCCCTGTTCTGCAACCCCCCCCCGCGCCGCCACCACCACCTACCTCCCCCCCCCCCGCTGCTGGCGGCTGGCTGCTGCTGCTGCCGCCGCCTCCTCCTCCGATGCGACGGGACCCCCGCGCTTTTTTTTTTGCCGGGGAAACCAGGGCAACAGGGCTGTTTAAGCCCTGTTGCCCTGGTTCCTCCCGCCAAAACAATGCCGGCGGGGCTCCGGAAACGACACGAAGGTAGGTAGGTAGGTGGCGGGCGGGCTGGCGCGCGCGCCCGCGTGGGGGGGGGCAGTTGCGGCGGCAGCGGCGGGTGGGGAGGCGCGGCAGAGGCGGCAGGCGGGGCAGGAGCGCGCCGGCGGCGAGGAAGGAGCGCAGCGTTTCTGCGCCCTCTTCCGCCACGCGCCCTAGGCAGCCGCCTGGGTCTGCCTAGCGGTAGCGCCGGCCCTGCTAACAGGAGTTTTACGTTCTCGGGTTGAACGCCTTAGAGATTGTTCACCTCCCTCCTGTTCCCCAGATATCTGCTCAGTGGCCTGTTCTGTTTCAGAAATTTCTAGCTGTGTCCCAGCCATTGAATGCATTGGCAATTCCACCAGCTGTTTCTTTTCATGTATTTGCTCATGGAAAATCACATCTCTGCTTAAAATTACCTTTCTGTGTTGTGGTGACCACAGCCTGTATCCTTTTGTTTGTCCATCATACCCCAGCAGAAAACATTCAAAGCTTTTAGCCTGTATTTGAACAAAACATTTGCACCCAAAAATCCGCACGTGTGCTATCTTTGGCTTCCTCCCATGAAACATTTCATATGGAGTTTTCCCAGTTGTGGTGTTAGGTAATCTGTTCAGCAAATAGTTAGCATTTGAAAGTGCATCCCCTCAGAAATGGTTTTTCAACTGTGAGTCAGCTAATTGAGCCCTCATCATTTCTTGGAGTGTTCTGTTGCGTCTTTCAGCTACACCATTTTGAAACGGTGAGTTTGGGGCTGTGATGTTGTGCCCAATGCCCTCACTTTCCAAGAATTTCTTGAATTTTGTACTCATGTACACTCCCCCACCATCTGTGAGCAATTCACCTATGGGGTATTGTTTGAACCTGTTACCAGCCCATTTCACAAATGATTCAAATCTCTCTCGAACCTGAGATTTATGCTGCAAAAGATAAACAAATCCAAATCTAGAAAAATCATCAATGATAGTCATATAGTACTTATTTCCCCCATAGCTTTCCTCAAATGGCCCAGCAACATCAGAGTGTACCAGCTCAAATATTCTTGTGCTCACTCTATCACTGTGTTTCTGAATGTTAGTCCTATGTGACTTAGCCTGACTGCATACTTCACATTCCACATAATTAGAGCAAGGTTTCATTTTCATGCCCTCACACAGACCCGGCATCTTCTCAATGCTCCTGTAATTAGCATGCGTAAAACGTTTGTGGAATAAATGTATACAATTATCATGAGGCTTACAATGTGCATATCTCACACTCTCATCATGTGTTACAAATGGATTTATAACATACAGAGAATTCTGCAAATCACCTTTTGCACAGACTGTCCCTTCACATGAAATCACACATGTGCTGTCTGTAAAACACATTTCATAGCCATTTTGAGCTAATTGGGAAATACTTATCAGATTTGTGTCCAGTTCCGGAACAAGCAATGCCCTTTGTTGACCCAAAGTAGTAAATTCAATTGTTCCTGCTGCTGAAACATTTATACGTTTCCCGTCAGCTAATTCCACGTGCTGACCTGGACATCCATCCAGGTCAGCAGGTCATCTTCTTCCAGGTCAGCAGGTCATCTTCTTCCAGAGATTGAAATACATTCCTGGAGTTAGTCATGTGATGAGAAGCTCCAGAGTCCAAAACCCAAACAACATTAGAAACCCCCACCCGTGCAATCAAACTTTTGCCCGTTTTAACTGCCTCCTCAGGTGTGCTTGTAGTTTCCTGTTTGTTTCTTTTCTTTCTCTGTTTGATCTTACATTGCTTTTTCAGATGATTTGTAGATCCGCAAGTGAAGCATTTTTTCACTTTTAAAGCAGTGGCTTGGGTTACTCCCTGCTTGTTATTTGCAGCTTGGCTGTTTGCCACATCAGCCTGGCTCTCTGCAAACTTACAGGCCAGAGTTGTTTCGCTTTGCTTGCTGCTTTTCCTTTCTGCTATCTCCACAAGCCATTTCTCCAGCTTGAAGCAGAAAAAGCTGCACTTTGTAAATTCCACAAAGATTAAGCTTGGTCACCCACTGCTTCTGGATCCTGTGTTACTACAGACCAGAGTCCCGCATGGGTTAAATAATGCTGCATCTGGAAATTCCACAGCACATAGTTCGACCCAGACAGTTTTTCCACAATTTGTGGATTCAGGGATTGTGCAGCCGCCATTTCTGTGACCGGGGGATTCTCTTCCTCCTCCCCAACAGAAATTTCAGCCTCGCTTTCTCCCTCCAAGCTATCGGCCTTGGAACTTGCTTGCAAGCTGTCTATGTCAGCCGACAGATATCTCCCCCTTTCTTCCCCCTTATCGGTTGAAGGACCAGGAGATATTTCTTCTTTGATGTCTTCCTCCTCTGCCATTAATCACTGCAATCACCAGAGTCGAAGCTGTTGCCAAACATGTCCCTGGCGCTGGTTCTGGTACTGGTACCGACCTGGTTCTGGTCCGGTCCAATCTGGTTCTGGTTCTGGTTCCGAACTGGTTCTGGTTCTGGTCCAATCTGGGCCCATAACCCTGTTGGAGTTTCTATGAACTGAATATGCGAGTTGGGAGATTTATAATCCTGTCTGCGTGCTAGCAGAGGCCTGAAATTCCACACACAGATCTTCCAGATTTCACCTCCCCCCGCGCAGCGTGCAGCATGTTGTGCCAGTTTCTCCAGCCCAGTCTGCCCTGTTATCAGACTGCTTCCAGCTTCCCCGTTGCAGATTAATCCATGGAGTCAGGAAACACTCTGGAACACCACAGGTCTAATTCTACCTGTTTATTCACTTAGCAAGTAAAGTTCTACAGAGTATACATTTCCTAGTTACAGTCGATGTGCAGAGTATAAATAAATAGCAAGCATTACATCCAGTGGAGTAAGTTGAGCTTCACTCCACCTCAGCAAAGATGTTACATTGTTGCAGTAACAAAGTCCAGCAAGAAGAACAAGAAGAAGAGAGAAAGCAGTCCAGCTTCTCTCTAAGATGGCTTCAGACAGAAAAACAAGTTAGCACGTAATCAGAACATACAAACCATGTGACTAGCTCATATTGCTCTCACAGTCTAGCTTCCCATGCGAACAACACGGGAATCCAGAAAGACATAACAAACCTGTTTACAGCCATTCTGTCCCTTCCATGTGTAAACAGTGTGCTGCAGCTGGTGAAGTGATACCGTACATATCACAACAAACATGTCTGAAGATGTAGCCGAGTTGCAGTTCTGAACTTTTCCCAAGTTCAGAACAGGTCGACTACTATATGATTCCTGCACAACTGTAAATACATTCTTAAGCCTGCCTGTATCCAATCTGCAAGATCTGAGTGAGTAAACTCTGTTTTTAACCTCCAAAAGACTGTTTGTCTTATTGGTAGTGTAAGGGGGAAACCAGGTGAAGATCCAGCCTGTCCAAAAGGGACAGTCTGTATCAACTAAATGCACAGCCCTGCTTTAACCAGCAGCTCCGCATGCATACGTTTTTTCGCCTGTAGTTGGGTATACTCTGCTGTGTTTGCAAAAGCAAGAGGGGAGAGATAATATATCACAATATCCTCTCCCAGGTCTTTTGGCAATCCCCAACAGATATAACTGATCTGTGTCAGTAAGTGCTTCCAATAGTCAAGGAGTCTCTGAAGCTGTAAAAGCAGCAGGGCCAAACCTAGATTCTAACAAATCATAGAATCATAGAAAAGTAGAGTTGGAAGGGGCCTATAAGGCCATTGAGTCCAACCCCCTGCGCAACACAGGTATCCCAGTCAAAGCAGCCCTGACAGATGGCCGTCCAGCTGCACCTTGAATGCCTCCAGAGTGGGAGAGCCCACCACCTCCTTAGGTAGTTGGTTCCATTGTCTTATTTTCTAACTAACAGTCAGGAAATTTTTCCTGATGTCTAGGCGGAATCTGGGTTCCTGTAACTTGAGCCCATTATTCTGTGTCCTGCAAACTGGGATGATCAAGAAGAGATCCTGGCCCTCCTCTGTGTGACAACCTTTCAAGTACTTGAAGAGCACTATCATATCTCCCCTCAGTCTCCTCTTCTGAAGGCTAAACACGCTCAGTTCTTTCAGTCTCTCCTCATAGGGCCTCGTTTCCAGTCCCTTTATCATCTTTGTTGCCCTCCTCTGAACCCTCTCCAGTTTGTCTACATCCTTCTTAAAGTGTGGTGCCCAGAAAAAGTTATACCATTCAGTGAAGAATTCAGGGTTTTGTCTGCCCCTTGGCCATTCAGAGTTGATGTGTGAGTTTTTTTAGCGATAACCACAAACCATAAATTTTGATACCATTAGTCTATAGTGAAGTAATCTCAGTCTTTCGGATATTTTGCTATAACTAATCTGGGTGCAGTTAGCATAAAAGGAATCAGTTCCCTGGATGCTGCATTTTAATCTTGTTCATCATATATATGTTCAATAAAGGAACATAGGTTGGCAGGGGCCTCAGCCTAGCCTCGCAGGCATGGCTACACCCCAAGAGCACTGCATTGGTATAAAGCCTGTCTACCACACACGGGTGCTTTTTCAGATCAGGGTGCAGCACCTGCAATTTCTATTAGCAAAAAAGAAACCATTCACTCCAACAAGATGTTTTTTTTGGTAATCTGATAGTTAGGGAACTATCGGTTGGGGAATGATGGTTAAAGTATAGACCTGTGGCTCACGCTGGCTCAGTTTGTCTGAGCGTGGAAAGGTAAGCAGGGTCAGGCCTGGTTATTACTTGGATGGGAGACCCCTCCTCTAGTTTCCTGCATTGAGCAGGGGGTTGGACTCGATGGCCTTGCAGGCCCCTTCCAACTCTATGATCTATGGAATCTATGAAAGCCCCTCTGTCCCACACACGAAAGTCTTGATCTACATCAGCAATCCCCACAGCCTGCAAGTTGGATTAAAAAAACCTCATCCCATTGGAGATGCGTGTGTGTGTGTGAGAGGGGGGGTGCATGAGAGGGGCCCCCACCTTTTTCTTTGGCCCCACCCACTGATGGCATGTGGCCCTCATAAGATCAGGAATGCAGCCCTCAGGCTGAAAAAGTTTCCTCATCCCTGGTGTAAGGGCTCTAGTATCTTGTTCCTGAATGGTTTTGTGGTGTATCTTGATCCAGTGGCCTGCACTCCTTGAAGCCTCTCTCTCTCTCTCAACTGCGCTTCAATCAGGTACAGTACTTTCTTTTATTATCACAAAAGTCTATTGGTATAGTCCCTTATTTACTCCTCTGTATAAAAAAGTGGGAGTGCCCCAACCTCTGATTTTAGTCAGAATAATAAGAGAGCCTTTAAATTTCAATTTGCAAACTGTTGTTCTACCTATGCTGTGAACTGCAAAATTGGATCAAGTTATACCAGCTTTCCCACAGCTGGGAGACTGCCAGCCTCCCCCAACCCCAAGAAACCTGCCACCAGTTTGTGCCATCCAAAGGTTGAGGGCCTACCAAAGAAATCAGTAAATTTAACTCTTCTTCTGACCACATTTCTGAGATGGCAGAGCAGGCATTCCTGATAATCACCTGAATCTCTCCAGTTTGGTGATACTGAGCAGTATTTGGTGATCCTGAACTGAAATGTGAAATAGACAAATAAAGGAATGAATGCAGCAACAACTTTTCTGGTATATTTTATTTAGCATAATTCTAGAGAGCCTTTTAAAGCAAGCAAGGCAACAGAGGAATGTCAATCATTTCATAAATAAATACACCAGTAGTTGCACCCGTTATCACTTTCAAGAGGACATAGTGGCATACTGGAATTAAGAGAGCATGTCCAATATGGGCTTCTGTGGCACAGCAAGATACATATGTGTGAGAGAGAAAGACACACACAGAGAGAGAGAGAGAGAGAGAGAGAGAGAGACTGCCCATGCATTTCCCCCCTTATGCTTAAATTCCCTGGAACATTTTATTCTGCTTTTCATCTTCATGTGAGACCGACCATGCATCAGTGCATCACATCAGCCATATTCTGTAGTGCACCAGAGATGGCCTTCTAAATGCAGGCTGTCTCCTTCCTGTGAAACAACTCACAGGAAACAGCTTGGGGTTTTGTCTGAAAACAAGAAGAACACTTTGATGGTCCTTGTCTCACACACAATTATGGCTATTATTATTCTTCACCTCCCCGCTCAAAATTCTGCATCAAGGACGCCACATTTTAGTAACAGTGAAGAACACAAGAAGCCAGAATAACATTCAGTGAACCATATATACAGGCCTGTGGCTCACGCTGGCTCAGCTTGTCTGAGTGTGGAAAGCTAAGCAGGGTCAGGCCTGGTTGTTACTTGGATGGGAGACCCCTCCTCTAGTTTCCTGCATTGAGCAGGGGGTTGGACTCAATGGCCTTGTAGGCCCCTTCCAACTCTATAATCTATGAATCTATGTAAGACATGTGCAATTTTATTATCCTGATTTTCCTGGAAGGGCTTGTTGTCATTTAATACTAAATGCACCATGTAAACCAGACAAAATGTGACTAGATAATACCTGCAAGATGTGTCTCAAGCGAGAATCCGCTGTGTGTCATGTTTGAATTCCTGCTATATGTGCTTATGGCTGAGAGGAAGAGAGAGTGAGCTGGATAGTATAAGGGACAGGCAAAGCACTTTTACCAAAGGAAGAACTCTCCTATTTGTATAAACATTCTAGTCCTGATGGTAAAGGTTTTTTCGAGAAAACGCGGCACTTGCGGAGCTCAAACGATGCTGGATTTCACTGTCGATGTTAGCTGTAACAGAAGATAGCTGCCAAGATAGAGAAGAAAATGATCGACATTTTCCAGTATTGTCCCGCCAAGCTGGATAGATGGCATCACCAAAGGGTTAGCTTGCACTTGCTGATGAAGCACTTTGGTTTTTTTGATGTTAAGTGAGAGACCAAGTTTTTCGTATGCTTCTGCAAAAGCATTTAGGATAGTTTGGAGATCATCCTCTGAATGTGCGGAGACCACATTATCATCAGCATACTGAAGTTCCACAACGGAGGTTGTAATTACCTTACTTTTTGCTTTCAGCCTGCTGAGATTAAAAAGCTTTCCATCTGTTCGATATATGACACCAGTGGGAAGTTTCCCCTCGACAAGATGTAAAATCATGGCGATGAAAATAGCAAATAATGTTGGGGCAATAACACATCCCTATTTAACACCTGATCCCACTTTAAATGGAGCACCATGAGAGCCGTTGTTGTCCAAAACCGTTGCCGTCATGTTGTCATGGAGAAGTTGCAAGGTATTCACAAATTTATTGGGGCATCCAATTTTCATAAGGATAGTCCAGAGAGCTGTTCGGTCTACAGTATCAAAGGTCTTCGCCAGATCAATAAATGCCATATAAAGGGGTTGATTTTCTTGGAGCTGACGTGCAGTAAAAATCATGTCTACTGTCCCTCTAGAGGGGCGGAAACCATACTGAGTTTCAGGGAGGATCTCTTCTGAAATAGATAGAAGAGGGTTTGCGAGAATCCTAGCAAATATTTTACCTGCGGTAGCTAAGAGGGAAATACCCCAACAGTTTCCACAGTCTGTTCTATCACCCTTCTTAAAGAGGGTGATAATTATGGCATCCCTGAAGTCTTCTGGGATCTCTTCTCTTATCCAGATTTTTTCGATGAGTTTATGAAGATGTTGTACAAGTTCGGGGGCCCCCTTCTTTAAAGATTTCAGCAGGAATCCCATCTGGTCCACTAGCTTTGTTATTCTTCATTTGATTAATGGCTTTTTTTTACTTCATAGAGTGTTCGAGGATCGGGATATTTGCAAGAAGACCAAAACACTGGTTTATGAAGCCATTGTATTGCCAACTTTATTGTATGCCTGCGAAACATGGACTATCTATAAACGTCACTTCCACCTCCTTGAAAGATTTCATCAACGTCACCTCCGGAAAATCCTGCGAATTACTTGGGAAGATAGGCGAACAAATGTCAGTGTACTGGAAGAAGCAAAGACTACTAGCGTTGAAAAAATGATCCTTCAACGCCAACTTCAGTGGACCGGTCATGTTGTTCGAATGCCTGACTGCCGTCTCCCAAAGCAGTTACTTTATTCCCAACTCAAGGATGGAAAGTGGAATATCGGTGATCAATATAAGAGGTTTAAAGATGTTCATAAGGCTAATCTAAAAAAATGCAATATAAACATCGAAAACTGGGAAGCTCTGGCTCATGAACGATCTAAATGGAGGTTGGCCTTTCACAAAGGTTCTATGGACTTTGAAGAAGCCCGAGTGCAAGGTGAAAGGGAGAAACGTGCTAAGCGAAAAGCACGTCAAATGAATCCTTTACAGGACCATCTTCCATCTGGTAAGCTGTGTCCTCACTGAGGGAAGCTGTGTGGATCTAGAATTGGCCTCCACAGTCACTTATGGACCCATCGCTAGAGTCTACACAATTTTCTTTAAAATTTCCTCCTTTTAAAATCTCCTTTTTGTAAATTTTGATCCTGGAAGACAATCTTACTCAGTCACGAGTGATCGCCCGATGATGATTGTAAAGGTTAAAGGCACCACACTGATGGGGACTGAGAGTTCTAATGGGCTCTTAGCATGAGGTCCTGATGACCCAAAATTCTGTACAGGGACAGGACCAGCAAGAAGCAATTGTGCTGGATTATCACAGATAACAGAGCAAGAAACCAAAGATGTGTTCCTGAGCATTTATGTGGAAGAAAGTACCACTGAAATAAATGGAGCTTACACCCAAGGAAATGTGTTTAGGGTAGAGTTTAAATTATTGCAAGCTTTACATTAAATATCAGCAAACTCCAGAAAAGTCTCCATAGTCATCTGTAGCAGAATTGAACAAAAAGTACCATAGCACTTCAAGGACAGCAACCAAGGGTTGGGGGATGGGGATGGGGAGTGGCTGTTATCTACTGGGGGTCCTTACCAGACTCCCCCTCCGGGAGACCAAGTTTATTGAGTGCATGTACTGGAGGCTGGGTCCAAAGGGCAGTCTGGGGATTCTGCTCGTGTACCGTCCACCCCGCTGCATGACAGACTCCCTGGCTGAGGTGCTAGAGGTGATCTCTGATGTGCGTGTGCAGTCCCCCAGGCTAGTGGTGCTGGGGGACTTCAACAGTCCATTCGACGGCTGCCCTCATACGGGCACCTCGGGACTTCAGGGAAACCATGGCTTCCTGGAAGCTGCACCCTATATTAACTGGACCTACCCATGTAGCCGGTCAGGCACCAGACTTTTTGTTTCCGGAAAGGGGGGCAATGATCTGGAAATCAGGGGTATATCCACCACCCCCTTGTCATGGTCAGATCACTATCTGGTAGGGTTGGATTTCTCGGTACCACAACCCCTCTGCAGGGGTGAAGGACCTATTAGGATGGTCCGCCCCAGGCGTCTTATGGATCTGGATGGATTCCTGAACACACTTGGGGAACTGGAGCATGCAAACGGTAGCTCAGTCGAGACCCTGGTGGATGACTGGAATGCTGCACTCACCAGGGCATTAGACCGAGTGGCCCCGAAGCTCCCTCTTCACCTGAACAGAGCTCGCACGGCACCTTGGTTCACTCCATCGCTGCGAGCTCTGAAGCAGGAGGTAAGAAGGCTAGGGCACCGATGTCGTAAATCCCGTGCAGAAGACAAACACACACAGGTTAGAGCTGAATCTTCAGCCTACCAGGTGGTGGTGAAGGCAGCAAAAAAGAATTCCTATGCTGCCTCCATCGCGTCTGTGGAGTGCTGCCCCAGGAGGCTGTTCCAAGTGGTTCGGAGCCTGGTTGGTCCAGTTGCTCCGGATCCGATGGAACAATCTAAAGCCTTCTGTGAGGGCTTTAGCAAAGCACTTCGCAGATAAAATTGATCGGATTAGGAGTGGGATTTCGTGCAGTCGTGGATACAGGAAGCGAGCAGGAGGAGGCCAATGGTAGACCGGTCTTGTGGGATCGGTTCCAGCCTCTTTCTTCTGATGAAGTGGACAAGGTGCTTTCATCTGCCGACCACCTGCTTGCTTGATCCTTGCCCATCCTGGCTCGTTATGAGCTGCAGGGAGAGAATGGGTGAAGGGATCAGGGCGGTGGTTAATGCCTCCCTCGATGAGGGAGTGATACCATCAGCCCTTAAGGAGGCAGCAGTAAGACCACTTTTAAAGAAGCCCTCCTTGAATCCCCAAGATTTGAACAACTTCCGCCCAGTCTCCAATTTGCCATTTCTGGGCAAGGTGTAGGTGATCGAGTGGGTGGTGGGGGCTCAGTTGAAGGCACACTTGGATGAAGCCGATTATTTAGATCCATGCCAGTTGGGCTTCAAGCCTGGACATGGGACGGAAACAGCCTTGGTCGCCTTGGTGGATGATATGAGGAGGGCCTTGGATAGGGGCGAATGCTCCTTCCTAGTCCTCCTCGATCTCTCAGCGGCTTTTGATACCGCTGACCACGGTATCCTCCTGGACCGCCTGGAGGGGTTGGGCGTGGGAGGCACTGTATTGCAGTGGTTCCGGTCCTTCCTCTCTGGAAGGTCTCAGAGGGTAGTTCTTGGGGAGGAGATTTTGGACCCTCAGGCTGCTCACTTGTGGAGTGCCGCACCCCGCAGGGTTCCATCTTCTCCCTGATGCTATTTAACATCTACCTAAAGCCACTGGGGGCTATCATCAGGAGGTTTGGGGTGCGTTGTCATCAATATGCGGATGACACACAGCTCTACCTCTCCTTCAGGTCCTCACCAAGGTTGGCCATTGAGACCCTGTCCAAGTGCCTGGAGGCAGTGGGTGGCTGGATGGGAAGGAACATGTTGAAACTGAACCCCGACAAGACCAAGGTACTTCTGGTGGGAGACAAGGGGAGATTAGGGGATGTTGACCTGGTGCTGAATGGGGTACATCTACCCCTGAAGGACCAGGTCCGCAGCTTGGGGGTCATTCTAGACTCCCAGCTGTCCATGGAGGATCAGGTGTCAGCTGTGAGCCGGGCAGCGCTGTATCAACTCCATCTGATACGGCAGCTGCGCCCCTACCTTCCTAATCACCTGCTCCCATCAGTGGTTCATGCCTTGGTCTCCTCTCGCCTAGACTACTGTAATGCGCTCTACGTGGGGCTACCCTGAAAGACGGTTCGGAAGCTACAGCTGGTACAGAACGCGGCGGCTCGCCTGGTTAAAGGCAGCCGCCAGCATGATCACATCACTCCAGTGCTTAAGGAGTTGCACTGGCTACCAGTTGCTTGCTGAGCTGAATTCAAGGTGTTGGCGTTGACCTTTAACACCCTATACGGCTCCGGCCCAGTTTATCTCAAGGAGTGCCTCCAGCAACATCAAGTAGGCCACTCAACAAGATCTGCCACGGAAGGCCTTCTCCTTGTCCCATCAGCCAGAGCAGCCAGGCTGGTGGGGACTAGGAAGAGGGCCTTTTCTGTGGCGGCCCCCAAGTTATGGAACTCCCTCCCTAGTGACCTTCACCATGCCCCCTCTATAATGAGCTTCCACCACGCATTAAGAACGTGGTATTTCAGGCGGAAATATGGGATGGGTTAGGGTTTTTTTAAAAAAAAATCTATACTGTTTTAATTGTTATGTTGTGTTATTATTGCATTGTTTTAATTGTACATTGCCCAGGGTGGCCGGCCAGATGGGCGATTCATAAATGTAATAATAAATAAATAAATAAATAAATAAATTGACTGCAACACTAGGAAGGGTTGATGGCAGCGGAGAGAGCATCAACCAGCACCAGCATCAGGGACGGAGTGGTGGTGGCAAATACCAAGCAGCCCATGGGGGAAACTTGGCTCCACCCCTGACTGTTTGTGTTTCTGCCATAGTTCAAGCAAGGGGTGGTGCCCTGTCCTTTCATGGTGGTGACAGCAGAGGCTGAGATGAAGAGCTACATGGTAATATGGCAGTGGGAGGCTCTTTCCCTTCCTTTGCTGCTCTGCAGTGTGAACAGAGGCTGGACCTGCTGGGCTCCCCAGTCCACTTTCATAACAGCAAGAACAGCTGCCAGTGGAGGGTGGAAGAGAAAGTCTCCTCTGCCCAAGGCCAGCCTGGCTGAGCCTGTGCCTCCTGCTTGGTGCTTGAATGCATCTAAGCTTCAACAAGGTGGTGACAACAACAAGCACTAATTATTTAGAATTGCCTCTCCACACTAGGGGTTGGGGGAGAAGCAGTGATATTCCCCTGTCCATTGGGGGCAGAGTAGGAGGTCTGCGTATTTATTTCAAGGATGTGTGTGTGTGTGTGTGTGTGGGTGTGTGTTTGAGTTTGAGAGAGTGAGAGAAATGAGTCTTTATGTATGCACAGAGTGTGCAGCAACACACTGTATCTTCCTTGGAGTCTCTCTCACTGGGAGCTGGGCTATCCAGTGCCAGCTGTGGTGAGATGAGAGGTTTTGTCCCCAACCACTTTTTCCCATAGGAGTGGATGACAGGATTTATTTCTTTATATAAAACAAAGTAAAGTACAGACTCAGGGCCTCTGTTGGAATAAAGGCTAAATCTGCTCTCTGCCCTAAAGCCTGCTTTTTGGGGGAACAGGCTTTGCCCCTCCCTAAGGAGAACATAAGAAGGGTCATGCTGGATCAGACGAAGGGTCCATCCAGTCCAGCATTCTCTTCACACAGTGGCCAACCAGCTGCTCATGAGATCCCACAAGCAGGACATGAGTACAACAGCACCCTCCCGCCCAAGTTCCCCTGCAACTGATGTATGTAGGGCATACTGCCTCTGATATTGAAGGTAGCATAGAGCCATCAGGACTAGTAGCCATTGATAGCCTTCTTCTTTGTGATTTTGTCCAATCCCCTTTTAAAGCCATCCAAATTGGTGCCCATCGCTACATCTTGTGCAAGTGAATTCCATAGTTTAACTATGCGCTGTGTGAAGAAGTACTTCCTTTTATCTGTCCTGAATCTCCCACCAATCAGCTTCATGGGATGGCCCCGTTGGGTTCTAGTATTATGAGAGAGGGAGAAAAATGTCTCCCTGTCCACTTTCTCCACACCAGGATGTTTTTCAGTTGCATCCCTTCACTTTGTCCCATAGCATGAAATGGCAGCTGTTGAGAATCAAGCTCACCCCAAAATGTATAGCCCTACCCTGGATTTCATTTCATGGTCATGCTCATGTGTGACAAAGATGAGACATAAGACCTGGTTCTTTATTTATTTATCTGATACCCTTTTGTGGGCAGCATCAAGTGCATCTTTTTCTGGAGTGTGAATGTTTGAGCCATAATCTATATATGCGATGTGCAGTTGCTCTTTTTGTGGGCTTTTAAAATTAAACACTAGGTCAACTGCTAGGAGTTGTTGGCCAATCAAATAAGCTACCTGGCTTGGCTGCAGAATAGCCTTCCCTTGGGGGCTTTCGGAAGATAATGAATGATTCTCTCCCAGGCATAACTGAGGTATTGTGAGTCTTCTTGAGTATACAAACTGGCTAAGTGACCCCTGCAGTTTCCCTTTTAACATTTTATTCTATGACTAGACTAATCTTCCCCATGGGCCCCAACTCTTAAGAAGACCCATCCTTACATATCACACATGTTCATCTTTTGCCTTGGCCTCTGGAGAGTGACGGTCCCTCTAGTTTACAGAGATGTTGATTTCTGGTCCTTTTTCTTGGTACATGAGTTCAGACTAAAAAGGAACACAGATAAAAGAAGGAGTTAATAAAATGACAGACAAGGTAACACACTTCTTCTTCATGCCTTTGGTTTACTTTTCCCTGCCCCTGCCAAATCACTTCACAAAGGGTGACGTGAAAGGAGATACAAATTGGAGGAAGGAGACTAGAGGTCAAATTCTCAGAGAGGGCACAGGCTAGAGGAAGGATGGGGAGCCTTTTTCAACCTGGGGGCTGAATTCCAATTGGCATGGGTCTCAGGGGAGGCCTTCTAGCAGCGAGCAGGGCACAGGGTAGGATGAAGGACAGAGTCTGCGGGGAAGAAGCAAAGTGGCCAGGGTCAGATGTAATTTGTACCAATTTGGACATTTCCCCATCAAATATATAAAGCACAGTACAGTTCTATGCATGTCTATTCAGTGCAACAGCCTTCAGGCATACAATGCACAGCTCAGTTGAGGGAACTCTCACAAAATGGCTGCCATGAGGGCTTGCTATTCATACAATGGCTGCCATGGTGGGCATAGCTGGTCACAAAACGCTCATTTCCCAGAAGGCAAATGGTGAGACTAGAAGAAAAGAAGCTTGTCCAAGAACAAGGCAGGGGTGGGGTCTGAGCTCCAAACACAAAACCACTCTTTTGAACCCAAATCAAGATGGTGCTGGAGGGCAGTACTTTGCTTTGTGTCAGCATCCTAGTTAAAAAATAATTAATTAAAATATTAAGAAAGTGAAATCAGGAAGGTGCATGGAGCCTTATGGGCGCCAAGAGAAGTGTCTGCGGGCACACTGAAGCCCACAGGCACCACACTGGAGACCCCAGCTCTAGAGAGTGACCTTCTTACCCTTATCCTCTACCAGCTACCCCTGGAAAAAGCTGCCAACTTTTCTTTGAGGAAATGTGATTTGCAAAAGCTATACTCCCTCCAGAAACACCAACTCCATCTGTGTTCCGCAGATTGTCAGGCGTCCTTTGTTCTGTTGTCCACTTCTTGATGGAATCAGATTTTTTTTTTTTAGAGAATGTCAGAGAATTTTGTTCCACTTGTGCAAATGCGCATGTGCTGTAATGTGCAGTAGCGCATGTGTACATTATTGCTAATGCTAATTAGCACAAGTGCACATTGGTGCAAGTGCAATTTTGTGCAAAACCTCCCAAAAAGTAAAAAAACAGGTCTGCATATCTGAGGAATCTGTGCGACTGAGAAAAAGCTGGTCCGCTGCGGGATCCACAGGCTGGATTCATGGGAATCCATTGAGGATTTCTCCGGCATCCCTGGTGAGAACCACCGAGAAGCTGGGCCCAGGACGATCAACGGCTGTTACTGGCTATAGAGGAAGGGGCAGACCGCCACTCCGCAAGATCAAGGTGACTTTGGGGTCTGAGTGGGCTGCTTAATAAAGCCAGAGAGGTAGACTTGAAAATACACTTTTCTGAGGCCAGACTGACCAATCCCATCAACAAACCAGGTCTCCTAAAGGCCAGAACTGACTGGAGGCAGAAAGAGAGGCATGCCACACTAGTATCACTAGACCTCTCTAGCCTACACTGATAGATCAACTTGTGCATATGTGTTTGCACAACGCGCACACACACACTGGACTTAGTCCTGCCACCTCATCATTCCAAACGATTTGTGCCCAAGTCCTGTGACAGGACAGCTTTTCATTCACTCTATCCAGCTACTTATAAAGTGCTTTAGGGTGCAATCCTATCCATGTTTAGACAGAAAAAAGTCCTACAACTCCCAGCATGCCCCAGCCAGCTAGGGATGCCGAGAGTTGTAGGAGTTTTTTCTGTCTAAACTTGCATAGTATTGCGCCCTTGGACACTGGGCCCATTGGGAGTTCCTTTTTTGCAGATGGGTAAATGAACTAGCAGTGGAGGGCAAACTAGTTCCTGAAGTCCCACACATTACAGAGATTTAGGCAAGGTGCCTTTTTCTGGCAGGCGATGAGCACCTGCCGTTTGATGCCCACCAATATTGGTCAAAGCACAGTACAGGCAGTCCCCGAGTTAAGAATGTCCGACTTACAGACAACCCATACTTAAGAATGGACTTCTGGGTTCCCCGGCACTACGTCATTTACGTAGAGTACAGAGTGTAGTATACTATGCAATTTGCATAATTTACGCAATTTGTGTAAATACCGATTTTAATATATAGAACGCTATGCTGTTCCGACTTACATACAAATTTGACTTAAAGACATTCTTAAGAACAGAACTTGTTCGTAACCTGGGGGCTGCCTAATCAGGTGTAAGGCCTTGGAAGACTGACACTCACAGGTAAAGTGCCAAAAGATGGCCTTCGCTTTCATCCTCCTGGTTATAAATGGACTCTTGATCATGCGGGATCTCTCAAAGAGAGAATGGCATTCATGACATGCTGTGAACCAGTCACAAAGTGGTTAGACCAGCTGTTCACTGTGCACAAGCTGGTTACATTTTCTCCCCTCTTTGCTGTCTCATATTAACATACTGAGATTCCGGGGAAGAGTGTGTGTAATTTCTACCCAGTTCAGCAACCCCCTCTCGATGGTTCTGTTCCCCAGAATTTAATCATGCTCACATCTTCGCCATCACTCTCATCTTGATCGTGCATCTTCTTCAGCTTTTCTTCTTCCTCTTTTCTGTCCTTTTCTGGCATAATGTCATCCAACCAACCCAGGTGATGTAGAGAGAACATGTATTCCATTGCCTTCCGTATACCCACTAGAGCCAGCAGCTAAACAGCCAGAACATAATCTCACAAAATTAGTATGGTGGTGGTGGTGGTGGATGATGATGATGATGATGATGATTGCACTATCAATGCACTTGAGCATTACAGAGGAACAAAATAAAAAACAGGTCCCTGCCCCAAGGAATTTACAACCTAATTCTTGACAAACAGGGAGACAGCAGAATCATGGGAATGAAGGAAGGAAGAGACAAAGCTAAGAAGGGATTAATGTGAGCAAGTACAGTTAGATGTATTTAGGCTTTGTTTCAGTTGGGGATGAGGACTAAGTACTTGAGCCAAAGACTTCATGGAAAAGGTCAGTTTTGAGGAGATATTTGACAAAAGAGAGGTGACACCATGTAGATGTTTGAGGAGGGAATTCCAGGCACAGGGGACAACAAGGTAGAATGGACAGAATCAATTAAAAGAACAGGAGACCTCTGGGTGGTGGAAGGTGGTAGAGATGGAGGAGAGAAGGCCACAGCAGGGAAATATCAGGAAGTTAGGGCAAAAAATAGAGTTCGAGAAATTTAAAAAGTAAGCGTAGGAAGTTTAGGGTGGATGTGGAAGGGACAGGAAGCTACGTAAGCCTACATTAGGGATTTGAGAAGAATCACATGGTCAGAGCAATAAGAGAAGTGAGTGATTTGGATATCAATGAGTTTTGGATATCAATGAGAGGATAGAACTGTGACCATAGGAGGCCAGAGATAAGGTTGCATTAGTCAAAGCAGGAGACGATCAGAACACAAACCAGTTTTAGGCAAGGACTGGGTTTGCACAACACGTTAAACCTCAGTAGGTTTACTGCACAGTAAACCTACTGAGGTTTAAAGTGTTGTGTGAACCCGGGAAGGTTTAGTTAGGGTGGTTAAGGAAAGTCCCTTTAACCACCCTACTAAACCACGGCTTGCAGTAGGATATACTTACCCTACTGAGGTTTAGCGTGTCATCCAAACCCGGACAACACACTAACCCTACCGGCAACCAAAAGGGGCATAGAGCTCCCTGGCCAGAGTGGCAAAAAAATGGATACTGCTCTGGGCACGGGACTCTGGCTGATAATAGCTGGCCAAGTGCCTGAGCAGCACTTACCGCGACTGTCATCAGCGTCCCCGCACGCTGCAGCCGATGTTGGCCGAAAGGACACTGCTTTGGAGGAGGCAGACAGTGGCGGACAGCGGCGACAGTGAGTGGGGCTCAGGGGGAGGGGTGGGTCAGCCAGTGGGGAGCTCGTTGCCCTTCTCAGCGGGAATGCAACCCTGCCAAAAAAGGGCAAGGAGCCTCTCTTACAGTTGCCAAAAAGTGCCGCTTGGGCACTTTTGTGCAGCTGTCATCCCCACTCTTCTCCCCTCAGTGCGCCCGTGGGGTCCCCTGGGATACCGGCTGCAGGACTGAGGGGAGGGGAAGCACCTCCAGACCCCTGCTGTGCCTGACCATTACTCCGGCACAGCTGGGGCCTGCTGGGACTACTTTAAACCCACAGAGGTTTCAGAACCTCTGTGTGTTTAAAGTGATGTGCGAACCCAGCCAAGAAAGAAGAGAAGAAGGGATGGATTTTTGCAATGTTTATAGGGAGAAGTGACACAACTTGGCAACAGATTGAATACATGGAGAAAAAGAGAGGGAGGAACAAAAGATAAAACCAATACCTTATGCCTGGGATAACCGAGCAGAGAAAAACTTGGGAGGAAAGATGAGAAGCTGAGGGTGCAATCCTATGCAGGTTTAGACAGAAAAAAGCCCTACAACTCCTAGCATTCCCCAGCCAGCCATGCTGGGAGTTGTAGGACTTATTTCTGTCTAAACCTGCATAGGATTGTGCCCTGAGTCTTGGACTGAGCTGGAGATGGTGATGATATGTTCAAGTGGCTATATCAGACAAGCAGGTGGAGATGTAGGGCTGGATGGAAAGGGAGAAATCTGTGGTAGAACTTGGATTCATTGGCATATAAGTGGTGCCAGATGCCATAGGATTTGATAAGGTTACCTAAGGATAGTGTGTAGATCACACAACTAAGCGGAATCTCCAGTGGAGAAGGTGGATATATTAGAACAATTAGGGACTGCATAGAGATGTACAAATTACAACTAAAGTAAAATTTCAAAAATATTCAAAGTTTATCAAGATTTAAAATTTAGATTTTGAATTCAAAATGTGATATCACAATTCAAAAAGAAATAAGCCCTCAGTGTTGGGAATTTAACTAATTCTTCAATGTTATTGTAGGTTAGCTAGCAAATACAATAAAATGCATACTCCTTTTTACAACTTTTTTATTATATATACCATCCCTCTCTCTGAATCCTTTATTCCTTGTGTCGTGTTTTAAATTTAAATTGTAAACCTGAAGCCAGGGGCCCTCATGCTACTTATTTTTGTAAGTCACTTGGGAAGCCTTTTTGGCTAAAGGATGAGGTATAAATGTTATAAATAAATAAATAAAACCATTCTATGGCAACTATCAGAGGCTGTCAAATATTCGATTCTGAAATATTTATATATCAAAATATTGATGTAAAATATCAGCTGATGTAAAATACCGACATCCATCTGATTATAAAATATTCAGAGAATATTTATTTATTTATTAATTATGTATTTTGTCTACTCAATAACAAAACATTATATGTAGCAAATATTCCTAAAATAATTGCCATTAAAATTTGCTGGGGATAATTTTTTAGAGAATGTTTCGGGCAAATTCATCTTTGATCCAGTGGGAATGCAGTACATAGTAGAAGAGGGTAGGAGAAGAAACTGGGCAAATTCTCTGATTCTGTGCACAACATGTGAATGAACCACAAGAAACTCATTCTGTTCTAAATAATCTTACCATTAATGGGAAGATAATGGCAGCTGCAGTTGATTTAATGATCCACAGAACAGCTAGGCAGAGTATTTGAATGAAGGTGAAGAGATGCACTTGGCATAGTGGAACATGGCGGAGGTAAATGAAGTCAGGCTGGTGTTTAGCAGGCATCAGCAGGAGCTGGAGTCTGTCTGTCAACTGGGATATGTGAAAGCAAAAGACATATGGAGAACCGTTCTGTATGCAGCAAATACTTCACGGGAGAACAACTGCCTTAGAATGGGATAAACTATATCAATTGTCACAAGTTATCATGCACCCTGATTTTTTTTAATGTTAGAAAACTCGGGGAGCTTGAGATTTGCTAAACATGTTAATTTATCCATCTTTAATAGTTGTGGCCTCTAAAGCAGGTGTAGTGTAGTCATAGAATCATAGAAAAGTAGAGTTGGAAGGGGCCTATAAGGCCATCGAGTCCAACCCCCTGCTCAATGCAGGAATCCAAGTCAAAGCATCCCTGACAGAGGGCTGTCCAGCTGCACCTTGAATGCCTCCAGAGTGGGAGAGCTCACCACCTTCCTAGGTAGTTGGTTCCATTGCCTTATTGTTCTAACAGTCAGGATTTTATACCTGATGTCCAGGCGGAATCTGGGTTCCTGTTACTGGAGCCCATTATTCCATGTCCTGCAAACTGGGATGATCGAGAAGAGATCCTGGCCCTCCTCTTTGTGACAATCCCTTCAAGTACTGGAAGAGTGCGATCATATCTCCCCTCAGTCTCCTCTTCTGAAGGCTAAACATGCCCAGTTCTTTCAGTCTCTCCTCATAGGGCCTTGTTTCTAGTCCCTTTATCATCTTTGTTGCCCTCCTCTGAACCCTCTCCAGTTTGTCTACATCCTTCTTAAAGTGCGGTGCCAAGAACTGGATGCAGTACTCAAGATGAGGCCTAACCAGTGCTGAGTAGAGGGGAACTAGTACTTCACATGATTTGGAAGCTATACTTCAATTAATGCAGCTCAAAATTGTATTTGCCTTCTTTGCAGCCACATCGCATTGCTGGCTCATATTCAGTTTGTGATCTACCACAATTCCAAGATCCTTCTCCCTTGTAGTATTGTTGAGCCAAGTTTCCCCCATTCTGTAACTCTGCATTTGGTTTCCTTTCCCTAGGTGCAGCACTTGGCATTTATCCCTATTAAATTTAATTCTGTTGTTTTCAGCCCAGCGCTCCAGCCTATCGAGATCTCTTTGAATTTTGTTTCTGTCTTCCAGAGTATTAGCTGTTCCACCCAACTTTGTGTCATCTGCAAATTTGATAAGCATTCCCTGCACCTCCTCATCCAAGTCATTGATAAAAATGTTGAATAGCATTGGGCCCAGGACCGAGCCCTGTGGTACCCCACTCGTTACCTCTCCCCAGTTTGAGAAGGTACCATTGATAAGCACTCTTTAAATTCGATTCTGTAGCCAGTTGTGGATCCACCTAATAGTTGTTCCATCTAGCCCACTTTCAGCTAGCTTGCTAAACAGGATATCATGAGGCACTTTGTTGAAAGCTTTGTTGAAGTCCAGATATATTATGTCCTGGGAAGTTACTGATTCAGATCTTGACTCAGCCATAAACTCACTAGGTAGCCTTATTAGTTAAGCCACTGTTAGCTCAGCTTCAGCCCTTCTATCTGCATTATGGGGATGATGACGACAACGATGATTTAAAAATTGGTCTACCTAAAAGGGCGGTTGTAAGGATTACTGAGATTATGTATGTGAAGCACTATAAATTATATTATTTTATCCTGCCAGCAGCCTCTGTTTTAAAGGCACTATTATGGTGATTCTAATGTGTTTGATGGAGGACAAAGGTAATATAAGAAGAGAGCACACAATGACTGGTTTCACACAACACAACAACTTATTGTGGGTTACTACCTACAAGGGTTGTCATGTCATGTGAACCCAGACTGATTTCCCCAGGGTGGCTTGTTCACGGAGAACAAGTCACTCCAACAACCCATGGGCTGTTCTAGAGGTTGTTGTACCCATGATGGGTTGTTGTGTCCTCTGAATCTGGACAACCGACCCCATCGTGGGTACGGGGAATTGGCTATAGAGCCCCATGGCTAGAGTGTCAAAACAACCTTGCCACTCTTGCCATGGGGCTCCCGGGTGGCCGCCAGTGCCAGCTGCCCCCCAAGTGCCCAAACGGCACTTGGGGGGCAGCTGGCACTGGCTTCCCCACCTCCCTGCTGCGATCGCGAGCCATTTCGAGCTTGCTGCAGCATTTTTTCTTTTTACACTTCTTTTTTCGGAAGATCGCAATCCCCCTTTTGACAGGTATGAGC
This sequence comes from Shinisaurus crocodilurus, assembly GCA_021292165.1. NCBI lineage: Eukaryota > Metazoa > Chordata > Lepidosauria > Squamata > Shinisauridae > Shinisaurus > Shinisaurus crocodilurus. The sequence continues at coordinate 101,358,325 of CM037880.1, forward strand.
ACGCTAAGCCACCCTGCAACCACCCACGATAACAACCCACTGTTGGATAGCATGATACGCGAACCAGGTCAATGGAGAGATTTCAAGATCTGGACAGATACCTCCAGTGTAGAAATCGACTGTGCACTTGCGCAGGAATGAACATTAAAAAAAAACAAAAAAAAACTTGCAAACGTATTTGGCCCACTCTCTGGTGTCCTTTCTTCATGATTCTTAGGGAAATAAAGAAAAGAGAAATCCATCCTGAGGCTCAGAAGGAATGAGGGAGAATGGCGGCGGCACTAGCAAGATGGCAAGGAGTGTCAGGGGTTTTTCGCCGCCCTTGCTGGCTGACTCTCTGTTGCTAGGTTTCTAATGTACATGAGTAGTGAGACACATTGCAAAAATTATGCAAAATTCATGGCAGAGCAGTAGAACAGAAGGGAAATTTGTGCAAATTCATGGCAGGGACATTAAGAAAAAAAAAAGTTTGCAAAAGCCTTCCTGCAGGTGCTCTTACTTCAGTGTAAGGGAAGCGCCGAAGTGGAGGACATTGACAAGAGGGGAATAAGAGGAAGGTTGGCTAAATAGTGGACAGGTGGTCTTTCACTCTTGTGCAAGAGCCTGAAAAAAATGTTTTTCAGAAAGCTTGCAAATGTGTTCCCATGTTCATAAGGGCTCAGGAAATTATTTACTTCTTGCGATCTGATCCCTCATCAGCTGGCAACCCCAGCAGACCAACTGCGGAAAGGGTGCTGATGTAGGGAATGAGGAAATGAGGATTTCTGCCGCAAAGCCCCTTGGGATACATGCCGGCAGCGGGCTGGAGGGCTGAGAGGGACCGAGGGAGAAAAAAGCCACAAGAAGCCTCCAAGCCAGAAGGAGTAACGGACAAGCCACCCACCCACCGTGGCTTCTTCCCAACGGTGGTCTAGCGTGATGTGCTAATATGCCCATTGTTTTCCTACTGTTCGATAGGCACCCTACCGATGGACCCAGAGCCCAGTAAAACTCCTTCCCCACAATTTAAACAATGCTTCTGATCTTGTTTTGCACTCACCTGAATACTGCTAAGTGCAGCCACACCCATGTAGAGGAAAATGCCATACAGCACAGGCATTGGGATAAACTAGGGGAAATCAAATCCAAAGTATAAGCACACTGGGATTTCTTTAAAGACTACATTCTATAATGCTTTACTATCCAAGTCAGCTCTAGGCTGATTAGATTCAAAAGAGGACAGGACTCCTGTACCTTTAATAATTGTGTATTACAGGGAGTTTTGGTAGTCTTGCTGATTGGAGCCTGTTTCCTTTTCCCTACCAATGCAAGCCATTTCTTAAATGATAGGAAGTATACAGCTGAAATCAGAGATCCAGGGGAGGGAGTGCATGAGCCAGAGAACAACCCCAAAGGCTGTTTCTCTCCCTGTTCCAGTTCTTTCCAGAAGTATATTGTGCTGAATTTATGGTACTCCAACCGTGCTACTGGAGCACTGAAGGCCACAAAATCGTCTGGGACTTCAGATGAAGGCACCCTTAATGAGAAACGAAGCAGCATCCTTATTTGCTAAATACTTGCTAATATTTGCTTACAATAGCTATAGGCATGAATCGATTACAAAAGATTAAACCTGCTTTCTGTCAAATACTTGATGATCTCTGTGGATGCTAGCTAGTGCAGATATCCTCCATTTCAGGTGGGGAGAAGTGTTTGCCTATGTACACATGGTAAAAGCCTTTGTTACCTTGAGCACCGGTGCCAAGAACACAGACAGTCCTGTGAGGATGAAGACCATCAACCCTGTCACCCGCTGCTCCCTGCAACCAAGAGCACTTTTGGTTAGGCCTTTTTAATTCAGTAGGCAACCACCCCTGCCAGTCCCATCGCATGGATTCATTGAAAAACAGGTACACAGCAGAACAGAAGGTGGACACCAACATCATCATCAGGCGATCACTCGTGACCGAGTAAGATTGTCTTCCAGGATAAAAGGAGGAAATTCTAAATAGGATTGTGTAGACTCTAGCGATGGGTCCGTAAGTGACTGTGGAGGCCAATTCTAGATCCACACAGCTTCCCACAGTGAGGACACAGGTTACCAGATGGAAGATGGTCCTGTGAAGGATTCGTTTGACATGCTTTTCACTTAGCACGTCTCTCCCTTTCACCTTGCACTCGGGCTTCTTCAAAGTCCATGGAACCTTTGTGAAAGGCCAACCTCCAGTTAGATCGTTCATGGGCCAGAGCTTCCCAGTTTTTGATGTTTATATTGCATTTTTTTTAGATTAGCCTTATGAACATCTTTAAACCTCTTATACTGACCACCGATATTCCGCTTTCCATCCTTCAGTTGGGAATAAAATAACTGCTTTGGGAGACGGCAGTCAGGCATTCGAACAACATTACCGGTCCACTGAAGTTGGCGTTGAAGGATCATTTTTTCAACGCCAGTAGTCTTTGTTTCTTCCAGTACACTGACATTTGTTTCCCTATCTTCCCAAGTAATTCGCAGGATTTTCCGGAGGCAACGTTGATGAAATCTTTCAAGGAGGTGGAAATGACGTTTATAGATAGTCCATGTTTCGCAGGCATACAATAAAGTTGGTAATACAATGGCTTCCTAAACCAGTGTTTTGGTCTTCTTACAAATATCCCGATCCTCGAACACTCTGTGTTTCGTTCGAGAAAACGCGGCACTTGCGGAGCTCAAACGATGCTGGATTTCACTGTCGATGTTAGCTGTAACAGAAAGATAGCTGCCAAGATAGAGAAAACGGTCGACATTTTCCAGTATTGGCCCGCCAAGCTGGATAGATGGCATCACCAAAGGGCTAACTTGCACTTGCTGATGAAGCACTTGCTGATAAGGCACTTTGGTTTTTTTGATGTTAAGTGAGAGACCAAGTTTTTCGTATGCTTCTGCAAAAGCATTTAGGACAGTTTGGAGATCATCCTCTGAATGTGCGGAGACCACATTATCATCAGCATACTGAAGTTCCACAACGGAGGTTGTAATTACCTTACTTTTTGCTTTCAGCCTGCTGAGATTAAAAAGCTTTCCATCAGTTCGATATATAATTCCCGCACCAGTGGGAAGTTTCCCCTCGACAAGATGTAAAGTCATTGCGATGTAAATAGCAAATAATGTTGGGGCGATAACACATCCCTGTTTAACACCTGATCCCACTTTAAATAGAGCACCATGAGAGCCGTTGTTGTCCAAAACCGTTGCCGTCATGTTGTCATGGAGAAGTTGCAAGATATTCACAAATTTATTGGGGCATCCAATTTTCATAAGGATAGTCCAGAGAGCTGTACGGTCTACAGTATCAAAGGCCTTAGCCAAATCGATAAATGCCATATAAAGGGGTTGATTTTGCTCCCGGCATTTTTCTTGGAGCTGACGTGCAGTAAAAATCATGTCTACTGTCCCTTTAGAGGGGCGGAAACCATACTGAGTTTCAGGGAGGATCTCTTCTGAAATAGATAGAAGACGGTTTGCGAGAATCCTAGCAAATATTTTACCTGCGATAGCTAAGAGGGAAATGCCCCGATAGTTTCCACAGTCTGTTCTATCACCCTTCTTAAAGAGGGTGATAATTATGGCATCCCTGAAGTCTTCTGGGATCTCTTCTCTTATCCAGATTTTTTCGATGAGTTTATGAAGATGTTGTACAACAAGTTCGGGCCCCCCTTCTTTAAAGATTTCAGCAGGAATCCCATCTGGTCCACTAGCTTTGTTGTTCTTCATTTGATTAATGGCTTTTTTTACTTCATCCAAAGTGGGGAGTATTGCAAGTTCCTCTCTAATTTGTTTTTGCGGGATTTGTGAGAAAATCTCATTATGCACCTTAGATTTACGATTTAAAAGGTCATAATAATGCTCTTTCCAACGCAGAGTGCAATAGATTCTTTGTCTTTTAAGAGTTTGGTGCCATCTTTTGATTGTAAAGGGTTTGTACCATAGGTTTTTGGTCCATAAATGGCCCTTGTGGCCTTAAAAAAGCCCCGTGCATCATGAGATTCTGCAAGTTGTTGAATTTCTTCAGCTTTCTTTTTCCACCAAGCGTTCTTAAGTTCTCTTGTTCTTCTTTGGACCTCAGCCTTTGCGCTAGCGTAGATTTTTTTCTTGGCAGCGCAGTTAATATCATTTTGCCATATTTGGAAGGCTTTCCTTTTTTGGTCAATTATATATTTAATCTCATTATCATTTTCATCAAACCAATCCTGATGTTTCTTAGTTTCATATCCAATAGTTTGTTCACAGGCTGCAGTAATGGGGGTTTTCAGCTTAGACCAATGGTCCTCAATGTTGTCAGGAGGTTCCGTAGGTAGATGTTCCTTAAGAAATGACTGAAGACGAGTTTGCTTAATAGGATCTTGAAGGGCGTGGATGTTCATTTTATGCCTTGGTTTCCTTCCTTGAAGCCTACGTTGGGGAGCAATGTTGATAACCATAGTGGACCGGATTAGTCAGTGGTCTGTCCAGCAGTCGTCGGCACTCACCATGGCCCTAGTAAGAAGTACATCGCGGCGATCTCTAACACGGACAATTACTTAATCCAGAAGATGCCAGTGCTTTGACCGTGGGTGCTGCCATGATGTTTTAAACTTATTCTTTTGTCGAAAGAGCGTGTTTGTAATAGTGAGATTATGCTCTGCACATGTAGACAAAAGTAAGAGTCTGTTCGGGTTGCTATTACCAACTCCGTCTTTTCCAATGGTTTCTGGCCATAAATTAAATTCACGCCCGGCTCTTGTGTTAAAACCGCCAGGGAGGATAATTTTATCCTCCTTAGGTATCTCTCACAGGAGATCAACCCTGTCACCCGCTGCTCCTTGCGTTGCAACCAAGAGCACTTTTGGTTAGGCATTTTTAACTCAGTAGGCAACCACCCCTGCCAGTCCCATCCCATGGATTCATTGAAAAACAGGCACACAGCAGAACAGAAGGTGGACACCGACACATCTTTTCTTAAAGGTCCAGGAATTGTCTAGCACAAAGAGAGACGGTGACATATAACAACATCCAGAAAGCCCTTATTTTGGGGGCTAAAAAGAAGGGCCCACACACAATACCTGATCCCAAGGAACTTTGCCTGCTCCCCTGGAGCACAAGTGGTGCTCTCCTTCTTCAGGCTGTCCATGTGAGCCAGAGAGATGACTGTGGCTGACACATACCAGGGCAAGCCCATGACAGAGGTAAGAATCATCAGAAGGGAAATGCAGAAGAAGTCCAGGTGAAATCCTGCTCCTTTCTGCAAGAAGACAGTGACGTTAGCATTCAGAGACATGGGCTGGAGAATACACAATATTTTTTATTTTCCAGTTCAGATATTTTTTTCATTTATTGGAGCAAATAACATTTTCATAAATTATGCAATTTGCATAATTTATTCTGCTTGCAGAATTTGGCATTCAGAGTTACAGAATGTTGCTTTTTTAACTAAGATTTTCTTACAGCAGCCAAAACCATCTCCCCTGGAGTCAATTAGGGTGCTTCCAGTCCAGATTGATGGCTCCTAGCACTACAAAAGAGAAGACATTGTGCAGCTATTCTGTCTTTTCTTTCTTATTGGATTGTCTGTGGTAAGAGGAAAAATGGCAGAAGCAGTGGGGAAAACACAGGCAGCTTATGAGTTGAAAATGATTATGTCTGCGCCTACCCACCCATAAAATTCTGTGAATGAGGCAGTGTGATGGTGCCATAAAAGCCTCATCTGGAAGCACCCTTAGAGAAGCTGATAGCGCCAAATTAGAGATAAGATAAGCTGGATAAATTGCCTTGTGAATTCTAAATGCAAAGTGTATGTTCTATTGCAAAACGGTCACTCAGCATACAGAACAGTTCTGAGGTTTGATACACTTTTCCTTCATCTAGGACACCAGTGTTCAGTGGGAAATCTGCTGAAGTTAGGTCCTCCATAGAGGTATGGAGATCAGGATCCAGTGCTGAGAGTTGCTGTGCAATAGACCTATTGCGCACCTCATAGCCTGCCAGAGTATCCTTCTCATTCCTTAAAAGTTCCTCTAAAGGAGGCATCTCATCAAAAAAAGCTATCAAACTATCATTATGGCTTTGATTGATTATAGATTTAACATTTATATTAATATTATTTGGACTACATGGTTGATCAGTGGGCATGCAGGATGATAGCAAAGATGGATGAGCAGTAGTTAAAATAGACGAGCTCTGCTCATTTGATAAATCCTCCTTAAGAAGAGATTTTTCGGTGCTGACTTCAGTAACTGCACCATCACAAGGGGATCCTTTCCTGCCATTCTTTCCTTTCCCACCTTTTGTCCCTCTTACAAGAGCTAATATATGGCCAGATAGAATTTGATGAGATCTTGGTTGATTTTGTTAAATACTTGGTTGATTTTGCTTTAGTTTTGTTCTTCGCTATCTGAGTACACTGGCTTCTTGTGATGACCATAGATAGTATATACGGTAGCTACAAAAAGTAGATTCCTACTGTACCAAAACAACAACAACACCCCCAACCAAAAACAAACAAACAAAAACAATAGCAAGACTAAGTTGCAGCGTATCTTGGATATAGACCGTCAGCTTGATCTTAGTACTGTGTCCTGCCAAATTTTCATCAATAGAGCGCCCCAAATTTCTACACCAGCTAACTATCTTTTTGCGCTTTCTGTTCCAAAACATCGTAGGGCTTTTACTTTAGCACGTTTCAATATCCTTCCCTCAAAGGTTTTGGAAGGCAGATACCAGAAAATTCCCTATCACAATCGTAAATGCCCTTGTGATTCTGGTGAGATTGAATCTGTGACTCATGTTCTCCTTTATTGCTCCTTTACCGAGATTTGCGGAGAACCTTTATTGAACCATTTCTCCGAAATACCCCTGGACGCTCAGATGCCTTTCATACATCATTACTTCTTTCGGATCAATTTCCCACAATTACTTTCCAAGTACGTAGCTAAATAGTGGCACATTTGGGACAAACAAAATGAAGTATTTCTTTGCATAGTGCATAGTTAAACTGTGGAATTCACTGCCACAAGATGTACAGGGCCGGATTAAGATAGGGGCTATTGGAGCTGCAGCCCCAGGCCCATAACAGAAAATAGGCCCACAATATAGGGACGGGCACGATTTGAGTTAGCTCTGATCGTTATCATTCAGCATAATTAATGATTTTTTCAAGATTAGAAAGGTGTTCTAAGCACATCTGCATTACAGGCTTGAGGCAAGACCTAGCAAGAACTGTTGTTCTCAAATTAGCATTTCGGTAGCTTTTTGCATTTCAATCACTGTTACTACATTTCTTTGAAGCACATGGGGGGCTTGCTAGGGTCTGTAATATTCAGATTTAGAAGGGACCTCTCTCTCCAGCCTCGAGCAAAAGATCTTTCTGATTCGCAGCTCAATTTTTCAAATGCTAGTTTAACAAAAAAACAAAAACAAAAACGAAACAAAGCAACAAGAACAACACAATTATTCTTGGTCAAGCAAAGCTTCCTAGCTTTTTGTTGTGGCTGCTTTTTCTTTTTAATAAATAATTTGGGGGAAATTGGGAAGACCCTTACTGATGAGCTGCAGGAGTTTTTGAGTTTTGGCACTTTAATGGTAATTAAAATATTTAATTTGTTTTAATATAAAATTGTGTCTTCATTTTATTTATTTCCATAAAAAGGCCCACCAAAATCCTCAGCACCAGGCCCATAATGCTCTTAATCCGGCCCTGAAGATGTAGCGATGGCTGCCAACTTGGAGTAGACAAATTCATGGAGGTTAGTATCTAGTTTTCCTTCTCAAGGCATTATATTACTGATAAGGCTATCAATGGATTAGTCATGATGGCTACACAGCACCTCCAGGATTGGAGACACCATGCCTCTGAATACCAGTTCCTGGGGAACATGACTGGGAGCGTACTGTTACCCTCATGTCCTGCTTGAGAGCTTTCCAGAGCATCTGGTTGGTCACTGTGGGAAACAGGACCAGATAGGCCTTTCCAGTAGAGTTCTTATGGTCTTAATCTAGCACAGAGAGGAAGGCATGCACACCTTCTCTTACAAGCCCGGTCCCTAGATACAAACCCAGGTTGCTTAAGTGCATTCCGGGGCTTGGTTTGGTAGGGTTGTGCACTGAGCCCGGCGCTCAGCTTGAGGGGCGCTCAGCGAGCACCCCCCTCGTGCGGGATCCCCCCCCCCGAGCCCCCCGCAAGCGGCCGCTGAGGCACAGGTTGGGAATGGCAGATTGGGAGCAAAGGTGGGAAGGAAGGGTGAGCAAAAGCTGACGGGTGGAGGGCGGCTAACAAACAAGCCACTTCCCGGGGAGTCGGAGAGGGGAAGGGGCCCGGAAGAGAATGGTGAGCAAGAGCTGCTGCTATGGATGATAAGGGAAGGGTGTTCGGGGAGGCGAAGAAAGCAGCTAATAAAAAACATAAAAGGGCATATTGAGGTTTACAGTTTTAATTAGAAAAACAAGTCAAGGCTGGTGCTGGCTGGCACGGGATGGGAAAGCGATCGGAAATCTTTCTGTCGGGAGCCAGCAAAGGCAAAACATACCTTGAACACACAGTGGACCAATAGTAAAAAGGCTGATGATGATGTAGTGAGGGAGCAAGGGATGCCAATTTTGCTGCAAAGGCCCCTGGGATACGTGCAGGGAGTGGGCAGGAGGACTAAGTCTGAAACAAGCCATGACAAGCCACGGAGACACTGATTGTCTGTCAGCACCATCATGGGTAAGCGGGCGACCAACCAATGCACCAAGGGTTATTCGTGGGGGTGGCTTAGCGTGACCTGTCTTCTTAATTGTTTAGGTCAGGGGTGGGCAGAAGGTAAGGGTTTCTGACTCCTAATTGTTTGACAGTAGTAACAACAAAAATGATTTAGCCCCCTCCCCATAAAACAGGCTGCTGCAATGAAGAAAGCTTGGAGTAGTCAAGAGAGGACAATTGTGTGAAAGGACTGTGAACTCTGTGTAGTTTTGATACAGAAAACAATACCTGGACTCAGAATGTACTCAGAGGCATCCTGTTCTTTTAATTCTAAGAGTATGTCTTTTATACCTGGCTCTGATTGGTGGATCTTGGGTCTCTAGTAAAAAAACAAAGTAGATCTGAAAAGACTGAAGTCTGGTTTAGGTACTCTGTATAGTTTTAGGCCTCTCTGAGTATGCTGCCCCTCTCACTAAATTTGCAAATTCACAAGTGTCAAATATTAGTTTCAGAATAAAACATGCAAACATAAATAACATCTAGTTAATATATGCATATTAATTTATAAGAAATAATAATAGCATGGGTAATAAAAGAAGATAGTATGTTTATAGGTATACTTAAGTCAAACATCATTATAAATCCTGAACATTCTAAATATTAATAAATTAAATAAAGTATATTGGAGGGATGCACATGTTAAAGCCCCACCTCTTGTGCCACATCTAAAACAGCTCTAAAGTGGTCTAGACTGGCAATGAGAAAAAGTTCCCAAAACGGGAAGTGGAGTCAAGCATGCAACATGACCACAGACAGAAAAGAGTGATACTTCATAATACAAATGTGATGTTATGTGTCCAATAAAAAGGGATAGGAGTTTATTAGGCAAAAATAATGGGGAGGGGAAAGAACCTTGTAGAACTGAGAGGGGGAGAAAGGACCCAGTAAAAGACAGACAGATGGGGAGAGAAGGAACCCTGTGCTAAAGGAGCAGTGGGGAGAAAGAACTGGGTAAAAAGAAACTCAACCTGTTACAGAGCTGCAGTGTTGCACGTGCACGCACGCACACATACACACACACAGTAATTCATAAAATGTAGTGAAATTTCCTTTTCCAAATAAGGAAATTCTAGTCTGAACCTTTGCTTTGGAGACAAGAGTTTAAAGTGCTGAGAATTAATTCACTTGTGCACCAAACAGCATGGAAATTGCAAGATAAGGCACCCAGGCTTAATTTCCATGCCATGTACGCCCTTTTACAAGTTCGCCTCCATGCGCACACACTTTGCATTCAGCCTTAACCCTCTCCCTCTGCAGGTGGGGGAACAGTAAAGCTCAGGAAACCATGGGAGCAGTGGCCACCGAGCTGAGGCGCACACTGACCCTTGGCTTTCTTGACACTCTTTAATTAGGGCTAGAGAGAATAGCATATAGCAGTAGCAACAGTTTGTGTAGGGAGGGGTGAAGTTGATAGATGCAGGATGCAGAAAATACCATCTTCCTGCTGCATCCAGCACTGAGAACTAGGAGATGGGCAACATGCAGAACTCTCATGCTCCACCATCTCCTCAGTTTCTTCCAACCTTGGTACCTTAAGTCAGGTCAGAATGACAGGAAGTCCTGTCATTGCTGGCTGCTGCTGGAATTGGTGTGATACAACCTGTGGGGTGAGTCATCGTGGGCGCAAATTTGCGTTGAAGCAGATGTTTGGGCTTAATGGCCATTTGTTCCCCTCAGATCTATGATTCTATGACAACATGTGTGAGAGAAGCCTTCCATGAGCTAAAGCAATATGTACAGCTCAGCCCAGCACTGACCTGCAGCTTATATTCCTTGCGGTTGAGAATGACAGCTGTTATTTGCTGGTCCATGAAGATGAGGATGATTACCAGGATGGCAGGCACTGATGATGCCAAGTATATCCACCAGGCATTTGCTCCAAACGGAAACACAAGCCAACCTCGTGTAGGATTTGTAGGCTGCAGAGAGAATGGGGATTGGGAAAAGTTAGTGGGGCACAGGATGGATCAAAGGCAGGCAGCAGAACTTTCTACAATGGGTTCAGTGGATTGGACCAGCACCACCACCTCCTCCCCATATACCCGGCAAGGAGGCTCCAAGTACTGTCACTCTCAGCTAACCAAGCTGGCAGCTTCTGTGCTGCTTGTTACAAGGAGAGGCCATGGGCTCCCTTGCCCCTCCCTTGGCAGGCACTCAGGCAGGGAATGCTGCTCTCACTGGAGCCTCTGCTAATCCTCCCACGCCCAGGCCTGCTGCAGCAGGACAGCTCAAGCCTGGACGTGAGCCACCAACTGGCTCCTACTTCGCTACTGACTGCGCCCTCAATGGAACCATCACATGGCTGCTCTCTGACTTTGGCTCAGTTACCATAGAAGTAGTTGGTATATGCCAAGAGGCTCTATAGGTCTCGAACTTCTTCTTGGCTACACAGCTACAGCCAAGACCCATAGCAGAGGTAGCCAAGGGCGAGTTGACCGGGATGGGGGTCCTAGCTCTCTGAAAATGTAGTGCTTCATACTGCCCAGCATAGTTCCTCAAGAGGTAGGAAGTTTCAGGGTAGCCTTTTATGGAGTCAGTTTCCTAGTGATGAGAGATTATTGGAGAGTTACAGCGGAAATTTACACTAGGGACCTGTATTAGTTTGCTTGTTTTTAACTGTCATGGCTTTCTGCAGAGAATCCTGGGAACTATAGTCTGAAAAAGGAGCCAAGAAGTGTGTTAGAAATTCCTAGTCTCCCTCACAGAAATACAATTTTCAGGGCCCCCTGGAAAGTGGGAATGAATATTTAAGCAGTCTAAGGCTGCAGTCCTATGTTGCTTACTTGGGCGTAAGCCCTGTTGTAATCAGTGAGACTTATCTCTGAGTAAACATGAGTAGGATTGGGCTATACATCTATAGTGTAGAACAGGGGTGGGCAACTTGTGGCCCTCCAGATGTTTTGGCCTACAGCTCCCATTTATTTATCTTATTTATTATATTTTTAAATCGCCCATCTGGCCGGCCACCCGGCCACCCTGGGCAATGTACAACAGAATAAAATACAATTAAACACAATTAAAACACCATTAAAACACAATTAAACGAACACAATTAAAACAATATAAAAGTTTTTTTAAAAATCCTAACCCACCCCATATTCCCGCCTGAAATACCACGTTCTTAATGCATGGTGGAAGCTCATTATAGAGGGGGCATGGCGAAGGTCACTAGGGAGGGAGTTCCATAACTTGGGGGCCGCCACAGAAAAGGCCCTCTTCCTAGTCCCCACCAGCCTGGCTGCTCTGGCTGATGGGACAAGGAGAAGGCCTTCCATGGCAGATCTTGTTGAGCGGCCTACTTGATGTAGCTGGAGGCGCTCCTTGAGATAAACTGGGCCGGAGCCGTGTAGGGTGTTAAAGGTCAACGCCAACACCTTGAATTTGGCCCAGCAAGCAACTGGTAGCCAGTGCAACTCCTTGAGCACTGGAGTGATGTGATCTCGCTGGCGGCTGCCTTTAACCAGGCGAGCCACTGCGTTCTGTGCCAGCTGTAGCTTCCGAACCGTCTTCCAGGGTAACCCCACGTAGAGCGCATTACAGTAGTCTAGGCGAGAGGAGACCAAGGCATGAACCATCGATGGGACCAGATGATTAGGAAGGTAGGGGTGCAGCTGCCGTATCAGATGGAGTTGATACAGCGCTGCCCGGCTCACAGCTGACACCTGAGCCTCCATGGACAGCTGGGAATCTAGAATGACTCCCAAGCTGCGGATCTGGTCCTTCAGGGGTAGGTGTACCCCATTCAGCACCAGGTCAACCTCCCCTAACCTCCTCTTGTCTCCCACCAGTAGCACCTCGGTTTTGTCAGGGTTCAATTTCGGCATGTTCCTTCCCATCCAGCCACCCACTGCCTCCAGGCATTTGGACAGGGTCTCAACAGCCAACCTTGGTGAGGACTTGAAGGAGGGGTAGAGCTGCATGTCATCCGCATATTGATGACAACGCACCCCAAACCTCCTGATGATAGCCCCCAGCAGCTTTAGGTCGATGGCTTATGAGAGTTGTAGGACAAAACATCTGGAAGGCCACAAGTTGCCCACCCCTGGTGTAAAAGATATTTGCTGAAAGCAAAAAATAAATATTCTTACATCAATGTGCATGGAGCTTCACACAGTAACATATAAGGGGACGGGCTCTGTCTTGAGTTTGCAGTCTAAAATTTGAAACAGAAGGGAGGGGGGAGGAGGAAGATAGAGGCAAGACCTACTCAGGAGGAGGAGGAAGCATTAGTGCATGTTCTGGATCAGGGTCCCGCCAAGCTCCAAGAAGAGGTAGGGCAACTGGGTCTGCTCTGAAACCACTCTCCCTGATAGCTCCTGGAGCAACAGCTCTGTGGGGACAGATTCCTTACTGAGCTCTGCAAACTTAGTTGCTACTGAATAGCTGAGCTCTCTGGCTACCCCAGGCCTCCTTGCTCAGTATCTGTTGCTGCTGCCTGGGGGTGCTTCCAGATGGAGGACTTCTATCACGAATAGCCAAAAAGTACTGTCCAGCTATTCTGTCTTTTCTTCCTTAATGGGTTTTTTTTCCCTCATAAGAAAAAAAGATGAAAGAAGCGGTGGAAAAACACAAGAGGGCTACAAATGGAAGATAATGTTGTCTGGACTCCCTGTAAGTCTGTGAATGAAGCAGTGCAATTGCACAATAAAAGCCTTGTCTGAAAGCACTCTGCAATGCTCTCAAACTACTCAGAGTGGGTGGAGAGAGAGGCCATCTGAGCCTTTGGTGGGTGGATGAGTCCTGGGTTCTCTGTCCCGCATGTCCTACCCTACTCCACCACTAGTCCACAGGCCTGATGCCCACAGCAGCTCCAACCTGGCCAGAAAATTCTGGGTCATGTGGGAGTGAGCCCCAAAATAGTAATCTGAGTTACCTTGTCACATGGTTTGGATGATGGGCACTTTGATGCCATGTATGCTCAGCCCCTCTGAGGCATAAATACTATACCATTTCAGTTTGATTACATAGTTCTGGAAAGGATTTTTTTGGCCTCCAAGCATGACAAGTCTTCCTACCATGGGGACAGGGGAGTCGTTGGTTGTACACAGATATACATGAACTGAGTGATGAGTCTGCTGTGGAAGCATACTCTCCACCATTTATTCAAAACATCCCATCTTCTCCCCCGGAGAAACCAGTTGTGTGTGCTACAGAAGGCAGCTGTACTCATCTCTGATTAGCTGAGACCAGTACAGTGGCAAAAACCATCTCTCCCTCCTGAGAGCATTTCCCTTAACTGTTTCAAAGTGGATTGTGTGTTTTTAAAAAACAAATGGACCTTTTATTTTATTTTTAAACAAAACAGTGCTTTAAAAATTAAAAAAGGTGGACAGACAGACAGACCACCTGAAGTGGGTGGGTGGGTGGGGGGCAGTGAGGAGAGACCATCACTTTGAATCCATGCTCAACTTGCTAATTATTATGTCTGTACGGTAATTTGCATTCTGAACATGGAAGAAGGCCGAAGTCATCCCACAGGGAAATAATGTTCTGCAGCTCTTGGGTTTGGGTTTTTGTTGTTGTTCTGGTATGTTTGCATGCATCCTTTATGAACTGCTCACACTGTACAGTGCTTGCAAGAACTCACCCTGTCCAAGTTCAATCAGAGACCTCCCTTTTCCTTCACAACAACTCCTTGTTTGGGGGCAGCTGCCTCAAGTTCCCATGGAAGCCTTGCAGACTTCGTCAGTCAAAACAATGAGCCTGGTTAGTATGCCACCTCCTGGTAGAGTTGCCAACTTTTTACTGATCCTGCCCCGTTGCCTTTAACAGCAGCCTGTCTCAGCAGAATTTAGCAGATGCTGCTTTTCCCATCAATAAATTTCCATGCCAAGAAAAGCTTCACTTGCTCAGTTTCTATGGCTGTTAAAAGCCCAGGAGTAGGCCAGTAAAAAAAGACAGCACCTTTACTTCTCCTGGCCAGCCAATATGTTGTATGCAAGGACTAGATGCCCAAGGGAAGGTGTGGCTACTGGGAGCTGAACGCGGCCTATTTTCTTACTGATGGGAATGCCTTGGGACATCTAGAAAAAGGAGGAAAGGAGAAAGCTTTCTTGTTACACAGGTGAGTAGACCTAGGCAAGGGAGTGCAGGCCTGACTCTCTCTGGGAGTGCATCATAGGTAGCTTTGTCAGGCCATAGCCCAGAGAACATTACATGCCTCGATGCAGCCGGCTCCCCTTTCCTCAGCCATCTCTCCATAATCCTCCCATCTCTCCTGGCCCACCCGCTGCATGCTGTAATGAACAGGACTCCAGGTGTGCTACACAGCTATAGCTTCTACTGTATGTGGCTAATAATACTGACCTACCTTACAGGATGCGTAAAAGATTTACTGAGATCATGTATGTGAAGCACTATGAACACTTCAGGCACTATGTATGATTATTCCTCTTGATGCACTTGAAAAAGAGGCACTGTGTGGGTCATTAGTCAGTTCCCTCAGTGGACAATCTTACTGGGGGTTGGACAGTAGGTCAGCAGAGCCAGAGCCAAAGGGGGTCATGGGGGCGGAACCAACCATACCTAGTTTGTGACACAGCGTTCTCTCTCGCAAACCCCAGGATTGCAGCCATAACTTTTTCTTCATCCCTCCCTATTCCTTTTTCCTTGCGTGTCCTATCTTTTTGGTTTGTAAGCCGGTGGGCAGGGACTGCCTTTGTTTACTGATTATTTGTAAGCTGATCCAGGAGACTTTTGGGCTGAGGAGTGGGATAACAATACTCTAAATCAGGGCTCTCCGACCTTGGGTCCCCAGATGTTGCTGGCCTACAGCTCCCAGCATACCCAGCCAGCATGGCTAATGTCACCATGTGTAGGTCGTTCGGTGTGGCAGGTGGGAGGGGAAGGAGGCGTGTGAAGAACCGAGTGTGCTGCATTCCTGGAGAGGAATGCCAGCATACTGGGCCCTTGGACAGGCAGTTATGTGGCAAAGGGGTGGAGGAGCCACCCAGAAGCTGGCTCCTCTGCCCCTTTGCTACATAGCCGCCTGTCCTGCCTGGTTTGGCGGCTGTGTTGGGGCTTTGGCCAAGGCCCCAACACAGCCGCCAAACCAGGCAGGACAGGCGGTCTCGTGCAAGGCCGGGTTTAACCCGGCCTTACATAGGACCACAAACGCGGTGGAGGCTCCCCCTTCCCGGTTCAGCTCCACTTTTCCCATGGGAGAAGGGGGCCAAGCCAGGGAGGGGGAGCCACTGCCATGTCAGCAGTCCCACACTAGCCTCGGTTAAACCCGGCCGTGCGTGGGACCGTCGATGCAGCTCCTCCTCACCCGGCCCCAGCGAGGAGGATGAGGTGCATGGTGGCAACAGACAGCGATGGGAACTGCTGCAGTGGAAGAGGGCAGTGCTGAGTGGGGCCCTGGGGGGAGGGGGAGGAAGTGGGGGGCCAGCTGAGGGGAGAACACCCCATTCCTAGATTGTTTTGTGATGTGTGAACCTGGAAACTCTGGGTTGTTTATGGGTTAAACAACCCCAAGTTAGCCCATGGTTGTTGAGTTAACTCTGGGTAGTTTAACCCATAAAACCCCCAGGATTTCCAGTTTTGCACATCACAAGACAATTAAAAGCAGAAACAACAAATGTGTACCTTCCCTGCTTCTCTCATTCCTGCAATTGCCACTGTGACATGTGAACTTGCTCTATGTGAAAAAAGCCATTGTAGGAGACCCTCATTTTGAAGCAAGCTTTAAGAAACTACAGTCCACAGCATACATTGTCACCCAGTCTTCTGAAACCAGAAAGATAGTATTTGTTGTAGAAGGGATCCAAATGGTGATGCGCATGCAGCCATCTTAAACAGTGCTACTCAAGTGCTGGGAGGGTCCCCAGCCTGCTTTTACGGAATTTTCAACAAATGTGTTATATCCAGAGGGATTCTTTACTTATACCTCTCACATCCTTAAAATTCCACAGAAATGTATGCAACTTTGTCCATCAATTGTACCCATTCTGAGCCTAGCAGAATAACTCTCTTGCCTGATCCTGACCAGTCGGTCTCACCTTGAAGTTGCTGGGCACGATGAGCTTGGGAGTCTCTAATCCAAGGGCAGCATCAATTCCACAGAAGATGAGGATAGTCAGGATAATGGAGAAATCACCCACTACCCTTCGCAGCTAAGAAACCAAATGGAAAAGATGGCGTCAGCTTGGAAAAACAAAGTCTATACACACAAATATGAAAGTTTAATATTAGTCTCTCCATCTCAGTTAACCCCTGGATGTTAAAAAGAATCGAAAGAGTCAGGGATAGAACATTTTATATAATGAAAGAACTGGTGCAAGGCATCTTTCTTCATTTCTATAAATCATGACACGAAATTATAATTTCTGTATATCTGTGGAGCTCCCTGTGTGAGAGAGGATGGTGGACTTTGGAAGAACTAGGGGGCTTTACGGAGCTTAAACTGCAATCCTGAGAGCCAGCCCTATTTTATTTATTTATTTATTTATTATATTTATACCCCGCCTTTTTTCCTGCAAGGAACCCAAAGCGACTTACATAATCCTCCTCCTCCTCCTCCTCTCCAGTTTATCCTCACAACAACCCTGTGAGGTATGTTAGGCTGAGAGTCCGTGACTGGCCCAAAGTCACCCAGTGAGTTTCATGGCTGAGCAGGGACTAGAACCCAGATCTCCCGAGTCCCAGACCAACACTCTCACCACTATGCCACACTGGCCCTATTTAATAGATTTAATAGATCATAGAGTTGGAAGGAGCCTACAAGGCTATCGAGTCCAACCCCCTGCTCAATGCAGGAAACTAGAGGAGGGGTCTCCCATCCAAGTAATAACCAGGCCTGACCCTGCTTAGCTTTCCACACTCAGACAAGCTGAGCCAGCATTTGTTTACTGTTTACTGTAATCATGTTTACTGGATGAGGGCAAACAAACTGAAGCTTAATCCAGACAAGACAGAGGTGTTCCTGGTCAGTCGGAAGGCAGATCAGGGAATAGGGATTCAGCTTGTGTTGGATGGGGTTATACTCCCCCTGAAGACACAGGTTCGCAGCTTGGGTGTACTTCTGGATTCAGCCCTGAGCCTGGATGCCCAGGATTCGGCGATGGCCAGGAGTGCATTTGCACAGTTAAAGCTAGTGCGCCAGCTGCGCCCGTTCCTGGAGATGTCTGATTTGGCCACAGTGACACATGCCTTAGTTATATCCCGTTTGGATTACTGTAATGTGCTCTATGTGGGGCTGCCTCTGAAGAGTGTTTGGAAACTTCAGCTGGTTCAAAGAGCTTCTGCCAGACTGCTGACTGGGGCTGGCTTCAGGGAGCACACAAATCCTCTGTTACAACAGCTTCACTGGCTCCCAGTCTGTTTCTGGGCACAATTCAAAGTGCTGGTTATGACCTTTAAAGCTCTATACAGCTCAGGTCCAGGTTATCTGAAAGACCGCATTCTCCCCTATGAGCCTGCCCGCACTTTGAGATCCTCAGGGGAGGCCCTTCTCTTGGTTCCACCACCATCACTGGCACGCCTGGTGGGAACACGGGAGAGGGCCTTCTCGGTGGCTGCCCCAGTGCTCTGGAATTCCCTCCCCAGGGAGCCTAGAGTGGCACCCTACCTGGTAAGATTCCAGAGGCTGGCAAAGACCTTCCTGTTCCAGCAGGCATTTGGGACTAGCCTTTGATGCGATGGAATGCTATGTTTTAATTCTAATATTGGTATTTATATTTACTGTTTTTAATTCTATATATACAGTGTGTGTGTGTGTGTGTATAATTTTAATATTATTAATGATTTAATGCTATTTTTAACTTTTGTATTTTCTGTTTCTGCTTTAATTGTATGAGTTTTAAAGGTTGTGAGCCACCTTGGGTCCCAGCGTTGGGAAAAAAGCAGGATACAAATAAATATAATAATAATAATAATAATAATAGCTATACCTGTCACCATTTCAACAGGTATTATTTGTAAATTCAATAGAATGTTGAGGCTTATAATGGTGGAAACTTTTTTGGGACTTGCCTTAACTAAAGGGGCACTCCTGTGCCCCTCTGAAAGCTCCCTAGCCCCCTTTTCTTTCTTGCTCTGGGAGTTTATATAGATTGTGGCTAGGGAGGGTTGGATGACTGCGATCTGTAGACTGTGAGTAAGGAAGGGGTAGAGTGAGTGAAACATAACTGACTGAATTTTTAAAAAATCAGTGGGATATTGTTGTCTTTTAAATACAAACCCACCCATCCACACGCTAAAAACTTCAAATTAATGATACCTGCCAGTGTTTGGAATTGTAACACAGTGTATAGTAACATTTGCTACAAACTAGCAAGTCTGACTATGTACTCCGACTTGCTAGTTTGTAAAGCTGGATCCTGACCTTTTTGACATCAAGAATTTGAGAGGTCTGAGACTGCCAATGGATACTAGCAGGCAGCAGCATAAAATTGAGGGGTTCTGCCTGCAGGGTACCGAGGCAGAAAAATGGCAGGGGTGGGATGCATAGGAGTGGCCCCCTGCCTTCCACCAAAACCAGAGCAGCCAGGGTTGTGTACAACTGTACAACTGTATTGCCTGCACGCTGCTGGGGAATATCCTCGGATTCACCAGGAAAGAAAAACAAGAAGGCACCAATCAATTTGTAGGGGAAAGGGAGGGAGGACAGCTGGGTGACCAAGAAAAAACCATTCCCTTTCCCCTGGGCTCTGTCTGCCCATAGGATTTTGTGGGAATGAGGAGAAAAGATGAGAGGAAAAGAAGTGTGTGCGGGGGAGACTGAAGTGCCAGGAAGGATGGTGCCCCCGGGGAGTCACGAGGAAGAATTTGAGGAGGGGAAAGGGGCAAGCAGGAGATTAGGAAGCAGCAGTGGGTGGGTGGGTGACTTTTCTCCTAGAGCCCCCTCCCCCAAGGTGACTCATCATAACAATAAAATATTAAATGATTATAACCAACCAACCAACCAACCAATACATGAAAACCAGGTACCTTCATTGTTAAAGAATGGGTGGGAGATGGGAGGTACTCACAACTGTGGGGAAATAGCGGCTGGATTTAAATTTCTTCAGGGCCGTAGAGCAGAGAAACGTCCCCAGAAAAAGAATGAAAGACATGAAAGTGATGTCAGGCACGTAATTGCAGCTGTTGCCCACCAGGTGGCCTCCTAGTTGCACGCACCGCGTCTTGGTCAGCAGGGACCAGTTCCCAGGCTCCATGTATGACGACTGTGGTGGAGAAGAAAGGCACAGCCTCTGTCGGATTAGCAAGAACGCACACTGTCTACGTTAAGGAAATGGATCGCAGCTTAGGGTGTGATAGAAAGATGTGCTATCATCAGCTAAGGTGGAGGAGGATAAAGAAGTTTTGTGAAATTTCCCCAGGTCTCATAAATCATATTTAGAAAGCTAGTGTTCATGGCTTTGTTTCTTGGTCATGCCCGGGCTTTCGGCATGCTGCAACCCCCTCCACCTTTTCTCAGAGATGAGACACATGCACATGAGAAGGAAATGGGGGAGGCATTGCATCTCTGATCATGCACCCCATCCCTTTGTGCCTTTCTTCCCGCCCGGGAGGATTCTTTCCCTGGTACGATCTGCTCCGCAGAACCCCAGGAGCAAACTGGGTGCAAAGACACATACCATGCCACATCAGGAGAAGGAGTACACAGGGCATGCAGAGGCGCGTGCCTCTCCCCTGTAGGAACCATGACAACTAGGCGCCGCCAAGATGCTGCAGTCATGGTGGGTTAGGGGACAGTGGGTTGCAAGCTGTGAGCAGGAGGCTGGGAATAAGAGCCTGGGAGACACTTCACCCCAGTATTCTTTGATACTGCTGGAGGTTGCTTAAGAGGTTCAGTCTTGCCCCATGCAGAAGGGCAAGCATGGAGGGCTTGCGCCTCCTGTTGAAATGGAAGAGAAGGTCCAGCAAGTGTTTGCCTCATAGGTCATGAGAACTTCTTTTCACATACTCAGGACAGGATCCAGCGATATAACCTGACTGGCTCCACTAAAAGAAGGCCCCACAATAGAAATTGAGGTGCCTCAATGAATCAGGAGTTAGGTGTGAATAATACACCCAGTCAAAGGGTTTCATACCACCCAGGTGTTGCATAAATACTCTGCCCTGGTATTCATCCTGGCCAGAGTATTTCCCTTTTGTTTTGCTTTGTTTAGAATACAGTCATGCCTTGGATTGAGAGCACAATTCGTTCCGGAAATGTGCTTGTAATCCAAAACACTCTTATATCAAAACGAAATCCCCCCAAAAAAATTTGTACAGAGATTTTTAATTTAAGCCGTACTACAGTACTTGTATTGCAAGACGTCACTTGTATATCAAGTCAACAAAAATTAAATAAATATTTAAAAATTTGCTTGTCTTGCAAAACGCTCACAAACCAAGTTACTTGTAATCCAAGGTATTACTATACTGTATAAGCCCAGGGCTCTGCTACTGCTACCTATTGTTCCAGTGGTTCCCAACCCCCACTTCCTGGTGGAAATCACTATCCACTGAAGTCTCTTCCCAAGCCACAGGACACCCAGTTCAGCCAGCCTGAGTCCCACGTCTGCCAAAGTGGCGGCCTGGCACTCAGCAGCCAGATGCTCAAGGCGCCTTCCCCACGGCAGCCACAGGAGCTCATTGGCATCCCAGCCTCAGGACAATCCATTGGAATCCCCAGAAAGGGATCTTCTGAAAATCTTCCTATCATCTCGAAGTCCTTTCCCTACAAACTGTAGCCTCCATCTCTTCTACCCGCTTTCCTATTGCGTGTGGCGAGACCTGTCTCACGCAGAACTTTCCTTCCCTCGATCTTGTAATCCCCCCTGCAGTCTCTCTCTCTCTTTCTTCCAGAAACCTTAGAACTCCGAATTGCTTCACTCCAGCCCTGACTGTGCCTCAGAAGCCACAACCCAGCCCACTCAGGTCCAAATCAGTCGTGCATGATGACCGTGGCCTAGTTTTCTGAGTGTAGAGGTCCTTGATTTAGACACAGAGTGCACTTTTTAAGCTAATTTCCTCACCCTTGAATCCTGTGTATGGAGTGGTATGGTGGCTGTGGGCCTCATGTGTGCCCCATTTGGCTGCATACCTCATCTGTTTAGTGTGAATAGGATTGTCAGTAACCTACTAGCTAATTAATTCCCTATTCGAGTTCATTGTGTAAATTTTGATTGTTGTGGAACCAATAAGCCAACCTCTTTAGAAACAGAACCTGTGTGTAGGTCTGTATCACTGGGACAAATCTGCTAGAACTTGCTACTGCCAAAGTTAAAATAGCCTTTTTACAAGCAGATCTCAGATCATGTAAACATGTATCTGGAGAGGACACACATTAATAGCATCTCCAGGCTACAACTACAGGCTCATGCTTCTCCCTGCCTCCCCATGCCAGACTCAGCCCATTCTTATTCCGGGGGCAATCCATTCATCCCTGCTGTGACCTTGGGAAATTCTCCAAGTGATATAGAGGCCTTGGTCCTGCTTTGGTCACAGTGTACGATGCTTTAGTCAACTGCATTAGTCACCGTGTACTGTGGACATCTGGAACTTGGGGTGCTTCTAGACGAGGTTTTTGTCCTTCTATAGCCCTGCCTCCTTCATGGAACTTTACGGAAGGTTCAGATGTCATCATCTTCCACTCCTTGCCCTTCCAAGTTTTCCCACTCTTCTTCCATCTTCTTTCTTACCGCAGAAAGTCCGTTAAGGAAGAAAAGATGGAATTGCTGCACAAGGCCTTCTGCTTAGCACCAGGGGCCCTCTCTGTCTGGAAGCACCCCTGGTTCCCTTTCATTCATATCCCAACCAGTGGCCATGGTTTCATTTCTTACCTCTCCAAAACTGCTTAGGGCAGGGAATACTGTCTTGTTCAGAAGAGAGAAGTTGCCTGCAAGAAACAGTCAGTCCAAGGCATCAGTTCTTATCCTGAACCACTGCTCAGGTAGCTCAGACTGGAGGGGGCAGAAAATCATGTTGAACTATGTCCCAGATGTGTTGTTTGGTTGAGCCTTAATTACTCATTCAGGCTCTACACAACATAACAAGGTTGGCAACATAACAAGGTTATAGACAATTTCCTGGCAGATCTCTAAAACACAGGTCTGCAGCAGGGTTTCTTCTCATTTAAGGGGGCACAGTGGGGGGTGTCTGGAGGCTGGGAAGACAGTTAATTCATTGTGCCTGAATACAAAATGCCAAAATTAATGTATTTTGACAGAAATAGATCAATTTCTGCAGGTCCCTGCTATTCTGTACTGCTGATTTCAGACCCAAGTGGACTGCCTGCACCAACCAGAGCTTCTGTTTAGAGAATTGGGGGGGGGGGCTTTTAGCACTTGGAGCTGACCCAGATCAGATGTGGGATTGCTTTAGGCTGCACTGGTCTACGCTGCCAACAGGGACCACTGCAAGACCAGGCCAGCTGTCTCACAGAAAACATGGCGATCAGCTGCTGTGGCCCCGCTCCACTGCTCCTGCCATCAGAAGTGAGGTGGGTAGGTAGCCTCACTTGAGACAGGGCCAGGCCTGTGGCCAGACTAAACATTTGGGGGGTGTACAAAAAAGATGTGGGGCAGTTCATCTGGTCTGCAGGCCTTTTAAAGACAAAATTGTAAATGTTTATTTTAATTATATGTTTGTAATTTTAAAAAAGATGGGGAGCAGCCCCCCCCCCCAGCCCACACCTGGCTACAGGCCCAGACAGGACCTTAACAGCTGCAGCAGAATCCAAATCTTTTTCTCCAGCTATATTTGACAGGCACCCACATTTGATGCCACCTAAAAACTTGTGTTTTCCCATGGCAGTTAGTGATTAAAATCTGCAATGCGTGGTTATGCTAAGTTCTCCAGGCATTGGTGGCATTTTTGGTTTTGGTTTTTGCTCTACTGTTTTTTTAATTTTATTGTGCTGCTTTTATACTGAACGGTTTTAATGTTATGTTATGCTATGCATGCTATGCTATAAGCTGTCTTGGAGATGATAGGGTCAAAAGGTGGTCTCTTTCTCTCTCTCCCTCTCCCTCTCCCTCTCCCTCTCTATATGGCATATCAATATTGTAATGAATAAAAAATAAAATAGAACTTAGTTAGGCAGAACATCTGTAGGTCTCCACTCCAGCCACTCCAATCCACCCATCACAAGAGCACAGACTGCTCATCCTACCTTTCTCTGGCATGCTGCTGCAGGTACAGCTATACAAGGTGACACCACTGATCTTGTAGTCCCAGTTGACTGGGTAGTGTTCCACCAGGGACAGCATCTTCTTAACCGCATCGTAGATGAAAATGAAGCTGATGAGGGCACAGAAGCCTTCCTCAGTGAAGCGTGTGAAATATTGCACCAAGTAACTGGCTTCGGTAGCCACCAGTATAAGGCCAAAGAAGGCCACCCAGAGGCCAATCCAGAGGCGGAATTCTAAATAATCCAAGCTGTAATCTCTAGTAGGAAGGAGGAACCAAAAGAATTTTCCTGAATGGGCTGGGTTGCTTGCAAGAGAGCAGTCAGCTTGAGATGTTAATAGCTAGACCCTTCATCCAGCGTTGGCACTTCTTGCCTAAGAATCTCAGCATGCTAAGGAGTTACGGCCACAGCCAGTTTAGTAGCTGAATGATATGGCCCTCTTGAACACAACAAGAGACTGAGATTCAACAGTCACCAGTGCTGAATCCCCATTGATAATGGCCTCTTATCATCTTGCAACTTGACTCACTTGCAGGGGCATTTACTCAGGGCCGGATTAAGAGCATTATGAGCCTGGTGCTGAGGATTTTGGTGGGCCTTTTTATGGAAATAAATAAAATGAAGACGCAATTTTATATTAAAACAAATTAAATATTTTAATTACCATTAAAGTGCCAAAACAGAAACATATTGAAAATATTTCTTTTTTTGTAAACAATAAGCTTGTTAACTCAATAAAACCGTTCATCACATATCGTTGATGATAAGTACCTCCACGTTTTTTAACCTCTAGGGCAGTCTTCCCCAACCGGGGCCCTTCCAAATGTTTGGGGGCCCAGCTCCCATCTTCCCCAGCCACTGGCCATGCTGCCTGAGGCAAATGAGAACTGTAGTCCAAAATATCCAAGAGGGATATTTGGTGAACTCTGTTCTCTGGGGTTTTTCAAAATAAAACTTAAAATGCCACACAATTCCCCATGAAAGCGCACGTGCACACACACACACAGTATTAGCCAAGCACACACACACACACACACACACACACACACACAGAGAACTCTGTTCTCTGGGTTTTTTCAAAATAAAACTTAAAATGCCACACAATTCCCCATGAAAGCGCACGTGCACACACACACACACACACACACACACACAGTATTAGCCAAGCAGGTGACATTTTGCAGGCGGCAGGAGGATCAACACCCCCAAAAGGCAGACACATTCACATAAATAGAACATTCACAACAACCATTTTTAAATAAACATAAACCATCTTCCCCAGCCACTGGCCATGCTGCCTGAGGCAAATGAGAACTGTAGTCCAAAATATCCAAGAGGGATATTTGGTGAACTCTGTTCTCTGGGGTTTTTCAAAATAAAACTTAAAATGCCATACAATTCCCCATGAAAGCGCACGTGCACACACACACACACACACACACACACACAGTATTAGCCAAGCAGGTGACATTTTGCAGGCGGCAGGAGGATCAACACCCCCAAAAGGCAGACACCCACACCCACAAACACACAGCCCTTACGTTCAGTTTGGCTCACAAAAGAGGGAAAGCCCTTTTACAGAAAAGAAGGAGAAGGAAAAGGAGAACTTGCAGAATTTCCCCCAAATTATTTATTAAAAAAAAAAAAAAAAGCAGCCACAACAAAAAGCCAGGAAGCTTTGCTTGACCAAGAATAATTGTGTTGTTCTTGTTGCTTTTTTTGTTGTTGTTGTTAAACTAGCATTTGAACAATTGAGCTGCGAATCAGAAAGATCTTTTGCTCGAGGCTGGAGAGAGAGGTCCCTTCTAAATCTGAATATTACAGACCCTAGCAAGCCCCCCATGTGCTAGACGTTCTCACAAAGAAATGTAGTAACAGTGATTGAAATGCAAAGATACTGAAATGCTAATTTGAGAACAACAGTTCTTGCTAGGTCTTGCCTCAAGCCTGTAATGCAGATGTGCTTAGAACACCTTTCTAATCTTGAAAAAATCATTAATTATGTTGAATGATAACGATCAGAGCTAACTCTGAAGGGGGAAAAATCGCCGCGTGTCCCTATAATTGCGGGCCGATTGTCTGTTAAGGGCCTGGAGCGGCCGCTCCCACAGCCCCTATCTTAATCCGGCCCTGCATTTACTGAAAGGTGGTAAGAGATAATAGTCTGATGCCAGTCATTGCACACATTCACACTAAGAATTCCATCGCTGAAATGATCAAGTTGTGGGCAATGGCGTGCATGCAGAAGGGAAGAAAGGGCTAGAGCAGGGGTGGGCAACACGCAGCCTGTGGGCTGCATGGGGGGGGGCGGCGGTACCTTTTTGGAAGTCTCCACTGTGCTGCCAAATTTGCCGCCCAAATGTAGCAGTGTGGCAGAGGTGGCAAAAAAAGCTGTGTTTTTCCTTTAAAACAAAGCGTGAAGGAAGCGTGCACCTTGTCTTAAAGCAAAAATGCACTCCCAGCTGCTAGAATATTTCTCATGGGTGAAGCTCAGGAGTCAGGTCCTCCAGCTTGTTCAGCGGCCAGACTGTACTGAAGATATCAGAGTACTGATGACTGGCAGAGACACACTGAATTAAGCCTTTGTTGCCATCCTCGCTACACCTGAATGACTGATTTACATGATCATTTTTATGTCGGGAAGGTAAGCTAAGCTGGCTTTCTCACTGTGCTTTGGCCTGTGGAACCAGCCTTGTAAATGCTCTGACAGGCCGCCCAAGAACAGTGCACAGCATCCAGATTTGACATGCAGTTCAGTTCAGTAAGATTTTTCGAGATGCTGTGATCGGGACACGTATCAAAGCACTCATAAGAGAAATGGTTCAACATGCCAAAATCTCTGGGAAAGTTAAGACATGATGACTTTATTATACTACTGTTGTATGCACAGTTGTTCAAACTGCCAACAACCAGCTGTGTTCAAATCTGAGCTCAGAAGATGGTGTGGCAAATCAATGGCTCAGGGCAACGGCTCAGAGTAGATTGCAAGCATGGGTGAGCCTGTCAGGGCTAAAAGTCAGCTCTGAATGCGGTGCATTGGAGAGGGCATTGGCCATTCAGGAGGCAGAGCACAACCTCTCTTGAATGAGCCCCAATCACTTCAGTGGGGCTTGAGGAAGAGAGAGTCCTGAAGGCTTGCACCCAATGTGATATAAGGTCTTACTTACTTGCTGAAGGAGAAAAGAAGTCGCTCAAAGACAAGGACAGGCCCAGTGCTGCTCAGGATGGTGAGAGGCTGGCCAGCAAACAGGCAGAAAAATGCTCCAGCAAAAGCAGTGCCCAGGAAACTCTCCAGCACACCCTAAATCACAGGAGGAAGCATATGGCTCTGGCTGGTCGAAGGGGGATGCATGCCAGTGCCCAAGTGATTGATCCAATTGGGCTGGTGTGCATGCCATGGGGTTGTCCCACAGACACACGCACTGGAACTGCCAGGGCCCTTCTACTGCACCCAAATGTGCATGTGCAGGATGCTGAGGCAACCTATGGGTGGGGTGGGGTGGGGTGGAGGAGTGGGGCCAGCCGCAAAGGAATGGTGTGTGCATTACCAGCAGGGCCCTTGCACAAACCTGCATGTTGTCTGTAGCATCTCCCAGCATCCCTCCAAAGGTGATTGCATTGGTGACCGTGGCCAAGTAGATGTAGAGGATTGTTGAAAAGCACTGGATGCTGAGAGCATCATAGAAATCACTGCAGTACCAAGGGGCTTTCCTTTGGATATCCTTGAATAGCCCTCCAAATAGTCTGCAACAAAAAAGAATTTCCTTAATATTGGAATATTTCATTTGCTGCATATGGTTATTTTGGATGGCGCTTTCCCCCTCATAAAGCTGTATCCTTAGGGAAAGGCTAGAATGGAATTCAGCCTGCCTCTGATTCCAGGCCAGTGCAGCCCTTTATCTGTATGCCTCCTTACTTTGGAGTCCTGCAGCAGAAAAGGCCCCTCCCTCCATTTCCCTCCAGCCAACCCTCTCTGGGAGTTTTACCTTCCTGTCCTCTTCAGTTCCTCACTGGTATGCTGGTGCCCATGGACATGGGTGTGCAGGTCATCCATGGCCGGTATATTCCCATTAGAGCGAGGACTCCATTCACGGAAATGCATGGAGAGCCTGAGAAGTAACAGGCACATGTAAGTAACAGGCACATTTGAAGGTAACACCATCCTTGCATACAAACAAGCAGCATTGTCTTGGTGGCTGTTGATCCTCAGGTATATTTTCCATTCCTATCAGTCAGATTCCAGCTATCCCCTTCACCACCAGAACCTCCCAGATGAACAGCTGAATAGAATGATATCTTATGGGGTCCACATGGGGTCCACATGTTATCTGTAGTGATGGTCAAGATAAGAGGTTTAAAGATGTTCATAAGGCTAATCTAAAAAAATGCAATATAAACTTCGAAAACTGGGAAGCTCTGGCTCATGAACGATCTAACTGGAGGTTGGCCTCTCACAAAGGTTCCATGGACTTTGAAGAAGCCCGAATGAAGGCGAAAGGGAGAAACGTGCTAAGCGAAAAGCACGTCAAACGAATCCTTCACAGGACCATCTTCCATCTGGTAACCTGTGTCCTCACTGTGGGAAGCTGTGTGGATCTAGAATTGGCCCCCACAGTCACTTACGGACCCATCACTAGAGTCTACACAATCTTCTTTAGAATGTCCTCCTTTTAAAATTTTTCTTTTGTAAATTTTTTACTCTGGGAGACAATCTTACTCGGTCACGAGTGATCGCCTGATGAGTGATAGTAGCATTGCTGCACGGAGATATCTTACTACTGTCTCACCGCATCCCAGCTGCTTAAAAAAACAAAACAGGCAGTACACATAGCCTTGAAGGAATTTTAAGGATGCGTAGTTGGCTCCCCACACCCCTGCAAAAGAAGAAGAAGCTGGGTGGCAGAACAGAACAACTACATTGCCCTCTTGCACTCATCCAGCATAGAAGAAAATAAAAACAAACGAACATCAATAATTGCTTGGAGGAACAAGGATTAGGTTGCCTGTGAGTGAGTGATGTACCGGTAAGTGATGTCGAATAGGCACCAGAACCTGCAACATGTATACACTGTTGGTCCAAACAAACTCTTACTAGGTTGGAAAAGAGGAGCCTATGGGGGTTCCAGAATAATAATCTGGAGTATGCTCCAGGTTTCCCCCCACAGATTTTTTAGTTAAAATGACCTCAGATTCACTAAAATTTAACCAATGCTTTCATCTCCCATTCCCAGCTCTTCTCAGTACATACCTCTTCTGTGGTGAGGGCAAGCATTTGGGGGGAGCAATTCGGATGGTTGGGTCCCATTTGCCTGGGGGGAGGACAGTCAGCTCATCCAGAAACTCATCAATTCCTGCAATGAGATCTTCTGTGCCTTTTGCTTTCCGGGCAACCCTCTGGAAAAGCTGGAAGAGGATGTTACAGAATGGGGAACACTTGGCTCAACAATACTACAGGGGAGAAGGATCTTGGAATTGTTGTAGATCACAAACTGAATATGAGCCAGGAATGCAATGTGGCTGCAAAAAAGGCAAATGCTATTTTGGGCTGCATTAATAGAAGTATAGCTTCCAAATCGCGGGAAGTGATAATTCCCCTTTACTCAGCACTGGTTAGGCCTCATCTTGAGTACTACGTCCAGTTCTGGGCACCACACTTTAAGAAGGATGTTGACAAACTGGAGAGGGTTCAGAGGAGGGTAACAAAGATGATTAAGGGGCTAGAAACAAGGTCCTATGAGGAGAGACTGAAAGAACTGGGCATGTTTAGAGGGGAGATATGATAGCACTCTTCCAGTACTCAAAGGGTTGTCACACAGAGGAGGGCCAGGATCTCTTCTCGATCATCCCAGTTTGCAGGACACAGAATAATGGGCACAACCCAGATTCCGCCTGGACATCAGGAAAAATTTCCTGTTAGAACAATAAGACAGTGGAACCAACTACCTAGGGAGGTGGTGGGCTCTCCCACTCTGGAGGCATTCAAGGTGCAGCTGGACGGCCATCTGTCAGGGATGCTTTGACTTGGATTCCTGCATTGAGCAGGGGGTTGGACTCGATGGCCTTATAGGCCCCTTCCAACTCTACTGTTCTATGATTCTATGATGTTAGTCCCTGCTCTGCCTTCTCACAGGAAAAGGCAAATAACATCACACTCTCCACAGGAAGCCATCCAGTCAAAATGCAAGGGCTTGTGGTGGACTTGGTTTCATATTCATGTGGCAACTGGCAAAACAGATACATAACCCATCTTACACACCCTAAAATGCTAAGGAAACAGTCCGCCATGGCTTGCTGTATTACTATAAACAGGGTTGCCACCTTTTAACTGGGAAATTATCGACAATCCAGCCATTTGTGGCAAAGCTGGTAGGACATTAACAGTGCAATCCTATACAAGACTACTAAGAAGCATGTAAAGAGTTCAATGGGGCTTACTCCCAGGTAAGTGGGCATCTATAGAATTGCAGCCTAAGGGGCTTATTGGGGCTATAAAGCATAATTGCAGCTGTCAAGTCACATTGTTGTAATTATTAAATATGTGATTAGAAAATAAGTCACTAATGCCTAATTGTCATTGTAGCCTCTTATTAGCCTACATAGCAATTTGGAGTTTTAAGAAAAAGAGATTAGTACTATGCATTATATTTCTACAAAAACAGCTTATCCTCACTAGTTATCTTTATTATTTTAAAGCAGATTTGCTATTGCCCTTTTCAGCCTCTCCTCTAGAGTCTAGAGGACATTTCCCCCTAAGACACATATATTTGAAACAGAGAGCAGGACTGTTTGAGGTTTGTTCAGTCACACAATTCTGCCTTCAGGCAAAAAAATGGATAAGAGTGACACCATCATTCTATCCCAAAACTGCTGTGCACATATCCTAGCCTGGCAACAGCAATTCCATGCACCCGCTCCCCCAAACTCACCTCATCTGTCAGGAGAGTGGCCACAGCTCTGCCAATTTCATGGTAGGCCTTCACTTTGGCTCTGGGACCCAACAGGATAAAGAGAAACCTAGACAGAGCCACACAAATGTCATGAGTGCTGCTGCTGCTGCCCGCCACAGATGAGCAAGTCCTCATTTCCTTCCTTTTGGAGCAAGCAGGACATTGAGGCCACAATGCTATCCTCGGCCAAGCAGCTGTGAAGTTGTGAGGCACCAGGCAACATGAACAGGATACACAGGCAGCAGGGCCTAGCAGGTCCCTTACCCCCTGCACCTCCAGGTCAGCTCTCAGGAGTTGCTGAAGGAGTAATGGCCTGATCTTTGCTCTACTGCAGTGGTGCCAGTATAATAGCCAGGGAGAGTAAAGCTGCTCATCATGGCCTGAGGAACCAAGAAGGACCCTGCTGGCTCTACAGAACTGTTGTTCTAGGCTTGCTTCTTCAGTCTGGACAACTCATACATTGTGTTGCCCTCCTGGATCTGGAACCTGACCACCTTCCCAGCTTTGACCACACCTCCTGCCTCAGGCTCTTTTGCTCCTTATCTGCCTCCTCTCAAACTAGACCCCAGCCTCATGTTGACCACATCATCTGCCTCTGGCCCTGTGGACCTTGGCCTGCATGCCCCAGAACCAGATCCCCAGGTGCATTCTTTCTCAGGGTTTGGCCACAGCCTGGCAGAAGTGGGTGGGATCCTGCCTAGCTGGGAAACAGTAACCATGGCTTGCTGCTGGCCATGCTCCTCCCAAAGCTAGCAAATGTGATATCTGGTCAGGATCAGCTATTGCGCTCACAGCCTAAGCTTTGCATAGATTGAGAAGGATGTTCCAGAATGGCCTGAATGGTGGCCTCATTATTGAAGCTAGTTAGCCAATTTAAATGGCCCTTTCAGTCATCTCAGCCACTGGCCCCCTAGAAGTCTCCAGGGTCATAGATTTCATAGATCATAGAGTTGGAAGGAGCCTACAAGGCCATTGAGTCCAACCCCCTGCTCAATGCAGGAAACTAGAGGAGGGGTCTCCCATCCAAGTAATAACCAGGCCTGACCCTGCTTAGCTTTCCACGCTCAAACAAGCTGAGCCAGCGTAAGCCACAGGCCTGTCTTGTTGGAGAGCCCTGCAGTAGAGGTTGAACAGGATAACCTCTTGGTGAATTATGCCTAACCAACTACATCTTGATCTTATTACTATTACAAGTGGGACCTGCAATCGGATGCTTAATTCTGAAAGGCTCCTGTTCAGGACGCCAGTTAGCCACCCATGCTTGGCTTTCCTCGCTCAGACAAGCTGAGCCAGCATGAGCCACAGACCTGCCTGCTTGCTTGCTTGTTACCTGCTAGGGAAAGCAACTTCTGTCAAGCTCCCAAGAAGCACCGAGTCCTGCAAACGCACAAAGGCAATGAAAGGTTTCTCCAGAAAGCTGGCTTCTCCTACAAGAATGTTGGCCACTTCGGTCCCCGCTGGAATCTTCTTCTTAAAGTGATTTTTCAGCTGCAGTGAAAGCAAATCCAGGATTGGGTGACCCACAACTCAGACAGTGAGAGTGAGGTGGCTGAAACAGTGTGGGGGGCTGTGCAGAGGAAAGCCCTCTCTGCCATCGCTCTTCTTCAGTGGAATGTTCAAACTCCCCCCAGTGCGCAGCCACAGCGCTGTGTCCCATCGCCGCCACTCCCAAGCCCTGCAGCACTGCACCACTATGGGGAAATGGGGCGGGGCAGGGGGAGGGGTAAGAAACGGAATGACATTGGCGCACGGGAGGGAGCAGCTTTGCTGCTGGTCTTCCAATACATGTGCACATACATAACGGCACAGACATGTTTTGAAGTCGGGGACTCTGACTAATAGGTGCCCCCCAGATACTCTCCCAACCATATTTCTCACTGCACACACAATCACATGTGCAAAAGGCTGTGCTGGCCGGAAGAGGGGCTGAAATTCAACTTCCCAGCAACTGCGCATTATAGTTTGATGGAACAAGGCCATTTCCCTGTAGCTGATGTGGCTGCAAGGGGAACATCATAGGGATGCTGCTAGTGACCACTGTCTATTACCTGTGCTAAAAAAGCAGAATCTGGAAAGTCTCTCTCTCTCTCCCCCCCCCCCCTCTGTGTGTGTGTGTTACAAGGAACTAGAATGAACATTGCCAACAAGATATGCAGAAATAATGGACATTCTGAGGATGTATATTTTAACTGGCAATGTGGCCAGACAGGGGCAGCTCATAGATTTCATTTTAGGTAAGATGCCTCACCGTTCAATTCTCTCTCTGTCTCACATGCACGCGCACATACACACACACACACACACACACACACACACACACACACACACACATTTTTACTCATCCAGCTAAAGCATGATATTAGTAGATTCTGCAGTTGTCAAGAATGACCTCAGCAAGTGCAAAACAGCACTGCACTGGCAGGCAGAGTCACTGGGTTCACTCTTCTGTAGCATTTTATTTTATTTTAAGAATTAGGCCTTGGTGAGTTCCTGGGTGGCTGGCCAATCTTTCTCTACCCCGGGATACCTGCCTCTTTTTTGTTCCTTTGTAAAGGGCATCCTTCATTTGATAAAGTCCCAACTAATTTTCAGAGCTAACACCTAGAAGCAGGTATAGCTTTTCAAAGCTACAAGGAAACAGGATTAAATAGAATCCTTGGGTGGGGGAGGATATTTCTGCATCAAACAGCCCTGATAAGAAACCCTTGAAGCACTTTACAATGGTTGTTTCTCTTTTAAAATTTAACAAATATTACTTACCTGTTCCTTTAGGGGTACCTCTGAGACCTCACCCCTTGGACTGGAGTGGGTTTTCTCTTTATCTGCAACTGCAACAGAAATTAAAAAACAACAAAGGAAATTCTACACTGCTTCTTAACATGATCCTACCTAAATACCACAACTGGGTTACTGTTATTTTGCATTGTCTTTACAAGGAGGGGAAGTCATTGACTGGGTTCGCACGACACAACAACCCATTGTGGGTGACAAGACACGGTGGGTTGTTGTGTCATGTGAACCTGGACTGTTTCCCACAGGGTGGCTTGTTCGTGGGCTGACAAGCCATCTTGACAACCCATGGCTTGTTTTAGGGGTGGCTGTACCTTCGTCCGAACCCAGGCAACTGACCCCATCTTAGGTACCAGGAAGCAGCAGGCGAGCCGCTTGGCAGGAGTGGCAAAAACCCCTTGCCACGCTAGCCAAGCTTGCCTGGGCCACTGCCAGTCACCCCACCAATGCCCAAGTGGCACAGTGGAGCAACCATCACTGGCTTTGTGTCCCCTGCCATGAGCATCAGCCCTTTTCGCTTGCCGCAGTCAAAGTGCAGCAGACACCCACCATGGACACGGACCCAGAGAAGCTGCAAAGAGGTTTATTTTTCACTTTGCTTTTCCCCGACAGCTGTCAAAAGGTGAAGTGTCAAGGGAAAGCAAAGCCGTGAGTGATCTTTGTTCACAAAAGTGGGAGGCACTGTCTGGATTGTCTGTAACAACCAACCAACCTTGGCTTATTGCCAGGGTGGGTTAGTGTGACGTGTGAAGCCATCCTTTATAAATCTTTTTTATAAACTGCTCTTAAGGAGGAATGAAAAGGAAACCACCATCTTCAACCAGGTACCAACTTCAACTAGTCCAGCTGCTCTTGCAGTCCACAAATCCCAGCCTCTTCTGCCATGACATGACCACTTAGTCAATTCACCTTACTTCAGCACTGCAAAACATGATTTGTTGCACACTTTGGTATGACTGGAGAACCCTCTCCAGCCCCCTCTACAAATGCTCCTAGGGCACCTATTTAACTCTGCTCATCATGCATAATTATTTCCTGTTGTTCCAGTAACGTTCCAATAAGAGGCTTTTAAAAATAGAAGAAGGAAAAGGAGAAAGACGTCTGCTTGGCATTCGGAGATAAGTGTCTAAGTGCACTTCTATGCATGTCTACTCTGAAGTAAGTCATTTGAGTTGAATGAGAGTTACTCCCAGGTAACTGCATAGGATGGCAGCTTAGGTCTGTGATCTGCTCAAGCAGGCCATAGATCCATGACTTGGCAAAGCTCAATCAAGAAGGGGAGCAAAAGCTGTATTACCAACCACTAGTCTTCAGTGGGCGAGCTCGCACACTTTAAGCCCAGGATGGCTATGTAGCTACACTGAGCTCAAAGTTAGCCTGGGGCCCTGCTGTCCCTGACTAATGATCAGGCACAGTCGGGGTCCTGAGGCACCTTCTCCCCCCTCTTTCCCTCTCAGTTCTCCTGCCGGTATCCCAGGGGACACCACAGGAGCACTGGGGGGAGGGGAGCGGGGAGGGGATGGCAGCTGCCGAAAAGTGCCCAAGCGGCACTTTGGGGCAGCTGTCACAGGCTCCCCAGCAGTGGCAGGGATGAGCCGCCTTGTGCTGGGCTTGCTCGAGAGGAAGCCCAGCACAAGGCAGCCCGTTCCCTCCCATTGTTCGGTGCTGCCACCACTCAGCTGAGTGCTCGCTTTGCTGAGTGACTGGCATGCCGAGCAATGGGAAGGGAGGTGCCACCTTGTGCTGGGCTTCCTCTCGAGGAAGCCCAGCACTAGGCAGTTCACCCCCCATTTTCGCTTGGCGCACTGGCCGCTCAGTGGCCTGAGCACCAAGCAAAGAGTGCGCATTCTCCTGTGTCTCCCCTGGAGGTGGCCCAGGAGGATGCATCTCCTCTCCCCACCAGCTGACAGCGCAATTGCCCCTGTGATCACACTGCCAGCTGGGGGTCGCATGCTCCTGCACCTCCTCCTGGGGAGACCCAGGAGAATGTGTTTCCTCTCCCCACCGCCCACCAGTGCGATCACAGCTGCGGGCGGGGGGAGGCACTGACACACGCCACCTCCTCAAGCCCCATGCGGGGCTTGGGAAGCCGGCACACAGAGGCGGGAAAGCCAATGGCGGATTTCTCTAAGTGCCACTTGGGTACTTTGCGGGCGGCTGTCATCGGGGCTCACCGGGAGCCTCTTGGCAAGAGTGGCATGGGGATTATGCCACTCTTGCCAGTGGCTCACTTGTTGTGGGGCTTGCCCCCCTGTGGTTCATGTTGTCCAGGTTGGACAACACAGCATGCCACGGAGGGTTAAGCAAACCCTAGAACAAGCCATGGCTTCGCGGGGTGGCTACGAAGCCAAACTTAAGCCACCCTGAGAAGCCATCCTGGGTTGGGACAACACGCTAAGCCATCGTGGCTTCATGGCCATGGTAGCTTAGTGTGTCGTGAGAACCCAGTCAGTATATCAGTACTAAGCCATGTCTGTGGCTTATGCTGGCTCAGCTTGGCTGAGCGTGGAAAGCTAAGCAGGGTCAAGCCTGGTTATTACTTGGATGGGAGACCTCTCCTCTAGTTTCCTGCATTGAGCAGGGGGTTGGACTCGATAGCCTTGTAGGCTCCTTCCAACTCTATGATCTATGAAATCCTAATTGTTACAGGAGGAGGCAATCGTTTGCCCCTTCAAAGTAAGATGGGTCCTTAGCCTCAAAGCTGAATGGGATTCTGATACCACCCAAACTGTACTTTACTAGCCTAGGGCTGCTCCTCTGATCTGCCACAGATTGAGTTAGGAAGGGAAGGGAAGGACTTAGCCACCTACCAGAGCAGGAGGCCATGCCCATCTCAACCAGCATCTTCAGCTGAGATTTGGTTGTATGGTGCTGAGGTTTGAGGAGCAAGACACAGGTGAGCTTCTTCAAGAGTTCTGGCCTGAGGGCATGGTTCTCCATGTGGGGCTCAATCACCTTCTCTGGAACACAAAATAAACACAAGTTGAGTCCACTCAGAAAAAGTAGTCTTTTCATTTGCTGTAACCTTGTTCAGCCTTTGTAATTTGCTGAAGAACATTTAATATTAATCATCATCATCATCATCAGGCGATCACTCGTGACCGAGTAAGATTGTCTTCCGGGATAAAAGGAGGAAATTCTAAAGAAGATTGTGTAGACTCTAGCGATGGGTCCGTAAGTGACTGTGGAGGCCAATTCTAGATCCACACAGCTTCCCACAGTGAGGACACAGGTTACCAGATAGAAGATGGTCCTGTAAAGGATTCATTTGACGTGCTTTTCGCTTAGCACATTTCTCCCTTTCACCTTGCACTCGGGCTTCTTCAAAGTCCATGGAACCTTTGTGAAAGGCCAACCTCCATTTAGATCGTTCATGGGCCAGAGCTTCCCAGTTTTCGATGTTTATATTGCATTTTTTTAGATTAGCCTTATGAACATCTTTAAACCTCTTATATTGACCACCGATATTCCGCTTTCCATCCTTGAGTTGGGAGTAAAGTAACTGCTTTGGGAGGCGGCAGTCAGGCATTCGAACAACATGACCGGTCCACTGAAGTTGGCGTTGAAGGATCATTTTTTCAATGCTAGTAGTCTTTGCTTCTTCCAGTACACTGACATTTGTTCGCCTATCTTCCCAAGTAATTTGCAGGATTTTCCGGAGGCAACGTTGATGAAACCTTTCAAGGAGGTGGAAGTGACGTTTATAGATAGTCCATGTTTCGCAGGCATACAATAAAGTTGGTAATACAATGGCTTCATAAACCAGTGTTTTGGTCTTCTTACAAATATCCCGATCCTCGAACACTCTATGTTTCATTCGAGAAAATGCGGCACTTGCGGAGCTCAGACGATGCTGGATTTCACTGTCGATGTTAGCTGTAACAGAAAGATAGCTGCCAAGATAGAGAAAATGATCGACATTTTCCAGTATTGTCCCGCCAAGCTGGATAGATGGCATCACCAAAGGATTGGCTTGCACTTGCTGATGAAGCACTTTGGTTTTTTTGATGTTAAGTGAGAGACCAAGTTTTTCGTATGCTTCTGCAAAAGCATTTAGGATAGTTTGGAGATCGTCCTCTGAATGTGCGGAGACCACATTATCATCAGCATACTGAAGTTCCACAACGGAGGTTGTAATTACCTTACTTTTTGCTTTCAGCCTGCTGAGATTAAAAAGCTTTCCATCTGTTCGATATATAATTCCCACACCGGTGGGAAGTTTCCCCTTGACAAGATGTAAAACCATGGCGATGAAAATGGCAAATAATGTTGGGGCGATAACACATCCCTGTTTAACACCTGATCCCACTTTAAATGGAGCACCATGAGAGCCGTTGTTGTCCAAAACCGTTGCCGTCATGTTGTCATGGAGAAGTCGCAAGATATTCACAAATTTATTGGGGCATCCAATTTTCATAAGGATAGTCCAGAGAGCTGTACGGTCTACAGTATCAAAGGCCTTAGCCAGATCGATAAATGCCATATAAAGGGGTTGATTTTGCTCCCGGCATTTTTCTTGGAGCTGACGTGCAGTAAAAATCATGTCTACTGTCCCTCTAGAGGGGCGGAAACCATATTGAGTTTCAGGGAGGATCTCTTCTGAAATAGATAGAAGACGGTTTGCGAGAATCCTAGCAAATATTTTACCTGCGGTTGCTAAGAGAGAAATGCCCCGATAGTTTCCACAGTCTGTTTTATCACCCTTCTTAAAGAGGGTGATAATTATGGCATCCCTGAAGTCTTCTGGGATCTCTTCTCTTATCCAGATTTTTTCGATGAGTTTATGAAGATGTTGTACAAGTCGGGGCTAAATTTCGCAGAACCCATCTGGTCCACTACTTTGTTGTCTCATTGATTAATGGTTTTTTTAAATCACAAATGGGAGTTTGCAGTTCCTCTGCGGATTTCGAAAAATCTCGTTCCACCTTAGATTACGATTAAAAGGTCATTAATAATGCCTCTTTCCCGCAGTGCAATAGACTCTCTTGTCTTTTAGAGTTTGTGCCATCTTTATGTAAAGGGTTTGTACCATAGGTTTTTGTTGCTAATGAAATGGAAATGAATCTGAAAAGGATTTCTGTTTAAGCCATCCATCTATTGACTCGACTGAAAATCAGAGAGTCCAACAGTTCAGGTTCAATCACTTTACTAAATTAAGTCTGCAATCTTAAACACACTTACTAGAAAGTAAGTCCCATTGAACACAGTGGGACTAACTTCTGAGTAAATACCATCTGACTTTCCCACATTGTTCTGCCATGGACTCACTGAGTGGCCTTGGGCAAATCACTGTTTTTCTTCATCCATAACAGAGGAACAACAATGACATACAGTATCATGTTAGGCAAGGCAAGACAAGATACAGCATGCCTTGAGCCTTATGGACCAGGCAGGCTATGCAGAGGTCTATGTTGCTGTGCAATTTTAGTTTCTATGAATTCATAGCATCAGAAACATAAACGCTGAACAAGAATAGATTACGTAGTTCTTTTAAGTTCAGAAGCCTTTTCCTACTTACTATGAACATCTTTCTTAAATAAATAAGTTGTGTAGAACCTAGAGGGGCCCAAACATTGTACCCTTTCTGCTCAGGGATGATGCTCCAGCCCCAATCATTTCAGTTTTCTGAACCTTTTCCCACTCTACAATATTATTTTTGAGATGTGGTCACCAGAACTGTACACAGTTCACAAGTGGGGTTGTGTCATAGATTTGTATAAGGGCAATATGCTATTGACAGTTTTATTTTTGATTCCTTTCCTATAATGGTCCCCAATGTGGAATTTGCCTTTTTCTCAGCAGCCGCACATCTGATTGACGTTTTCATTTAGCAATCCACCACAACTCCAAGATCCCTTTCCTGGTCAGTCACCATCAACTCAGACCCCATGTGAAGTCGGGATTGTTTGTTCCAACGTGCATCACATTACACTTAGGAAGGATGCTTCCAGATAGAGGGCTCCTAGCACTACCAATCAGAAGACATTATGCAACTATTCTATCTTTTCTTTCTTAATAGAATTTCTGTGGTAAGGAAAAACATGGAAAAGGTGGTGGGAAAGCAAGAGAGGGTTACACCTGGAAGACAACAATGTCTAGATACTCACCCACCCCAGTAAAATTCCATGAATGACGTTGGATGATGGTGCAATAAAAACCTTGTCTGAAAGCACTCTTACTTACACTGAACCTCGTTTTCCATTGTTGCCCATTGACCTAGTTTTGAGAGATCTTATGGAACTCTTCACAGTCCGCTTCAGATGTTCACCATGCTGAACAATTGGATGTAATCCACAAACATGGTCACCTCACTGCTCACCCCCTAAGTCTCCAGCTCGTTGATTAACAAGTTAAAAAGCGCAGGTCCCAACACAGATCCATGGAAGAATCTTCTTACCTCTCTCCACTGTAAGAACTGTCCATTTATTTTTACCCTCTGCTTCATGCTGTTTAACCTCTCCTCTTATCCCATGACTGCAACGTTTTGTGCAAGGCGCAACTGCTTGGTAAGAAGGGGGGGGGGTTGCGCCCTGCAAAGCGCCATGTGAGGCATCACTCCTCCTGGCTCAGGGAGCACCTTGTGTGAAGTGACAGGAGCATTTGGTCAAGGTGCTCATCAGATCAGAAGCACTGCAGCCCCCAGGGAACCATTTCTCCCTAGCAGGTGTCCTGCATGTAATGAGAGGATGCCCAAGAGGCCTCTGAGATCTTGCAGGGACATCCTGTCACTACTCTTTAGAGATGGCTGCTGGGAGAGATGCTGAAGGGAAGCAGCAGTGGCAGTGGGAAGCGTAATAGGGAGGAAGCCTGAGAATGGCACTGGCTGGGCAAGAAGGCAGCAGCACCCTCGGGCTTCCCTCCTAGTTAGCTGGTTGGCACCACTCTCCCAGGGAATTATCTCGAGACCCCAGCATCCCCTCATTTAGCTCTCTCTGAGGGCAGGATCCTCCCAAACCAAACTGCAGAGAGAGCAGTGTGGGCAGGTGACATCATAGCTGGGGACAGTCTGCCCCCCAAGTGGTTTTATCAAGAAGGATTCCGCTCCCAGGCTGAAGATGTTGCCCACTCCTGCTTTAAGTTATCCCTTACCTCCTTTAAGCAGCTATGCTCAAAATCAAAGTAGCTAAACCAGAATTCTTCTTAAGCTGAAAGCAAACTCTTATTCTAGAAATGGAAGCTGTCATGTCACAAACTAAGAAGGCTGATTTTTTGGAAAAGAAAAAAAAAGTTGAGTGAACTGGTGCTTCAGACGGAGGGGTGCTATGTCAAATGGGTTCGACGGGAAGTACGTTCCAGTAGCAGGCACAGTGCCTCCAGTACAAAACAGCAACTGCCAATGGATAGATCGGCATGAGAGCCCTGCACACTTCCGCAACCCGGAGCGATGGGCACATTCAGATGTGGACATGGGTGGCTCCCTCACACATGCAGCTCTTCTACTTTCATTTCAGCACAGCAGCATAATTGTCACACCGTTTCCTCCGAGTCCCGTCAAAGGAGACTCTTGCAGGAGGAGCTCTTGTAGGCAGGGGAGCCCCACCATCCCCAGTAGGAATGACTGGGGAGAGATTGTGCTGAAGTTGGCCCTGGAGACTTTCCCCCTGCAGTGGGTCTTCCACATACCGCACTTGGGGTCTGAGTGATATTACTAGTGTACAGCTGAAGGGTTTGCTGCCTGTGGCTGGTTTGCCTGAGCTTAAATAGAGAGGTGCATGCATGCAGAGAAGCCCAGAGATGCTCCCTCGGTGCAAACACTGCAGTGCCAACGCCTAGAGTGAGCATATAAGCCTTGTGGTTAAGGACCAGCTTTTTCACAGAAGGAGTTGCACAAACAAGCCCGCACTTGACCAAGCATGGGTATGCTCCCCAGAAGGA
Source organism: Shinisaurus crocodilurus (assembly GCA_021292165.1). Lineage (NCBI taxonomy): Eukaryota > Metazoa > Chordata > Lepidosauria > Squamata > Shinisauridae > Shinisaurus > Shinisaurus crocodilurus. The sequence continues at coordinate 101,399,793 of CM037880.1, forward strand.
GGGCGGACCTATTCACCCTTCCCACATACCAACTATTTGCTTAAAACTATGAGCTTCCAGGTCTAGCAGGACGGTGCCTTTCCTTATACATGTCCTTAGCTCAAACAGACTGTGTAGGGACAGGGTTGTCACATGAGGTTTGCTCCAGCGTTCTCCTCCATCTTCCACTTTCTCTTCAAACTTTATCCACCTGCAATGGAAAAGTTGAGTTAATCCTATGACTGAGATCCTTGTACTTAGGAGAACTGCTGTTGCAAAAACATGCTAGATCCTAATGTACCCAGTTCAAATCATGAACATTAGGAAGGACTGAGGAATTTTTACTACACTGCCATTTCCTATGGTTTGATCATAAGCCATGACCTCATGACCAGATGACTTCTACCAGAATTTCTGTTTAATTTTCAAGGGAAAAGATATTGGCTATATTGGCCTCCTTGCCAGGTCTCAGCAAGGGTCAGGCCACAGGTAGTTGTGTTCTGGTACTAGGGGAGATAGCTGTTAACCTCAAGTGGACCAGGAGTAGGTATGTTGCCAAAGCCCGGCAGGGTTCAAGAGCCAAGGCGGCAATCAAGGACTAGAAGCAGGAGCTTTGGCAGTGTCTTCATGCCAGAGATAAGTTGCTGAGGAGCGATGAGGCTAGGACTTTATATGTCACTGCCACCACCACCACCACCACGCCATACACTCCTTCTGTGTACTCTACAGTGGTTCACATTAGTGAGGGGCACCATGTTATCCATGTTTCTTCCAAGCTGCGCCATATATGGATTTGCCTTTTCCACGCATATCTGATGCATGATGAGCACTATCAGCACACTACATCATGACTGCTGGAAGTTGACTGTCACTGTTGCCATGGACTGTTGCTGGGGGAGTGCCTGTCACTTTTGCTGCATTATCTCTGCTACAAAATTGTGTTGTTTTGCTGTCAGGTCAATTCAGTGTTTATGCATAGCAAAAATATCACTTTACAATAGAACACAGACATCCAAACATATCCTCAAGGATGCCTTACAATACATCAATATTGCATGTCAAACTATCAATTATATTCATTACTTCTACAGTCTATGAACTCATTGCTCGGGATTTGGGAATGAATCTTAGCTGCAAACAAGGCTACTCTAAGAATCACATTCTTGTTCACACTGGGGATGGTGTGTGTGTGTGTGTGTGTGTGTGTGTGTGTAATTGCTGGTTTCCTTTTCAGAGCCAGGTCAATTACTTATTATTTTTTATTTATCACAGATGTGAAAATCTGCCCATAAAAAAATAAAATTAAAAAATAATAATGAGAAATCGCTGTGGCTGCAAAGAGGAAGCCACTAATTATACCCATGGGCAGCGTGATCCAATGTGGCTGCCCATAACCCTCCGAACATGGAGGATTATGGGCATCCAAGAGGATGGAAGGAGCATGGAGGCGAAGGTTGTTTTGTGCTTCTCGTATCCCAGTGGCGCCTCACTCCTTTCCTCCCTGCGCCCCAGAATGCCCACCCAGCGCCAGCTCTGAGTTCAGTCTTGCAACTTCAGAGCCAAGAACCACACCAGCTGAGAGGGTGGAGGGAGGGCACTCCGAATTCGGAGTCCCAGCTGTGAGAGTGCTTTTCTGAGGTCGGAGCTGGGACTACAAATTATCCTGTGGCCATCTAGATAGCATCTAGTGGCCATAGGATTGCACCCTAACCCACTCAGACAGAACAAGAACTAACTGATTCAGGAGCCCTGGAGTCATGGTGACTGGAAGCAATGGATTATTTGCTTTAAAATGGGGGGGGGGGGAGGAAGCTACTCATCAAGGGGCAGTTGCAGGAACGAAACAGGATTTGCTGAATGAGCCTAACTTTTCAGTAAACAGAATAGGATCCCATGGGGACAGGCATTGCTGGATTTTTAGGGAGAATGTGCATTATATTACGTAAATGCCATTCAGAACCGTGATGTTAATTCTACTTGCAAATGATACTGGAAAACCGATGTCTCAGGAACACTATAGTAGGACCCCAGTGTGGTGGATGCAATCCTAATTTTATCTCCTACTATATCCCATGACGACATTGACCCACCCAGGCATGCCAACATTCAGCGCTGGCACTAATCAAGCTCTGCCCTTGGTTCCTATCATTCCAATCTCTTCCGTATATGATAGCCAGTCCCCAACATTCTCTCTTAGTCACACCCTTAAAAGTTCTAAATTCCATCACATTCTAGCATACTTCAGAAACCTTGTATCGAAGAAAATGGCTGAAAAATATGGGGAGAAATGAGGAGAGGCTAGTGATGCAACTGTGCAACTCAGCAGGTTTAGAAGAGCCACGTGTCAGACCAACATGAGATACATGAGTCTGTGACCCATGTGTAAATTCTCACTTTTAAACCAGGCCTGAGAAACAGAATCATGGGTGGAGATAGGCAGATGAAGAAGCAGAGCTACCTGGGGGAGGGGGGAGTGTGTGTGTGTGTGTGTGTGTGTGTGTGTGTGAGAGAGAGAGAGAGAGAGAGAGAGAGAGAGAGAGAGAGAGAGAGAACAATTAAACCTGCCCTCAGCCTAGACACACACTAGCACTTTGCAGATGACATCTGTGCATACAGTAAATGTGCATAGTGGTGGCTGGGGTAGGGTAGTGGGAATGCAGGGACAAGCCCGCTCCCTGACCTACCTGTGTTCACTAGATTGTCTGTACCATTCCTATGTGCACACAACTCTATGCACTATTTATTTACTTTTGTTAAGCATTTTAATACAACACTTCACATGCATTCAGCGTACATCAAATGTCATCTGATAACTTCCACCAGCAGATGGGGGCAGGTTTAGAACTTTACTTTCCCACAACTCTTTAAATTAAAAAAATGGTAACTGTACAGAGCCAACAGAAACTCTATGTTCATCTAAGGTGTACAGCTCTTGCATGTGTCTACAAGTTCCTTGCCATCTACACATGATATCACACACACACACACACACACACACACACACAGCTATGACACAACCAGAAAGCAATAAATAGCCTAAATGCATAACAGGTGACTCAGGAAAGTGAGCTATGCCAAAGCCACATAATTCTAGAAATTAAGCATCTAGAAAACATTTACCCATTTTACAGATGGGGAACACTGGTTTAGCCTAGTCCCAATGACAATGAGTGAATCCATGGCAGAGAACTCATAACACATACAGAACATGTAACTCAAGAAAGTGAGCCAAGCCACACACTGCAAGTCAAGTTGTAGAAATGAACTATATGATCAAGGAACTAATCTTGTAGAAGACCTTCTAGAAAAAACATACTATTTTAGAAACAACTTGTCTCACACTAAGCATTGATGAATAGATATACAAAGCCATGAAAGAAATGGGATGGAAAACAAATCAGCCACCTTTGCTACTATCAGGATCTGCTCCGCCAGTGCAGTACCACAGCTCCATCTAGTGGCCACTGCCTAGACAGCAGCCCAGCCTACTGCTGGCTTCGCAGAATCCTGCCCCAGACCTCCAGCTGCCCCTAGACCTGCTAATGCAGGCCAGCTGGGAGCTGCTGGCAGTCCCTATATAAAGACTGCCTCTGCACTGCAGTCTTTGCCACAGCAACACATGCTTCTGTGTTGTTTTCAGTTAGTTCCTGCTTCTAGTGATGCATCTTGATCATGGCCTGGTGTTTGACCTGTGACTGCTCTTGACCTATGCTTCTGCCTTGGGCCCTGCTCTGCCCAGTATGTGCTTGAGCCCTGTTTGCTCTTTGGACTTGCCTTTTGCCTCTGGCCCTTGCTTGGACTCTGTGCTTGAACCCTGCCCTGCTTGGTATGTGTCCTGACCTTGGTCTGTCTCCTGGATTCAGCTCACCCCTGCTCCATCATCCCCTGGCCCTGGCATTCTGCTCTGAACTTTGCCGCCTATGCCCCAGACCATTACAGCTACTCAACAGCTTGTGAAGACAGGCCTGGTTGATCTTTAAAAACAAAAGGGAGCAGCCCCCTGCTATCATGGTCTACCATCTTGAAAAAGCACAACCAGGTACTTCTGGAGCACTCCCATACCTGAGCCTGTGACTGCTCTGTGCAGAAAGGTGAGGGACCGGAGACTACATATATGTGTTTCAACTAACAGACGAGTGAGAAAAAAGAGGCGGGAACATGGTAAAGGCTGAAGCCTCTCCCAAGTAAACCACCAGCAATTGGGAGGGGACGTCCCCCCCAACGTATTTGCATATTTCATGGGTCTCAACTTGTGCAACCTTACGTCGCATTCGATAACAAATCCCAAAACATTGCTCTTAAACAACCTTCCCAGAAGATAAACCTGTTGTTGTTAAAGTCAAAACCTTGGACATTTTAATAAGATCGTGAAATATACTTGAAGTTTTGAAAGACCCTTTAAACAAGATGCGATGGTTTGCTCTTCAAGGAGCCGCCCAGTGAACACCCTTGCTGTCCAATCTCCAACTGGGTCAATGTGCCATTGAGGTGGCGAGAGGGGCAGCCACGGAGCTGACTGAAGTATCCCCATTGTCATCGGGCAGCGCCCCACATGCGCACAAACGCTGTGGCATGCTGTGATCATGACGCCATAGCACTGCGCAACACCAATGAGGCCTGTTGCTGACCGTGCGTGCCGCCAAATATTTCAACAGTAATACTTGGCATATTTGTAACACCGTTTGAGTTTTCAAAGTACTTTAAATACATTATCACAATTATAGTCACAGCAGCCTTACAGGGTATTATTAGTCCCATACTGCAGATGGAGATGGGAGAAGAGGCTTAGGGCACAGCAGCTTACCGAAGGCCACCTAGTGAATTAATGCTTGCAGTGGAATTTGAGCTGGGGACATCCTGGCTCAAACTCATAGCCACTATACCGTACCACCTATGGCGCAATGCTGCCATGTTTCACCCTTGTTCCAGGATGAGTGCATGGCAGGCAGCGCCATCAGTGAGATTGCTGCCTGTGCCCTGTGTACTGCAGTGTGCTGTGGCCTTGCTCTCCCTGCATTCTCTGCTATGAGTCCTAATTGTGCATCGGTTTTTTAAAGCACCTTGGTGTTTGCCAAGTAGCCAGGAATAATGGCTGAGCGTTGCCCCGTTCCACAGTTTCAGATGTGAGAGATATCTACTCAGCCTTCTTGTTTTGGGGACCAGACTTGCAGTGTTTTAATATTTGAAACTGGAAGGCTGAGTTTGCGACATTTGAAAGTGGACAAACCCCAGATTATTCATCAGGGGAAATCACTGGATAATGGTCCCTATTTTACTTCCAGTTGCTGCAGGGGAAACAGGTATCATCTCTTCTGCCTGATGGTAGAAGTGCAGGATGAGAAAGGAATTCCTTATTGAAACTCCCAAGAAACACCCCTCTACTAATTATGGCAGCTACAGCCATGATCATTATGCTCTCCGCCAGCTCTGCTCTGGCAAATCCTGACTGGAAACATATGAAACTGCCTAATACTGAGCCAGACAGTTGGCCGATCTTGACCAGTATTTGACTGCATTGTCTGCTAGCAGCTATTTAAGATCTCCGATGAACAGATATTATAACTCTTTCCCAGTCCTGCTGGAGACCTGTTTAACCGATATGTTGCAGATTGAACTTGAGATTTTGGCCTGCAAACCATGTGCTCTACCACCACGTTTGCCTCTAGCTTGGGACTTACCTGGCTGTTTGCCTCCACTCCACTCCATCGGGGGTACCGAAGAGTTCAGAGAGCTGTGTAAATAGCACTGGACAGCTTGCTTCTTCATTCTCCTCCTCCTCCTGTTTCAGCATAAGGCTAACCCTCTCTGCAGCTGAAGAGATGCTGGAGGTGAAGATACTCCTTCCAACTGCCTGGCGGATGACCACAGAATTCCTGCTGGAGGGCTCCTGGTCTGCACCAGTGCTGTTGCTCATCACCTCAGCTTGAGGAATTGGGCCTTCTGCCTCACTCGCACCTATTTTCCTTGCTTTGGACATCCTGAGTCTAGGCAAACACACCCCTCCTTTCAGCACACCTGATTGTCAGTGGAGATTGTCTCCCCTCCTTGGCAAGGCCTTGGGCTCCAGCAGAGCAGAAACTGAGCAGATCCAAGCCATGCTGCCTTTATAAGGGGCCAGATCTTGTTCAGGCCAGACACAGACAAGTGGCTCAGAGCACCACCCCAAACAGTATTATCAGGGAGAGAAGCTCTGCCCTGCGGGCACCAGCCAGAACTCACTGGTGCAGCTCCAATCTGCCCACCTAGTCACAGAGACTGCTGGGCTCTCATGGATAAGACTGGTGCTGAGGCTTGTTTACAACAGTGTACTATTTGAAACCTTGGCCAGGCCCAGGGCAGGCAGGCCATCCTGGGAAGTGGAGAAACCTGAGACAAGGTGGGGTGGGGGAAGGAGGAGAAACCTGACACATCTGAACCTTTAATTTGGTGGAAGCTGGAAAGGTTTGCAGGAGTTGGGGAGAGTAGGAAGAATAAGGCTCTTCTAATCAAACCAAATTCCAATGTCCCCAATGTTGGGGAGACGTAGACAGTTGCATGGGAATGCATAGCCTCCACCCTGATTTCCCCAGCACAGATTTTGTGCATCTCTGGCTTGGGCCAGGAAGCTGACCCACCTCACGTGCGTGTAATATTGGCAGCTGAGTCTCCCTGCTAAGATCATGGCCAGCTATCCGAGGGAGACAATAGCAAATTGTCTCCTTAGTATAAGGTGACCATATGTACTGGTTTTACCAGTACAGTACTGTTTTTTTGGACATTGTCCTGGTTAGTCGTGAGATGTAACCAGTACAATTTAGGACTACAAAATAAAAAATTATTAATTTATCAAAAGATTGAGTATATCAAATCAATCCTTGATAAACCAGCCTAAATCAATTTTATTAATTTATCCTAGTTTTATTTTTATTTTACACGACGGTTCTCGTTGTTGGATCTCGGCAATACTCGGCATTCAGCACACGCACTCTCACTATATTGTGGCCGCAGCGACTCTTCGATAATACTCCCACGCAGTACATACTGTGGGAACTAGATGATGACGTCATCACACAGAGCCCGCCAAAATCGACCAATTCGGTGTTAGCTTCGGACTATAAAAGGCCCTACACAGCACAAGACAGGCACCAGTGATCTGGCATCTTCGGACCGTGACACTGGCCCTCAGAACTCCACGTTCTCTCGGTTACTCGAGCTTTTCACTCCGCTGTTTTCACGGCGCATCTCGCTGCTTCGCCAGGACTAGGCTGACCATACATACCGTTTTAAAGGGGACAGTCCTGTTTTTTCATATTTCCTGACTGTCCCTTCTTTTTAATATAAATGTCCATTTTGTCCCATTTTTAGTAAACTATATATAGTTTTTAATTTTTTGTAAAAAAACTGAACGCGGCTTGTTTATTTCTCATAAGACTCTCCGTGTTAAGAAACCTGGGGGAGGGGGGTGAGCCAAGCCCATGCGGAGCTGCTCCCGCGCTCTCCTTAGCCCTTAGACAGGGTGACTACTGATGTAGTCTAGAGCGCTGTGTGAGCCGCACCGAAGAAAGGGAACTTCATGGGGATGGGCCAGAGCCCAGAGCCGTTGTTGTCTTGCTGCGGGATAGCCGCATCCCCCTGCGCAAGCCTGAAGGGGTAGAAATCAGGCAGGGGCACAGCGCCCTTCGGCCATAGCCGGAGCCAGCTGCCGAGTGCCAGCAGCACCATCCAGCCAGACAGGCCCTGCATTTCTTTGGCGGGCGCCAAACCCCAGGCAAGCAGGCGAGACGGCAAAGCTGACACACGGGTGGGTGGCAAGAGGCAGCGTGGAGACGGGACGGGCAGCAGCGCGCCGGGCGGGAGCATGAAGACCCGGGCAGGCACTGAAGGGACACAGACCCCCCGCACGCTCTGCGGCAGGACCACACCGGGACACGAGACGGGGGTCTGCCACCAGTGGTGGCGACAGCAGAGGCAGCTGAGAGGAGACCCACATGCACACTGAGCCTCTCTGCATGGAGGCGAGGGAGGGGACAGCGGCTCATTCACACAGGTCAGGGCAGACATATTCATGCCCTGGTCAGCCAATTAGGACGGGACCTGAAGGAGGCGGGCTGTGGAGGTTAGGGGCGGGCTTAGGAGGATCAGCCTTTTCTTAAAGCGCTAAGAAGACTGGACAGGGAGAGCGAAGCCATGCAGCTCGCACTAAGGAGGAGGCGCAGTGTGTGGCAGGCGGCCGGACGAGCAGGCGAGCTCAGGGCACATCAGACTGCAGGCAAAGCTAAGACACGCTTGTTGCTAGTGCAGCCGTTCTCAACCTCTGGATGCGCTGGACTACAACTCCCAGCATCCCCAACCAGCCGGTTGGGGATTCTGGGAGTTGTAGTCCCACATATCTGGAGGGCACTAGGTTGGAGAAGGCTGTAGTAAGGAGTTAGCCCTTGAAGCCAGTGGGAGTCACTTTCCAGTACAAACCCCTATCAGATCCCTCTGCAAGCCACTGAGTGCTCTTTCCTTCTGGATTAATACACTGACTAGGTTCAGACAACATGATAACCCACACTCAGGGTTGAGTATGGGTTGTCGTTGAACCGTGGGTTATCGTCTGAACCCAGCTGAGATAAGAAACCATGGTGAACAACCCACAGTTCACAGCCCAATAACAACCATGGGTTCTCTTTGTGGGTTGGTTGTGGTTAAGAAGCCATGGCTTGTTAGTGCAGGTGGGTTCAGACAACACGATAACCCATGTTTCAGGAACAACCCACGTTTCAGCAACAACCCATACTCAACCCCTGAGTGTGGGTTATCATGTTGCCTGAGCAGGGGGTTGGACTTGATGGCCTTGTAGGCCCCTTCCAACTCTATGATCTATGAAACTATGAACCCAGTCATTGCGGATAACCATCAGTCCCCACCATGGTCTTTAGGCCATTGTCCCCATGATCCACTCTGGCTGTGTGCAGGCCTAGCTGTGGGGTTACAGAGTGGCAAGGGAAAGGCGCTGTGTGTAGCCAGTGATAACGTCCTCCTTATTATCAGCAGCCAGGCTGGTGGGGACTAGGAAGAGGGCCTTCTCTGTGGCGGCCCCCACATTATGGAACTCCCTCCCTAGTGACCTTCGCCATGCCCCCTCCGTGATGAGCTTCCGCCGTGCATTAAAAACATGGCTGTTCAGGCGGGAATATGGGGTGGGTTAGGTTTTTAATAAGAAATTTTTATATTGTTTTAATCATTATATTTTATTGTGTTGTTTTACTGTATTTTAATTGTACATCGCCCAGGGTGGCCGGGTGACCGGCCAGATGGGCGATTAATAAATATAATAAATAAATAAATAAATAAATTAGTACAGTACTACTTAATGGTAGTTCAGTACTAAATTTTGAAGTATAGGCGCTCATCGTTACAGCCCCAATGACCATACCCCAAGGACAACCCAAAATGCAGGCAGCTGTGTTGATCCATTATAGATACCCCCAAAGAAAATCAGTCCGTATACTAGCTAATTTATTAGGATCAGCTGAAAAAAGTGCCAGAGCTCTGGGACCCAGTGTTCCCACTCCACTACACCATGGCTTCTTTATCATAGATTTCATAGACTATAGAGTTGGAAGGAACCTACAAGGCTATCAAGTCCAACCCCCTACTCAATGCAGGAAACTAGAGGAGGGGTCTCCCATCCAAGTAACAACCAGGCCTGACCCTGCTTAGCTTTCCACACTCAGACAAGCTGAGCCAGCGTGAGCGACAGGCCTGTTATCAGAGGGGAGGAGGCCATTGCTCAATGGCAGAGCACCCATCTTGCATGCAAAAGGTCCTGGGTTTCATCCCTGGTATCTCCAGGTGAGACTGGGAAACACTCCTGTGTAAACCCCTGGAGAGCCACTGCCAGTCAGTGTGTAGGCAACAATGAGCTAGATCAAGCGTGGGGAACCTATGACCCTCCAGATCTTGTTGGACTACTGTGAAGGATTGAGGCCTACCCAGGCTTGAGTTAGGTTGAAGCCTGAAGGCCCAAATATCTCCTGATGAGAGGGGGCATTTGTGACTTCGGGGGTGCCACAAGGACAAGGGCCACCCCCCTAACACTGCTACTTGTTGCTCGGTGCCCTTGGTGGGGGGGATTGTTTTCCCTGTCTAGGGCCTGAACATGTGCCTTGGAGGGGAGTCATGGGGCCAAGTGGGGGGGGGTTCTGTGGGGGGCCCAATTAGTGTAGTGACAGGTATGTGGGGCTGCCTTTGAAGACTGTTCGGAAGCTGCAGCTTGTGCAAAATGCGGCAGCCAGGCTTATTGCGGGGACGCTGAAGGTTTGAGCACATTACACCTGTTCTGGCCCATTTGCACTGGCTTCTAACATGCTTCCGAGCCGAATTCAAGGTGCTGGCTCTTATAAAGCCCTACACGGCTTAGGACCACAATACCTGACGGAACGTCTCGTCTCTCCCAACCGCAATCTACCTGGACACTACGATCAACATCTGGGGCCCTCCTCCAACTGCCACCTCCAAGAGAGGCTCGGTTGGTAGCAACAAGGAGGAGGGCCTTCTCCGTGGTAGCCCCCCAATTATGGAATAAGCTCCCCACTGAGACCCGCCTGGCGCCAACCTTACTATCTTTTCGGCACCAGGTTAAGACTTCCCTCTATGCCAAGGCATTCAATAGTTAAGAGCTCAAAATAGCACGGGGGTGGGGGGAATTGTCACCTGTAGACTTAGTTTTATTAACTTTTGGATTGTATTTTAAACTGTGCTTTTTAATTTGGTTTTTAATCTTTTTTTGTATGTTTTTATTGTTGTTTTTATGTACAAACTGTTGTGAACCACCCAGAGAGCTTCGGCTGTGGGGCAGTATAGAAATAAAATAAAATAAACAAACAAACAAATAAATAAATGTCCTGGTTTTAAATTTGAAAAAAATGGTCACCTTATCTTAGTACTAAACTCAGCACCGGCCTAGTCCAGTGCCACCTCCATGTAAGGATGGTAGGGATGAGGTGGCCTTGCTGCTCTTCTTCAGTTTGTTGCTCTTGAGCCAATGGGAGGCTTTCTTCAAGTCTAATTGCTGTGCATGGGCTATGTGTGTGTGAGAGAGTCTAGGTGTGTGTGTGTGTGTGTGTGTGTGTGTAAATGAATGAATACATGGTATAAATCCATGTGTATAAATGGATGGATGTGTGTGTGAGAGAGTGTAGGTGGCCATGCCCACCTTTTGCTTTGCCCCTGCCCACTGCTGATATTTGGTCCCCAGAAGGTTAGCTAATAGGCGTGAGGGAATGCAGCCCTTGGGTTGACAAAAATTATCTACCCATGCTGTATGGCTTCTATTGTTCCTACATGTGATAGGTTGCTGGAGCACCTGAGGAAATTTGGCACCTGAGGAAGATTATCTCCTATAATGGATCAAGTGGCCATCTACCCTTGGTGCCTTGGTAATTCTTGCAATATCTTTCAGCAGTCTTTATATTTTGAGCCCTTGTCCATGTAGTTTGAATTTGTTATCTTGTGGTAAATGGATATTGGTACATTTCATTTGCATCCCTAAACATAGTTTCATATTTTTGTTATCTGTAGTGTTCACTCTGTTTCTTAACTTCTGGCTGCCACCATCCCCAGCTGACTGTTCACAGATACAACACAGTCATTATTTCATTGTTGGGGTAAACAAGGAGGAGAGCCGTCCCAGCCACACCTCAGCCTACAACAACACATGGTGCAAGGCAGCTTAGTCACCTCTTTCTTCAGGAGATGAGGTAGCTTATGCTGCTTCCTGAAAGGCATTCAGGAATAGGAACACATAGGAACAACCGGTAGTTGTGGCTCCTTTCTCTGTAGAGGAAGGGATGTTGGCATTCATTCCCTTTGCCCGATCAAAGTTTCAGAAGGAAGGAACTGTGCCGGCTTTTTGCCTTTGGAGTCTGATAGAAAAGGAGCCTCAGGATGCCATTAGGCATGGCTGCCTCTGTTCTCATTTGACTGCAGTGTTGTTACAACACACCTACAAATGCAGATGTAACAAGTGGCCCTGGGCTAGCACTACATGTTTCTACAAAGGAGCAGTGTCACCAAACCACCAGTGTGTATAGTTCAAATACCTTTGCATGCACCAAAACATGATGTGTTTTTACTGTAAGCAATGTACATTAAATGGGATGGGGGTAAGAAGAATGAAGGTGAAAGTCTCCAACAAGTGCAGCAAAGAAGTTCCTGTTTCATGGAAGGGGAATAATGGGATGGACACAGTACTGTTGATAAATATGTACACAGCTTCACCATCTTTGTTATGCCTGGGCACCTGGAAAACAACCAAAATTAATAACTTACCAAGAACATTTGTTTTGCCTTGCAGAAAAGCAGTTAATGTAGCCTAGAGTTTAAACACACACACACACACACACACACACACACACACACACACAGAGAGAGAGAGAGAGAGAACAAATTGCAAGTGAACTTAACCAGCTGATAAGTATCACACAGCATGAAACTGACTGGAACTCCCATATTGGGTCAATTTATTTATTAGATTTATTTATTTATTTATTAGATTTATACCCCGCCTTTTTTCCTGCAAGGAACCCAAGGCGGCTTACATGATCCTCCTCCTCCTCTCCACTTTATCCTTAAATTGAATCTGATCCTAATGTGAAGTGTGGAAGCATGGCTTTGACAACAGAGCCATCTCCTGAGTGGGACTCTTGCTTATCCCATGGGAAATCCAGAAATAAGCTTATATCTGTCCTCTCCGATTTGTCTTAATCTAGATATAGCCTAATTCCTGATTGCTCTGGAGAATTCTGGTCTGTACATGCACAATTTCTTTGTGATGGGGACTGTACCCTTTACTTGGCCTGAGGGTCCCCTTTCTGCTCTTCCTCTGAGCATTCACTATGCAATATAGGAGGGGTTAGTGGAAGTGTGTTGATGGTGAAGGACTTTCCTTGCTCACTTCCCACATGTCAGGCAGCTCTTAAAGGCACAGACATCCTATCCAAAGATAGGGGATAGTTCTAACAATGTGGATTGCCCCATGTTGTGGATAAAATGATTGATGTGGCTGGTTCACAACACCCACATTCAAGCCAGGCAAAGGGGAAATGAGCTAGCAAATGAGCAGGTGGCCGGGTAAAGGATGCCTCATGAGGGCATGTGTTCCAGCTGACGGCCAGGTTTTGTTGCTCAGTGTGAATTGTGCCATGCCCACTCTTGGGCTCTTGAGTTATTTGAATATAACTCTGTCAGGTCAGTTGCCTGACTAAATTGGCTTTTCTCTTGGGCCTCCTTGGACCTTTACCTTACTTGAGTTATGTAGGAGGGACTTCTCCCTGATGAAGGTTATTAATATATTTGTGAAGGAAGGGGGGCTGGGTGACCCGCCACAACCTACCCTTTCCTACCCAAAAGACCCCCAGAGATCTCAAGGTGCCAGACTGCCAGCCTCAGCTCTGCAATCCTACTTGAATCTCTGTTCAGGGACTTGCCCTTGACTATAACCTGGATTTAGCTGAACCAACAGAGCAACTACAAATGCCATGTGGGGTAAAAACCAAGAAGGTTTATTCAGGTAGCATTTTACAACAAAAGGTGGGAAATGAGGTAAGGACACAAAAATAGAGAGACACTTTGGTACATACACAGTAGAGCTACAAAACAATAAAAGCTGATTCCTTATATCTCCCAGGCACACAATAGTTACCTGGGGGCCGGTTCCCTTCAGGGTTGGTTTCAGCACAGCCCTGCCACCGAGGAGACTACCACACCTACCCTAAGGTCCAAGATGGGTAGCCCTCCTCAAGGCTTTGCCAAAGCCCTCATTCAGCTAATTTCACCAGGAGCCACCTGGGGCCAGATCCTGAGGCCAGCCCGAAGGCTTGGACCTCCGCGCAGCTTGCTGCCATGATCCACAACAACGACACGACGACGACGACAGACAAAAGCCACACCTTGGCAATATACCTTTCCCCCTCCTCCTTTCTGTAGCTCTGCTGCCTCTAGCCAATCAGGATGAACTTCACCTGGCCCGGCAGGGGGGAGGTGACTCATGACTACAGGGCTTGAACCACATTTGCATACCAAAAAGGCCTAGCAGACATTGAGGCGCCATCCAGAGCAGGGCCAGATTAAGATAGGGGCGATTGGAGCGGCCGCTCCAGGCCCATAACAGACAATAGGCCCACAATATAGGGACACGCAGCACGATTTGGGTTAGCTCTGATCGTTATCATTCAGCATAATTAATGATTTTTTCAAGATTAGAAAGGTGTTCTAAGCACATCTGCATTACAGGCTTGAGGCAAGACCTAGCAAGAACTGTTGTTCTCAAATTAGCATTTCGGTAGGTTTTTGCATTTCAATCACTGTTACTACATTTCTTTGAAGCACATGGGGGCTTGCTAGGGTCTGTAATATTCAGATTTAGAAGGGACCTCTCTCTCCAGCCTCGAGCAAAAGATCTTTCTGATTCGCAGCTCAATTGTTCAAATGCTAGTTTAACAAAAAAACAAAAACGAAAACGAAACAAAGCAACAAGAACAACACAATTATTCTTGGTCAAGCAAAGCTTCCTGGCTTTTTGTTGTGGCTGCTTTTTCTTTTTTAATAAATAAATTTGGGGGAAATTGGGGAGACCCTTACTGATGAGCTGCAGGAGTTTTTGAGTTTTGGCACTTTAACGGTAATTAAAATATTTAATTTGTTTTAATATAAAATTGCGTCTTCATTTTATTTATTTCCATAAAAAGGCCCACCAAAATCCTCAGCACCAGGCCCATAATGCTCTTAATCCAGCCCTGATCCAGAGGAACTATGTACATCCCCCCCCCCAGCCTCTAGCCGTCCCGGTTCACACATGAGGAGGTGTGCTCGTGTGTGTGCAGGCCTCTTCTCCACACGCCCCCTTTAAAAAAAAATGAAACCTGAGAGGTCAATCCTCTCATTTCATTTTAAACTAACTTAAAAGAAAAAGCCTTTGCTAGCCTTCTATCACTAGCACACTTCTTCTCATTCACACACACAAAAACAGAACAAAACTTTAAAACAACAAACAACAATCTTCAAAACAACAATATCAATAGCTTACAGGTTTGCATTACACACAAGAGCTCATGTACAATTCAAATGCGAGCTTTAACCCTTCCGTTGCCTGACTGGCACTCTGTCTAAAAGCTTTCTAGGGTTGCTGCTTCTCACACAAGTCTGTAGGGGGCAGATTGCTGACTGAAATGTGAACAACTCTTCAATTTGCCTTTATGTTAGCTTCTAAAGGCTTGCTTGTGGCCCCCCACCACCCAGACTTGAACGGGATGACTGTCTCTTGTCAGAATCAATGCTGAGCCAGGGAGGCTCCACCCAGGCGGCTAGAACACACAGCCTGGCAATCTTCAAGCCTCTTGGGCTTGGCTCATTTAGCCCACCACCCAAACTTGCATGGGATGACTGTCTCCCTCAGAATTAAATGCTGAGCCAGGCGGCTAGAACACCAGCCTGGCAATCTTTCAGCCGTTAGAGGGTTTCCCGCTTCTAACATTCCTTTTAGCCCTCTGCTTTGTTCTCCCGCCTCTGACTGATTCTTCTCTGGCAACTCTTCGCTGCCCTGAGGCACTTTGATCACATGCAGGTTTCTGGCCTACTCATCATTATCATTATTACATACAATTTCAAATTGACATGATACAAGACATCAAATAGTTCAATTTGCTTACACTTGGATCACCAGTCCCCGTCCCCTCCCACTCCAGCAACAATTTATCAGTTTTTATTGGCTTTAATCAACACTTAATCTCAGTCCTTTGTCTTCTCGCTGCAGCTGAAAACGCCTGGAGGGGAAATTCCTTTTTCCGTGCTTTTGCTTCTCTTTGCCCGCTTCTCGGCAGCACAGGGACAGTCTCTCTTGGGGGGGGGGTGTTTTCTGATGTCTGCCCCCCCTCTGCTTGCTGCTGCTTAGCTGGCCACTCACCATGGCCCTCCCCTTAGCAACTGGACAGTCTAAGTTCAAGATCTGAGTCCTTCTCCCGTGGGAGAGATGTAGGGCAGGACATGCCCTCCCCCCCCAAAGTCTTGACAACTTCTCTGGGGCACATAGCACAACAAAATCACTCACCAAACGGCTGTTAGCTCCACGCTGTCCCAAAATTCAACTTTTTGCTCACCAGTCTCTTAAGAGAGGCTTTCCTTCTCCTCCCTCTGGAAACACATGCGCGCGCACACAGACCATTTCTTGTTTCTAGCCCTCCTCTCTTTGCCAAGGGGTCCTCCAGCTCCGGTTCTCTTGGATCACACACCTGCTGCCCTCTGCTCACTTGCTGGGCACACGGATGCAGGTCGCCTTCCCCCATCCACAGCTTTCTTGCACTTGATGGGGATGTTAGGATCTTCTTCCGCTTACTTCTTTGCAGCTACTGCTCCCAGCCTCTGGTACTTTTGGATTACACACTTGCTGCCACTCAACAGTTGAGATTTCTTGCCCTCAACACTCCCTGCTGGTAGCTAGGCTTCCACAGACTGGGGTAGCCCCTTCCAAGCAATCTGAACATTTTCCCTGAGGCTCAATCTCACACTTCAATCTCTAAAAAAAACCAAACCTCTACTCAATGTACCAAAGTCTCCCCAATCTTCCCTATTTGCCCACGTGCACCCACTCTGTGGTTCAGTTTCGAATCCTAGCACTTGCCACGATGTGGAGGAAGGGGGGCTGGCTGACCCACCACAACCTACCCTTTCCTATCCAAAAGACCCCCAGAGATCTCAAGGTGCCAGACTGCCAGCCTCAGCTCTGCAATCCTACTTGAATCTCTGTTCAGGGACTTGCCCTTGACTATAACCTGGATTTAGCTGAACCAACAGAGCAACTACAAACGCCATGTGGGGTAAAAACCAAGAAGGTTTATTCAGGTAGCATTTTACAACAAAAGGTGGGAAGACACTTTGGTACATACACAGTAGAGCTACAAAACAATAAAAGCTGATTCCTTATATCTCCCAGGCACACACTAGTTACCTGGGGGCTGGTTCCCTTCAGGGTTGGTTTCAGCACAGCCCTGCCACCGAGGAGACTACCACACCTACCCTAAGGTCTGAGATGGGTAGCCCTCCTCAAGGCTTGCCTTTGCCAAAGCCCTCATTCAGCTAATTTCACCAGGAGCCACCTGGGGCCGGATCCTGAGGCCAGCCCGAAGGCTTGGACCTCCGCGCAGCTTGCTGCCATGATCCACAACAATGACACGACGACGACGACAGACAAAAGCCACACCTTGGCAATATACCTTCCCCCCTCCCCTCCTCCTTTCTGTAGCTCTGCTGCCTCTAGCCAATCAGGATGAACTTCACCTGGCCAGGCAGGGGGGAGGTGACTCATGACTACAGGGCTTGAACCACAAAGGCCTAGCAGACATTGAGGCACCATCCAGAGGAACTATGCACACACACCCCCAGCATCTAGCCGTCCCGGTTCACACATGAGGAGGTGTGCGCGTGTGTGTGCAGGCCTCTTCTCCACAATATTGAATCTCCTGTAATTCCTGTTAACTGTAATTGGATTTTTAATGTAATGTATGTGTTTTGTTAGTTGAAAAAGTTGTAATACTTTCTACATACTCGTTGATTAGATTTAAAACATGTGATCTAATTAAAACTCAATAAAAATAATTTTGAAAAATTAATACAAATGGTGTCCTTTTCCCATCAGGGATGCTGGAATGGGCGCTTTGCTGGGGATCTGGAGCACCTGAAACAAATACATACTTCCACCCCCTGCCCTGCTTCAGGCCGAGTGCTTGCCTTGCTTGGCAAAATGAGATGGGAGTCCGCAGAGGTGGGAAGACGGTGTTCTCCGCTTTCTAGCCTGCCTCCTCCTGTATCTTCAGTGGACTATCCATTATACAGCAACAGTTTCAGCTTCCCTGGTAACGTCTAGTCAGACTGTGGCCGGGGACTGAGCTTGCACTCCGGCTCACTTCTCTGCATCCTGGTAGGTTTGTGTGCCTGCCTGACAGCTGATACTTCGGTACATCCATCCCAAGAATGGGATGACAGACAGGGAATGCTTCTGTCCCATCTCAGAGATCTCTGCAAGAGACAGAGTAAGCAGTGGGGATATCCTCTGTTTCTTCTGACCAGAATTACTCTACCTAGGGATAAGAGGAAACCCAGCCAGAGACAGTTTTCTTATGCCCAGGGAGATCATCGGCCTTTTCCCTTGCTGTAAGGGGGCTCTCTGACAAATGTGAAAAACACAGGCTCTAAAGTTTCAGTGGACTTAATTTGCATTATCTGCCATATAGTCCTGCAAGACCTGGTCCCTCCCTGCTTTCCTGGCTCATTACACCTGGCCGGGGAGGGTGGGGCCTGACTGACTCCAGCTACAAAAGCTGCTACTGCTGCTGCTTTTGCCTTCCTTCTTTTTTTTTAACCTTAGTATAATTATTATTGAATTGTTTATGGTTATCTGTAATTATTTCTATTGTATTTTTAAATATATATTTAGTGTTTTTTGATATTTTGTAAATTACATTTACTATTGTCTGATATTTTGTAAATTATTTTTTGAATATTGTATTTAGTATTCTTTGATGTTTTGTATATTATATTTACTGTTATTTATTTGCCATGTTGTGAGCCGCTTTGGGCACAATTTTTGTGGAAAAGCGGCATACAAATAAAAGGTGATGATTATGATGATATTATTCGCATTATCTGCCATTTCTACATTTCCCTTCCCACTCTTTAACTAGGGACAAATTGGTGTTATTTGCAAGGCTTTTAAATTGTGCGTTGAATTTTACAGCACCCACAAGGTGGCAGGATGGGGCCATCTGATACCTATGGTCTCAGTCCAAGGTGTGTAGTTAGAGACTCATTTTTAATAATGCAAAATACTCTGACAAAATGAAGACATTTAGGGCTATTCCACATACTCAGTCACAGCATGGGCCAACCGCATTGCACTATATTTCTACAACTTCCGGTTGAATGGCAAAAGGGCAACATCCCATCCGAATGCAAAACACAAGGTGTGAGAGAGTGAATCATCCATTTTGAGAAAGACTAACAGCGGTGTCAACTTTAGATTTTTATTTGATATCCTCATCTTGTCCTTCATCTGCTCCCAAAATACTTTTCTAACTGAACAAAATCATAATGGGCATCTGTAGTATTCCCCCCTGGGCTATAGAGTCTCATGGCTAGAGGAACAGCTTGTGTCTTCCCTGCTTTTTCTTCATGATTTTCAAATCTTAAGTTTAGATTTCTACTCCAAGTATTATTTATGCATGTGGAAAATGTTATTACCGGTAATAACAAACCCGCTAGAGTTAAACATCAAGTATTATACCCATCAGTTAAAGATGGAAGTTTGACAGTCTTGAATATAGAGCATTATCGTCATGCATCCCTTTTCACTGTTTTATGCCAATGGTTTTATGTGGGGAATAATTGTTGGGACATTGAACAGTTTGGAACAGAAATTCCTTTGTCTTCTTAGATTTGATTGGGAAAAGATGAAAGGAAAGCATTATTAAATAATGGCATGTCTAGAGTGATTATGAAAAATTGGACAAATAGAGATTACAACTTATACTACGGAGTCTTTCCCCCTAGACTTAATATTGCAAAAAACATAGTTCTAATTTTGGATCTCAGGTTGATAGATGCATAAGATAAGAGATTTATCTGTACAATAACAACATACATGGAATTGAGTTCAAACATAGAAGGACTAGTACCGTATTTTTCGGACCATAAGACGCACTTTTTCCCCCCCAAAAAGGAGGGGAAAATGTCTGTGCGTCTTATGGGGTGAATATAGATAAAACCAACAACAAAAACAAAATTTTTTACAGACCTTACTTCCCTCTGCGCAAGGTCCGGCACGCACCTCCTCGGGGTGGTCGTCTTCAGCGGCGGGCAGGGGCTCGGGCCTGCACAAACCCGCCCGGCAGTAGGCCCAGGAGATGGCCTCCGGAGGCGGCGGTAGCAAGGCCCCCCCGCCCAGCAGCAGCGCCCCCCCCCGCCCGGCATCAGGCCCACGAGACGGCCTCCGGAGGAGGCGGCAGCAAGGCCCCCTCCCCGGGGCCGTCTTTAGGACTGGGCAGGCGCTTGGGCCTGCCTCAAACCTGGCGGCGGCGGCAGCGGCAGCGCCCCCCCCGCCCGGCATCAGGCCCATGAGATGGCCTCCGGAGGAGGTGGCAGCAAGGCCCCCCGCCTGGCAGCAGCGCCCCCCCCCCGCCCGGCAGCAGGCCCAGGAGACGGTCTCTGGAGGCGGCGGCAGCAAGGCCCCCTCCCCGGGGCCATCTTTAGGACTGGGCAGGCACTCGGGCCACCACAAACCTGGCGGCAGCGGAGACAGCCTCCGGAGGCGGCAGCGGCAAGGCCTGCTCTCCGCTGTGGAGCAGGAAGAGAGGGCCAGTGCCTGGCAGGCAGCGGTGGCGGCAGAGCAGCTCCTGGGCCCTGTTCCCGTCCAGCGTGGGGCAACTGCTCGAACCCCTGCCCCTCTCAGCCACCCCTCCTGTCCCTGCAGCGATGGAGCCGGGGAAGGCTCCTGAATGGAGCTGGGCAAGCCCGACTCTCAGCTGTTTCCCCCCCAACAGATGATTCCCGCCAACAGCAGTTCAATTTCTTTGCGGAGATCAGCTGTTTGGCTGAACAGCCACCCCTCCCCTCCCTGCAGTGATGGAGCCAATGGCTGCGCGCCTGGCCTGGCCTGCTGCGCTCTCATTGGAGGTGCTGCGGCCAAGGGGCGGAGGGGGGCTAGCCGGCCACACAGCTGCCCAGAGGACCAGCCAGCCTGGAAGAGATCAACGCATTGCAGTGGGGGGGGGGGGGAAGAAGCCTCAAGACACCTCAAGTCACCTCAAATCGCCTCAAATTGCCTTAAGTAGCAGCAAAGCCCTGGGACCTCACACAGCTGAATATATTTTGTTACGGTATATTTTTTTAAATATTAAAGTTCACCATTTGGTTCAGAATATTTTTTTCTTGTTTTCTTCCTCCAAAACCTACGTAAGTGCGTCTTATTTTTTTTTTCTTCTTGTTTTCTTCCTCCAAAACCTAAGTGCGTCTTATGGTGCGAAAAATACGGTAATTCCTTTCTTTCAGTACTTGCAAATCAGAACCTGTTAGAATTTAGCAAAAACATTTTTTTTAATTATAAAACATTAACAACTTTTTAAAAATGTATTTTTTTAGACAGGTCACCATGAAAAGCATTAGTATAAAAAATGTATAATCCTATACACTAATAATGCCAGCGGGAGAGATATGTCACCGCTATACCAGTACAACAGCTGCAGATTCACCGAGCCCCAATCAGGCGTGTAAAACACATAACAGAGCAAAAGCAACAGCTATATCCCCAGCACCTATGGCAACAGTACTGGTGCCTGCCAGTTCCAGACTGGCACAGTCTTGATGTCCCTGTATCACTTGGAGGGAGCCAGTGAACTGAAGGCAATGGGGACACTCCCCCAGAACCGCTTCCTGCCCCACTCCACACACAACACCAGAGCACCCTCCATTCCATGAGCTCCTATAGCACAAGCATGTGCAGGGATTGTGATATGAGAAACTGCTTTTGCAGAGGTTGCCTTCCTGTCTGGATGGTCATTCCCAAAAGGTCATGCTGGACTGCAGTTCTTCCTTGTGGTCTTTGGCCTGTGGTTCCACACAGCTCTACCTTGTCTCTCATGCTATATTCACAGTCTCCCATGCTCTTTAACATTTGCATGGAATCCAGAAGTTTCAACTCTACTTTTCATTTTGATCTTCTAAACTTAGTAAGATGGTAGACTTCATAAACTGAGGCCTGGCGTCAGTCCATAAATAGATAGGGATTAACAAACAAACTAAATCCAGACAAGGTGGGGGTACTGTAAATCAAGAACTGGTGATTGCTGTGAGATGATTCAAGCAGTTCTGAATGGGGTTCTCCGTGAAGGAGCGAGCAGGTATGTAGTCTATGGACTCCTGATGGACTCTTTGATGTCTCTGGAAGTGCAGGTGGCAGTGGCAGCTAGGAGTGGCTGATTTGCCAACTCCAGTCTTTGCCAACCTTTGATCAGCTGTGGCTTATTTGCCAACTTCAATCTTTCCTGGAGAAATTGGCCTTGGCTTCAGTTATCCATCCTTTAGTTACCTCTAAGCTCAACTATTGCAATACTCTCTATGTGGGGCTGCCTGTGAAGAAAATTTGGAAGTTTCAATTGGTTCAAAATGCAGCAGCCTTTTGTCTTTTGTCTGGCTCTTGTAGATCACAGGATATATCTCTGGGAGGCGCTCATAGATCAGAGCATATCACTCTGGTCATATATCTCAGTTTTATTTATTTATTTATTTATTTATTTCATTTTTATACCGCCCAATAGCCGAAGCTCTCTGGGCGGTTTACAGCAATGAACAAGACAGTCCCTGCCCGCAGGCTTACAATCTAAAAAGACACGACACACAAGGGAAAAGGAATGGGGAGGGAAGAAGGGGGAATATTAATGAAACTCCTGGGAGGCCTCTCAGCAGGGCTGGTGAAATGGCCCTGCGCTCCCTCTCATCTCCCTCCTCTCAGCCTGCTGGAATGGCTGCTGTGGTGGCGGCAGTTGAGGGAGGAGGAGCCGTCATGAGGGAGGCCTCTCAGCAGGGCTGGTGGAATGGCCCTGCGCTCCCTCTCATCTCCCTCCTCTCAGCCTGCTGGAATGGCTGCTGTTTTGTTGGTATAATGGATCTGATATCAGTCCTTAATGCATAGAGCCAGGTGACTTTAGGGACTGCGTACTCCTGCCCAGGAATTAATACGATCTTCAGATGCCAGGCTCTCAGTGCCATCTTGAGATGTTCAGCAGGTGAGCACAAGAAGAAACAGGACCTTCTCTGCGATGGTGCCACGACTCCGGAATTTCCTCCCAACTGAGATCCGTCTAGATTCCTTCTGGACTGTGTTCCATCAGAAATGGAAGGCACTGTTGTTCTGGTGGGCTTTTAATTTATAGTATCTATTAGGATAATTGCTGCCAGACTTGTAATGCAATTGTTTTATATGTTTTATATTGATTGATTGATAGATAGATATCTCACTGCTATTAGTAATTCAATTGTTTGCTTGTTTGAATTTTGTATTTTATTACTATATTGAATGCATTTTATTACTTGTTGCAAGTCACTCTGGGAACAACATTAATTTATTCTTATTCATGTTCCAGCTAACTCTTGATTCATGTGTTTGAAACCCCATGTGTGAAGAGCCACTGGATTACAGTTTCACAAGACTGTGAGCCACTTCTCTGAGCCAGAGCCAGCCTGTTAGGGGCCTGTTTTCTCCTATCGCTCCCTTTATATGTGTAATGTCCCCAGTCGTTTGGATAATTGATGCAGCTATTGCAGGCAAGAATAACTGACATTTTGTGTGGCAACACATTCACCTACCTGTTCCTGTACAAAGAGGTATAAGCAGAAGCCACGCCATCCAACACTGAGCAAGAGGCACTACTTTTTAATAGGAAAACTTAAAATAGAACCCTGGGGCAGTCCTCCGATGAAACTTATTTCTTTTTCAGTTTGAGTTGTGCCTAAATGACTGTACAGATGAGTAAAAGAAAATTAAGGTGATGAAATCTGTGACAATCCCAGGGAAGAAGAAACTGGTTAACGAAGAAGGAAGACAGACGTAATTCAGGATGATGATTATGCTTCTAATTTTGTTAGCTTCTATGAAAGTGCCTGGTTTCTATGAAAGTATAAAATGAGCCCCATTTTTGGCAGAAAGGTGGGATATAAATAAATACATAAACAAATATGAAAGAGAAGGGGCAAACATCATCTTTGCTCACGATTTGGCATCACATCCTATTCAATGGTTGCATCTGCATGATATGGCAACCCACCCTGTGAATAGGCTACACAGTGAAGGTTGTCCGTTCCCCCCACTTCCCCCTCAGTCCTCCCATGGGTATCCCAGGGGACTCCGTGGCAGGACCTGTCTTGTCTCCTCTCCCCACTGCAACCGTGATACCTTTTGCAGTCATCACAGCTTAGTTTCCATTTTACCCTATTTCCCCCCTGGAGATCACTTTTTGGTGATCTCTGAAGTGACTGCCAGTGACAGCCCCTTCAAAGTGTCCAAGTAACACATTAGAGTAGCTGTCATTCATTCACTACCCCTTTTCTTTTTTGCGCCTGAGATTTGCACAAAACACAAATATTTTTATTTTTTTAAACATTTTTGTTGTTGGATTTTCAGCGGTGCGCAACTCCTACTATCCCAAATGCACAGCCTTGACTAGTCAATGCCCTGGATGGTGTCTCCTGCCAAAGTACAGGAGGCACCATCTCTGGACATTGACAAAGCAAGGCTACAAATTAATGTGTTGCTTTGCTTCACATTTGACAGCTGTCAAATGGTGAGCTGTCAAGAGAGAAGCAAAGCCATGAGGGGATCTTTGCTGGCGAAAGGAGGTGGCATGTATATCACCCCTTCCCAGTGAGATCCTCTAGGTTTTTTTTTTTTTTTTTGGACCTGACTGTTCTCAGTGTCCTCCATCTTTTCCACCCTTTCCTGAGACTCTAGCTGCTTGGGAAAGGGGGAAAGTGCGAGCCACCCCATTTACCGGAGCACAAAGTTTTGACAGCTGTCAAAACTCAGCCTTCCTTTTAAAATGGGGTTTTTGACAGGGCTAATCACGTTTTTTTGACAGAGACATATGCAGCCGTGAAATCTGCATGGCTGGCAGATGTCAAATCTCTGTGCTCCCATAAATGGGGTGGCTCCTCACACTTTTCTAGTTTCCCAAGCAAGTAGAGTAAAAGGGTAAAAGGGAAAACAAGCCACAGCAGCTGCAAAAGGGGTCACTCTCAGGGCAGGTGAGACCAACACAGTGATGGTTGCCTCCAAAGTGACATTTGGGCACTTGGTGGAGCAGCTGTCACTGGCAGTGGCCCAGGCAAGCTCGGCAACAGTGGCGAGGGTTTTTTTTGCTGCTCTTGCTGAGTGACTCACTCCCCACTTTCCTGTATCTATGATGGGATTGGTTGCCCAGGTTCGGATGACACAACAACCCATCATGGGTACGAAAACCCTACTACAGGCAATAGGTTGTCAGGGTGGCTTGTTGCCCACAACAAGGCACCCTGCAGGAAGCAGTCTGGGTTCTCACGACATGAGAACCCACCGTAGCTAGTTACCCATGATGACGGGTTGCCATGTCATGTGAACCCAGTCAGTCAGAGTCTAGACCAGTGTTCTCCAATCTTGGGTCCCCAGATGTTTTTGGCCTACAACTCCCAGCATGCCCCAGCCAGCTACATGGGATTTGCCATGTAGGAAAAGCATAACTTATGAAGCACCCCTTATGTTGACACATTCTCAAAACCAACCCAAAAATACTTTACCAGTGGATAAAACATAGTTGATCAAACAGGGATTCTCCCCCGCCTTCCCATCATCTACGTATGTGCCAACACTTGTCAGACGTATGTTAAGAAACACTTCTTTCAGGATACATGTTGGGTGGAGCTTCCCTGGAGCGTTTCCCAGCCTTGGAGAAATGCGTGTTAAGCTTCTACAACTATTTCCTCATTCCTTGCTCCAAGTCATCCAAGCTGGCTGTTAGCCAAATAGGTGATAAGCTCTTATTTCTCCTGTCACCTCAGTCTTATCATCCACAGAAACCCAGCTTGGGGCAATAAGAAAGCCTGCAATAGGCAACAAGTGTAAGAGAGTCTGCCCCATTAGTATGACTCAACCTCCAATGAATTCCGAGCCCACCCTTCCCCACTCTCGCTTAAGATGAACATTGAGAAAGCTGCTTATTTTATTTATTATATTTATACCCCACCTTTTTTCCTGCAAGGAACCCAAGGTGGCTTACATGATCCTCATCCTCCTCTCCATTTTATCCTCACAACAACCCTGTGAGGTAGGTTAGGCTGAGAGTCAGTGACTGGCCCAAGGTCACCCAGTGAGTTTCATGGCTGAGCGGGGACTAGAACCCGGATCTCCCGAGTCCCAGTCCAACACTCTCACCACTACACCACACTGGCTCTCTACATAATGGGAGTTGTAGTCCAACATGCTTGGCTTAGGGACCTGTAGATATTGACAGTCCCTGTCTTTCTTTATGTGACAGCAACTGCATCTGTCCCTCCTAGGTGCAGAATCAATCATCCTAAGCTTGAGAACTCATAATATTTTCAGGACAGATTTTTTTTCATGGTGAGTTTGTGCCAAAGCACAGGTCCATTAAGGTAGTACTCCTACACCTTTCTTGTAATGTGTCCTGAAGACAGGGATGTTGAAGAGTCCTTGGTCTCGAGTCACGAGTCGGGTCACGAGTCTTTGGACCCGAGTCTCGAGTCCGAGTCCGAGTCCTTGGTCCAAAATGGTGACTCACGAGTCACGAGTCACGAATCACTCCCAAAGCTGACTCCACAAGTCCCTATTAAAATCAATGGGGTTTTTTTCCCAACAAAATAAGGCTACTTCAGATGTGTGGCTTAAATAAATTCTAGGCACAAGTGTGCCTTTTTATTTCAAAACTCTGCAACTGATTTTGGCAAGAACAGACCAGGCAGAAAAACCCAAAATAACCAGGCAGGCAGAGGAGGCAGGGAACCCCAAAGCAGGCAGGCAGAGGCCTTTGTCTTGGACAATTCAACTGTTGAACTGGTCAAGAAGAGACCAGGCAGGCAGAGGAGGCAGGGAACCCCAGACAGGCAGGCAGAGGCAGCCAAACCCAAAATGTCTGAAAGGTTGCATTTTAGAAAAATGATTGTAAAAAATAAACTTGCTGTACTTCCTAAAACTTATCCATGTTGCATTTGAGGAACATGATTTTTTCTAAATGTTTGGCCCCCATTCTGGAACGGTGAGATCTCATCACAATTCCACCCTCACTGAATACTCACTCCACTGGTGATGAACTTGCTGGAACCAGAAACACACTCAGAGCAGCCACACAGAGTAATCTCAGGTCCTTCTTCTGCCTCTCCCAAGTACGCAACACATCAATCAAAATAAATCTTGACACACTGTTGGGGCTGCACTCCTGGTAGCCGTCCATAGTGGCCGAGCAGCGGCACACCTCGCTTCCATGTGCTCTTCGCTGGCAATCATGCTCCTCTCCACTCCTTCTGGCACAGCCCAGGGATGTTGAAGAGTCCTTGGTCTCGAGTCCCGAGTTGAGTCTTGAGTCCCATTAAAAATATTGGGACTCGAGTCCGAGTCGAGTCAGAGGGGGGACTCAGTCCGACTCACGAGTCGAGTCCTTGAGTCCGAGTCCCCACCCCTGCCTGAAGATAACAGTAATTTATTTATATCCCACTGTTTGTTTAATAAGAACACAAGAAGAGCCCTGCTGGATCAGACCAAGGGTCCATCTAGTCCAGCATTCTGTTCACACAGTGGCCAACCAGCTGCCCATGGGAAACCCACAAGCAGAACATGAGTGCAACAGCACCCTCCTGCCCATGTTCCCCAGCAACTGGTGTACGTAGGCATACTCAGAGTAGCTTACAAAACAATGTAAATGTAAAACAATCATTTAAATTAAGCATAGCTATTCAAACATAACATAAGAGTTAAGATTAAAACTTGAGGTAAAGGCAAAAGTTCATCAATCACATATTAAAAGCTTGTTGAAACAAATGTTTTCAATTTTGTCAAAAAGAACTTTGAAAGGGGGGCTGATGCAACGGTTGGAAGGATGCTCCAGAACCATGCCACCACCACTGAAAAGGCCCTGCCCCTCATCCTCACTGCCTGAACATCTTGAAACAACACTGAGAACAAGGCCTTGGGGGCTGATCTGAGTCCAAAGAAGTATACAGGGGAGCAAGCAGCCCTCAAGGCAACCTGGCCGCCACAGACTATTTAGGGCAGATATGTTGAATCTCAGGCCTGGGGTCCAAATCTGGCTGGCCTGGTCTCCCAGTCCAGCCCTCCTGGGTTGCCCAGATGGCCACACCCACTTCCTCTGGCCCCACCCTCTTTCCTCGATCAGCAATCACTGGGTGACTTCCCAGCTTTCATGCAGTCCCCCCCCCCCCATTCTAAATGGTTGAACTGCCTCTCCTGAGGCTCAGTTACCGGGAGGAAGCGCTTTAAGCTAAAATATGCTGGGATTTTGGATCAACCCCTTCTATCTCCTGCCCTACTCCTTCTGCCTCCAGCCCTGACCACCACTGGAATGCGGCCCCAAGGGCTTCTCAGAAATTGAATAGGGCCCTTGGACTGAAAGAGGTCTGATACCTCTGATGTAGGGCTTTAAAAGTCAAGACTACCACTTTAAATTGAGCCCAGAAACAAACAGGCAATGAAGTTGACATCGAATCATAGTAGTATGTCTTAACTTAAAAGGACCTGAAAAAAGTCCCCACTGATCCATTTTTTGACAATGGAAATTTCCAAATTGTTTTTTAAAAGCAGTCCCAGTTGGAGAACGTTGCAATAGTCCAGCTTGGAAATAATTAGACTATAGATAACTGAAGGCAGGTCCATCTGTTTCAGAAAGGTCGCAGCTGGCAAATCAGACAAAAATCAGACATAGAAGGTACTCTCGGCCACCAAGGCATGCAGAGAAAGCAACCTTTGTAATCAACCTTTTAATCATCCCGACATGCCCCCTAGACTCTTGCAGTTCTGCAAATAAAGTTCACTATAGGAATACATTTTACAAGAATAATGTGTAACAATCTTGTACACACTATCCCCATTTGTATAACTCACTTAAATATTTAAGTCCATTGTTGTCCCAAAGGTGTTTTTCATCTTTGGACTTTTCATCTTGAGCTTCTGAGCACCTACATTCCCTTGTTTCAGAGCTGGTTCTATGTCAGCACAGCTGACACTCCCATGTGGCCCACCCCACCCCACTCTAGTGTCGGGAGATATATGGGCATGGCTCCTTCCCATCACAGTGCTGCAGCCCCCTACACAGCACAGTGCTGCGAGAAGCAGCCATGGTGTCAGCCCCTCCTCCACGATCTCCACTACTCTAACTTTAGGGGAATGGTGTGGGGCTGTGGCAGCTAAGCTATTCCTATAATGTAAGAACCATCCGGAAGGGTCGCGTAAAAGGTTGCTGTAGCTGGCTAGCGACAGAACAGCGGGCAGCGGTTTCTGGCTGACAAGCGAGCTTCTTGGCTCACTTGCCTGAGAAACCTGTGTTGTTTTACTAAATCAAACTATTTTTTAACCCCAGCAGGGTACCCTTGTGTGTCCCTCTTTTCTGTTTGTGGCACACATTGTACTGTGGTGTGGGTTTCTCTAGTGGAGTAACATGAGATGCAGATATCAGGGACTCCCACAGGCCCTCCACAACAGGAACACTAGTGACTTTCCTTGCAGGGCTGTTGTGAGGATTAGTGAAGGCAGGAAATGAGCTTTAAAGTAGTAATCTCATCAGTAGTAATCTCATCAGTGTTACAAATGCTCTGCTGGGCCAGCATCGATAGATAGCAATGTCTCAGTCCATTAAAAACTTCTCTTGTGTGCCATGCCAGCCACGCGACACTCAGGGGACAAGCAAGCGACTAACACCGGGTGGGGTGGGGAGGTTGATAGAGTTGGAAGGAGCCTACAAGTCTATCGAGTCCAACCTCCTGCTCAATGCAGGAAACTAGAGGAGGGGTCTCCCATCCAGGTGATAACCAGGCTTGACCCTGCTTAGCTTTCCACGCTCAGACAAGCTGAGCCAGCGTGAGCCACAGTTCCTGTGTTTCTGCCTCCCTCGCGCTCCGGACAGCCAAAACAGCAGCCGGCGAGACGCGGGGAGACGCCTCTTTTCCTCGACGGGACGGGACGGGACAGCCCCTCGCAGAGGCGCGCCCGCCTGCCGACTGCGGCCGCACCCGAGGGCAGGGCGAGGAAACCCTCCCACGCGGCCGCACCGCAGGAGAGCCCACGGTGTCGCCCCGGAATGGGCGGGCCGGCCACTGACGAGCCTGCCTGGCCCGCCCCCTCGAGCCTGTAGCTGGGCTCCGGCGGCCGCCGAGTGACTTTGGCGTGGACGGGACAGCGCTCGCACGTGGTGGCGCCGCGCTCTGGTTTGGTCTCGCAAGGGAGGGCGGCGGCGGCGGCGGCGGCAGCAGCAGCAGCGGGAGCCGCGCCACGCAGGGGGCACCGGGGCAGCCGACTCGAGGAGCCAGCCGCGTGGAACGGGTCACGAAACAGCGGCACCGCCCTTCAAGCACCCACGTCGGACTGTGTGGCACCGAAGCCGGCGGATTTCTGCAACGCGCCCCCCCCCCCTCCGGACCCGGCTCTTGTTTTCCTGTCGGAACAAGGGAGGGACATGAAGGGGCAGCTGCTGATCTCGAGCGTCCTTCTGGCAGCAGGTAAGAAGGGCGGCAAGAAGTGGACTCAGAGGCGGACTTTGCTCCCGGACGGGCGGGCGGGATCGCCAAGCTTCGCCCTGGGCGAAGAAAGAGCCCTGCCTTCGCCGTTTTGCACCCAACGGGAGAGTGGGAGGCGCCGGCATGAGTGTCCCAAAACGACGGGCATGTAGGACCCGCTCAAAGTTCTCTTATGCACGTTTAAGCCCCGTCGGTCTCAATGTTTTAGTTGATGGCACGCATCGCTGCCTCTATTTTCAATTGAAAATAAGGTGAAATTGTCCTCCCACATCAATGCTCGGG
The DNA here is from genome assembly GCA_021292165.1 of Shinisaurus crocodilurus. Classification (NCBI taxonomy): domain Eukaryota; kingdom Metazoa; phylum Chordata; class Lepidosauria; order Squamata; family Shinisauridae; genus Shinisaurus; species Shinisaurus crocodilurus. The sequence goes on from CM037880.1 coordinate 101,430,354, forward strand.
CGGTTTTCTGAATCCGCTCCCGGTGACGCTGTCTGCAGTGCCACTCTGCACTGCTGCCAAATTTAGCCTGTTTTGATAGCCGATATGGTACTGAGAGAGAGTGAAATGGCTGGGCTGGGTGTGTAGACGGAGTATATAGTTGCATGACTCCCACCACAAAACACTTCAGTGCCAGAAGGACTTATGCCCTGTAGATGAAATTCTCAAACTATGGTATCTGAAGAGGTTTACTATGATTTCTGCACCTCCTGTTGCTGGATGCCTCCTAATTTTTAAGAGGACACCCGGAGGCATTTTCAAGTCAGAATGTTCCTGCAGCTAGTCAGCAGCACAAACACCCCTCGCTCGGGTTGAAAATCTGACAGGCAAATATGTGTGTTAAAATGTGCATGGGAATAGTTGTGCAATAGTCCCAGTGTGTGGCTTCACTGCCTAGACGTGTATTCTTGTGTGGGCAAAGTGTGTGTGTGTGTGTACGGAGTGCATGTGTTTATGCCTGAGAAAATGTGGGTACACATACTCCACTTGAGTGTGTGAAGCCGTGTGATATTTATACACTCTCATGTCTGTTTGTCCCCCATTCATATCTTGTTTTTGATCCTGCCTTTGTTTTAATTGTCCAGTGGTTCTATAAATATCGGTGCCTCCCCACCCCCATGCAGGCTTATTTTGAGCTGTTGCATGAGAAAATTGCACAGCAAACTTCAGCCTTGTGTGTTTGGGAATTAAACCAGAAGGTTAGGATAAGGGCTTGGTGACTGACTTGGACTTGATGCATTTGTCCTATTGAAATGTCCTTATTCCCACCTGTAGCTTGCTCCATCCTGGTGAATGGTGAAGGGATTGGTGTGCTCCAGAATGAAGTTTACAACAAAGAAGGCAGAGAAGATCTGGCAAATGCCCAGCTTCTTCCAGCCAGGGAGACTTTGGAGAATGAAGGCGAGAGAGACGGAGCTGTGTCATCTTCAGGAGATAACTTGAGTGAACTTCCTCGAGGTATGTCCGAGGGAACTGTAGGGGAAAGATGGGATAAATGTTTCTCTGCGTCCTACCTATGTACCGTAAGTGGTTGCGGTTGTGAGCAGTACAAATGTGAATGGATACATGGAGGATCTCCGAGAGCAATGGCTTGCAGATTCCTTCCAGACTTTTGTGTCTATTACCTTGCATGCTGCACTGGGGAAACAAGCGTACTGCAGCAGTCTCTGGTGTCCTTGTTGTTAGTGTTATTCACTTGCCACCATCGAGCACAGAGTTAGCCCCATTTGAGTCCTTTGATTTTGATGAATGAAATCAATGTGCTACTTCTGCTATATTGTGGCCTTTGAGTTCCAGTTGCTGATCCTGGGAGGCAGATGCCCTCAAAGACATGGCATACTCCAGTTCAGGGATAGAAGCGTGTGTGACTTTGTCGTAAAAGCTGAAAGTGGAACTGAGTTCCTATAAACGTATCTTTTAATAAATGGAGGGGGGAAGTTAGGGGTGAAGATGAAAGTATGGGCATCTTTTAGTCTTACATGTTATCATACTAACAGTAGCTTTGTGTATATAAAGTCTTTGGTCCCATCCCTGGCCCCTCCATTTAAAAGGCTGGAAAAGACTTGAGGCTCTTTGCCATTCAGAGCAGGCGGCAGTACTAGGCTTGGGGATGTGGTACAAGGCAGCCCCTTCTGTTGTTTATTGTTTATTCAAATCTTTTGGGATCAAATGCATTCCAGCTCCTTCTGAGCCATCTGAGAAGACAATAGAAAATCCAAGCAGCTACATTTCAAAAAAGACATAAATAATTCTTTGCCTTATGGACCAGTTGGAAGTCTTGCCCTACAGCAGTCAACACATTAATTTTCTCCCCTAGTTGTGAGCTAACTCGAATACGTTCTACTTATTTAGCAAAGCACATATGCATGTTTGTGTAGTTAGGTTTGCCTTCAGTGTTTGCTGTTTCTCCTCAAACACTGAACACAGACCGCTGGGCGGGGGGGGCAGCGGATACTGAGCTAAAAGGACCCAGTGATTAAATTGCCATTGGTGGTGGTGAGCTTTGCCATCTTATACCTCTGTCCCAAGCCTATTTACTTGAAAGCAAATTCTCCTGATTTCAATGAAATTTACTTCCATTTAAGTGAGCTCAGAATTAGAGGTTTATAAAAGAGTTGAACATTTTTGGTCATTCAAATCCTTGTACAATTTGTTGGTAGAGAGTGACAAGTATGGTAGTTATATGAAAGTGCTACTTAAATTTGGCCCAGTTAATCCTTCAGGTTTGCTTGAGAGTTTATGTTTTTCTATAGTCTAATGTCAAATGAAGTTGTGCCGAGATGAAAGTCTGAACTGTTTTGGGTGTTTTCACTTCTGTGTGTGTACAACCTAGGCAACAGAAATGAATCCCCAGGATAAGGGCGGGAACTAGTCTGAAATGTTCCCACGGAAATTCTTGCCTTATTTGCTTGATGTCACAGTGCACTGATGTTTTAGTAGTTCCTTGTTTCTATTTTCTGAGCTTGCTGTTTCCCTGGAGGGCCCCCATTGCCCCAACTTTGAGCCAGCCACACATTCCAGCTACCCACAAGTCCTTAGAGTGGCATCCTGTGCTACCCACAACTCTTGAGTCCTCTTGTGAAGTGTAACCACTTGTTTTCCACAACCCCTTGCACTTAAAAATATGATTACACAATTAGAGGATTGCTTTGGTGAGGATGCCATTACACTCTAGGGCAGTGTTCTCCAACCTTGGGTCCCCAGATGTTTTTGGCCAGCTATGCTGGCTGGGGCATGCTGGGAGTTGTAGGCCAAAAACATCTGGGGGCCCAAGGTTGGAGAACACTGCTCTAGGGGCTCTTATCTTTGTCTGCTGCTGTGGAATTTGAATAGAATGGCCACGTAACCACGTCAAGCTGTTACCTGCTACTTTTCGCTCTCTTGTGTGGAGACACAACATGGTTTGCTGGTGACAGGATGTTTTCATGCCGTCCCGCTTCACAATTGCCTTAGAGTGATTGTAACTTTACCTGTCACTTCCTAGTTTCTTCCTCCTTCACTAGTTTTCTCCAAGGATCTGTAAACCTGGTGACCTCTGCATTTCCTTCATACCTCTTCCTCTCATTGACAAAATACACTTCCTCTTATGGAAAACATTCGCCAACGCTGGGATTCCATAGCAACAGTGTTCTTAGGTATAACAAAGCAAGAGAGGACTTCCTTGTTGGCATTTATAGCACTTCTTAGAATTCAGGTCACAGGGAGGTTTGGGGAAAGATTAAACTGCTGGGTGAAGGCCCAAAAGCACATAGATGTAGTATCAGTTGTTTGCCACCCTGTATTAATTGCTTTGTGTGTGGGCCTGTCCAGACGGAAGTATTAATTTTCCAGCCTATAGATGCTGTCGACTGGTGCAGGGGATCCACAGATGACTCACTGTCCCCCACCCACACACCGTGGCTCTTCTTACCTTGCTGAGCTTAGTCACCAAGGCAAAGTTGTGCCATCTGGGGGTGTCTGGCTGAGTTTCCATGTCATCCTCCCTGCCCATTTATGTCCCGAGTCTCTTCTTTGCTTTCTGCCAAGTATGAGTCCCAGGCAGGACCGGTGCAAGGCAGTTTGGTGCCCTAGGCAAGATCAGATATTTAGCGCCCCCCCCCTTCCCACTTCAGAGCACTGTATTTTTTTCCCCCAAGGCGTTTCTGGTGCCCCCTTTAGCCCTGCGCCCTAGGCAGCTGCCTAGTTGGCCTAATGGTAGCACCGGCCCTGGTCCCAGGGCTAGAAGTTTAACTGTGTAGGGAGAACTCTGAGTGGCAGTGGCTAACCAGGTTGACCTATGAAGCTGAGCAAAGCTGTATTTCATAGATTTCATAGATCATAGAGTTGGAAGGAGCCTACCAGGCTATCGAGTCCAACCCCCTGCTAAATGCAGGAAACTAGAGGAGGGGTCTCCCATCCAAGTAATAACCAGGCTTGACCCTGCTTAGCTTTCCACACTCAAGCTGAGCTAGCGTAAGCCACAGGCCTGTTCGACTTTCAGCAGTGCTGCCTGTACTTGTGTCAGTTTGCTGTTCTCTTTCTTTTTAAAGTCCCACCTTGCTTTCCCTTAAATGAGATCTTGAATGAGAACTAGTATCAGTTTTACCCAAGGCAGGCCTGAGTCAGGCCAAAGGCTAAAAGAAGCTTCAAAGTAAACTTCTGATGTGGTTGGAACCACTGGATGGGCCCAGCAATAGATGGCTTTCCATCTTTCAGAGAGGAACTTTCTGACTGCACCATGTCACAGTTCTTTCTTGACACTCTGTATCCCACTTGTTCTTTAATCCAGTTGTATTTTAACTCTTAATCCCTTCGACATTTTCCCCTTCACTTCCAGCTTCCACATTAAACCTTCTCGGCTTCTTCTCGCCTATTCTCCATTCCAGATACTTCTTAGGATATGTGGTAGGGTGAATGACATTTCTGTTCAAATCCAGAGGAGCTGACAGTCCCAAGAGGTGGCCTGGGTAGGACATCTTTGTGGTGCCTAGTAGTAGTTTTGGTAATGATCCCTATATTTCCCCTCCCTCCAAAATGTTCGTGGAACTTCCAGTATTTCTCTGGATCCAGGCTGTCCAGTTCAGCCCATTCTGTTCCTCCACAACTCTTCACAGGTGCTCTGTCAGTCTCACTTGATGGACATGGAGAGTCCCTAATTTCAGTGGGGAAAGACACAGTCCCCTGAGATCTGCATCTGGTCCACTTCTTCTGGGTTCCTCCCCAAGCTCCTGGGCCTGGTGGTGCCTACATTGAGCCTGTCTGAGGCCTGAGTGGGATGGTGACTTAATCAAGCAGATGTGGAGTGTGTGTGCGCGTGCTCCCCACACTTCACAAACAAATGCACTATTTCTGAGCCAAAGTTCCTGGTCTGGAAAATGCAATGGTCATATTAATGATCTACTTTTCAAGGTTATTGTAAAGCAACCTGCCTGGATACAAAAGTACTGGGGAAATCTATTGACAAGAACAACAAGTGTGCAATGAGTGAACATTATTATCTGCGGAGACCAGCATTAAGGGTAGACAACTTTATAGAAGTTGGCAGTATTTATGAAGTAAAATACTAAAAATGTCCATTATATTGCTCGGAGTGCCCTAGTCAACCTTGTGTAAAAGTAATACAGTATTCTCCAGCAGCCCTACCTTAGGACCTTGTATTATAGGACTCTGGAGAAAAGCAATATTCTCCAGCCTGGCACTTCCAGATATTTTGGACTACAGCCCCATTGGTCACTATGGCTAGGGCTGATGGCAGCTGCAGGCCAAAACATGTGGTGGACATAGGTGGGGGAAGGCTGGAGCAAACTGGTTTTGGTTCTTTAAATCTGTAATTACTCTGTTGGCCAGGGTACATGTTACACTGCAGCAGCCATGCATAACTCTTGCCAGGTGCCTGCTTCTCTGCTCGAAAGCTCTAAACCAGTGTTCTTCAACCTTGGGCCCCCAGATGTTTTTGGCCTACAACTCCCAGCATGCCCCAGCCAGCTATGCTGGCTGGGGCATGCTGGGAGTTGTAGGCCAAAAACATCGGGGGGGGGTCAAGGTTGGAGAACACTGCTCTAAACGGTCCTCTCCCATGGATCCCATCCTTTGGAGCAGAAAAGTAGCCATCTGGTAAAGTTACAGTGTAATACAGCTGCTGTAGCGTGGAGTTTGGTTTGGTTTTAAAAATCACTACTTTGCCCCTGGAATTCTTCCCCCTCTCCCTCTTATTATCAGACCCTTGCAGGGGCTTCAGACCCACGTTTACTTCCCAAACAAAGGTCTGGACTCTGGAGCCCTGCTAGCGGCGCCGTGAGCAGAGAGGACCGAGTGGGCTGAGTGCTTCCCTCCCTCCACTTCTCACTGCTAACAGGACCCAGGATGGTGCTCCACAGAGAGGGGCAGGCCTGATTATTAATGGCTGTGGTCGCACCAGGGAGCAAGTTGAGTCCATGTTCAAATGGTGCCCCCAGTAGTAAATAAGGGGTAGTGCTGAGCACCTCTAACTTTGCTCTGCAGAAAAGATTTCCTTTTTTTTTCTGTAGCAAGCTCCTGGTCATTTACTTTGACAGTCTCTTCCCATAGCATAGTTTTTGTTGTTGTTCACCAGAAGGAGAATACAGTTGCTTAAAATAAAGTGTGCGGGAAGGAGTGATTTTCAGTTACATGCTAAAAGTTATAGCTATCCTGCTGGGAATGTTTCTGTTGCTTGACGTTTGCTTTCATGGAACCAGGATTGGGGCCTCAACCGTTGCACAGTGGGTATACCCTATAGGGGTCAGTCAGATTAATAGAGTTGCAGTGTAATATTAGCTCAGTTGCTTCTGCTCCCGTGCAACCTGGGCAGGAGGTAGTCTGCAAAAAAAGAAAACAATGGTGGGACAGGGCAGTTGAACTTTTCTCTGTCAGTTGCTTCTCCCTCCTGTCAAGGTTCTAGACCTGATGGGTAGAGATCTTGCTGAACTGGGAGGGTAAGGGACAACGCCTCCTCCCTGTCCTGCCTCTTCTCTGCTGTAAATTGCCCCCATCTGGTGGCACATTGCAAGGGAGAAGCAGCCATCAGCCTAACTTTACATATGTCTGTGTTGTAACATTTAGTTTAGCCCTAAAGCAGCCACCAGTTCATTCATAGATTCATTCATAGATCATAGAGTTGGAAGGAGCCTTCAAGGCTATCGAGTCCAACCCCCTGCTCAATGCAGGAAACTAGAGGAGGGGTCTCCCATCCAAGTAATCACCAGGCCTGACCCTGCTTAGCTTTCCACACCCAGACAAGCTGAGCCAGCGTGAGCCTTAGACCTCAAAACACTCAAGCAAGGTTTGGGGCAGGGGCAAGATCACAGCAATGACCCTTGCAGTAACAGGCCCCCTTTGCTGAACCCAGCAAGCCCACACACCACACTTGGGGCAACATGGCTGGGAAGAGGGCTCCTCTTCCCTGCACTTGAAGCACTCTAGGAATCAAGGAGACATTTGGTTTGCCATCTTGCATCAGCCATAGCCTTCCTTGGCAGCTGCTGTGTGAACAGAACTCCCAGTCTTCTGGTTCTAAGCTACAAAGATAATAGGACGGATGTGGCAGGTTGGGCAGAGTTGGATACTGGAGCTGAGGGGCAGGAAGGCAACCATCAGAGCTCAAGCGAGCCCCAGGACAAAAGCACAAGCAGCACTAAGGATGCTAGAGGTGACTCAGTATTCTGGGTTCGGTACAGAGCTTTCTGCTCCTGGTAAATTGAGGACAGGAAGAAGGCAGGTTGGGATTTACTAGTAGATCTCTGGGTGACTTTCAGTAGATTGCTAAGGGGTTCTGACTTCCAATTAACAATAGGAACAAAACAAGTCTTCCCACTCCCCGCCCCTAAATCAGGTTGCTAAAACTAAGAAGGTTTTGCGGGGGGGGGGGGAGCAGGAGTGGATTTCTGTGTGTAAGTACTGAGTTTGATTTTAGTACTCAAAACAAATTATTGGTCTGAGTATGTGAACATAAGCACCCTGTTCCTTAATTCTAAGTGTATGTCTGCCTCCCCCCACCCCTATTTTGCACCTGGCTCCAGCTGGTGGATCATGGGGGGTTCTAGTACAAAACAAAGTAGATCCCAGAAGCCTGAAGTAAGCCCACCCCTGCAGTAAATGACCAAATCAGCCTCAGTTTTCATGAAGTGGCATTACAGCTGAGGTTGCTTTTCCTGAATGAAGGGCTGGGCTGGCTAACCCTACAGGCAAGATAGCTATAATGGGTGCAATGGTAGTTAGTCTAATATATGGTAAAATGACACTGGTGTTTTCCCCCTTTTCCCAGTTGCTTTCCTGTCCAAGCCACAAGATCCCGTGACTCCAAAGAAAGAAGGGAAAGGGAAAAAAAGAAGGAAGGGGAAAGGGAGAAAGAGAGATCCCTGCTTGCGAAAATACAAGGATTTTTGTATTCATGGAGAATGCAACTATGTCAAGGAACTAAAAGCTCCAGCTTGTAGGTAAGTTAATCACATTATTGCTGGGGATGTCTTTGTGGACCATGAAAACATATATATATATATATATGTTCCTTTTAGTTTTGTTTTCATCCTAGCACCAGGAGCATGCCCTCCTGCCCCACTTGCTCAGTGGAATATAGGAATGGCTGTGTTGCAAGCTTATTCTTGAAACCCGCTCAGCATGCTGAATTCAGTAGTAATTTCTACACTCCTGATGGGAGATTATATACTATACACAGCCCCACAATACACACATCCTCACATGGGTTATTTGGATTCTAGCCTGTGACTCATTAAATGCCTCAGAGGTTGAGCAACCCAAGCAGAGTGGTCATTTAAATACTTGACTGAGGTTGGGTTCATTTGGTGATCAAATTGATTCCCCCTCCCCCCAAAAGACGAAGGCTTATATAGGGAGCTAGGGCATAGGTGGGCAGTTTCAGAGTTTAGAAATGGGCTTGCATTCTTGAATGGTATGTAATGTTCTGGTTTTGCTCTGGACAATAAAGCTGGCATTAGAAAAGGGGGATTGAAAACAGAGGTTACAAAATAGAGAGTTGGTGCAGTGCAGCAAAATGGGTACTGGACTGTAATTTTAGAGACCCTCAAAACCCTTTTTGGCCATGAGTGACTGCCCAACGTACCTCACAGGTTTGCTATAAGGATAAAACAGGGCAAACCTGTTATGTATGCAACTGGGTGTTTTTACTTCAAAGTGATTACAATCAGATGCAGTTTGTCCTTGCTGGAAATATTATAAGGTATGACTTCCAGCTGAGAGAATATCTGTGTTTGCCCTTTGCTAAGTACAAGATGCAGGCATTTGTCTTCAGGCCTCTTTACGCTCCGTTTCCAGCAGTCTAGCAAGGGGAAGCATCTCACTTTCCAGTGTGAGTCGCAGCAAATTCAAGAGACTGAGCATCAGGAGCATGCTTTGTGCTGGGAAAAGGCCCCATGCAAAAGGCGTGATTCTCTGAAGAAGTGAATGGTCTGCTTGATAGTGCAGGCCATCAATGGCAACCAACACAATTGGTTGGTAACATTTCATCTCGGGGGAGCAGAAGACTTCCTGAGCTGCTCATTCACACTGCTTGCTGAAACAACCTATTTACAGGGTGCAGTTACTGCATAGGATGCCATCTTCATGAATTCCAAAGTAGTTTTCATGTTGTGCTCTCAGACGTGCAGAGTAGTTGTGGTGATCTATGCCCCTCCTCCCTTACTAGATGGCTACTGTGCATTGTCTGCTGCTGAGTCTTATTCTCATTCTCCCTTTGGGCAGTCACATCACCACCAGAATAAGTCCGTGCATCATGTTGGATGGTTGCTGAGGTTGCTAGTTCCTGGATCTGGAAGCAGTGGGCATTTGGAGGGTGCATGATCACTCATCACGCTATTCTTCCGCTGGCTTCCTTTATAATCTGAATATTGAAGCTTGAAGACGGCACTAGTGTGCGGAATGTGCCCCTTTCAACCAAGCTCTTTCTAAGCATGAGGCGTTCATTCTGGATGTTTGGGAAGAATCTTTCCTCTCTCTCACTGGGCCTTGGTGCAAACCTGAGCATGTTGCACTATGGGTCCCTTTCCTTTGCTTCTCTTTAACACATTGAGGGAATTTGGGCTGCTGTTCCCATTATTCTTTTTCTTATCATGCAAGCAACTAGCTGGGTGTGTGTGTGTGTGTGTGTGCGTGTGGTCAGTTATTCTTTTTAGTACCTAAGTATGTTTCTGTTCCAAAGAAAGATTGCAATTATTCCTACTGTAGAGGGCAGGAAAAGGAGAAAGTGTGTGCCAGTTGTGGCAATTTCCCTTCTCTTAAGTACATGGATACTGATTAACAGCCTGATGGATACAAATACTTGACATTTGCCAGAGCTTTAATAATTGGAGGAACAAATCTTCAGACACTGCTGAGATTTGCACACTTCCACTCTGGGGGCTGCAACTTGGCTTTTGCTTATGTAAAGTTCCATGAACACTAATGATGCTAAATAAACAATAACTAATACAAAATTACTTCTGCTCTTAGGACTCAAGTCTTTTTTGAGGTTAGGTCGGTACACTCTTCATACTTAGTCTGGTATTGACCAAAATAGATTTCTAACAAAGCTCCTGAGAGACAGCCATGCACAATCAACTTAAGAGGCTGTGACTTTATAGCAATGTCCTCCAACCTTGGGTCCCCAGATGCTTTTGGCCTACAACTCCCAGCTTGCCCCAGCCAGTGGAGTTATAGGTCAAAAACATCTGGGGACCCAAGGTTGGAGAACACTGCTTTATAGGCATTATTACTTCTTGAATCCATGTGTGTGTATCTGCGTGCATTGTTGATGATGTGAAGACAGGAGAACTCTCTGCATGGGCTTTGCCAGGTGTAGGCTGGGGGCAGCTGGTGAATCTCTGAGCAGGAGGATGGTGGGGAAGAGACTTAATGGTCTGTGGGTGTAGGGATGGCCTTCTGGGCATTAGACTTAAGATGAGCGGAGCCAGTGGTACCAATGGGACTATGATTTTGGGGGTTACGATCTGGTGTAAGCCTTATGCGTGGTTTGTTTCTCACCTGCAACTCCTAGATGCCAGCTGGGATACCATGGAGAGCGGTGCCATGCTCTTAGTCTTCCAGTGGAAAACCGCTCCCACAGTTATGACCACACGACTGTACTGGCCGCCACTGCCGTGGTGCTGTCATCTTTATGTCTTATCATCATTGCTGTATTGCTGATGCTGAGGTAAGCTGTTTGGGGTTGAGAAGAGTGGCAGAAACTGAGGTGCAGAGCTGTCTTCTGTATGCTATAATTTGGGAGTGCAGGTCCTGTGAAGCCAAATGTTTTGCATGACTCTCATTTATTTATTCCTTTCACCTCTGCTCTTCTTCCAAGGAGCTCAGAGGAGCTTACGCGTGGTTCCAGGCAACCTCTCAAGCAAGGCAGCTGACAGGGCCAGACCTCTTGCATTATGTCCTCTCTGGACTTTGTACCTCTAATGCAAGTACACTGCAGGGCATCTATTGAATCTCAAGTCCTATGTTTGCAGACCCTGAGTGATAGTTATTAGCAGCAGCAGCTTTATAAAACAAGTTAAATATACAAAGCACTTTGCAGTCCTCGCCTAGTTCAACTTCCCATCAGTCCCTGAGGTGGGGATCCTTCAAATTTTCATTCTGCTGGCATGGATCTGAGACTGACAGATCTCTGCCCAAGGCCACCAGTGAGCAGCCCAGCATTCAACTGGGATTTGCCCAAGGTCCAAATCCATCTCTCTGGCCATTTCTGCTTGACTTGCTTTCAGTAGGACCTTTGTGAGAGACCAATTGAGTCCTTGTGGCATTTGATTTGATGTCAGAATTTGTAATGTATCCTGCTTTGGTGCTGCCAGTTGGGCTAGATGGTTTCACAAATCTCTTTCAGTTCAGTGCCTCCATGAGTGGTGTACTAACCCTTCTGCTCTGCTGAGCATACAGAGGAGGCAGCCTGGGCTGGGCAGGAAGTGAAGGACTAAAGTCCAGTTTCAGTCCAAGATATTCCGCAACTTGTGACTGGTCCCCTGTCAAGAAATGCAAGACAGAATTTCTCATACTAGAATCCCAGGATCAAGGAGGAGACAGCAACCGGCTAATGATACTGTGACAGCCATTTTCCATGCAGGGTTGGAATTGATTTTTTTATCTTGGGTCTCCTTCTCTTTGGGTTTTCCAGATGCCACAAACAAGGAGTATATGATGTAGAGAATGAAGAGAAGGTTAAGCTGGGGATCCCTGTCAACCACTGAAACATCCTGGGATTGCAAGGTAACCCTTTAGGCCTGTGGGAGGACTGTGCCTTGTGTGTGTTGGTGTGGAGGGAGGATTATAATGGACTCTGTGTCTTTTCCTTGCCCTGAAGGGAAGTCTCTCTCTCTCGCGGCATAAATGAGGAGATGCCCGTGTTAATGGGCTGTGACCGTGTGACATGCAATAATTCTTTTGAGCAGCGGTGCAGAACCGCTGGCCCGTGGAGCACCCCAGTCCAGCCTGTGCAGCCTCTTAGGGTTCCTCCAGGGGGCAGGGCTGTCTCCCAAGTTCCACGCCTCCATCCAGCACAAAGAAAAAAGAAAGAAAAAAGGGGGTGATGTCAGGGGGCAGGACCACACCGCCTGACATGATGTCAGGGGCAGGCCCCCGCCCCTGACATCATCTGGCCTGCGGTGGGCCTGGGACTTTAGGCCCTCAGGAGAGCCAAATATGCTCTCTATTTCTGCCGCAGCATTGCATCTCTTTCCCTCAGCCACTGGTTCCCCTTGCCCAGAATAATAGATTTGCTGTGGATTTTGGAGACTGCCCTCTATATGGTGAGGACTTCCCCATGTACCCTGGCCACCCAACTCCTTTACCGCTGCTCCCTGTGTTGCTGCTGACAACCTTCCGGCTGTATCCCTGGCCACTTGTTCCTTCTTCCTTCTTTTGGGGACTTCTCCCTCTGAGTCACATTGGCAGTTTTTCAAAGGAAAAAAAAAGAATTGTGTACATAAAAGCTGTAGTAAAGAGTGAATGTTTTGTTTTGACATGAACCATCCTTTCATTACATTTCAGGATTCAGCAGTGAAGCAAACTCTACTTCCACAATCCAGTGGATAAAACTGTTTTTCTAGGACACATTTCAAAGTCAAAATGGGAGTTTGTATCAGTGGAAGAAAGTGCTCTTATTCCAAGGTATTGTGTCAGATCTTTGCCATGTTGAACAAGCAATTCAACCTCTCCAAACTGGAAGAACTTTCTGAGAGAGAGAGAGACGTTCCTTTGGGCTTGTTCCTGACGTGGAGCCACAGCATAAGGAGACAAGTTGGACTTTGCCTTGATATCCGTGGAAAGTAACATCTTCACAAGCAAACAATGAACCAGTACCTGCTGAGGATTTAACTGTGAAAGATTTTGACTCCGCTGAAGAAATCTAACTTTTGAACTTTATTACATGGGCTGGGGGGAACTATTTAACAAAATATTTTGTTTTAAATTATATATTTATTTTAGATACAATGTACATATTATTTATTTAGGGCTTGATCCTGTAGTCCTGAAATAAAGCAGAGAGAAAGGAGGATTGTGCAGTGCAACTAATAAATAACTCTTTGTTATACTTACTTGTTACTTGAATACTAATTTAGGGAAGAATGAATTAAAACAGTTGAAAAGCAACAATTTCTATGAACACATCCTTATAATATTTCTTATGCAATGTTCTCATGGCAGATATTGTGCAGTCTGGGCCAAATTCTGCATTATTTCCAAGGGCAAATCTGTCACAACTGGAGATACCATTTCATTTTGCTTAGAGATTTTGCTCTTAGGGGTTCTCTGATTGTAAACCTCAGAATGTTTCCTCCAGGACAGATTAAGCCATGTAGGCTCTGTATCCAGTCCTGCTCCTGTGGCTGTTGGATGATAACATTTCTATAGCAAATGCTGGCGTTCTGGCAGTGCTTCATCCTGCTGTAAGCTTCACCTAAGGCAGTGGTGCACAACCTTTTGGCTCCGGGAGCCACATTGGTATTGGCAGTGGTCCCGGGGGCTGCACCTGCAAGCATGCATGCACACACATACACCACACATACGTGCACATGCAAGATGGCTGAGGTCAGCGGGGAGGTTGCTTTGGGGTTGCTGTGGGTGGGGGAGGCTCAAGTCGCCTCCACTCTCCCAGAAACCCCAACACATGCACACAAACCAGCTGCTTCCGGGGCCCAGTGGCAACCCTGACCGGCATCGCTGCTTCTGGGCTGCCATTAATGTTGTGAAAGCAGCAATGCGATTGGCAAAGGCGGGGGGGGGGGACGACACAGGGGCTGCACAAGGTGTACAGGGGTTCCATTTGGGCCACGGATTGTGCACCCCTGATCTAAGGCCATACTTCTTCCTGTGGTGATTAATGTATTTCTGGGCTTGAGAGGGGAAAACAGCAGCAGCTGTTCTTGCTGGATTTTAAGCATAGTTTCTACTGAGGTAGTAGACCTGTGTCTGCTCCAGTCCATACCACTCAGGACTGCAGGGGTTTTTTTTCACATGAACAAATGTCCCTTCATATAAAAAATACGCTCCTCAATGTATAAAACTTGATGTAAGGGGAAAGGATTCTAGTCTAGCCTTCTTCCAGAAATGCTTGTTTTCTATGGTGAGATTTTTATTATGATTATTATCATGATTATTTTATATTTTATTTTATTTTTTTGCATGAAGTATTCATACATGTGAGCCCTCACCCAGTCTGGAGTGGTACAGTCCAGACATAACTTTACTACCTGAGTGAGAACTAGTCCTTTATCGTATGTAACGTAAGTATTGTTGCTTATCTCAAACTTCTGGAATAGGAGATGGCTCACAGTAAATGAATGTGATACTTTTTTCTTGAAAAGTGTGTGTGGGGGACGACGACACATGGCAGCAGCATATTGAGTAAGTAATAGACATTTAGCTGAGTTTTCATCTGACCCATTCTACAATGGTTTGACTTTTTACATAAAAAATTATCCTTACTGTTACCCAGAGGGTAATTCTAAATTGGCACACATGTACATGAATATGAACATGATCAATGGTCCCTTTTTCCTCAAGCCCCGCCCCACCCGTTACCCATGTAGTCATCTTCAGAAAAGAAGATTATTCTCCACAGCAGTGGCATTCTGCAATGAGAAACTGTTGGCAGCTCTGTGCGCCAGATTTGGGTGGGTACTCAGAGTGACAGTGGGATGACTAGAGGAACCATAGCCCCCTTGGGAGTCCCTCCTAGAAGAAAGGCAGGGTTCGGGCCTCCTGTAATAGCTTGGCTGGAAAAGTTGACTCCGCTGCCGCCATATAGTTGTAGTTATAGCCTGCACTTGGAATGACCAATCCATCAGTAATTTTCTTATTTTCTTTCTCCACCCTGTTGAGCCATGTAATGAACCAACCTACACCCCCGCCCCCTGGCTTTCCTTCTGGAAAGATCTCTGAGCAAAGAACAAGGCCAGCAGACACCAAAATGTACATTTCTACCTAGGCTGACTCTCCCGCTTCACCTCCCACTCCCCCATGACTCAGCTTACATAGATATAGGTACTGTAGATGCATCATCAGGTCCTCCCAGGCTATTGACTGGTTAGTTTGAATTTCCTTCTTTGGAGCCTGCCCAACCCTAAAAAGACTTCTAGTCTTTAAAATTCCTCTCGGTCTTTAGAGTCAAGGCAAAACTCTTCCAGATTCTGGAGTCTCAGGTAGGCCTCATCCCCTCTCCCCCACCTGAAGGCTGCTTTGGTGGGTTACTCTAAAAATTTTAATAAGGAAGGTTCTGTGAGCTAGTCTGGTGTTTCATTTTATTTTAAAAGCAACTGGCTATTTCTGAACTTGGTTCTTTAATAAACAGATTGAATTGGAAACTGGACTTGATTTCATTCTTTGCCTAACCTGGAGTCAGGGCCGGTGCTACCATTAGGTGAACTAGGCAGCTGCCTAGGGCGCCGGGCTAAAGGGGGGGCCAGAACGCCTTGAAAAAAATTACAGCGCTAAAATGCATATTTTACCAAGGCGAAAGAAGCGCGCCCCTCCCTCTCTCCCCCACCTCATGGCTCGGTCTCCAAGCCTCACTGCCTTACCAAGAGCAGCAGCTGCTGCTGGTGGTGCTGGAGCTTCAGGCAGGCTCCTCCTCACAACCAGCATCAAAAGAGGCAGAGAAGGCGACAGGCTGGAGGAGGCAGAGGCGGGCAGCAGGGGCCAATGATGGGAGGCTGGTGGGCGGCAGGAAGGATGCACCTGCAAACACCTCCTTCACCTTCCCTCCCTCTGGCGTGCGCCTCAGGTTCCTCAGCTAAACGTCCCCTGAAAGCAGTTATTTCCAGCAACCAGGGAGGGAGGGAAAGGTATTTTAAGCTAGCTGGGGCTCCAATGTTTTAATTATTTACCATGCTGTTTCTGTGTTTTGGTTTTAAATGCGTTTAGGATGCAATCCTACGCGTGTTTGGAGGGGGGGGGGAGTCCTACAACTCCCAGCATTCCCCAGCCAGCCATGCGCAATCCTACGCACGTTGAGGCAGAAAAAAGCCCTGCAACTCCCAGCATTCCAACAGCCAGCCATGCTAGCTGGGGAATGCTGGGAGTTGCGGGGCTTTTTTCTGCCTCAACGTGTTTAGGATTGTGCCCTGAGCTGTTGATGTTTGCTTTACTGTACTTTGAATATTGTTGTCTGCCTTGAGCACTAGGCTGGTAAAGGGAAAGACAGGATAATATACATTATTCTGATAAAGGAGCATACCAGAAGTATTCCTTCTGAGGATCACAAGGACTGCACAGGGACATAAGGGGCAAGGCAATTCCCTAAGGTCCCAAGTTGTTTAGGGCTTCATTTATTAACAACATAACCTTAAATGTAGCCCAGAAGCTTATTGGCAGCCGGTACAGTTCTTTTAGCAGAGGTGTAATAGTTGTTGAAAAGAAGCCCCTCTTAGTAGCCTTGTGCACCAGCTGTAGCTTCTGGACCAGGCCCAAGGGTAGCCCCACATAGAATACATTATAATAAATCAGTCTTGAGGTTACCACTAGTGCCTGGACCCAGGGGCGTAGACTTCTCAATTTCCCGGGGGGGCCATGGGGCTAAACAGCTGGTTGCCTGGAGGGGGCTTTGCCAAGTCTGGGAAATCCCGGAAGGGGCTTGAGCCCCCCCCCCAGTAGTTTATGCCCCTGCCTGGACCACTATGGCCAAGCTATCATGGTCCAAGAATAGCCATTACTGGCAAATCAGCTGAAGCTGGTAAAAGGCACTCCTAGCCACTGAGGCTACCTGAGCCTCCACTGACAAAGATGGCTCTAGGAGAGCTCACAAACTACACACCTGTACCTTCAAGGGAGTGCAACCCCATCCAGGACAGGCAACGGATCTATGTCTCAGACCTGTGACCCACCTACCCACAGTATTTACATCTTGCCAAGATTCAAACTCAGTTACTGGTGCTCATCCAGCCCACCACTGTGTCCAAGCACCGGTCCAAAGCCTGCATAGCCACACCTGATTCAGATGTTATGGAGAAATAGAGCTGGGTGTCATCTGCATACTTATGAAAACTCGCTCCAAATCCCCGGATGATTGCTCCCAACAGTTTCATATAGATGTTAAAACAGCATTGGGGACAGAATATTGCCCTGTGGCACCCCATGGCCGGGGAGTGGCTTCTACCTGTGGAGTTTGGCAACCTATTTTTCAAACCTTTGCATTTCTCCTTGGTGAATGGGTGGTTCTAGGGGCAACAAATTATACTCAGTTTGCTCATGTGCCCTTCCACAGATCCTGCAAGCGAAGCACTATAAAGTGGCTTGTGGCTCCACACTGCTTTATACACAAAGGTGACAACACACAAGTAATCTTCAAAATACCTCTCTTGCGCTTGCAATGTTACATGTTGCCATGTGGCACTTGCTCACATAAACAAGGCATATTCTCTGCTTAACATGTACACACAGAGCAGCAACTGCAAGTGAAAAAAAATATTGGTACAGCAGTGCTCTCTAAATGAAAAGGCCTCCTGTGTAGATTATACCTAGGACTCCATTTTTGACTTCTAAATGTAGATTTTATGTCTTTAACATCATGCCAGCTTTTTTTCTGCCTCCCACTTCCCACTGTTTTGCTTAACATCCAACCTGATGGAGAACTCAAAAGCTTGCTCACCATTTTGTGGTGTTTTTGTTGTTTCTAATAAACGTATTGCTTTATTGTACATGTAAGGGTCCTTAATTCAAGTTCCTGCCTTCCGTGCCCCTCTACCCACCTTCATTAAGACCTCCTGCTCCTTCAACAGCCACACTGCAAATTCCTTGTTTAATGGCCTGGTGACATCCATTTTTTAGCCAATGGTGAGCCCTTTTTGAAGCCATCTGGCATTTTTATGTTAATGTTAGCTGTGGGTGGTTAACAATGATGACTGGTTCACAGGATTAGTAATAGGGCATGAAGCCTTCCCCTGTTTCAAACCAGCAAAGCATGACAATAGTCAAAGTGTTTACAAGCCAAGAATTTTTCATTAGCCTGTGGGAAAGTAAGATAATGATCTCAGTCCACCAACTAGCAGTACTGAATCCACATCACTGTTCTCTCATCAGCATTGCCAGTGTCAGCACAGCAGAGAGCTGATATTTTTTCTGTCCTGACTCCTCTAAATGGGGAACTGGAGGACCAGTTAAAAGTTGCATGTACATAATAAGTACTAGAAATCTCAAAAGGGACCGATTCCTCCACAGAATCAAAGTGAGTGGCAATACCACGCCCCCAAAGTAATTTAGTACTGGGGACATACTCATCATCATCAGGCGATCACTCGTGACCGAGTAAGATTGTCTTCCGGGATAAAAGGAGGAAATTCTAAAGAAGATTGTGTAGACTCTAGCGATGGGTCCGTAAGTGACTGTGGAGGCCAATTCTAGATCCACACAGCTTCCCACAGTGAGGACACAGGTTACCAGATAGAAGATGGTCCTGTAAAGGATTCATTTGACGTGCTTTTCGCTTAGCACGTTTCTCCCTTTCACCTTGCACTCGGGCTTCTTCAAAGTCCATGGAACCTTTGTGAAAGGCCAACCTCCAGTTAGATTGTTCATGGGCCAGAGCTTCCCAGTTTTCGATGTTTATATTGCATTTTTTTAGATTAGCCTTATGAACATCTTTAAACCTCTTATATTGACCACCGATATTCCGCTTTCCATCCTTGAGTTGGGAGTAAAGTAACTGCTTTGGGAGACGGCAGTCAGGCATTTGAACAACATGACCGGTCCACTGAAGTTGGCGTTGAAGGATCATTTTTTCAATGCTAGTAGTCTTTGCTTCTTCCAGTACACTGACATTTGTTCGCCTATCTTCCCAAGTAATTTGCAGGATTTTCCGGAGGCAACGTTGATGAAACCTTTCAAGGAGGTGGAAGTGACGTTTATAGATAGTCCATGTTTCGCAGGCATACAATAAAGTTGGTAATACAATGGCTTCATAAACCAGTGTTTTGGTCTTCTTACAAATATCCCGATCCTCGAACACTCTATGTTTCATTCGAGAAAATGCGGCACTTGCGGAGCTCAGACGATGCTGGATTTCACTGTCGATGTTAGCTGTAACAGAAAGATAGCTGCCAAGATAGAGAAAATGATCGACATTTTCCAGTATTGTCCCGCCAAGCTGGATAGATGGCATCACCAAAGGATTGGCTTGCACTTGCTGATGAAGCACTTTGGTTTTTTTGATGTTAAGTGAGAGACCAAGTTTTTCGTATGCTTCTGCAAAAGCATTTAGGATAGTCTGGAGATCATCCTCTGAATGCTGTCATCCTCCTGACCAAAATGCTCAGGATGATCTTGAGATGGGGAACGAAATCAGCAAGACTGTGCAAATGCCTTGGACTAGCCTTGAATTTGAGGCCAGGTAGGAGAGGGCAGAGGCAGAAGAGGGGGCCTACAGTTTTGTGACTGACACAGCTAGGTCCCAACTGGGGAATAACTTCAACGGTGCTTTTGGGAGAGATGTTGAATTAACATATCAGAAGCTGTTTCAGTGATTTCTGTCTGGTCTTTGTTGGCTGTTCTGTGTGTAATTGGGAGATGGTATCTCACCAAGGCTGCCTGTTCAGTAGATGGCTGGCACTCATTACCATCTCATGCATGGCTCTCTGCTACGCAGCCAGCCTCTCCAGCCTTAGGTACCGGTATGTGGAATTTCACTGCTGCCCTCCACCACTCCTCCAGCACTTTCTCCCTGATTTCCTGGCATAGAGAGGGGACCATGGGAGCAGAGGGGCATGCCTGCTTATTTTTTCTCAGTGAGAGAGCTGCTGCTCTTTATGAGGTGGCTCTGAGAGCTACTGAAGAAGATCTCCCCTTTCTGTCCTAGGAGAGTCTCCTTGGCATGTAAAGCCACAGTGATGAGCTGGGCTTCTTGGCTCTGAAAAAAAGAGTGAGGAGGACCCAAACTGAAAGAGCAGAGGAACTTTTTGCCTCAACATGCATTACTTTATCATCCCATGGTCCAACTGCCTCCCTAGCTGGTTTCCTGGTTCTGATATATTTAAAGAATTCTTTATTGTTGGCCTTGATGTTGTTAGTATATAGTAGGCAATCACTCGTGACCGAGTAAGGTGGTCTTCCAGGATAAAATTACAAAAAGAAAATTATATAAAGAGGAAATTGTATAAAATTGTGTAGACTCTAGCGATGGGTCCGTAAGTGACTGTGGAGGCCAATTCTAGATCCACACAGCTTCCCACAGTGAGGACACAGGTTACCAGATGGAAGATGGTCCTGTAAAGGATTCGTTTGACGTGCTTTTCGCTTAGCACGTTTCTCCCTTTCACCTTGCACTCAGGCTTTTTCAAAGTCCATAGAACCTTTGTGAAAGGCCAACCTCCAGTTAGATCGTTCATGGGCCAGAGCTTCCCAGTTCTCTGTGTTTATATTGCATTTTTTTAGATTAGCCTTAACATCTTTAAACCTCTTATACTGACCACCAATATTCCGCTTTCCATCCTTGAGTTGGGAATAAACTAGTAACTGCTTTGGGAGACGACAGTCAGACATTCGAACAACATGACCAGTCCATTGAAGTTGGTGTTGAAGGATCATTGTTTCAACACTAATAGTCTTTGCTTCTTCCAGTACACTGACATTTGTTCACCTATCTTCCCAAGTAATTCGCAGGATTTTCCGGAGGAAACGTTGATGAAATCTTTCAAAGAGGTGGAAATGACGTTTATAGATAGTCCATGTTTCGCAGGCATACAATAAAGTTGGTAATACAATGGCTTTATAAACCAGCGTTTTGGTCTCCCTACAGATATCCTGATCCTTGAACACTCTACGCTTCATTCGAGAAAATGTGGCACTTGCGGAGCTCAAACGATGCTGGATTTCAGTGTCAATGTTAGCTGTAACAGAAAGATAGCTGCCAAGATAGAGAAAATGATCGACATTTTCCAGTATTGCCCTGCCAAGCTGGATAGAGGGCATCACAAAAGGGTTAACTTGCACTTGCTGATGAAGCACTTGCTGATAAAGCACTTTGGTTTTTTTGGATATTAAGTGAGAGACCAAGTTTTTCATACGCTTCTGTAAAAGCATTTAGGATAGTTTGGAGGTCATCCTCTGAATGTGTGAAGACTACATTATCATCGGCATACTGAAGTTCCACAACAGAAGTTGTGATTACCTTACTTTTTGCTTTCAGCCTGCTGAAATTAAAAAGCTTTCCATCTGTTCGATATATAATTCCCACACCAGTGGGAAGTTTCCCCTCGACAAGATGTTAGTGATATGCTCCGCAAAAAT
This sequence comes from Shinisaurus crocodilurus, assembly GCA_021292165.1. NCBI lineage: Eukaryota > Metazoa > Chordata > Lepidosauria > Squamata > Shinisauridae > Shinisaurus > Shinisaurus crocodilurus. Next base: position 101,451,621 of record CM037880.1, read on the forward strand.
GCTTTTTTTACATCTCTTATTGTATGCTGGCATTTCCTTTGTGCAATACACTGGATAGCCCACATGCTCTTGCTGGCTTTCTACGTTCATAGCTATTTCCTTATTGTGTTTGTTTACAGGGAAATTCAACTATTTGCTTCAAAAGGAGGAGAGGGAAGGGTTGACTGTCCTGGCCTCCTCATCCTGTTGCCAAAATTTCCTATCTGCTTAACTTATTACTACTCCACTTTGTCATTATGCCCGAGACGCTTCATTGGCTGGGCTCCTTCACAAGCCTGCCCTACTTGGGCTCCCACTCAAACAGCCCCACTAAACTCTCACAGAAGATAAAGAGCTTCTTGCTGAGACTGGAAGCTACTTGAAGGGTGTTTAGCTGCTGGCCCCGTCCCCACCTAACCCAGTGACTGGGTTCTCATGGCGACAACCCATCATGGGTTGCTACCCATGATAGTTTGTTGTGTCGTGCAAACCCAGAGCGATTCCCACAGGGTGGCTTGTCTGAGGGCAACAAGCCACCCTGACAACTCATGGGTTGCAGTAGGGGTTGTTGTACCCACAATGGGTTGTTGTGCCATCTGAACCCAGGCAACCAACCCCATCACGGGTAGAGAGAATCGGATACCAACTCGCTTGGTAAGAGCAACAAAAACCCCTTGCTGCTCTTGCCAAGCGTGCCCTGGCATCCACCAGTGCAAGCCGCTGCAAAAGTGCCCAAGGAGCAGCATTTGGGGCCAGCTGGCATGCTAAACATTAAAAAAAAGATGTTTGCCGCCCCCTAATTTTCACAAATAACTGCAAAAAATATTATTTAAATTTTTTTTATCTGCACTTGTGCAACTGCAGACGTCCGCAGTTGTGTGCGTGCTGGAATGGGGAACCTCGGGTGCGTGCTGGAATGGGCAATGTAAAGTGGGGTGCCTGCTGGTAAAGTCCATAGACCCTATATAGTTTCCTGCCAAACAATCTTTTTTTAATCCTTTCTAAATCCCACTTTAAAAATGTAGGTTTACTTTTGACAGCTATCAAAAGTAACTTCTCCTGTAAATGGGATGGCTCGTACTTTTGCATGTTCCAGAGGTGGTAGAATCTCAGAAACAAGTGCAGAAGTGAGGGCCTCCTTAGGACACACGAGTCCAACAAAACAAAACAAAAACATTAGGATCTTCCTGCAAAGGGGGTGAACGAGGAGCTGCCACCCCACTTTCACGAGCTAAGATCACTCGCAACTTTGGTTACATTTGGCAGCTCATCTTTTGACAGCTGTCAAATGGAACCAAAGGGGAAAATAACCTTACCTGCAGCCTCTGTGGGGCAATGCCCAGGGTGAGTACCTGCTGCACTTTACCAGCAGGCAGCCCCCTTCACATTGCTCACCTGAGGCTCCCATTCTCGCACCACTTCAGATGTCCACAGTTACGCATGTGTGGATAAAAATTAAAAAATAACAATAATTTCTGCAAATATTTGGGAAAATTAGGCAAGACAAAAAAATTTTTTTTTTTAAAGTTTGACAGCCATGGGCAGCCCCTCCAAAGCGCCACTGCGGTACTTTAAATGGACTGTCCGTAGCTGTCAAAACGAGATTAGCAAAAAACAGCTTGACAGAAAAAGAACATTGAAAGTGAAAAAAACCTGCAGAAAGCCCGAAACAGCTTGCGATCGTGGCAGGGAGTGGGGAGACAACTCGGTCCTCCTGCAATGTCCCCTGAGATACCCACAGAAGGACCGAGTTCTGAAGATACATGACCTTTTAATTTGCTTTGAAATGGGGATATAGAGTGGGGTGTGTATGTGTTATTGTGGAGAAAGCCTGACACGAGTGTACATGTACACGCACACACCAGTCTCCGTCCTCCAGGGGAGGGGGGCGAGAAGGGGAGACTGGGTTACAGGGAAGCAGCCAGACAGACCGGCATTCCAGCAATGGAGGATCTCGCTTGTAATCCACAAAACCCAGGAAAGGACCATCAAGACCATCAACCTAACAGGGCAGTCTCAAAGAGCTGTAAAGTATCCAATACGTCACCTTCTTCCCGGGCAGGAATAAGCCCACCTGACATAAAGGGGCAGGCGATAGCCCCACCTGACCTAAGGGGCGGGAGAGCGGGAAACACAGAGGTAGAAAACCCCTCTCCCCTCCTTTGGTTGGTTGTTGGGAACCCAGGGTACTTTTGAGTACGAACCACCCTCCAGCAGCGGCTGGAGTAAGCTGTTTCCTTCCCCGCATCGGACAGACCCGGAGTTAGGCTGAAACTGACTAGCGTGATGTCTCTGATCTAAGGTAACTGACTAATCCAAATGCGCTAGCCTGGGAGCCTGTCATTGATAAACTTAAAGGTCACGTCAGGTCTTATTGACGTTGTAGTATTTCCTAGAAAGCTGTTAGTTCCGCTCCATATCCTGTGTAAAAAAATAAAAGCCTTATTTGGCAGTTCAAAGACTGAGTTTCCTTTTGTTTGTGAGAAAACCTCTTAGGTGGTTTCTTTTGCTTGTACGGGCTGTAACGCTGCACCAGTTAACCCGTTAAGCGCCGAACTCACGCAAAGGATCCAGGTGCTGATCCTTCACACGGTGGCAGACGACGGGACAATTGGAAACTATAGTTAACGGATGGAACTAACAGGGTCTAGGGCAGGGTGGCGGATTGCTGGGAAGTAGTCAGGAAAAAGCAAAATGAATAGCCTTAGCCAGGAACAACTAGAGCTAGGGAGCAGTCCAGAGACCACAAGAAGAGAGGGGAGCCAGGTCTCCACAATGGAGTGGACTGTGCGGCCGAAGACTAAACACCAAGAGGGGGAGGGAGCCCCCTCATCCTTGCTGGCGGGGCAGGGACCCAAACAGTGGGGCCGCCCCAGCTTAACAAGCAGCCTCAGGAGAGGCGACAGGATAGACCCCGGGTTGGAGGAGGACCTCGACGGAGGGGTTGCTGGTGGAGCCATAGGAGGGGAAGATTTGGATGCTCTCTTCCCCAACCTGAATTGGCAACAGACCAGGGAAGTGATGCGACATCAGCAGGAGATGATCAAGCATCAGCAAGCAGCGCTACAGATGCAGCTGGAATTAGCGAGGCTGACCGCGGGCACCGGAGGGGGGGGATCCACTGCACCCCAGAGCGGGAGCACTCCGACCCCCAAATGGGACAGGAAACAGTTTCCCACCTACAAACCTGGGCAGGATGTGTTGATCTTTTTCACACTGTTTGAAGCTGCCTGCCAGGAACAAAGGGTGCCGGACAATTTAAGGATGTCCGCCTTGCGGACACAGGTCAGCGGGGAGCTGGCCGATCTCTTAGGCATTCATACCCAAACTGCCCCCTTGGACTATGCTGCATTCAAGGAAGCTGTGAGGGAGCGTTTTGCCCTCACAGCTGAACACTGTCGCCGTAAATTTCGTTACGGGCAGCCCTCCCCAGGGCCAGGGGACACGTATGCCTCCTGGATGGCGCATCTGGGGCAGGTTTGGGATGCGTGGATCGGGGCTACCGGGAGGACCACCTTGGCAGAGGTACGGGAGCTCCTGATCCAGGAACAGTTCTGTGCCACTATTCCGGAGGATTTGGCCACGGCGAGACTGGGATCCCCCAAACTGTCGGGAAATGGGCAAACTGGCGGATCAGATGGGCTGTATCGGCAGCCCAAGGGAGGCAAGGGGGGCAATCCCAGTCGGAACGGGGCCAGAGGGGGCGCGGAGAAGGGCAACCCCAGACCTCGGGAAGGAGCCCCAAGTAAGCCCAAGGAGAGCCCCAACACCAGCACCAGTGGCTGCTTTTATTGTAAAGAATTGGGTCACCTCAAGAGAAGTTGCCCCAAACTCCTCGCGAAGAACCGCAACCCCAAAACAAACCCGGGCAAAGTGGGAAGGGTGCTCGCTCCCGAGACCCGGCAGCCGGAGGAACAGGAGGAGGACCAGCAGTCGGTCTCATCCCTGGAGGAAGAAACAGAGGATGCGGCACAGCCCCTGTTAAGCGGAGGACAGCATTCCCTTGGGGCCATCTCACAAGCATCTCTGATGAAAATTGCATCTCCGGAGCAACTGCGTTGGAGCCAGAACAAATTCTGTGAGTCCATCTCTGTGAACAATGTTTCCCATGTGGGGTATAGGGACACCGGGGCGGACATTACTGCTTTACCTCGGAGTAAGGTAAAGAAGAGCCAGATGCTAAAAGGGCACACCTGCGCCATAAAACTTATAACTCTCCCAACATAGCTGTACCCCTCGCCCGGGTTTGGGTCAAGTACAGGGGATGGGAAGGGGAGGTGGATGTCATAGTGCATGGGAAGCAAGAGTGGGGGATCATTATTGGGAACTACATAGCGTTCCGGGATGCCCAGGTCAAGGTGGGGGTAGTGACACGTCGTCAGGCCAGACAAGCCCCTGCCCCGCAGCCTCCCAGTTCCCCGATTCTCAAACCCTGTCGCGCTAAAGCGGCACCGGCAGTCAAACGTTCGTTGCCGCCTCCCCCGGCTCCGGTTAAGGAGGATGGCCAACGGGGGTTCGCCCCAATGGCCCGAGATTTTGGGACTCAAAAGGCTTTCCAGGAAGAACAGCGGCATGACCCGTCCCTCCAAGAATGCCGGGATCGGGCCGGCCAAGCATGTGGGGCAGTAGACCTGTCGGAGAGGTTCTTGTGGGAAGCGGGGGCCCTTTACAGGGAGTTTAGCCCAAAAACGGAACTTGGTCTCCAGTCACGAAAGAGGCAATTAGTTGTGCCCTCCAGGTATCGCCAGGCTGTACTGCAGTTAGCCCATGATGTAGCCTGGGGGGCCCACTTTGGGACAAAAGCGGACACTTGCCAGAGTGACAGAAGGTTTTTACTGGCCCATGGTGGCGAACGAAGTCAACGAGTACTGTCGGTCCTGTGATGTCTGTCAGCGGGTGGGACACAACCGGGACCACCCGAAAGCCCCCCTTCAACCCCTACCCATAGTGGGCACCCCCTTTGAGAGAATAGGGTTGGACATTGTGGGACCCTTGAATCCCCCCACCAAGACGGGGAAGAAGTTCATACCGACTGTCGTTGACTTTGCCACTCGTTATGCCGAGGCTTTTGCCCTAGCCTCCATCTCTGCTACTAGCCTGGCTAAGACTCTCCTCTCTCTTTTTGCCCGCTTAGGAATGCCCCGCACGGTGGTTTCGGACTGTGGCACGGGATTCATGCCCAAATTGTTTAAAAAGATGTGGGAATTGGGGTGTGTGGAGCACCTAACTTTGGTGCCCTATCATCATGAGACTAATGGGCTGGTGGAGAGGTTCAACCAGACTTTGGAAAAAATGATCCGAGCCTACGCGGCTAAGCATCCCGTGACTTGGGATCAAGCGCTCCCCTACCTGTTGTTTGCATACCGGGACTCCCCCCAGGAGAGCCTGGGATTCTCCCCCAACGAGTTGATGTTTGGGAGGGAACTAAGGGGACCTTTGGCCCTTTTGCGGGCGGAATGGGAGGGGGTTGCAGCAGAACCTTCCATGCCGGTTCATGCCTTCATGCAACATCTTCAAACTGTCCTTCGGGAGGTGCGAGAGGCGGCGCAGCAGCACCTCGGAGCAGCGCAACAACGGCAGAGCGCGTGGTACAACCGGACGGCCGTGCCATGGACTTTTGAAGTGGGGGACCAAGTGCTGATACTGCGCCCCCTGAAAACGGACAAATTGTGTTTAAAATGGGAGGGCCCGGGGACCGTGATTGGAAGGTCGGGGGAGGTTAACTATCAAGTGGCTTTCCCGGGACAGCCGGGAAAGCAAAAGGTATTTCATGTAAATATGTTAAAATTGTATGTGGGACGGGGAACGAAGGTGAGGGGCATACACGGATGTGTAGAACAAGAAACCTCTGACGGGGATTTGTTGGCAGAATAGGGGGTAGGGGGAGGGTTGGATGAGATCCAATTGTCGCCTTCCCTGTCCAAACAGCAACAGAGACAAATTACCCAGGTCCTAGAAGACTTCCAGCCCCTTTTTTCCGACCGACCGGGATGCACTACTCTCGTGCAACACACCATCGAGATGGGGAATAGCCCCCCTATACAGTCCCTACCCTACCGGGCGGTGGGGCCCCATGCCCAGGTCATTGCGGACAAAATCCAAGCCATGTTAGATCTTGGAGTCATTGTACCCAGCTCTAGCCCCTGGTCCTCTCCGATAGTGTTAGTAGCCAAGAAGGATGGGGGGGGGGGGTTCGGTTCTGTGTAGATTATCGGAAGATTAACAAAGTGACTGTCCCTGATCCCTACCCCATCCCAAACATGGATGTGTTGTTGGAACGGTTAGGGGGGGCCAAGTACATCACTACCCTGGATCTTACCAAAGGTTATTGGCAAGTTCCCCTCGATCCGGATGCTGCGTTGAAATCCGCATTTGTGACCCATCTAGGGTTGTTTCAGTTCACCACTCTGCCATTCGGGGTCCGGAACGGTCCGGCTACCTTCCAAAGGCTGGTAAATGGGATGCTAAATGGGTTGGGGGAGTTCGCCTGTGCGTACTTGGACGATATCGCCATTTTCAGCTCCACCTGGGAACAGCATTTGCAGCATGTCCGCCAAGTATTTCAGAGGATTCAGGAAGCGGGGCTGACTGTGAAGGCTAAGAAGTGTCAGGTTGGGCAGGGGGAGGTAGAGTATCTAGGGCATAGGGTGGGGGGAGGTAGTGTCAAGCCCCTGGAGGCAAAGATCGAGTCGATCCGCACCTGGCCCCAGCCCCAGACGAAGAAACAGGTGCAAGCTTTTTTAGGGATGGCTGGCTACTATCGTAAATTTGTGCCCCACTTTAGCCAGCTAGCCACCCCTCTGACGGATTTGTGTAAAAAGCGGCAGCCCATCAAAGTCCAGAGGTCGGCCGCTTGCCAGGCAGCGTTCGAAGGATTGAAGGCCAGCTTGATGGCAGCCCCTGTGCTGCAAGCGCCTGACTTCGAAGCCCCCTTTGTCCTACAGATGGATGCTTCAGAAGGGGGAATGGGGGCCGTCTTGCTGCAGGAACAGCCAGGGCAAGGGCTATGCCCTGTCGCCTACTTGAGTAAAAAGCTTTTGCCCCGGGAGCGGAACTTGGCCACTGTCGAAAAGGAATGTTTGGCAATAGTGTGGGCAGTGACCAAGCTTCGCCCCTATCTTTGGGGCCGCCGGTTCTTGTTGCAGACCGACCATTCCCCCTTGTTTTGGTTGGACAGGGTGAAAGGATCCAACCAGAAGTTACTGCGGTGGAGCTTAGCCCTGCAAGATTTTGATTTTTCAGTGGAACACATCAAGGGCAAGGACAACATCGTGGCAGATGGGTTGTCCCGGGCTTTCTCCGTGGGAGACAGTTAAATAGGGATTGGGGTGGTGGGCCCCAATGCCATCTTTCTTCAAAGGAAAGGGTGTGGAGAAAGCCTGACACGAGTGTACATGTACACGCACACACCAGTCTCCGTCCTCCAGGGGAGGGGGGCGAGAAGGGGAGATTGGGTTACAGGGAAGCAGCCAGACAGACCGGCATTCCAGCAATGGAGGATCTCGCTTGTAATCCACAAAACCCAGGAAAGGACCATCAAGACCATCAACCTAACAGGGCAGTCTCAAAGAGCTGTAAAGTATCCAATACGTCACCTTCTTCCCGGGCAGGAATAAGCCCACCTGACACGAAGGGGCAGGCGATAGCCCCACCTGACCTAAGGGGCGGGAGAGCGGGAAACACAGAGGTAGAAAACCCCTCTCCCCTCCTTTGGTTGGTTGTTGGGAACCCAGGGTACTTTTGAGTACGAACCACCCTCCAGCAGCGGCTGGAGTAAGCTGTTTCCTTCCCCGCATCGGACAGACCCGGAGTTAGGCTGAAACTGACTAGCGTGATGTCTCTGATCTAAGGTAACTGACTAATCCAAATGCGCTAGCCTGGGAGCTTGTCATTGATAAACTTAAAGGTCACGTCAGGTCTTATTGACGTTGTAGTATTTCCTAGAAAGCTGTTAGTTCCGCTCCATATCCTGTGTAAAAAAATAAAAGCCTTATTTGGCAGTTCAAAGGCTGAGTTTCCTTTTGTTTGTGAGAGAACCTCTTAGGTGGTTTCTTTTGCTTGTACGGGCTGTAACGCTGCACCAGTTAACCCGTTAAGCGCTGAACTCACGCAAAGGATCCAGGTGCTGATCCTTCACAGTTATTTTCCCTAATCACCCCTGCATAGAACCCTGGAAAACTAGAACACTGTTTTTGTATTTTTGTATACTATCTTCACAACCATGCTTTTTAAAATTTAAATTTGAAATTTTAAGGGCGTGTTCTGGATTTTGGGCCAAACATGCCAGGAATCAAGAAGATGGTCAGCCATGGATAAAGTATTAGAATTAATGGGAGCTGGGTAGTGCTTCCAATGACCAAGTGCTAATGCTTAGGGCATGGGTGAGGGAACCATTTTTGGCCCAAAGGTCAAATTGGTCTCAGGCCACAATGTCAGGGGCCTCATGCTAGTGGTGGGCAGGGCCACAGTGGCATGTGCCCCCCCTCATTTTCACACGCACCCTTCAAAGCTTTGCTTCCTCAGCTGATCTATGTAGATCAGCCAAGGGGGGCATTTTCCTTGCCCAGAAAGAGGCTTCTTTTTTCAGCGCTGAGTAGGGAAAGGGGCTTATCTCCAATCTGCAACAAGGGGGTGGTCTGTGAAAGAAGCTATTAGGCTGGATGGGAACCCTGGTGGGACATGTATGACATGCCTACATATTCTAATAGTAATTACAGTAATAGTAAAGTGAAGGATAATCCAGGATCAAGGAACTCCCTGGGGAAGGACAATTCAAGCATTTGACCAGCTTTGGTCACGCAACATTCTCCCACTGTAGCTCTCACTCTGCCCCCAGTAGGGTCGGTTGCTTACTTGTGCCTGCCCAGTGAAGAAAGGAGAGGCTGCCACCGCCACTTGCTCACACATGGACATGGGCCTATATACCGAGTCAGACCATTGGTCCACCTGGCTCAGTATTGTCTAGGCTGACTGGCCGCAGTTTTTCAGGTTGCAGACAAGAAACTTTCCCCATTCTACCTGGAAATGCCAGCGGTGGTGTGCAGCTAGGTCATTTTAAACCCTGAACTTGTGTATTACTTCAGCTCTCCCCCAACATTCCATGCTTTACAACGGCTTATACATTATACAGGCCTGTTGCTCATGCTGGTTCAGCTTGTCTGAGTGTGGAAAGCTAAGCAGGGTCAGGCCTAAGGAAGTGGCTTAACTTCCTTACCACAATTACTTGGATGGGAGACCCCTCCTCTAGTTTCCTGCATTGAGCAGGGGGTTGGACTTGATGGCCTTGTAGGCCCCTTCCAACTCTATGATCTATCAAATCTATGAATTCCTGATATTTAGAGCAAAAGGACCTGATGAAGAAGAAATATGCTGAGCATGTGCAGTTTTGCAGTTTAAACTCACTTAAATCATAGCACCGTCACAACTGCAGGAATTAAAATGGAATTTGCTACTGCTGTTCTGATGCTAAACACATTTACTTGGGAATAAGCACCCTTTTGTTGCGGGAAAGGGTAATACATATTTAAAGTAAAAATAATAAAATGAGCACCTGTAACCAAGGACATGCCTGGCTCGCTGCACCCAGTTATAAAACGTTTATAAAAACAAGAAAGGATGCGATAGTGACTAGTGCCAGCCCCAGTGGGTCCGGGCAGGCCCATGCCAGCCCAGGTGCTGACGTTGGGCCTGTTTGCTGCTGCTCCTTCCGTCTCCTGCCACTCTCTGGGTGGTATGGGGGGGGGGCTGGGCTGTGGAGCCCAAGGTCCAGCCCTAGTTGGACCACCTAATGCCAGGGACTGAACCTGGGGCCCTTTGCATGCAAAGTGTGTGCTCTGCCACTGAGCTGCAGCCCCTCGGGTATCGCCCTGGCATTCCCTTCTGCCTCAGATACCTGTGTCCCAACCTTGCCTTTCCTGCCTGCCCTCATTTGCTGCATTCTTGCTACTCCTTGCTGCTTGCTCTGGAGTCTGGACATAATCTGCGCTTGGCTTTTCCACATATGCTGATTCAATCAGGAAATGCTGTGGCTGGTGACAAATGGGGGATTTCCCCCCTTGCATTTCTGACCCTGACTCTGTGCCCAAGAAAGGACGTGCCAAGATGTGCTTCACACAGAGGTTAGAGCTTGCATTCCTGCATATTTTCATAAAACGTATATCATGCTCTGCAAAAGCTGTATTCAGCCTCTGTCTTGGCAGACAAAGGCAGGATCAGCGTCATCAGATTGGAAAAGCTGTTGGAGCTGAGGGTCTCCTCTCAGTCTGAAACAGTAAGGCCAGGGGTCAGACTGTACATGCAAGAAGAACTGGAAAGCATTCTTCCATGGCGGGACATCTGACCTGACAGGACAAAAAGTTCTTTCTTGCCTCCAGCGCACAGGGCTAACTTACCACTCCAGTTCACAGGGAGTTGCATTTCTGCGGGTGTGTTGATGCTTCAGCTGGGAGACTCGCAAGTCGCAACTCCCTAGTACACCATGGTGATAGCTCCACCATCCTACAGTAAGAACATAAGAAGAGCCCTGCTGGATCAGACCAAGGGTCCATCTAGCCCAGCATTCTGTTCACACAGTGGCCGACCAGCTGCCCACGGGAAACCCACAAGCAGGACATGAGTGCAACAGCACCCTCCTGCCCATGTTCCCCAGCAACTAGTGTACAGAGGCAGACGGCCTCTGATACTGGAGGTAGCACATAGCCATCAGAACTAGTAGTCATCGATAGCCTTCCCTTCCATGAATTTGTCCAGTCCCCTTTTAAAGACCTCCAAATTGGTGGCCATCATTCCATCTTGAGGAAGTGAATTCCATCGTTTAACTGTGCGCTGTGTAAAGAAGTGCTTCCTTTTATCTGTCCTGAAGCTCCCACCAGTCAGCTTCCCACCTCACTGGTCACTCCTAATTCTAGATCATTCTGAACAAGTTGAAAAACACTCCCACCACCTAGCATACTAGAATAAGTCTGGTTGCCACATTTCTGTGGGAGTCCAAACAATTCTGTTGCTATGTAAATCAGACTCCACGCCAGAAGGGGCACTTACAGATATGAAACATTTTTCTTCATTCAGCAGTTGGCTCGCTTCCCAAAAAATAAAAGCTGCAGAGAAAAACTAATGTGAAGAGGTGGACATTTTGGAGAGTTCCATTAAAATAGGGTGGCATTTGCCCAAATCTCTGGGCAAATTGTGCTAGGATGATGAAATAGCATCACATATATGGATCTGCATTTTTCAGGTGAACCACACAGTGAACATTAAGACAGGTTCAGGAGAGAAAGAAGAGGCCCAACCCTATGAAGTTTTGCTGTAGCAGTGGCTCCTGTGTCATGTGGACTTGCCTGTTGTCTGCAGATACTCAATTTCTGACAGGAATCCTTGTTCCATATAGTATTTAATGGCTGACCCCAACAATGGCTGGCCCATGAAATGTTGCTGCCTTGGAGCCCAAATCCACTCTTACCCCGCACACACATGTTGCACAAGAATGCTCTGAGAGTCCTTTCCCTAGAGAACCCAATACTTCAAGGAAGAGGGAAGCAGCACAACCCAGCAGTGAGTTTTTCCAAACCTTCATTTCTGTACAGAGGGTCCAGTAGGGGCGCATGTCCAAATCAAAGCTGGACAAGGATCAGTGGGGCATACAAGCATTCTTATACTTTTCTACTGTCAGGGGTGTATTCGCTCTCAACAAATCAGACACATTCATTTAACCGTGCTAACCAATCAGATACATTTCCCCGTATATGATGGCAACCAATACATTTCTCTTGACATGGCAAATCTTAATCTCCAAGATGTTGTTTCTTATGACCTCTTAGGTTACTTGAGGTACTTGATGTCCCATCATGTGCCTGCAACATTTGCGTTGGCACTGGGAAACAGGCTTTTGGGACCAAATAGCAACTTAATGCGAAAATATGATTATGAAGCATTTCAGAACAAAGAAATATCATAACTAAAGCAATGCATCATGACTCTCTAAGGTTCTTTGTCCAGAACAACAAAAGCAGATAAGCAAAGTCAAGTACAATCAGGAGGTGGTACATGGCATGGGCAGAAATCAGGTCATCCAACAGGGGTTCAACAGAGTTCATCAGTGCTTTTCTGGACCTTGCCTTAACAAATGCCTATGGACAGCAGGGTGGTCTTTTGGGGTTTCAGCCCTTGTGGGCTGCTCCTCAAATTGCTATTCCTTGCTGGCCAGGGAATGCTGGGATTTGCAGAAGCTCTGTTTGTTCAAGCATGCATAGGATTTGGCCTTTACATAGCTTTAACTCAGACTTCTGTCATGCCAGGTCACACTGATCTTTTAGGGTTTTAGACTAGAAGTCTTTCCCTCAGCCTTAGTGAAACTGGGACCCTTTGTATGTCAGACAGGTGCTCTGTTACTCTTTTATGTGGCCTATGTGGATGGACAATGCCTTTCTCGCCTGGGGTCCCAATATGTAATAGCTATAGTTAAGAGATGGATTTCTCAGAATCCATCTCTGCCTTTCTGCTGCTTGAAGCATGTGAGATGCCTATTGTTTTTTTCAGGGATGCTTCCTTGGCAGGAAACAGACATTCCTAGGAAGAACATAGTCTGGGCGTGTCGCCAACTGATAGCACTTTTGCAGGCATCTGACTAAGGGTGTGTGGAGCAGTGGAATAGTTCATTTTAAATGCATGCTATGCCTGAACCTGTTTAATACACGTGAAAGGCAGCTCTCTGTATGTGCACCGTGCTCATTTCTCCAACACACACACGCTAGGACCAACACTCTAAAGAATTTAGCTGCACCGTTCAGATACCAAATTCTTGTGTTCACCTATCCCCCTTCATGATGCCACCTGAAGCTAGGGGTCCCCAAACTTTTTGGGTTGGTGGGCACATTTGGAAATTTGAGAGTGTCATGGGTGCTGTCACAAAATGGCTGCCATGGGGGAGACCTGTCCATTTATAAAATGGCTGCCATAGTGGGCATGGTCAGTCACAGAACACTCATTTCCCAGAAGCCAAACTGGTGAGGCTAAGAGAAAAATAACTTGCCCAAGAACCTAAGCGCAAGGTAGAGGTAAGGTCTGAGCTGCAAAACACAAAACAACTCTTTTGAACCCAAATAATGATGGCTCTGGAGGGCAGCAGTTCACTTTGTAGCAAGCAAGCCTCCCAGTTTTTTTTTTAAAAAAAATAATAATTAAAACATCTTAAGAAATAAAAATCAGGAAGGGCAGGGAGTTGGCAGGTGCCAAAGGAGGAGTCTGTGGGCACATTGGCGCCCAAAGGCACCACACTGGAGACCCCAAACATAGTCTCTTCACACTTCTGCATGGCAGGACTGGCCATGGCTGAGCAAAAAACACAAACCCACGCCACTCCCATTTCCGACCAGGTTTAATAAGGCAGCTTCCTATGACTGAAATAATTTCATATAGTGTTGTGAAAGCTAATGACTAATGGAGACATGATGGAAACTTATTGTGGAGAAAGCCTGACACGAGTCTACACGCACACACACACACACACACACACACACACACACAGTCTCCGCCCGAGGGAGGGGGGCGAGGAAGGGGGGATGAAGTCACAGGAGAAGCAGCCAGACAGACCGTCATCCCCAGCAATGAAGAGCCTCGGTGGAAATCCACAAAACCCAAGGAAGGACCATCAAGAACCATCAAACTATCAGGGCAGTCTCAAAGAGCTGTAAAGTACCAGTACGTCACCTTCTTCCCGGGCAGGAATAAGCCCACCTGATACGAAGGGGCAGGCATAAGCCCCACCTGACCTGGAGGGTGGGGAGAGTGGGAACTCAGGGGTAGAAAACCCCTCTCCCTTCCGGTAAAGGGTTGTTGGGAACCCAGGGTACTTCGGAACCAGATTCGTACTCCAGGCGGCAGCTGGAGTAAGCCATTCCCATCCCCGGATCGGCCGATCCGGAGCCAGACTGAAATTGACTAGCGTAACGTCTTTGATCTGAGGTAACTGACTAATTCCAATGCGCTAGCCTAGGAGCCTATTTCATTGACAAACGCAGGGGTCAACTAAGGTTGTGTTGACATTGTAGTATTCCTAGAAAGCTGTTAGTTCCGCTCCGTATCTTGTGTAAACAAATAAAAGCCTTATTTGGTCATTTAAAGGGCTCTGGTTTCCTCTTGTGTGCGCGAGCCTCCCAGGCGGTCTCCAGCGCTTGTACGGGCTGTAACTCAGTGCCGGTTAACCCGTTAACTGCCGAACTCACGCAAAGGATCCAGTTGCTGATCCTTCACATGGTGTCAGGGTGGGATAATTGGAAACTATAGTTAACGGACAGAACTAATAGGGTCTAGGGCAGGCTAGCGGATTGCTGGAAAGTACTCAGACCAAAGTAATGAATAGCCTGAGCCAGGAACAGCTGGAGCTAGGGAGCAGTCCAGAGACCCCAACAAGAGAGGGGAGCCAGGTCTCCACAATGGAGTGGGTAGTGCGGCCGAAGATTACACACCAAGAGGGGGAGGGAGCCCCCTCATCCTCGCTGGCGGGGCAGGAACCCAAGCAATGGGGTAGCCCCAGCCTTACGAGTAGCCTCAGGAGAGGCGAAAGGAGGGACCCCGAGTTAGAGGAAGACCTCAACGGAGGGGTTGCTGGTGGAGCCATAGGAGGAGGGGGTTTAGATGCCCTCTTCCCCCAACTTAATTGGCAGCAGACCAGGGAGGTGATGCGACATCAACAAGAAATGATCCAGCATCAGCAAGCGACGCTGCAGATGCAGCTAGAGTTGGCAAGGCTGACCGCGAGCGCCGGACAGGGGGGACCCCCTACACCCCAGAGTGGGAGCACTCCGACCCCTAAATGGGACCGGAAACAATTCCCCACCTACAAGCCTGGGCAGGACGTGTTGATCTTCTTCACCCTGTTCGAAGCTGCCTGCCTGGAGCAGAAGGTGCTGGACAATTTGCGAATGTCTGCCTTGAGGACCCAAGTCAGCGGGGAGCTGGCTGATCTCTTGAGCATTCATACCCAAACTGCCCCTTTGGACTATGTTGCATTTAAGGAAGCTGTGCGGGAGCGTTTTGCCCTCACAGCCGAACACTGCCGCCGTAAATTTCGTTACGGGCAGCCTTCTCCAGGGGACACGTATGCCTCCGGGATGGCGCATCTGGGGCAGGTTTGGGATGCGTGGATTGGGGCCACCGGGAGGACCACCTTGGCGGAGGTGCGAGAGCTCCTGATCCAGGAACAATTTTGTGCCACTATCCCAGAGGATTTGGCTACTGCGGTGCGGGACCGGGACCCCCCAAACTGTCGGGAGATGGGCAAATTGGCAGACCAAATGGGGCTGTATCGGCAGCCCAAGGGAGTGAAAGGGGGCAGCCTCAGTCGTGGCGGGGCCAGAGGGAGCGCGGAGAAGGGCAACCCCAAACCTCGGGAGGGAGCCCCAAGCAAACCCAAAGAGAGCCCCAGCGCCAGTGGCTGTTTCTACTGCAAGGAACCGGGTCACCTCAAGAGGAGTTGCCCCAAGCTCCAAGCAAAGAACCGCAACCCCAAAACAGCCCCGGGCAAGGTGGGAAGGATGCTCGCTCCCGAGTCCCGCGAACCAGAGGAACACGAGGAAGATCAGCAATCGGTCTCGTCCCTGGAAGAAGAAGCAGAGGATGCGGCGCAGCCCCTGATGAGCGGAGGACAGCATTCCCTTGGGGCCATCTCGCAAGCATCCCTGATGCGCATTGCCTCGCCGGAGCAACTGCGTTGGAGCCAGAGCAAATTCTGTGAGTCCATCTCTGTGAACAATGTTTCCCATGTGGGGTATAGGGACACCGGGGCGGACATAACTGCTTTACCTCGGAGTAAGGTAAAGAAGAGACAGCTGTTAAAAGGGCATACCTGTGCCATAAAGCCCTATAACTCCCCCAACATAGCTGTTCCCCTTGCCCGGGTCTGGGTCAAGTACAAGGGATGGGAAGGGAAGGTGGATGTTATAGTGCATGGACAGCAAGAATGGGGGATCATCATTGGGAACGACATTGCGTTCCGGGCTGCCCAGGTCAAGGTGGGGGTGGTGACACGTCGTCAGGCCAAACAAGCCCCTGCCCCACAGCCTCCCGGCCCCCCGACTCCCCATCCCGGTCGCGGTAAAGTGACCCCGGCAACTGACTGTTCTCCGCCGCCCCCCTCAGCTTCGGTGAGGGAGGAGGACCAAGGGGGGTTCGCCCCAATGGCCCGAGATTTTGGGACTCAAAAGGTTTTCCAAGAAGAGCAGCAGCGCGACCCGTCCCTCCGAGAATGCCGGGATCGGGCCGGTCAAGTGTTGGGGGCAGTGGACCAGTCAGAACGGTTTTTGTGGGAAGCAGGAGCCCTTTACAGAGAGTTCTGCCCAAAAACCGAACTGGGTCTCCAGCCAAGGAAAAGACAATTAGTTGTGCCTGCAAGGTACCGCCAGGCTGTACTGCAGTTGGCCCACGACGTAGCGTGGGGGGGCCACTTGGGACAGAAACGGACATTAGCCAGGGTGACAGAGGGGTTTTACTGGCCCATGGTGGCAAATGAAGTCCGAGAATATTGCCGGTCCTGCGATGTCTGCCAGCGGGTGGGGCATAACCGGGACCACCCGAAAGCCCCCCTTCAACCCCTACCCATTGTGGGCACCCCTTTTGAAAGAATAGGGTTGGACATTGTGGGACCCTTGAATCCCCCCACCAAGATGGGGAAGAAGTTTATACTGACTGTTGTTGACTTTGCCACTTGCTATGCCGAGGCTATTGCCCTAGCCTCCATCTCCGCTACCAGCCTGGCTAAGACTCTCCTTTCTCTTTTTGCCCGCCTAGGAATGCCCCACACGGTGGTTTCGGACTGTGGCACGGGATTCGTGTCCAAATTGTTTAAAAAGATGTGGGAATTGGGGGGTGTGGAGCATCTGACTTCGGTGCCATATCATCACGAGACAAATGGGCTGGTGGAGCGGTTCAATCAGACTCTGGAGAAAATGATCCGGGCTTATGCGGCTAAGCACCCCGGGACTTGGGATCAAGCTCTCCCCTACCTGCTGTTCGCGTACCGGGACTCTCCCCAAGAGAGCCTGGGATTCTCTCCCAATGAACTGATGTTTGGGAGGGAGCTAAGGGGACCTTTGGCTCTTTTACGGGCGGAATGGGAGGGGGTTGCAGCCGAATCTTCCATGCCGGTGCATACCTTCATGCAACACCTCCAAACTGTCCTTCGGGAGGTGCGGGAGACGGCACAACAGCATCTCGGAGCAGCACAACAGCGGCAGAGCGCGTGGTACAACCGGACGGCTGTGCCACAAACTTTTGAAGTGGGGGACCAGGTGTTGGTACTGCGCCCCCCAAAAACAGACAAATTGTGTTTGAAATGGGAGGGTCCGGGGACTGTGATTGGAAGGTCGGGGGAGGTAAACTATCAAGTGGCTTTTCCTGGACAGCCGGGGAGGCAAAGGGTATTTCATGTGAACATGTTAAAATTGTATGTGGAACGGGGGATGAAGGTGGGGGGAGTGCAGGAATATACGGATCAAGGAACCTCTGACGGGGATTTGTTGACGGAATGGGGTTGGGGGGAAGGGGGAGGAATGGATGAGATCCAATTGTCTCCCTCTCTGTCGGAACAGCAGCGGAGGCAGATTACCCAGGTCTTAGAGGACTTCCAGCCTATGTTCTCTGACCGTCCGGGATGCACCACACTCTCGTGCAACATACCATTGAAACGGGGAATAGCCCCCCTATACAGTCCCTACCCTACCGGGCGGTGGGGCCCCATGCCCAGGTCATTGCCGATGAAGTCCAAGCCATGTTAGATCTTGGAGTCATTGTACCCAGCTCTAGCCCCTGGTCCTCCCCTATAGTGTTAGTAGCTAGCCAAGAAGGATGGGGGTGTTCGGTTCTGTGTAGATTACCGGAAAATTAACAAGGTGACTGTCCCTGACCCATACCCCATCCTCAACATGGATGTGCTGTTGGAACGGCTAGGGGGAGCCAAGTACATTACTACCCTGGACCTGACGAAGGGTTATTGGCAGGTCCCGCTCGACCCAGATGCTGCCTTGAAATCCGCCTTTGTGACCCATCTGGGGTTGTTCCAATTCACCACCCTGCCCTTCGGAGTCCGGAACGGTCCGGCTACCTTCCAGAGGCTGGTGAATGGGATGCTGAATGGGTTGGGGGAGTTCGCCTGTGCATATCTGGACGATATAGCCGTTTTTAGCTCCACCTGGGAACAGCACTTGCAACATGTCCGCCAGGTATTTCAGAGGATTCAGGACGCCGGGCTGACTGTGAAGGCTAAGAAGTGTCAGGTTGGGTGGGGGGAGATAGAGTATCTAGGACATAAGGTGGGGGGAGGTAGTGTCAAGCCCCTAGAAGCCAAGATAGAGTCGGTCCGCACCTGGCCCCAACCCCAGACGAAGAAGCAGGTTCAGGCTTTTTTAGGGCTGGCTGGCTATTATCGTAAGTTTGTGCCCCATTTTAGCCAGCTAGCCGCCCTCGCTGACCGATTTGTGTAAGAAGCGGCAACCCGTTAAGATCCAGTGGTCGGCCGCTTGCCAGGCAGCGTTCGAAGGGTTAAAAGCCTGCTTGATGGCAGCCCCGGTGCTGCAAGCACCAGATTTTGAAGCCCCTTTTGTCCTGCAGACGGATGCCTCGGAAGCAGGGATGGGAGCCGTCTTGCTGCAGGAGCGGCCAGGGCAAGGGCTGTGCCCTGTTGCCTATCTGAGCAAAAAACTTTTACCCCGGGAGCGGAACTTGGCCACTGTCGAGAAAGAATGCTTGGCAATAGTGTGGGCAGTGACCAAGCTTCGCCCCTATCTTTTGGGCCGCCGGTTCCTGTTGCAGACCGACCATTCCCCCTTGTGCTGGCTGGATAGGGTGAAGGGGTCCAACCAAAAGTTGTTGCGGTGGAGCTTAGCCCTGCAGGATTTTGATTTTTCAGTAGAGCACATCAAGGGCAAGGACAACATCATGGCAGATGGGTTGTCCCGGGCTTTCTCAGTAGGAGAGAGTTAGATGGGGATTGGGGTGGTGGACCCCAATGCCATCTTTCTCCAAATGGGAGGGTGTGGAGAAAGCCTGACACGAGTCTACACGCGCGCGCGCGCACACACACACACACACACACACACACAGTCTCCGCCCAAGGGAGGGGGGCGAGGAAGGGGGGATGAAGTCACAGGAGAAGCAGCCAGACAGACCGTCATCCCCAACAATGAAGAGCCTCGGTGGAAATCCACAAAACCCAAGGAAGGACCATCAAGAACCATCAAACTATCAGGGCAGTCTCAAAGAGCTGTAAAGTACCAGTACGTCACCTTCTTCCTGGGCAGGAATAAGCCCACCTGATACGAAGGGGCAGGCATAAGCCCCACCTGACCTGGAGGGTGGGGAGAGCGGGAACTCAGGGGTAGAAAACCCCTCTCCCTTCCGGTAAAGGGTTGTTGGGAACCCAGGGTACTTCGGAACCAGATTCGTACTCCAGGCGGCAGCTGGAGTAAGCCATTCCCATCCCCGGATCGGCCGATCCGGAGCCAGACTGAAATTGACTAGCGTAACGTCTTTGATCTGAGGTAACTGACTAATTCCAATGCGCTAGCCTAGGAGCCTGTTTCATTGACAAACGCAGGGGTCAACTAAGGTTGTGTTGACATTGTAGTATTCCTAGAAAGCTGTTAGTTCCGCTCCGTATCTTGTGTAAACAAATAAAAGCCTTATTTGGCCATTTAAAGGGCTCTGGTTTCCTCTTGTGTGTGCGAGCCTCCCAGGCCGTCTCCAGCGCTTGTACGGGCTGTAACTCAGTGCCGGTTAACCCGTTAAGCGCCGAACTCACGCAAAGGATCCGGTTGCTGATCCTTCACACTTATAAATTAGGAGAGCTATAGGAAAAGTGGATATATATTTGTCTCCCTTTCTCATAACACTAGACTTTGGGGTCATCTACAGTAGATTCAGGAAAGAGAAAAGAGAGTTCTGCTTCACACAACATAGTGGCAGAGTGGCAACCTCTTCCCCACAGAGGTGTGGGCTCCCTTGGTGGGCTCCTCCCCGGCTCCTCCCCCTGGCTTGGAGGCTACCAGGTGGTTGGATGGAGGCAGGGAGAGGATTTCCCCCTGTGGGGGTTCCAATGGGGGGGGATTCCAATTGGGAGGGCGAGCGGCACACTCGGCCAGCACTTGCGGAAGCTCCCACAGGTACTGGCTGAGCGCCTTCCTTTCCTGTGCCGCTCACCGTCCCAACTGGAGCAGCAAGTGGGTGTGAAGGGAAGAGACTCTGCTGCAGGCGCAGCTTTCCCAAAGGCGAAAGCTTGTGTGCAGCAAAGCCAGGTGGACCACGCAGCCTGGGGGGACCATGGAAGGCTGGGTGGGGGTCATCCAAAGACAGTTTCCCACCCCTGACTTATGGAATTCACTGTCACTAGATGTTGTGATGCCTGCTAGCTGAAATGGCTTCAAAGGGGGATTAAACAAATTCATGGAGGATAAGTCTATCGATAGCTACAAGTTATGATGGATATATGCTACCTCCAGCATCAGAGGCAGTATGCCACTGAGGGTCAAACTACACATGACTTCAGTTATGTAGTCCTGCTCTTGTGTGCAGCATTGTTTTTCGCAATTTGACAATGTACCAGTCTGCACGATTGAACAGCCCATTGTGGCTTATGTAAGCCATGGTGGGCTGTGGAGTGTGCCGCTGCATGCCGGTGGCCATTTTGAATATTAAATGCCTGGCCGTGGCTTATTGTGCCATGTGAACCATGGCGGTGGGGGCTGTGTGAGGGTTAAACAACCCCTGCATAATCCATGGTTTATGGTTGGGTTATGCAAGGATTGTTTAACCCTCACACAACCCTGCTGCCCAGGTTCGTGCAACACAACAAGCCACGGCAGGGTGCTGGATATCCAAATCCCGCCCGGCAGGCGCCATAGCCCACCACGGTAAGGGGGCTTTAACCCTTTGCCCTCCACTGTGGTCGTAATCTGGATTGAGCCCTCCACACCTGGTTTTAATGGGTGTGGCAATGCAAAGTGCAGGTGTGAGGGCCCTAATCTGGATTAAGGCCTCCACACTGCCCTGGTTCATATGCTTGAAACAGCCCACCGTGGCATAAATAAGTGCAGGTGGCCCTCACACCTGCACTTTGCATTGCCAGAAAAGGACCCAATGAAACCAGGTGTGGAGGGCTCAGTCCAGACTGGGACCACAGTGACGGGCAAAGGGTTAAAGCCCTTTTACCCACCATGCTAGGATCCAGATCCACACTGGGGGCCCTGTGCTGGAAATTTGCAGTGGCAGCTGTCACTCACTGGGGTTGGTGAGGCATGGTCATCATAGTCAGAGCCAAGGGTGGAGCCAACTACATCTAGCTTGCTGGCCATCCTCCTCTCTTGCAAAGGTTCTAAGGACACTTAAGGAACGTATTACATGTATTTAGCATCTAAGTAAACTGACATTGACATTTCACACAGTGAAAATCATCATGATTGCAAGGGAGAGTTTAGGTCTGATCCCCACAACATACTCTCCAATGATCCCACATTCTTTGCTCTGCAGCAGGAATCCATTTCACAGAAAGGTGAAACTGAGGCACATGAACTTTAAGATCATGCCTGCAAAGCAGAGAGTGTGTGTCTGCATCCTCAGAGCAACACAGAAAAGCAGTATTTTGAATCTACAGCAGTACAGCCAGTGTGGCGTAGTGGTTAGAGTGTTGGACTGGGACTCAGGAGATGCGGGTTCTAGTCCCCGCTCAGCCATGAAGCTCACTGGGTGACTTTGGGGCAGTCAGTGACTCTCAGGCTAAGCTACCTCACAGGGTTGTTGTGAGGATAAAATGGAGAGGAGGGGGAGGATTATGTAAGCCACCTTGGGTTCCTTGCAGGAAAAAAGGCAGGGTATAAATATAATAAAATAAATAAATAAATAAAGCAGCCAACTACTCATACCACAGAAAGGGGAAACTTGAGGCACATGAACTTTGCCTGAAAAGTCAAGAGTTGGGGTGGGGGAATTCATATAGCAGTCTTTTGAATCCCCTACAGCAGTGTTCTCCAACCTTGGGTCGCCAGATGTTTTTGGCCTACAACTCCCAGCATGCACTGCCCTACAGCAAAAGGAAACTGGGGTACATGAACTTTAAGATCATACTTGCAAAGCAGAGCGTGGGTGATGGGCAAGATGATGATACTACCACCATCCTCAGAGCAACACAGAAAAGCAGTCTTTTGAACTCACAGCAGCAACCCATTGCACACACTCCCCCTTACTCTCTTGCAATGCTCCCCTACACGTGCTTACTCCCCCCCCCAGCCATTTGCTTCCCTAAATACCCTTCCTGAAAGAAAAAAACCTCCTTTTAACCCCCATGGTAGGGGAGGTAATTTCAGGAAACAAGCTTTCCCCCTACATGTGTGGTGGTCCTGATACAGACCATTCCCTGAGTACTTACTTCAAGTAAAACTCAACTCACTCTTTCTTCTGCTCTGTGTTCAGTCACTCAGTCTGCTGCTGCTGCTGCTGCTGCTGCTGCTGCTGCTGCTGCTGCTGCTCTCAGTAAAGTAATGAGGCTCAGGGCTCCTGTGGTGTCCCTTCCTGGCCTCGACCACAAGTAACAAAGAAAGAAAAAAGGACAGACATGATGCTCCATGCAGGGGCAGACATTTATTTTTCAAGAAATCCCAGACCATGCTAGGCTGTGGGCGTCTTCATGGACACCCACTTTGCATGCAAATACATTGGTTCTGATTGGTGCAGGCAAACTGGACCATGTTTGGGAGGGAGAGCACTCTTCCTGACTGCCCCGTGCCTCACTGCCTGAATCTGGGAGACACTGTCTCTGCCATGTAGCTTTGAATGCTCTTAGCATGCATCCCAGCATGGACGCCCAATGGTCAAGTGAGAATGGAGGAGGAACAGAAGAGGACAGGAGCAAGAACAGCAGCAGGCAAGCCAAACGTTTCAATGAGTAATTGGTTGGGAGGGGAGTCTCTCTTGGGAGTCAGTCCTCTAAAGCAGGGCTCTCCAACCTTGGGTCCCCAGATGTTGCTGGACAACAGCTCCCAGAATCCCTTGCCATTAGCCATACTGGCTGGGTATGCTGGGAGCTGTAGACCAGCAACATCAGGGGACCCAAGGTTGGAGAGCCCTGCTCTAAAGGATCCACTGCCCCCCCCCGGGGGGGGGACATCCTCTCTACCCATAACAGGGCCGCCTGCAGCAATTTGAGATAAACAAACCTCCACTCAAGGGTAGAACTGTGATTAAAGTCCAGTGTAGTTTGTATTACCAGTTACTGGGAAGCAACAGTGGGAGAGGGCTATTGCCCTCATGACCTGCTTGTGGGCTTCACCCAGGCATCTGGCTGGCCATTGTTGGGAGGCAGCATGCTCGACTTTGGTTTGATCCAGCCTTGGGGCTCTTGATATTATTATGGGTTTGGGGTTGAATGACCCCTTACAGCCCAGTGCCTCTGGCTGCAAAGAGATTTGGGAGTCTTGGGACCCCTTCCAACTCTAATTACTGGATGCTAACATTTCTGTAAGTAGAGCTATCAGAGTGCCCTGAGGCAATGCCTCTTAAAGGAAGGGTGACAGCTGGTAATATTCTGGTGATACATTAGGATGGCCCAAGAAGACATATGTGATGGGTGGAGATGAGTCACCTTTCTTCCCCCCACTAGACAAGGGGAGAGAATGAGTGAGGCCTGTGTGTATAGCAGGGAGCCAGTGGGCCAGTTCACATGTAATGACAGCACCTGGGTTAAACAACCTATAGGCTGTCGAAGACAAGCAGGAGAAAGCGACCGCTGCTTCTGCTTTTAATCAGCAACCCATGAGCGGCTCCTTCATAGGTTGCTGAGCGTGTCATCTAAGCCTGGGTCGTTGGGCTGTTTAAGGGTTAAACCACCCAGCAGTTAACCCAACAACAAGCTATGGGTTAACCACTGGGTTGTTTAGCCCCTAAACAAACCAGTGGTCCGGGTTCAGATGACATGCTCAGCAACCTGTGCAGGAGCCACTCATGGGTTGAAGTGGTGGGTACACCCACTTTCTCCCGCTGATGCACGACAACCCATAATCTAATGGAATAACTGAACGTACCAGTGGCTTACACTGGCTCAGCTTGTCTGAGTGTGGAAAGCTAAGCAGGGTCAGGCCTGGTTATTACTTGGATGGGAGACCCCTCCTCTAGTTTCCTGCACTGAGCAGGGGGCTGGACTGGAGGGCCTTGTAGGCTCCTTCCAACTCTAGCTGAGGACACACATCCTCTGATCATGTCCTTTCCCCTCTTGCAAGACTCTTGTGTGAAATCTTTGTAAGTAATGTAAAAATGCCCTCATTACCTGTGTATGCTCTTCCATTACTGGGAGAACTAAGGCAGGAAGGGCAGTGGGTGGTTTATGTGGGCCATCTCTATTGTTGTTTGATTCTTTTTATATTGTTATTAGAACCAAGGTTAGTCTGAATTAACGGGGAACTGACTGAATGGTGGGATTGGGAATCCCTCCTTGGGTATTCATCTCACTTTTGTTACAGTTCTAAAAAGTACAGCTGTAATACTAATTAAAGTAGTTCACTGGAAATGAGCAAGATTCCATCTGTAACATAATATGAGGACACGTATTAACAGCCCTTGGGTAAAGTTAACTTATTCTGAGTTAAACACAATAAAACTGTCCTGTACTCACCAAGGAGTGCTTTTTTCTCTTCCCTGGACCAAGACTATTTTACTTTTTGAAAGGAAGCAATTTGGGAAGTTCTTTTGTTTTAGTTTTAGCTTCCATCTCAAAAGCTGCTACAGCTGTGCCATGAAGACCTTAGCAGGCTCACAATTCTGAGTGCTGTTAATACTTGGATGGGAGTGTTACAAGGAAAACTCTCATATGTATGGTAGGAAGTGATGTGAATAATTCATTTGTTGGCACACATTCCCTTTGAGTCACTGTTAAATCAATAGCCCAGGACAGCAGTGGTGGGTGCTCTGCAGCTGGGGGATCTATTTTCCAGATACCATAAAGCCAAGATGCTGACCACTGCATTCTTCACCACACTTTAGATGCTAGTTGGAAAAAAATCCAACTGAGGACATTACAACAGCCTGTTTCTCACACATCCTCCCTGGTGAATATGCATGTTCAATGGGGAAAAACAACAACAATCTAACCCCACCAAACATGACCTAGCCTTGAATCTAAGGGTTCAGACACAGTTCCTTTCTTACATTTCTGTCCAATCTACCTCCAGCTTATATCTGGGGGTGGGGCAAAAAAGAAAGAAAGAAACCCTGGAAGGTCAGGATCTGGCGAGTCTCCCTGGTGAGGGAATGGCATAATCATTGATCCACGGTTGAGAATGTCTCTCCATAGGCAGCATAACTTTTCTAATCTTAGCTGGCCTGGCACACAGAATAACTGTAGTATAGTGCCCCAGGCAGTCTTAAAGACTGCCTGGGGCAGTCTTAATGACTGACATGGCTTTATAGCTCAAAAACTAGCACCTTCCATCTGCCCTTCCTGTATAGTTGGCCATTGAAATTGGCATGCTTTAACTATGGCATGTCAGGTATGTTTTACCTATAATATATAAATGAGAGTGTTGCTCTCAAACTAACAGAGTATGAGCCAAGGTTTGACAAATTATCAGCATGCATGCAACAGCAAAAATCACATTAATTGTGCGAAAGCATGCCCAATACAAACTTTTTCCTATTGCAGTGTTTGCAGTCCAAGACATAAAGGTTGTTTAAAATGTGTTAAGCACGTTTAGTTTTCTTGTTTATCTTGCTCATCCTAGTACAGGTTGACTTTTACTAATCCAACACCTTTAGAAGCATCAGAGTAAAGCTTGCCCCATACAATTTCAGTCTGGCATATAGTCATATTACAAGTTGAGGATCCCTTATCCAAAAATACTTGCGCCTGATTATTTAAAAAGTTTATCTAAATTACCTTCAGGCAATGTCATAAGCATGAAGGTAATTTAGATAAGGATAAGGGATTCTCAACTTGTAATAAGATTATATGCCAGACTGAAATTGTATGGGGCAAGCTTTACTCTGATGCTTCTACAGGTGTTGGATTAGTTAGTAAAAGTAAAAGTCAACCTGTACAATGTAGTACTATTTAAAAAAAATGAGTTGATGTTTTTTTCAATAAAAAGCTGTTTGTATCATTGAAAGCCCTGTTATTGTGTTTTTCTTTTAAGACAAAAGATGTTAATTAGTTTGGACAACTGTATGAGTTGTTTTTACTAAACTAAAACCCTGATATTCAGGTTTAATTGCAGTGTTGGCACTTTGAAATAAGTAAGTTAGTTTTGTGTTGTGGTTTGGGCATTCGGGCTCAAAAAGTTTCGCCATCACTGACCTATATGTTTGCTCCATGCTGCTTTTATCTTTTTTGGACCATAGAAAATCTGCCTTTTTTACTCCACAGGTATAGATCACCTTACTGCTACTTCCCCATCTTTTCTAAGAGGTGTGGTTTTGACATGCATAGTGATGTATTGCAGGTGAGCCTATCACCAGCTCAACATACCTTCACTATAATTTATATCTTACGTTTTGGTTACTGAGCAGTCTACCAGTGTAAAAAATAACTTTCCAGTTGGTGCTATTTTATCAACATCAGTTTAAATTAGTAAAGAAACTTTTTGCTACATTAAAATATATATTAAAATATTCAGCAATAAGAGTTTAATAGAAAGAGCATTATAGTACTAATTAAAACTGACCCCTCCCCCCGCTGCTTTCCTGACACCACCATTTTAGCATCATGTTTATTTTTCTGGTCTACTCATTTGGTCTAAAATACTTGCTAACACTTTAAAACTAGTTAAGAAGTCTTGAAATAATTGAACAATTGTGCTTAAATAAGCACCTGAATACAAATTTAGTGCACTGAACAAAGGTATTATAAAGATGAACAAATGCAATAAAATTTGGTGGCACGGAGCACCTTTTATCAGCTTAGTCTGATATACCAACTAAGTCCTTACCTGGACAGAGATAACCTAGCTACAGTTATCCACGCTCTGGTAACCTCTCATCTGGATTACTGCAATGCATTATAAGTGGGGCTGCCTTTGAAAATGGTCTAAAAACTTCAGCTGGTTCAAAATAGGGCGGTGATATTGTTAACAGGGACAGGGCCAGCGCTACCGCTAGGCAAACTAGGCGGTTGCCTAGGGTGCGTGGCTGAAGAGGGCGCAGAAACGCTGCGCTCCTCTTAGCTGCCCGCCGCTGTCGCACCACCCCCGCCGCGCCTCCCCCCCGCCGCCCCGCCTGCCTGCCAAAGCCGCCGCCGCCCTGGTTCCTCCCGCCAAAACAGCACGGGCGGGGCTCCGGAAGCAACGCGGAGAAGGTGGGGGTGGGGGGGCGGTTGGGCCGGGAGGCGCGGCGGCGGTTCTGAGGTCAGAAAAGCGACCTTTGCCTCCACACTCTCCCTGCCCTGCATAGTATGCCCGTAATCCTCTGAGTTTGGAGGGCTACGGGCATCCCCATTGGATTGCACCCTTACTGTATTTTAAATCTCTGCATTGCTGCTAGGTTTTATTTTGGTTTTTATTTTATATTGTAGTTTTACACTTTTATATTGCATCTGATGTTGTATTTTAAGGTTTTAATTGCCCAGAGTGCTTCAGCTTTTGAGTGGTATAGAAATGTAATACAAAAAAAATCAGAATGAAATTTGCTTTAATCACTGCAGCGTAGAAAATTAACAGCATATAGAAAGAGAGGAAGAAACAAGTCGTTAGGCGTTAGCACAATTTATACCCCACCTTTTTTCCTGCAAGGAACCCAAGGCTAATGTTTACATAATCCTCCTCTCCATGTTATCCTCACAACAACCCTGTGAGGTAGGTTAGGCTGAGAGTCAGTGACTGGCCCAAAGTCACCCAGTGAGTTTTATGGCCAAGCGGGGACTAGAACCTGGATCTCCTGAGCCCCAGTCCAACGCTCTCACCACTACACCACACTGAATGCCTTCTGGAGTAGCTTTGAGTTACAGTCAAGCATGAAGGCCTGTCCGTTTCCACAGTACCGGAAATATTGAATTTCTGCTCCTTAGACTGAGGAAAACTAACTCATTAACAATGCATTATGGATAGCTGTAAATTCACATTCCTAAACCAGTTGTACAGCTCCTTTGAGGCTTACAGGGCGGTGCAACTTCATGCACAAGCCTGGCCAAGTCCTACTCTACTCATCAGTATTGAGAAGTAACTAAGTTAAGAGACTAGTTCCCAAGAATTGTGCAACCTGGAACGGCACAATCCTGATCCAAGGAACCCGGGCACTGCTGCCCGTACCCAGGCTTTGTTTTAAAAGTTAAGATAGGACTTAGCCTTTGTCCCCCGTCCCCCCGCCGCCCTGTATTTTATTGGATTGTACATCGCTCAGAGTGGCCGGATGTCTGGCCAGATGGGCGATTCATAAATATAATAAATAAGAACGTGTTAAGACATTTTAAAGAACTCGCCTCTGAATACATGCCAAGAGCCTTTCTCTCAGCAGCGAGTAACAGCAGTCAACCTGCACATGTATGTGATCCGGCTAGTCATCGCGGAGAAGGGTTTTCAAACTAGCCGCGGCTTCATTGGGGCTTTTAAAAAGAATCAATCGATTAACCCCTTGCAAGAGACGTGACGGCTGCCATACAGCGGGTAAAAAGACAGCAGGACCGATAGCAAGTCCTCGTGTGCTTATAAGCTCGATACTGTCCGTTTACTCTGAAGCAAGTCCTATTGCTTTCGAGTGGTGTTTACTCTCCAGTAAGCATACATGAACACACAGAGAACTAGCCTCACAACAGCGCGGTGGGCAAGTAGCCTAACAGAGCACGAGCACCCTTGCCTTTATTTGGGGGTGGGGATGAAAAGAGGGTCGCACTAGACGGAAGAGCCTCATGCTTCTCCCATACTGAATGTCAAGTCAAGAGGAGCCAGGGTTGCTGCATCTGACCCGTTAGTAACCTAGCTGAGGAGCGGCGGCGGAAGAGCACAAAGCGAGCATCAGCCTGCACGCTACATCCTCCCCAAACCACCAACAATACGCTGGAAAAACTTTACCTTTCCTACTACGCATGTGCGAACCGAGCCGCGAGAAAGCAAGACGGGTAAACCGCCCAAACGCGGGAGGTTAAAGTAGCTGCCCTGCACGCATGCGCAGTCTTTCTCAAAGGAGGCAAAATGGCGGCGCCCGTGGACCTTGAGCTGAAGAAGGTACCGGGTGGGGAGGAAATGTAGATTTGGAAGAGGGTGTATTAGATGGTGGCAGTCTGAGGCGGCTCCCTTCAGGAAGGGTTCGTCTCATTCCTCGAGGTGTCCTCCCGGAGCGGGACTACGCAGGCTGTCTTAATGCAGTATGGGAATTTCTGACAATTTTTGAACTCTTGTCCCACGTATATTAAAAAAGAAAAGGGAGCTTCCTTTCGGTGCAACGCTTGGCCTTGGTTCGAACACTGCTGGATGGATCCATCTGATCCAGCATCCCTCCTGTTGTTTTGGACTTCGACTCCCATCAGCCCCAGCTGGCATGGTTAATGGTCAGGAATACTGGGAGTTGAGTCCAAACCATCTCGAGGGCACCAGGTTGGGGAAGGCCGCAGCATCCTGTTTCCCATGCCGATGCCTCCGGAAAGCTCACAAGCAGGATATGAAGGTAGCGGACTTCCGCGGTTGTTGGCTCCCCAGCAGCTGGTGTTCGGAGGCATATTGGCTGTGAACCATTTAACCGTCATGGCTAGTAGCCATGGATAGATCTATCCTCCATTAATTTATCTAATCCCATTTCAAAGCCATCTAAGCTAGTGACCATCACCTACTTCTTATGGCAGCAGTTTTCATAATTAATTATGTGCTGTGCAAGGAAGTTCTTTGTCTATCTTGCATGTACTCTCATCAGTTTCACTGTATGACCCTATTTCTGGTATTGTGAGAGGAGAAAAACCTCTCTCTGCTTTCTCCCACACCATGCATAGTTTTATTCAAGAATCACACAAATGCTGGGTTTAAGAGAAGGCAAATTTGTTCATGTACCCAAAATTATGGAAAATATAACTTAAGGCACCTGTCTTAACTTCTATGACTTGTAAGCATTAAAGACATTCTACAGTTTATCTTGCATTTCATTCTTCCCCAACCTGGTGCCCTCCAGATGTATTGGGTCACAACTCCCATCATCCCCAGTCAGTGGGCATACTGACTGGGGATTATGGGAACTTTAGCCCAACACATCTGGAGGGTACCACATGGGGAAAGGTTGTTGCATATTGTGCTTGCTTGCAGCTTAACTTCAAGGCACCTACACCTTCCCTTGCTTTTTCAGCCCCTGTTCTTTTATGCAGATTGGGGAAAACACTGAAGCTCAGGGGCAGTGTTATGTAAACTTCAATAAGATATATGCTTCTGAATTCTTAATTCTCACAGCTGAGCTCTTGTATAGTTTATCAAGTTGCAGCCACAATGTTTACATACATACATATGCTTAACCTTATGCATGTTGAATCAAAATAAAACCAACAAAAGATTAAGCTTATTTAAGCATGCTCTGTTTGTAGATTCTAAAAATTAAATTCAGTTTAAACAGAGTCAACCTTCTTTGCTTCTTTAAATATAAAAAACAGAACATATCTCCTTGGTGATGTGTGTCAGTTAATGTTGACATGGACATGTGTCCCCAATCATACAATTCCTCTCTGCATCCTTTATCAGCCTTGTCCCTCTTCCCTGCCAGGTCAGTACTAACATATGTCATTCACCCTAACAATGAGTACATCCTGTTCTGATTGGGGCAGCACTGCCTCTGAAGGACCAGGTTTGCTGCTTGGGGGTGCTCTTGGACCCAGCAGTACTCCTGGAGGGCCTGGTGGCTGCTGTGGCCAGGAGTGCCTTTACCCAGCTTCAGCTGGTGCATTAATTGTGACCCTTCCTGGTGAAGATGGATCTGGCCAAAGTGATAGACTACTGTAACATGTTCACATGGGGCTGCCCTTAATGAGTGTCCAGAAATTACAGCTAGTGGAAAATATATCACTGGTCTTGAACCAACTACACTGGCTTTCAGTTTGTTTCTAAGCCCATTTCAAGCTGCTGGTTAATGTCCTATATGGCTTGGGTCTAGGACAGTGTTCTCCAACCTTGGGTCCCCAGATGTTTTTGGCCTACAACTCCCAGCATGCCCCAGCCAGCATAGCTGGCTGGGGCATGCTGGGAGTTGTAGGCCAAAAACATCTGGGGACCCAAGGTTGGAGAACACTGGTCTAGGACAGTGATGGCGAACCTATGGCACGGGTGCCACAGCTGGCACGCAGGGACCTCTCTGTGAGCACTCGAGCCATTGGTCACCAGATTGCGAAAAGACTGTCCCCTTCTGCAAAACACTAATGATTTTCTTCTTTCTCACAGTGTGGAACAGAATGATTTTATTCTAGAATTCCTGTTAAAGAATTCTTTTCTACATTGTTATCACATCTAAAAGATTTTTGAAGAATGATGCACAGAGCATGGCTTGGATGTAAAGCCCTAACAGTTGACCTGAGTGCTGCATGTGTTGCTCTCAAACTAACGGAGTATGAGCCAAGGTTTGACAAATTATCAGCATGCGTGCAATAGCAAAAATCACATTAATTGTGCAAAAGCATGCCCAATGCAAACTTTTACCTAATGCAGTGTTTGCAGTCCAAGACATAAAGTGTTTAAAATGTGTTAAGCACGTTTAGTTTTCTTGTTTATCTTGCTCATCCTAGTACAGGTTGACTTTTACTTTTACTAATCCGACACCTGTAGAAGCAGGGAAAGGACCCGGGGTGAAGCTTGCCCCATACAATTTCAGTCTGGCATATAATCATATTACAAGTTGAGAATCCCTTATCCAAAAATACATGTGCCTAATTATTTAAAAAGTTTGTATAAATTCCCTTCAGGCTATGTGTACAATGTAGTACTATAATAATTTTTTGAGTTAATTTTTTTTCAACAAAAAACTGTCCGTATCATTGAAAGCTCTGTTATTGTGTTTTTCTTTAAACACAAAAGATGTTAATTAGTTCGGACAACTGTATGAGTTGTTTTTTCTAAAACTAAAACCTCGGTATTCAGGTTTAATTGCAGTGTTGGCACTTTGAAATAAATAAGTTGATTTTGTGTTGCAGTTTGGGCACTCGAGCTCAAAAAGGTTCGCCATCACTGGTCTAGGATATCTGAAAGACTGCGTCC
The DNA here is from genome assembly GCA_021292165.1 of Shinisaurus crocodilurus. Taxonomy (NCBI): domain Eukaryota; kingdom Metazoa; phylum Chordata; class Lepidosauria; order Squamata; family Shinisauridae; genus Shinisaurus; species Shinisaurus crocodilurus. The sequence goes on from CM037880.1 coordinate 101,483,774, forward strand.
TTCCATATAAGCCTTCCCATAATTTGTGATCTTCATCAGAGACCTGATGAAGGCCTCTGATGGTGGGTACACGAGACAGGGCCTTTTCTGTAGCAGCACTCGGTACAAAACGCAGGCTGGCTCCAACCTGAGTTTTAGACAGGCAGTGAAAACTATACTGTTTTGCCAGGCCTTTGATGGATTTCAGTATTGTTTTGGCTTGTTTTAAATAATGATTTGTTTCTGCTTTTATTTTCTGGTTTCATTTTATTATTAGGAACATAGGGAGCTGCTCTATATTGACCTGGTTTGGGGGATGACACGGCATGGCTTGTCGTGGGTTAGTTTCTCCACAACGAGCTGCAGCGCCTGTGGGTGCCACTTTGCATATCCAACCCTCACTTGGGGGTTGTCATGTCATGTAAACCCAGGAAGTGTGGGTTATGTGAGGGTTAAACAACCCTTGCATAACCCATGGTCTGTTCTAGGCAGGGTGGATTTGATTTAAATCAATTTGATTTATGTATTCTTGTATTTGCTTAAACATCCACATTTGTTAACTGATGTGGTTAAACAAAAAATCTTTTAAAAAACCAAACACTTCATCTTCTTGTCTGTTCATAATCTGGAAAAAAAAACAAGCTTTCCTGCTTTATCGAGTTCCAAGTGATTTCTCAATTTAGAATGAATGAGTCCAAAGGAAGAGAATATTCTTTCTACGCCAGCAGAATAAGCTACTCCTGTTAAAAGTGAAATCATTACTTCAACAGTCTCTAAATCCAAGTGCTTAAGTGACTTCCACCAGTTCACTGGTGTGACTTTCTTTAAAACATCATCAGCAAACATATATTTCTTGAGTGGTTCCCCCTTAGCTCTGGAGTTTATTATAGTTGGCATTACAGATGGATGATTGCTGGACACCCATGTCATAGCTAACTCCTCTTCCTCAGCACTTCAGGTTTGACCCTGGTACCAGATATTGACAATATTTGAGAGAAAATGAGCTGGAGACAGAGCTTGTCCCATTCGTTTTTTTAATGCTTGTAATTTAATTCTGTCAGTGTGTAGTTCTGTTTTTAAGTGCTCACTCAGTTCCTTCCAAATTTCAACAGCATCAGCAATAAAACAGCTATTTTTCTGTGTTTTGTTTAAAGCTTCAGAAATGGGTTTCAGTATCCTCAGCATATGTTCAACATTTCTCTTAAGCCCAATGTTGAGGATTTGGGCTATGACAGTGCCATCTATTTTCTCTCCATTTTGTTCACAAACTGTCATCAGAATAGTCCAGGAGTTCTTGATACACTGCTCAAAACAGTCCACTGCAGAGTTCCACCTAACTGGGAGCGTTAGCTTGGTTCCACCCATTCTTTTCAGAGCTGCTGCTGCAAAATGATTGTTACGGAAGTATTTAGCAATTTCAACGGCATTAATCTTTATTTCTGGACACTGAAGTCTTTGGCTAGGAGGTGCAGCAAATGACACTGCAACCATGTTATTAGCTTTGTATTCCCTTCCTGCTCTTCTAAATTTCTTCTCATCTTGGATACATTTGCAGCATTGTCTGTGACCAAACTGCGTACTAGACATTTGAATTCTTGTTCACATGCTATTATAGCTTTTGCTGCCAATTCTTGTAAGTATTCTATGTGTGCATTTCCTGATGTATCAACTGTTGCTGCAAGGAAGACATTCCCTTCTTCTGTTGTTATACAAGTCAAGCACATACAACAGGATCATTATGGACACATTACTCCACCCATCAAGACTTAGGTTAACAATTTTACCCTCTAGAGCTGTTGCACATTGCTCCATTTCTCTGTCATACACTTTATCCAGCAGTTTCCCCGCAACATCTGCTCTGCTGGGTGGACTGTATCCTGGTCTCAGTGACTGAACCATATTAATGAAGTGTGGTTTTCAATCAGACGGAAAGAAGAGTTTGTCGCGCAAACAAACTGGGCAATTTCTTCATCAATTAACTCTTTTTCTAATCTGGTTTTTATCACAAACTTATCTATGGTGGTTCCTGGATGGTTGGCTTTTTTCTATCTTTTAGGTGATACACTGTGGATGTGTGATGTATATGATGTGACTGAAACACTATCTTGGACAGATAACTCTGAAACTGTAGAACAGGAGGATGGTGGTCTTGAAGGTGGATAGTTTCCAGGATCCTTTATGTTGATGATGGATTCCCCTAAACAAAAAAGTCAATGCTGTTATTTCATTATTTATACCATTTCTGCTTATTTAGTATTACTCATTGTATTCACTGCCACTCAGTACTGCCCAAAAAAGGAATATTTGCTTGTTTCTTCAACTCTTTATTTCTTCATAACAACTGTATCAAAATGACAGTAACATGCAGTAATAATAATAACAAATATAATTTTGCTCAAGCATGACAGTTCCTCAAGGCTGTCTTTAAGAAATATGATGAAATCAAAATGTTTACCAACCTGAAGATCCTGCCTGTTCAAATATGTTCCTTTTGTTGTCTTCTCTCTTCACAGCACTTCTCTCATGATGTTGCTTCATTCGAGCCACCAGGCCTTGCTTGCATTTCTTTGTTGCAGTGTTTGCATTTTGCATGGATGCCTGCCTTACACATAGGTGGAGGAACGTCATTAAAATGTTCCCAAACTGGGTCTCTTTTATGGCCTGCTGCCATTATAGGTTTTCGCCTCCAGGGAAAGAATAATGATAAACCTCACGCCAGTGTGGTGTAGTGGTTAGAGTGTTGGACTGGGACTCAGGAGATCTGGGTTCTAGTCCCTGCTTGGCCATGAAACTCACTGGGTGGCTTTGGGCCAGTCACTGACTCTCAGCCTAGCCTACCTCACAGGGTTGTGAGGATAAAATGGAGAGGAGGAGGAGGATTATGTAAGCCGCATTGGGTTCCTTGCAGGAAAAAAGGTGGGGTATAAATATAATAAAATAAATAAATAAATAAATACGCACAAAGATCCAAAGACTTGTATTCTGCTCCAAAGGTTTCACTTTCATTTTTACTGCTTGCCCCTCCCTTCTCACACTTAGCTTCTTGTGCAGATCTATTCCACTCCCAACAATCTTCTATTCATTGAATTTTTTGAAACTTAGCACTTAAGAGGTAAGGGGTTAATTTCTGTGTGCATAGATTTGCAAAGGAACAATGGGATTAAGGTCTTTTTCTCAACTCTGTATGTTTATTTTATAACATTTTTGCTGTGAAGAAGAGGCATGTGATCTCTGCAGATACAAATTCACAGTTTTGAGAACTGTAAAACCAAGCATCTGTGATAATATCTTCTAGATAGAAAAATTGCCCAATAATCTTACAGAAACCTCTGGAAGAGCATGACATTGTGGATGGATTAATGGAATTCATTTACCCCAAAAATTTAAGCATCGCATGAATATACAGCCTCATGCTACATAATTAAAAACTAATCCTTATTTCATGATGAATAACCTTTGGACCATAATGTATCTTAAATAGAAAACTATATTTAGATAGATTTTTCCTCAAAAAGCATTTTATTTAAAACAATTTAAATAAAAAAATCAAATTTAAATTAAAAAAATCAAATTTAAATTTTAAAAAACCCATATTTTTTAAAAAATAACCATTGATTTTTATCCACCCTGATTCTAGGGTAATGCAAAGGTTGTTTAACCCTCACATAACCCACGCTCACTGGGTTTGCTCAACACGACAACCCCCGAGCAGGGGTTTGGATATCCAGAATGGCAGTTGAGTGCATCCTAGAAGTGCTGCAGCTTCGCCATGGGTTAAATAACCCACAGTGGTCTGTTATATCATGTGAACTGGCCCACTGAGTCAGTCCGTCAGTCCATCTAGCCCAGTATGTTTGACACTGACTGGCAGCGGCTCTCCAGGGTTTCAGGCAGGATTCTTTCCTCTCCCTACCTGGAGATGCTGCCGGGGATCAAAGCTGGGACCTTCTGCATGCAAAGCATGTGCTCCACCACTGTGCTCTACCACTGGGCTATGGCCCCTCCCGACTGTATTATTGTTTTAATTGTACATTGCTTTGACAGCCCTGGTTGGCAAAAGAGCAATTTCTAAATACTTTAAGTAATATAAATAAATAAATAAATAAATAATCCAAATGAAAATCTACAGGGAAAGTGTTGGGTCATTGTGCCACTGCCCCCATAGTACATAGCTTGAGCCCCATGCAAGATTAACACATTAGACTTTCCAATCTTTCAACATCACTTTACACCAGGAGTGGGGATCTGTTTTGGCCGGATTGCTTCCTGGGACACCCCTGCGGGTTGAATGACTGCCTTTCCATAGTGCTGAGTTGGGGAAATCCCAGCTCTTATCTCCATTCACTGATAAGAGTCTTCCTCTAGCTTAGTGCTACATAAATCACTGCATCACTGCACTGCTGAGCTGGGGAAACCCTGATGGGCTGTGGCTTTTGGGGAGGGAGTTGGTGGGCCAGAGGTTCCCTATCCCTGCATATTCTTATATGAAATCTCGTTTGCCATTTTGTTGCTCATTCACCTAGTTTTTGAGCTCTTCACAGTCGGCTTTTCTTCCTGGAAAGCAGTGGACGTACTCATAAGCAAAAGCTTTAAAATACAGTGTATATGTAACTGCCCAGAGAGCTTCGGCTATTGGGCAGTATAGAAATGTAATAAATAATAAAAAAGTAGAACCAATGTGGTATAATGGTTTAGAGTAGTGGGTTAGGATTGGGGTGGCCCAGATTCAAATCCCTACTCAATCATGTAGTTCACTGGTCGCTTTGGGCCTAGAGATGTGAAGGCCCAGGGGAAAAGGGAAATTTGGGGGGGGGGATGGGTTTTTGTTTTTGTTTTCCAAAACAATGGAAAAATTCTACAGTTTTGGATTATGAAATTTTTCATTGAGCAGTTTTGGATTATGAAATGTTTTCCTTTAGAATTTAAGACAAGGTGTTTATATATTGTTATCCAACCTTTACTCCTCTCCTCCCAAATGATTTCTAAAAATTATGTTATAAGAATACTTTTATAGAAAGATTAGAGATCAAAAATGTCTGGAAATGATGAAGCCATGGGGGAAAAATGTTTTTTAATCCTCTCTGTAAGATTCCCTGCATAGTTATTTCTTCCATTCCTTATTAAAATTACTAATCTAATGTATCTTTTACTGATAGACATGTAGGGATGCTCCAAGTCATGCTCAGTTTCCCAACATGTGATGTGAGTAGAGTCACCATATCATAATATGGAAGAAAATGTGCATTCTTGACAGTTTGGGTTTTGTTCTACAGAGTTCTGTGTTTCTGGGGTTGTTCTGGTTACTGCTGTAGCAGTCAATTAATGTAGTTCTAATCTAAAACCCACATGTGAAAAAAAACACTGATGCAATGGAACAGCATGTGGGTTATCCCACCTATGTTTCTTTTTTTAAAATTAACGTTGAGGCTTGGGTCTATAGAAATCAGTGCCACAGTTTTTAATAAAGTTCTCAATTAGACCTCACCACTAGGGAATGCTGCCTCAGCTATAAAAAACTTTTAACTGCTGCCATTAGCATAAGCCCTCTCTACCTAAAAGAAACCCAGTACAGCTGGTTTCTATGCTGTAGGTATGGGATTGACACCACACTATAGACAGCCTTTCAAAATGAACAAAAAATAAGATGTTTTCAGAGTGGTTATTGGTATTTTTGTCCTTAAACCCTGCCCACATTATTTGTGGGGATTTTAACATTCATAGAGATTTCTCTTCATTTTCTCAGAATTTTTTCTCCCTTTTGGAAGTATTTAATTTAGAAGTGGTGGATGCTTCTCCCACCCACACGGCTGGAGGGACCTTGGATCTGCTTTTGTATAATAAACTGGATGTTGTATTTCATAGATTTCAGAGTTGGAAGGAGCCTACAAGGCTATCGAGTCCAACCCCCTGCTCAATGCAGGAAAGAAACTAGAGGAGGGGTCTCCCATCCAAGTAATAACCAGGCTTGACCCTGCTTAGCTTTCCACACTCAGACAAGCTGAGCCAGCGTAAGCCACAGGCCTATAGACTTGGGGATGTCGGATCATTTTTTATTGTCCTACCAGTTTGACATTGCTCATCCTTCCCCTCCTCCTACTAGAATCTGTCAATGCCATGATCTATCTGGGATATCCATGGACTCTTTCTCTCAAGCTATCAGGCTGCATATGAGGACTACTTATGGGACAGAAGAAAACTGCTCCGGGAGCTAGCATAACAAGTGAGGAGGGAGTTATGGAGCCTGAAGTAGAAGATCAGTCATCGGTTGGTGGTGCCTTGGACCCAAATGTCCTGGCCCACCAATTTAATACAATAATTGAAGCTGCTCTTGAAGTGGTGGCACCATCTAAAACTCGTCTGGTAACACAGTGTTGTCCTCGGCCATGGATACATATAGAGTTGCTACTGGAGCGAGCCTTGGTCTGCCAGTTAGAGGTGATGGAAGTGGAGTCCATCAGATGAATTGCGTCTGAGTTTGAGATCTGCTCTTACTACTTATTATCATGTAGATGAATCTATCTGCAAAGGAAGATTCAATCCCACAGCCTTCAGCTCAGTTTGCAGACCCATCACTTCAGACAGGGTTTGATTTTGTTCCAGTTACTGAGTCAACTGTGGCCCAGATTATTTCCTCTTCTCCTCCTCCCTCATGTCCTGCTGACCCTTTCCCGTCCTTTCTTTATCTGACACTTCTACCTTTGCTTTTGCCTCATATAACTTATCTGGTGAATTCTTCACTTTCGCTAGGTATTTTTTCTGGAATGTTCCAAGCATACTTTTCTACGCCCTTTGTTAAAAAAGCCTAAACTTATGTGATGAATGATATCTTAGTGGTGAAAGCTCAGCATCAGACGTCTGTGTTGATTCTGCTGGATCTCACGGCAGCTTTTGACATACAATAAACAATGTTTTATCACAACGTTGTATCCTTTGTCTTCTTTCTGACACAGTGGACCCACATGACACTAAAACCCCCTCTTGATCTGACAAATATGAAATTTATTCTGTAAGTTTTGCCAAACTCTCAGTATCCCCCTCTTATTTATATTTATTTATTTATTTATTTATTTATTGCATTTATACCCCACTCTTCAGCCAGAAAAGGCTCCCAGAGTGGCTTACAAAGATTAATAATAAGATAGTCCCTGCCCTCAGGCTTACAATCCAAAAGACATGACACAAAAGGAAAAGGGATTGGGAGGGAGGAGGAAGAATGCAAAACTCAGGCACCAGTTCTTAGTTAAAAGGTTCTTATAGGTCTTTCTTTCTTCTTTCTTTCTTTCTTTCTTTCTTTCTTTCTTTCTGGCAGGGAGGGCAAAACAAGCTCCCTGCAGCGTTCCCTCCCCAGCTGATGTATGGGGCCAGGTTGGTCTCCCCCTTGCTGTGATACTTTCCAATCCAAGTATTTTTTCAAATTTCTAATAATTTTTTCTGTAGAATCTTCATCTGAAACTGAAGTAACGTCAGATATCAAACCATATTCTTTTTCTATAAATTCCAACATATTTATTTATTTATTACATTTATACCCCACCTTTTTTTCCTGCAAGGAACCCAAGGCGGCTTACATAGTCCTCCTCTCCATGTTATCCTCACAACAACCCTGTGAGGTACCGGTAGGTTAGGCTGAGAGTCAGTGACTGGCCCAAAGTCACCCAGTGAGTTTCATGGCCGAGCAGGGACTAGAACCTGGATCTCCTGAGTCCCAGTCCAACACTTTAACCACTACGCCACACTGGCTCTCAAAGCCAATAATAAAGCCTTGTTATATTCTCTATCAGACGCTCTGTATGTCACTTCAGATTTATAATTTTAAGATTTCAACTTTTTCGTTGATCTGTTTCATCTCTCCTGGTATTTGCTTTATCAAACTGTCCAGTTCCTTATCTTCTTCTATCACCTCCTCTTTTGTGCACACAGGCCTCTCGTCCATTTTATTTTCAATTTCTTCTAATTTTTTATCCAGTCGTTCAAGAAATTGGTCAAATAATTTCTGGAACAAATCAAGCGAGACCATTTTTTTTAGTAGGTAGGTTTATCAAGAGGAATAAAGAGTCTTGTGGCACCTTAAAGATTAATAAATTTATTCTGGCATATGCTTTCGTGGACACTGTCTACTTTATGTTTATACTTCCCTTTCAAGATCACCCACCTACCACCTTCCATGTGTGTGTAATAAATCTAGTTCTAGTTTTTGTAGCCGTTGGTAGGGATTCCTTAGTTTTATTGTTGAAATGGACTGTTTCAGTTTTCTGGTTTCCCTGCTACGAAAGACCTTGGTTTGGATTCAGGAATATCATCACTGAATATATTTTGTTACAGTGCTAACCTGACAAAATTGATTTCCCAGCCAAATATATATTTCTGAAAAAGACACACATAAGTGTCAATTCCTCCTGTTTCTTTATCCTAACCCCAAATATTAAAGTTGACATAAAGCTGCACCTCTGATACCATGCTGCTTATTGAGCTATTGCTGTTGTGCTATCTTTTACTACAACTATTGTTACACTAAACATGTATGCTTGGAGAATGCTTGGCTAGCTGGGCAAATATCAGTGAATGAATCAGGCTAACTGTTTCACTGGAGAGGAGCAGAAAAACTAGAGAGGGATTGTAGTAGATGCCATAAATGTTAGCTGCTTAGGCAGTTATCAGATAATTATTTTTATTTTCAGCGTAATCTTCGATTAGTTAGTGTTGACACATGGGTTGTAAGTATCCTTCAAGTGAATGAAAGGTGCTGCTGAATTTCTGTGCCATCATACATAATTAAATGCTACTGGAGATAGGAAAATAGCACAATAATATTGGAATGGTGTTCCATTCTACTGCTAAAGCTACTGGTAAGTTGATTTGGCCCTGAGAGAAAACTTGGGAGCTACTATATGTATGGCAGAAAAAATCGTGAGAGTCAAACTGATTTCCACATTGTCTGCAGCTCTGTTTGGCTCTCCTTAACTTTCTCACAGCTGCTCCAGAGGTGGAAGGAGGGGGATTTCTGTGTGTTTGTATGGTGGATAAGGGGAGGATGAAGGGAGATATATATGACATGAGAGTGTATGTGCTTGTGCACATGTGTGTCAGTCTGTGTTTATGGGTCCCGAACAAATAAGCATGTGTTACAACTTCCACCACTGGAAAAATAACCTGGCTCACCAGCATGGCAAAGGGGTGGGCCATGTTACTTTGAGCACAGGAAGGCTTAGAAATAGCTTTAGCTAATGGCAGAAGGTCACCCGAGTCAGGTTCTGTTAACCCTATTTAGGGTGCAATCCTATGCATGTTTAGATAGAAAAAAAGGCCATGCTGGCTGGGGAATGCTGGGAGCTGTAGGACTTTTTTTTTTCTAGACATTGTCTGAGGGGCCATGGGATACTGGGGATTCCCCTCTCCAAGGTCGGAGACAGCGCCTCAACCTCGGAAGGGTGAGTTGGAGAGCCGATCCCCCTCCCCTCCCCACCCCACCCCCCTCAGCCGCACAGAAAGAAGCATGCTGGCTGCCCTCGGAGGTTGGAAAATTGACCTCAGAGTTGGGGGGAAAGGGGGCATTCTGGTGGGCGAGGAGGGCAGGAGACTGGAGAGGCCAAGATACAAGCTATCCTGAGATTCTGCCAGCCTCCTTCCCTCCCCCTCTGAAGTGCTGTCACTAGAAAAAGCCTGCCTAACAAAAGATACAGGGCAGGCGGATGGGGAGGCGAAGATTGCCTCCACCGTTTCTCCTGCTCTGTGGATGATGGGAAGCGTCTGAGTTTGGGGGCTTCCGATCATCAAAGGCACAATTGATAGGAGTGTGCCCTTAGTATTGTAAGGCTCTATTTGGGAGATTTAAATAGGGGTGACTAGTTGGTATCCCCCTTAGGCATTCTGAATTTGTCCAGCCCTTCAGACACCTTTCGAAGGGGGCTGGGTACTATAGATATCTCTCCTTCAATAAAAGGGTTAAAAGTGTGTACTACAAATGAATGGAAAACTGGGTCTAATGCTACATTTATATAGCTCCAAGCTGTGCTGAAGCTAGTCATTGATCATTTTACTAACTGTAGCTGCACTTGTGCTGTTGTTTTCCATACCAGGCATTTACTGAACTTCAGGCCAAGGCAATTGATACCCAGCAAAAGGTGAAACTGGCAGATCTGCAAATAGATCAGCTGAACAGGACGAAAAAGCATTCACATCTTACAGATGTGGAAATTATGACTTTGGCTGATGAAACACGAATGTATGAAGGCGTAGGAAGAATGTAAGTAATTATTCCAGTTTATTAGTAATCTTGTTTGTGTTCAGTTCTATAATTGGCTCATAAAGGTTGAAGTCTCACACAGAGTTAATGTGTGATTCCCATTGCTGATTCCCATTCAGAAGGACTTGGTCACTAGGAACTGAGAGAAAACTTGGGATGCTTTAAATCTGCTCCAACCACCTTTGCAGATTGGTGTTGTTATAAGCAACTATTTTCACAACTGAACCAATTTGGGAAATACCACTGTTTAAATTAGAACAGAACCAAAACAATTTGAGTCACAGTTGAACTTGACCCAGAATTGAGTGGAAAAATTTATTGGCTTAATTCTCTAGTCATACTGGTCTAGGATGGGGCATATTACAGTAAGGCTGATCATGGTTAGCTTCAACTGTAGCTACCGTGGATTCTTTCTCCCTCTTGGCTTGTATCACTTCATGTGGGATTTTTTTTTTACCTTGATTTTTGCTGTAAATCAAATTTCCTATATTCTAGTAGTATGTGTATTCCTGCTCAGGTTCCACTTTATTTTGAACATCTAGTGAAGAGGGAACTACAGGTTGTTTCACACAATACCAACTAAATGTCCTTCTGTTGGTAGATTATACTGGACACCTGGCGAAAATCCCAAAGAATCTTAGAATCTGCCCATGCAACACAGTAATGATGGAGGAACTTGCCTATTTTCTACTGGAGTATAAAATGTTTACTATGTTAAAAGACCTGTATGTACAGCCACTATTAGCAAGAGAAACAAAGAAAACCAGCCACAAGAAACTGCGATATTTGTTTTCTAGCCAGGGCAGATACACTATATTCAGAACTGCAAAGTTCTGAATATAGTTCTGAAACTATACTTGCCTTGAAAGTGCATCAAAAAGTAACTGGATCAAAGATTTGATCTGCATTAGCTAAATTGTTTGCAAGCTGGGGATTTGCCCTCGGTACCCCACTGTACTCTACTGTCTAGGTAGTTGGATTGTTTTTGCTGTAACATCTTTAATTTAAATGTTATCTTACTTTTATTTTTATTTGGCAAATGGAACTTAACACAATAACACATTGACTGTTGTTTCTCTTTAGAATTGTATAATGGCTAATTGCTTAATACAATAAACTATCTTCCTTCCAAAAAAAGAGGGGGGAGGGAACCCTTAACAACCAGATCCTCCTGGGTTATTTCCATTGTGTTCTTGTCACATTGTTTTTTTTATTAAGACCAGTTATACCATTCTTTCCTTTTTTTCTGAAGGATGTGTGCCATTTTAGCTACAATTCAGGACCTTGTCATAAAAGATGTTTTCATATTGTTGTTTGTTTAATATAATTCTGCTAACAGCCTCTGATGGTAGTTGCAACGACACAGTCCTCTCACTCTAGGCCCAGTCGCATAAACCCATCTCAGGCTAAGCACAAACACCTAAACACTTGAGGGGAGGGTCGAATGAAACCCTTCCCCTATGTATGAGGGGAAAGAAACAAAGTTTATCAAGGTTCTATTTTAAATATATTCTACTGTGGGTATAAAGGTGTGTGTATGTAGGTTCAACAGTAATGTAGGTTAATAACGCCAAGCTGACACGTAGGATTTGGGTTGCAAACAAAATAAAAATAAGTTTATTTTAATTCCCAACATCTTAGTTCCAAAAACAAAAACTTCAAACCTGCTTCTGGTTTCTGGAAACAACCTCTGATCGGAGGTTGTGAGCGTGATTTCATTTCATTTATTTGCAAACCTGAACCAAAGGGTTGTTTAAGGGCTAAACAGCGATTAACCCATGATTTGTTGACGTGCAAGCAGCTCCATTCTCTGGGAGCAGGAACCATCCCTGTGAACTGCAATCCGGGGCCATAGGAGCGGTGAGCTCACAGGGCTGGTTTGCATGTCATGGTAAACCAGAATCGCAGAGAATTCTTGTTTGTTGTAAACGAGCAAGCATGCTACTCTATCACTCGTGCTTGGCTCGTCCTGTCAGCAGAACCTGATCAACAAACGAGGCAACTTCCATCCATGTTTTGTTTAGTGTTAGTCTAAACTGGGCTCTATTACTTATTGCTCTCTTAACAAGCCAGAGTCATATGCCAGAGTTCTCAGCGATTCGTAGTTGCAAATTGGAATGTAAATGCCAGATTTATTCTGCCATAAGGACTGATCATGAAACTGGGTTATAGAGGATTTATTTATTATATTTATACACCACCTTTTTTCCTGCAAGGAACCCAAGTTGGCTTACGTGGTCCTCCTCCTATCCATTTTTTATCCTCACAACAACCCTGTGAGGTAGGTTAGGCTGAGAGTCAGTGACTGGCCCAAAGTCACCCAGTGAGTTTCATGGCCGAGCGGGGACTAGAACCCGGATCTCCTGAGTTGCAGTACAACACTCTCACCACTAAGCCACACTGGCTGGATGTGTGTGTAATACAGTTTTTGGAGAGTAGAGAGCCAATGGTTCCTTTAACCTAGAAGAGAGGTTGCTGGTGGTGGTGGTGGTGGCGGCGGCGGCAGCAGCAGGTTGGCACAGAAGGGGCAAGAGAAAAATGACTGATGGATGGGAGTGGAGTTGTGGGTGAGCATCTGTCACTTAATTTGCAATAGAAAATATTTTAGTAGGCTATTAAATACTTGGTTATGTCATTACTAGTAATCTTGCTTCTCTTCTTTAGAGTGAAGAGTTGCTTGTTTTAAAAATGCTTCTGGCATCCTTTTGAAAGCCGTTTGAGTATCTTTGAGGATAAGTATTCTCTCTCTGTGTGTGTGTGTGTGTGTGTGTGTGTTCTGTTTCAGAATGGATTCCTTGCCCCCACTTACTGTCAATGAATGAGGAATGTGTCAGGTTTAATTCTCCTGGTTTGTGGGTAGAATTTAAGGGCTGTCGTTGCTCCCCCCTTTCCTGTGTGGCAAAATGTTGGTGTTTATGGCGCAGTGGTACAGAAACCCAATGACTCCTCCTGTGACAGTGCAGGCAATGAGGCTGCTGCACCCCAGTGTTGGAGTGATGCAGGAGTAGTCCCCTCGCTCGCACCGCAGTTGGAATTCTAGGATTGATTCCTCTTCACTGAACACTTGCAGTGAGGAAGCTTTTCATTTCAGTTTTGACATCTCAAGACAAGAAGTGCCATCAGCTTTACACTCTGTGGATTATAAGTATTTTCTATATTTTGATGAGTTCTGCTAATTATTTGATGAGTTCTGCTAATTATTATTAGTGTAAAGGGAAATGTCTACAAGTCTGAAACTTGAAACTTGAAATTCCTTTATTTGCCTCTGCCACAGGCCTTAGCATTTGAAATAAAATATACAAGTATTCAGACAGGGCATTATGCATTTTAAACTTTCATCATAGTTCTCAAAGTAAAATGTTGATGTCAGTTCACAAATAGCTTAAGCAACAAAACTAGACATTGGTGTGTGTGAGCGTATCAGGTTACATAAGTCTTTCAAAAGAATATGAACTAACGGAATTAAAATGTACTGGCAAGATGCCAAGATCCTGGACTATCTTCTGAGCAACAGATACTGGTTGCTTACATTATATACCAATTCATCACCCCCTACTGTGCATTGCTGGCTTTCCTTGTATGAAGCCCAAAATAACTGTTGTGGGAGAAATAGTATTATCCCTGTCAAACTTCCTAAGACTTAGGAAGGAAGGTGGCCTGCATGTTGCATGTGTTGTTGTTGTTGTTGTTGTTGTTGTTGTTAGATATTGGTTAATGAGTAGGTGATAAGATGTTTAATTTTAGTGAGACTTCAGTGCACTTACTTTCTCTGATTTAGCCTACTTCTGAGTAAACATGCATAAGATTGTGCCATAAATCCAATAAAACTCCCACTATGTTGAATGGGATTTATTCCCATGTAAGTGTGCTTTGCATTGCAGCCTTAGTATATTCTGCTTCTTTGCATGTGCCAAGGCCAAGTCATGGAAGTCTACTTGAGAAGATTACTGCTTGTGGGTACATTTTATGTCTGCACCAGCAAACGTTTGTATGGTATCTGCTTTCTCCCCTCCTCCATTATATACCGATAGTGGGGGGGAGGGGGTTGCAGCCCACAACTAATTTTGCGGCCCTGTAGTGATTTATGCTCTACTTCCAAATTGTGCTACAGAAAAAGGATACTTTATAAAATAGATTTTTTGTTTTGCTTGTACTCAGTGTGGGCTCCAAGTTTTTGGCAGCTCTTGGGCAAGACATGCTTTAATGGGCCTCATCCCTTGATGAGTCTGCCTTTTCACCCCTGTTGCCACCCACTGCTGCTCCTTTTCCTCATTATTATTATTATCATCTGCTTGCTTGCTTGCTGGGCAGAGTCAGTGAGCAAGCAGACAGCAGGCAGGTGAACAAGCAGTTTGCAATTGTGAAGAGGAGGGGCTGTTATGAATTATTTATTTATTATATTTATACCCCGCCTTTTTTCCTGTAAGGAACCCAAGGCGGCTTACATAATCCTCCTCCTCCTCTCCATTTTATCCTTACAACAACCCTGTGAGGTAGGTTAGGCTGAGAGTCAGTGACTGGCCCAAAGTCACCCAGTGAGTTTCATGGCCGAGAGGGGAATAGAACCCGGATCTCCCGGGTCCCAGTCCAACACTCTCACCACTACGGAGTGTGGGCCTTCAGTAAGTGCCCAGCCATCCTGACCTTTGATACTGGTCCTACTTGTACTAGTATTTTGGTTAGCAATGGGGTATTAGTGGGAATTATGTATTCTTGTATCCCCCAACTCAGGGCTGGGCAACTTTGGACAGTCCTCAGGCCAGTTTCCACACACCCCAGACTCCACCGCAGGCTGCATTCCTGCTGCTGCCCCGTACTGCTGAAATTTGGTGGTATGAATTTCAGCGGCATACAGCTGATTGTTTTGCCTCTGCTGAACTGTCGAATTTCAGTGGTGTGGCAGCATGGGCAGCACCAAAGGTCGGGTGGAGGGCATGTATGCAGCCTGTGGGTCACGTTTTTCTCACCCCTGCTCTTACTGTATCTCTTGTTCAAAGCTGATTTTATATATACCTGCATATGTGTAATAGGAGTGAACATGTGATACATGCATTTAGAATAATAACAGTGGAATGCTAAGCCTGCCCACAAATGGTCCTTTTGCTATGAGAGACACAATATAAAAGGCTCATGGAGTTCCTGGTGGCATGATGAAAGGAGACAGCAATGAATCAATATGTTTAAAATCAAAATGCTAAGCGATGAAAGCAGGCAGACCCTGATTTTTCCTTAACAAACAATCAAAATACCTGTTTAACCAAAGTTGAGTACAGTAATACCTTGGATTGCAAGTAACCTGGTTTGAGAGCGTTTTGCAAGACAAGCAAATTTTTACGGTATATATATAACTTGATATACAAGCGACGTCTTGCAATACAAGTACTGTAGTATGGCTTAAATTAAAAATCTCTGTACAAATTTTTTGGGGGGGATTTCGTTTTGATATAAGAGTGTTTTGGATTACAAGCACGTTTCCGGAACGAATTATGCTCTCAATCCAAGGCGTGACTGTATTGTAAAGTCTCATTAATATCAGTGGGAAAGATAAGTACATGCTTAAGGCTGCAGTCTTATAACAACTTATCTAGGAGTAAGCCTGATTCTACCCAATTACTTGTGAGCAGACCTGTATAGGATTGTGCTGTAAAATTGTCAGTTGAAATCAATGGGATCTTGCTCAACTTTGGCTGGATTATGATGTGCTAAGATAGATCTGGAGAAAGGCAGAGGTATCCAACAGCACACACTCACTGTCTGGCCTTTCCATCAGGAAAGGCTGCAGGAGGGGAGGGGGCTTGACAGATGGTAGGGGGACCTGGGTCTGGTGCCTACAGTTTTTGGCCAGCCTTGCCAACCAAGCCAAAAACAGGAGAGTCCTGCTGTTTTCGTAGTCAGTGTGGTATCAGGGAGAGTTGTTATACTTCTCCAGTCATGGAGCAGTGGCGGTGGTGGGGCGAGGGGCAAAGCCAGTTCCTATGCTGCTCATGCCCCCTATTGAGGAAACGTGCAGTGCAGGAAGGAGCTGGTTCCTGCAAGCCCTGGCTGAGTCCCTTTCTCCATGCAGAGAGAGGCACGGAGCTCCGTCCCTCTCTCTGCATGGAGAATAATAATAATTTTTAAAAAGTGGGCAGGGTGGATGACATCATGGAAGGGGGAAGGGCTTTGGGGGTGAGGCTCTGCCCCTTGATGTCATCCGGCCCACCAGCTTGGTCCAGGAGGTACTCAGGCCCCAGGGCCAAAAGTGTTTGCCCTCCCTTGGTTTAGACTCTAGTAAAAAAAAAAAAAAAAAAAGAATAAAGGTACGGTATACAAAAAACCCCATCATGGAACTGATCATATCAAAACTGTTAATCATCCTACATTGTCTTTGAGGGATCTGGCCACTTTAAATATCCACAATCAAAGCAGTGAAAATAATGAGTAGGGGCATAGATTATCATTGAACTTTATTATTCAAAAACATGATAAGCATTGTCCATTTCCCAACATACTGTATTTCATACATGCACAGAATAAGTGTTGTACTGTATTTGCTCTTTCATGTCAGGACTGGCTCCATTGCAACGTAAGATCAAAGTATTTAGCGTGCCTAAGTTCAGTCAATTCAGGTAATCCAAACAGAAGCCAAAGGCAGGATCTTAAAAGTGCAATGTTATAATCCAAAAACGGGTCCCCAACGAGAGCAGGCCTGTGTGGCTCAGCTGGTCTGAGTGTGGAAAGCTAAGCAGGGTCAGGCCTGGTTATTACTTGGATGGGAGACCCTCCTTTAGTTTCCTGCATTGAGCAGGGGGTTGGACTCGATGGCCTTGTAGGCCCCTTCCAACTCTATGATCTATGAATCTATGAGTTAAGGCATGATACGGTCCAGTGGTTCAAGCAAAGGTATGTACGGTACAGAGATGTACTCGCAAAAGCAGTTTTGCTGCCACTCTAGCTTGCAGGTGCAGAGCAACTAGAGATTCTGGATGGTCAGACTAATTCTGCTGGGAAACTTAGCCTGGATACCTGCAGGAGTTGCCTCTCGCCTCTCCAGTGCCTTCCCTAGGAGATAATCTTGGGCCTGCCCCTTCTTCGGCTCAATCTGCCTTCTCCTCGCTTATCAAGGAATGTTCCTCTGCTTGGGCCCCCTCAAGCCTCTTTCCCATGGCCAAGTCTGGCAGTACTGGAGAAGGAGCGGGTTTCTGCTGCTCCTTGAAATCTACTGTAGAGGCGAGTTCCCAGCCCTCTGCCAATGCATATATTGGCTAGGCCTTACAGCAACGTCTTCACACTCTGAATCAGGCTCTTCTTCTGAGACTGAGGCAGTAGGCCCAAGCATGACTTTTTATTGTTTTTAATTATGCAAGGGAGTTTTTACAACTGAAGGATGGCATCTAAATAAATTAAGTAAACAATGGTTGTAGTTAGGAGATCTAGGAAAGATTTCCCAGTTTCCCGGCTCAGTGGATTGGGCTAGGAAGCATTTGGAACTACAAATCCCAGGATGCCTGATGGCCTGGTCTGCTGCAAACACATGCAGAGAAGCTCATTGCTCATTCTGAGCTGCAAAGGAATTTGTGGGGGGAGAACGGTGCTCACTTCATGTGTTTACTAAGCCTTGCAAGATAGCAAAAGTAATGTTAAAAAACATGTAACTATGAACTTTAGTGACATTGCTGATTGATAATATAATACCCTTTAAAAGCCAACCCTTTCCTTCATTTGCCAGTGTCATGCCATTTCAACTGCTATTTTCGAGGTGTTTCACAATTTTTTTTTAATTAAAAGATTGATGTATGAACAATGGTATAAATCTACCAACTAGTTAAGTGTCTAGCAATGCAAAAAACCCATTTGGAAGCTGTGTGGTTATTTCTGTTTACTTAAGTAATATAATATGTTAGAGCTGTAGACCAGCCCCCACCTCCCTGTGCAAGCTAATGCAAATGTTAGGTGTAGTAACACAGATGCTGTGCTCTGTCCTTGCAGCAGGTAGGGGTGTCCCCCCCCCCCCCAACTGTATCTTCAAGAAATTCAGCAGGTAGGGTTTCCCCAATCATTGTATCTTCATGCCAGGAAAAGCTTCATCTATTACATTTCCACACATATTTGGCTGCTATTGGAAGCAAAAGCGCAGAGGCAGTCAAAAAGGTGGCAAGCCTAGAGGCAGGTATGTGCTCTGGTGGTTTACTCCCATATACATTTGCCTATCACTTGGAGATTTTTTAATTCACAGGGTGCTTCTGAGCTCTTGTATTCATGTAGTAGGAACATTTTTGCAGATATACCGGTAGCTGCCCTACCCAGCTGATCATATCAAACAGCTGATAATATCAGACAGCTTCATATGCTCAGGAGGAAAGCAGCAATAACTCCACCTACAACCAGTATTAATAATCCACCATAATAATTAATATGCTGTATGACTATACAGCATACTATGCAGCACACTTTTGAGAGCACAATTCTCTCTGGTACCTGGTGGAGCAAACAGTGCTGGATACTGCTGCTGCAGTCATTAGTTTACTTTGTTGGATATCCATAATGTGGAAATCCACCCACAGAGATGCTGCTGTTGGGTGATAGCCAATCACTGTGATGGGATACACCTTGATTTTTGGTGTGTGTGTCTATAAATGAAATGTTAGGAATTTGGGAGCATGAAAGAAACTTTCCAGTACATAAGTGATGTGGGGCTGAAAATTTTCCATTGCTATATTTTCCATAGAATACTTTACATTTCCAAAATTGCATTGTTCCATAAAATTAATTAGTAACATAATGAATAGATACAATACTATAGTCAAATTGGCAGTTTCAAAATTGTAATTAACTTTTATTTTCAGGTGATTAACACCAGGAGATATCACATCCCCTGGGTGTGTTAAAATTAGTATGTTAACAGTTTTCAGTGACCCTTAAAATTGAAACAATGTAAGAGAAGTGCATTTTTTTGAATTATGATGACTTAAAATATTTAGAAATATTCCATTAAGAATAATTTCTAGTAGCTTTCAGTTTGTTGGACTACAACATTTAAATCATATGGGCAAAGAAATCTTATACTCACATTACATCAGGGGGTTGGGAGGAGAGGAGACAAACTGGCATAATGGCTCATGTATCCAATGCATGCTCTAAACACACAACTAGAAGATACAAAAAATTGCATAAAAATAGCAGACATGTGCACAGTGTCCCTGGAAACTCTGCCAGTGCCCAGCAGACTGGGACAGTGCTACCCATATGCTACCTGCACACAGCGGAAGCCTGTGAACTTGCAGTGATGGAACATGCCCCAAGCACACAACCCTGCGTCACTGCACTCAGTGTCCCATTCAGTTCACCCCAGTAATACTGCCAGCAGTGACCCCACCATTGCCAGTCTCCAAGCAATCTCCAGGCAGGAGTTTGAATCCCACTGATTGGGAGCACAGCACACGAAATGAAGGAAGGAGAACCCATGCAACACAGGACCCACATAGATCCCTGAGAAGGATGCCTGCAGAGAGGACACCCAGCCCTCTTGCGACAAAAGTTCAAGACCCATCTAGAAAGGGAGAGACTCCTTTGCCAAGCAGCCAAGAGGATGGGAGGGGCCAGGAAATGCAACAAGGGCAGCTGCAGACACCCAGTGATCTCAACAGCCTTTATGGTCCATTGCCTGGGGCATGGGAAGCAGGAGATGGGAGTTCGAGCCTCACCTGGTAACATGCCCGCGCTCTCCTTTTGCATGCTTGTGGGGGAAAGCAGTCATATCACAGGCAAAAGAGAAGGGAGTCCTGGGACTTCAAACACCACAGAGCAGGTCCTTAGCTAGTCAGCAATCTCAGCAGACAGGAATCAGACACATGATGGGGTATTTATTCCCCTCCAGCCCCTAGACCTAGTCATAGATGCCAGGAGCAGCCCTAGCCTGGTGGAACAGCATATGTTTTACATGTTGGAGATCCCTGGTTTGAATCCAGCGTACAACCTCACACTCGGAAAGAAGAGAAGGGCTCCCACAGTCAGACACACCTGAGCCAATCAGGAGTGCTGCATTGACCAACAGCTTGGCCACCTATCCATTATCCCTTGGGGATTATAGTGATGCACTGTGTGTGGCTACATGTATCCAGACTGTGATCCTGCAAGGTAAAAGTGCTCATGTTTGGCAGCAGTTGCAATGGTCAGAGTGGAATCCTTGACCTTTGCCAACAAAGAACTTGCTTGCATGTGGAGCTGAGAGCCTCCTCAGTGTACTTTTCATTATGATTTTGCTTCGTTATTTACAGTATCTAACTCTTGAATGCTTAATAAACTGGATTAAAACTCTCTTTTTTTCTTCTCTCACACTTTTGTAGGTTTATCCTTCAGTCCAAAGGAGTAATTCATAACCAGCTCTTAGAAAAACAGAAGATAGCAGAAGAGAAAATTAAGGAATTGGAGGTAAATTTTGGATAGCCATATACTGCATCTTTTATTTTTGTTTTTATACTGCCTTTCATCCCAACTGAGGATGTTTCACATAACTGAAATGTCTTTTCAGTATAGTGTAGAAAGTAGTAATGCATTTCCTACACGTCAGCTTAACTGGAAATTTTATGTGATGCCTAGATACTAAAAAGTACTCAACCATATTATCTAATTTGAGAACTATTGAAATAAGTTGCTGGTATGTTCTTGTAATTCAGCTAGTGGAACACAAACTGTAGCCAATAGATAAGAACAATAAATTAACGTAATTGGTCTGTGGTTAAAAGACATGAACTTGTGAATTCATGCTTAAACTAAAATTCTCTAGGTGACGAGGACAGGTCTGAGCATAAGCAGAAAGGTGCCAAGAGCATTGTTGTAATATGTTCAAGGGGGTAGTAATGTCATTATTGAATTGCCATTTCAGTGTGAAACTTGCAAGGTCATTCTGGCCAATGCATATATGCTCTGGGGAAATGTGTTTTTCGTGGAGCTGTAAGGGCAGTGAAAATGCTACACTATTCTTACCTAGAGGAATAGTCCTTCCCAGAGGCAGGGGGAAATGATCTGGTGGAGGAGCCAGTGCTGACTCCATTTTCATGGACAGGACTTTTAGCATATAGGCTCCGGGATCAGCTGATAGAACCCTTAAGGACCCACTGTGACCAGTTTGCCTTGCACTTTGCAGATAAAATCACTCGAATCTGTATCTACCCGACACCATAAGTTTTTACAGAGTCCAAGATGGATGCAGCCAGGACACCAACTTGTAAAGTTGTTTTGGATAGGTCTCAGCTTGTGCAACCTGAGGATGTGGACAAGCTGCTTGGAAGTGTCTTCTTTAAATTCCTGTCCTTCCTGGTTACTAAAAGCTCACTGTCTGGATCCCTGAAATGGTTAATGCTTCATTGAGGGAAGGGGTGTGTTTGCTGCCCTCTGCTGAAAATAATCAAATGTGAACTCTATGGTTCTAGACAATTATTGTCCAGGGTCAAACATTCCAGAGGGTGGCAGTTTTTGATGATACTGATTATTTGGATCCATTCCAATCTGGCTTTCGGCCTGCATATGTTATGGAGATAGTCTTGGTTGCCTAGTTGGATGACTTATGCCAGAGAATGGATGGTGGTGTGGGTGGGGAGTGCAACCCTGTTCATTCTCCTGGACCTGTTGGCAGATTTCAATTCCACCAATCATGGTATCCTTCTGGGTCGTTCGCTGTATTGGGACTGGGAGGTATGGTGTTATGGTGGCTCCTTTCTAGTGGGACAAACTTAGTTGGTGGTATTAGAGGTGCCACAGCGCTCCATCCTATCTCTTTGCTGTTTATTATCACCTGAAGCCACTGGAGGAAGTCATCCTAAAGTCTGGGCTAAAGTGTCATCTGTACGTGGATGTTACATATCTCTTCCTGTTGTTTCCACCTACTGATCTCAGGAAGGCTGTGGAACTTCTGAACTTGTGTCTAGAGTCAGCTTTGGAATGGATGCAAGTGAACAAGCTGAAATGTAATCCATATAAGACAGAAGTACTGTGAGTGGGGAGTCCGAGTAACTTGCATGGAGGTGTTCAACTGGTTCTGGATGGGGTTGCACTCCCCATAAAGGACCAATTTCGCAACTTGGGAGTGCTCTTGGACTCGACACTATTTGTGGAAATACAGTGTCCAGGAGTTCATTTTATCAGCTTAGTCTGAAATACCAGCTGCAACCCTATCTAGAGATAATAGACCTTACTTCAGTTGCTCATGCCCTGGTCACACCCAGGATAGACTACTGTAATGCAGCAGCTCGCCTGATTAAAGGCTGCCGCCGGCGTGATCACATCACTCCGGTGCTCAAAGAGTTGCACTGGCTACCAGTTGTTTGCCGAGCCGAATTCAAGGTGTTGGCGTTGACCTTTAAAACCCTGTATGGCTCCGGTCCAATATATCTCAAGGAGCGCCTCCAGCAACATCAAGTAGGCCGCTCAACAAGATCTGCCACAGACGGCCTTCTCCCTGTCCCATCAGCCAGAGATACCAGGCTGGTGGGGACTAGGAGGAGGGCCTTTTCTGTGGCAGCCCCCAATTTATGGAACTCTCCCCAGTCAGGGCCGGTGCTACCATTAGGCCAACTAGGCAGCTGCCTAGGGCGCAAGGCTAAAGGGGGCGCCAGAAACGCCTTGAAAAAAAATACAGCGCTCTCAAGTGGGAAGGGGGGGCGCTAAATATCTGATCTTGCCTAGGGCACCAAACTGCCTTGCACCAGCCCTGTCCCCAGTGACCTCCGCCATGCCCCTTCCTTGATTAACTTCCGCCATGCATTAAAAACGTGGCTTTTCAGGCGGGAATATGGGGTGGATTAGGATTTTTAAGTTTTGTTCTGTTTTTAATTGTGTTTTATACTGTGTCCCCCCCCCCCCCTTGTATTTTATTGGATTGTACATCGCTCAGAGTGGCCGGATGTCTGGCCAGATGGGCGATTCATAAATATAATAAATAAATAAAGTGTTCTATGTGGAACTTGGGACCTTGTGGAATTCCCTACCACAGGATGTATGCATGGTTCCCTCCCTGACATTTTTTAAATAGCCTTAAAGACCTGGATCCTCCAGCCTGCTTTTAAATGAATGTATGCTCATTTTTATTTTACAAATTTGAATTTTTATTGCTGTCTTAAATGTTCTAGGCTGCTGTTTTAGTTAATTTAAAATTTTATCTTGTAACCCACTTTGAGGAAGCTTTGCCTTGAAAAGCACTATAAAAATATTTTAAATAAATAAGACAGTTCAGAAGATTCAGCTAGTGCAAAATGTAGCTGTCTGAATGCTTGTAGGGGCTTGACATCCAAACCAGCCTGCCCAAGTCCTAAGATCAGTTTTGGAGGGCCTAGATCTGCCAGAAGATACAATCAGGTTAGTAGGGCTGTGAGACAGGGTCTTTTCACTGGTGGCTTCCCATTTATGGAATTAGGGTCGGCCCTCCCATGAGGAGGGGTGAATCCCTCACCTCAGGCAGTGGAGCAGGAGGAACAGCAAATTGCGCACTCCCCTGCCCCCACCAGGAGGACCTGCTGTTGCCACCACCTCTAGCAGCTGCTACAGAAAGCCCTGCCAGCTGCTTTCCCACTGTGGCATTTGCCACAGCAGGACAGCAGGGCCGGCGGGGCTCTCTGGAGAAGCTGCCCACTCGGCAATGCTAGCAGCTTCCCCAGAGAGCCCCTCCAGTCCCACTCTCCTGCTGTGGCAAATGCCAGGGTGGGAGAGCAGCCGGCAGCTCTCTGGAGCAGCCACCTGCCCTCCGTTTTGCATGAGCCAGAGGGTGGGCGGGCGGGCTCTCTGGAGAGTTGTGTCAGCCTGAGGAAACGGCAGGTGTGGCTCTTCATAGAGCGGGCCATGTCGAAATGCCTGGCTCTTAGAGGGGTCCTTCTTCAGAGACAGATGTTGGGTGTGTGTGTGTCCCCGGAGATCTCCTGTGCAGCCAATCTCCTGGGACACCCTTCCCATGCCTGGCTTTAAACCATGGTTTATATTACAAATCCTGATTTATTCGGGAGCAATAGGTTAGTTTCCCTGCCTGCGCCTCCGCGCAGAGAAGACGAGGAAGGAGTGAAGAGGTATATGGACTCCCAAGCTGCTTGTGCATAGTGTTATGTGCAAATATGGTCACTTTTTATGAAGAAGTTCAAAGACACAGAAAAGAAGAAGTGCTGTATAAATGCAAAATCTAAATGTTTTTGTTTTTTTAGGGTTGTAGGGTTTGCTTCCCCCCCCTTCTTTTGTTTTACTAATGGCCTTTTTCATTAGTACTAAAGACTACATTGATGGGTGTCAAGGTTCCGCTACTGCAGGGACCCCTTGATCTGCCTTTGGAAGATCTCTGCCTCTTCTCAAAGCCTCTCCCGTTCCAGGAGATCAAATCCTTTGCCTGCTTCCAGTAACACGGGTGTAGGCTTTAGACGTGGTGAATAAGTCACTCCAACAAACCAGGGTAAACAACAGCACTTTACTTATTATATTAGGGTATTTACTTAATAGAGTGGTTATAATTCAAAAGCAAGTATGATAAAATTAAACAAACAAACAATCCAAGGTTCTCTAGCTTAACTTCAGACTACCTCTCTCCTCTGCAGTCAGTCTCTCCCTCTCTCTCTAATCTGTCTCTCTCTGCAGTCAGGCTCTCTCTGCTTCTAGCTGACCACACCCCACATATATATAGCCTTCCCAGGAATGGAAGGTTATAATCATGTGACTTTGAACAGGAGATCTAATTCTTAACTTCTATTGGGTAAACTAAACTCTCAAACTCCCCCTCCCATCCTGAAGTGTTTGGGCCTTCAGGCTCCAACTAATCTAGGGAAGTGTTTGGGCCTTCAGGCTTCAGCAAACTTAAGCCTGTGTAGGCCTCAATCCTTCACAATGGGCACAAATGTTGCTGAACAAGGAGAGATTCCAACAAATGTTCTTATATTGTCATTAATTTTACCCAAGTCTTTGGTAATACTGTAGTTAATCAACAATATATGCATCACAAGTTATTGCTGCTATCTATATTTGATTAACAAAAGCGCCCGCACCCCCCATGTTGGTCATATGAGGGTTGCTAAGACCTCACTGCTAAGGGACAAGTTTGCAGTGCCTGCATATCTGTGAGCTCCAGTGGTTTGCAAGTAGGCACTGGAATGTTTCTTTTATTAATTACATTCTTAAGGCAGTTTACAAAAATCCGGAAAACAGAAATTATAAACAAATAAAGACATAGTAAAACATTAAAACAGCCTTAAAAACCATAACAACGATTTATGATCTAAAATAGTATCAAACTAGACTAATTTTTCTGCTTGTTTGTTTTCTGTTTTTCTCTTTTTTGCTGTACAAATAGAGATATTTGACTTATGTTTTAGGATTTTACTTCTGTAAGTCAAGCAATGGCTTTACTGTATATTTTATTTCCCCATGCCTATTGTTGTATAGGTCTTATTGTGAGGTCTGT
This sequence comes from Shinisaurus crocodilurus, assembly GCA_021292165.1. Taxonomy (NCBI): domain Eukaryota; kingdom Metazoa; phylum Chordata; class Lepidosauria; order Squamata; family Shinisauridae; genus Shinisaurus; species Shinisaurus crocodilurus. Next base: position 101,509,405 of record CM037880.1, read on the forward strand.
TGACTGGATCAATAAACTGACTGACTTCAATTTAAAAAGCCAAATGAAAAAGGTGTGCTTCATCCCCTTCTTAAATGCAGCGAGAATAGGCAGACATCCCAGTCACTGCAGCTAAAGGATGCAAAAAGGCAGACATGCCAAACGCTTCCCTTTTGAGTTATGCTGAAGGAGCCTTTCCACTCAGAGTTGGACAATCCAGGTCCTGCCCAGATCAGTGAGATGTGCCTCCTTGACAAAGATACTGGCACGGCAAATATGTTCGTGCTGTAAATATATATAAAAAGGAGTCTCGTTGAGGGAGATCTTCTGGCAATTTCCTAGTCTTTGAACGTCTATTTTTAGCCATTTATTTTAAATGGAGAGGAGGGAATAGATATGTTCAGGGACAACTGTGCTAATGATATGAACTAAGCTAACATTTTAATAACATTTGGGGCTGAATGTCAGGTCCGATCAAATGAAGACAAAGTCTGCTTGACTCGGCAGCTAAGGACAACCTTGGCGGCCAGTGCAGGTCAGATGCCCTACAGGAAAAATGGCAGACATGTTAGAGCTATATTTGCTCCTCTTTCAAAAATGCATTTGGGAATAACAGCTGTCATTTCTCCATGTTGGTAGCCATAGTGACCTCATTGCTAGGACAGTTGTTATTGAATTTCAGGGTTAGTACTCTGAATGAAGTTTCCATTTGTTTGTTACGTTGGTTTATGCTGGTTTTACAATTACCTGAAGCATCACCATTTACTATGCTGTTAAATATAATGGATTTCTTTAGCTATTCTATATGGCAGCCTAGTGTGGCATGGTGACTTGGTTGGAGGAAGCGTGTAAAATGGTGCGTGTAACAATGCGTTGGTATTGCATGCCAAAGTGTCCCATCATTGTTACATTTTTCTGTAGAGTATATGTAAGTAGTGGCACTTCTTTAGACATTCCTAGTGTTCACTGTGCAAGAAGCATTTACTTGATATCAAGCCACCATGAAAAATGACTTCCCTTTCTTTTTATTTTACTGTTTGTTTAAACGTTCTAACTTGCCTTTTGGCTTCTAGCAGGTTTCTAAGACAACTTGCAGCAATAAAAAAAATACATAAACAACAATAATTTCAGAGTTAAAACCTTTAAGGCTAGGGGGAAAAACTTACTATCTGGCATTTTAAAGGTCACATAAAACAGCAGCTAATTCTTATAGGAGCTTCATTACTTCATAGTTTCTGCTAAGTTTCTATTTGAGGTAGAAATGGCACTTGACTCTCTGAACTTTCCGGAAGCATGTGGGCCTAACAGCATTGTTGGCTTTTCTTTTCAGCTGCAGTCTTGATTATCTTTGGGCTGCAGACCTGGCCTCTTTTCTGTTTTGAAGCATGTGGTAGCCCGTGGAACATCCTTGCTGTGGCAAAGCCAAATTTTGCTAGAAATGGGACAGATTTTAGGAGTGGGTAGTTCAAGCAGCTGTCAGCATCATTCATGGGGTGATGAGTTTGCAGCATTTCAGGCATGGATGTGAACAGTGACTTGATTTCCTTGTGTACCTTGCAGCCTTGTCCCTTCTCAAACTTGGCAGTTGTTTTGTACTTGTAAGTCTCACAATAAGTGTGCATGCCCCATTTTCACAATTTGGTTCCTGTTGGTTGAGAAATGTTATGTGATAAATGAGGAAAAAAGTAGATTTGTCCTGAGTTTAGGAAGTGCTTTTTAGTTTATTTTATTTAATTATTATATTTATCCCCCAACTTTTTTCCTGCAAGGAACCCAAGGTGGCTTACATAATCCTCCTCCTCCTCTCCATTTTATCCTCACAACAGCCCTGTGAGGTAGGTTCATAAGAAACGGCATGCTTTGAAATTAACATTTCATAATTAGAGAGGGAATGTGTGTGGGATTTCAACAGAAGTATTGAGGAGTTGTAGTTTGTCTAAAACATGTAAAGTTTGCTTAAAATAATAATTTGTATGTTAAAGTTAAATGAGCCATTCAGAACCATTCTTCTGCAAATTCTCTGGGTAGTCTTCTTGGAGCTAGCCCACCGGGCATGCTAAAGCTTACTTCTGGGAAGAAGCAGTCTGGAGGTTTATACTGGCATGCTTGACAGGTTTTTGCCTGGTACACTTTCATTTTTTTGTCCCCTGAAACAGCCAGCCTCTTTTTTGTTGTTGTAGGGAAACCCAACCAGGCAAATGGAAAAGCTTTCCTACTTACATTTTTGAGACGTACGTACGTACGTGTGTGTGTGTGTGTGTGTGTGTGTTTGTTTTAAAGGACTTCCTGCTGGTGCTGCAGTTTGGAGCTATGGCCTACAATCAGCATGGTTTTTGCTCATTTCAAATAGCTGCTCCAGGTGGTGACAGCAGAGATATTGGGAGGTGTCTGCATGCAGACTCCAAGACAGTTTTGTCTGGTTTTACATTTCATGGACATCTGAAAACATTTTGCAGTCCCAAGAGACTTGGGAAGTTTGCAGTACTTCTGATTTTATCCTCCCTGTTAAAGCTTTCTACAAGGTAGAGTTGGGCTACTTGTAATGCGGAGACAGAAGATGCAAAAAGATCCACTGAAAAAGTAATCCATGACAAGGCTCAGGTTGGATTTTGTCCAAGAGTACCACTGTGGTTATCAGCTCAAGAAGCGCATCATAGAAAAGAAATGTCAAGTAAATATAATTGGCTGACATATCGGGATTTACTGGAATTTTCTCAAGGTGAATGTAAAATAAAATCAAGAGAACTGATAAAAGAAGGCTATACATGTCAATGGTTTGCTGATTTCCAGATTTTAGAAAGATTTAAAGTTGATAAAAGGATGTACCGTATATTTTTGAACAAAGTAAATCAGAGTTTCAAAGGGAATTATGTGTAAATGATGAACATCTTAGTGTAAAAATGTATAAACTTGTTCAAATTTGAGACTAAGGAAGAACAAGTGAAGGAATGTATGATAAAATGGGCCCAAAATTTTGGACATAATATACTAATGGCACAATGGGAAAATATATGGTTAAAAGGTTTGAAATTTACATTACATTCTAGTCTTAAAGAGAATTTTTATAAGATGATCATCATTGGTATTTGTCCTCGGAGAAATTGGCAAATTCACCAATTCAAAAATGTTTAAAGATTAACATTCAATTGAAACCAGAGGCTTTTCTCTTCGGATTAATGGATAGCCAGTTGGAAAGAAGCTATGGAACTACAACAGCAGCGAGACTATTATATGCACAAAAATGGAAAGTTCCAGCATTGCCTACAACGGAAGAATGGTTGGTCAAGATGGTGGAGCTGGCACAGATGGCCAAACTTACGTCATTAATCAGAGAAAAGACAACATCTATGTTTATTGCAGAGCGGAAACATCTAATTGACTTTTTGCAGGGTTTAGAAAACAATGATTTGTTTATCTGTGGTTTTGTGGAATAATAAGAGGATGAACTGAATAGAAAAAAAAAGAATAATAAGAAGATAAATTTGTGACAATAGAAAAAAGAGAGCTTTGCTTCTTTGATTATCTAGTAGAGAAATTATTTGTTCTTCTTCGTGGTCTCTGTGCATCACACATATGGGCTCTGCACCTGCACTGAGACCATTCCGGAAAGTTCTAAAGCTGAGGTAAACTGGGCGGGAGCCCCTCCCATCGCATCTGCTCCGTAGCACAGCTCCCGCCCATTCCCTCAGTTCCTCTTTGACCGCTATTGCAGCTTGTCTCTGGAGGTTCTTCTCTTCTTCAACTCGGCTGAGTACTTAAAATTGTCTTTTTCAAAAACATTTCCCTCATAAACCTTTTTTCTCTTCTTCCTTTCATAAAAAACAACAACAAAAATGTCCCCCCCTTCTTCTTCCTCGTTTCTTCTCCTCTCTCTGGTAATCTGTTAAAGTGCCCTTTCGAAAGTGCATCCGTTGTGGGGCTAAATTCCCCCCGGCTGATGGCCACTCTTTATGCCTGTTATGTTTGGGAGCGGGACATGTGGTAGAAACATGCCTCCACTGTCAGGCATTCACTAGGACAACAAGGAAACAACGGACTTTAAAGCTTAAAACAGCACTCTGGCAGCAAACTTTATCGGAGGTTGGCCCTCTATACCTATACCACAGGCCACGACGCTTAAACCAAGATCATTGCCGCCTCATGCTATAGTGGTAGCAATTCAGAATGAGGAATCCCCACTTAAGAAAAAGGACAAAAAAGCCCACAAACGCTCTAAGGAAGAGCAAAAGAGAAAAGAGACTGTGTCCAAGAGACTGTGTCGGCCCAATCGGCAATGAGTTTCGTGGCTTCGACGTCGACCACCGAGGTTGAATGCCCAGTCTCGATCCCGACACAGAGCGAGTCTTCGACACCGAGAGGGGACAAGCCCGCTGCATTCACGCTTCCAAAGTGTGCCTCGGTGTCGGGAGTGCAAGTAGCCTCTGTCTTCAATGGAGAAATTATAGACTCACCTGTACTGGTGGCTATGAAGTTTACTATGGCTCCAGCATTGGAGGAGACCTATACTCCATGGGGAGAGCGTTCTTCCTCCACTCTTTTTTCTCGACAGCGATACCAAAGTCGATCTCGTTCAGTAACGTCGTCGGACTGTTCGTATCTCTCCAGACATGCCTACAAGTGAACCCAAGATTACTGCTACACTCGATATCGAGCTTGCACTCCACCTCGATATTGAGAGGACCACAGATCTCCTTCGCTATGTGACATTGACACTAAGACTGAACAACATCATCGCAGCCCGCTCGATGTCGAGTCTCGACATTGATGTTGCGGGAACCCGGTTGACATTGATCATCGCTCTCGACATCGAAGGGACCTGATCGACGGCAAACATTGCCCTTGACGTTGAAGAGACCTGGTCGACATCGAATCACCTCAACACTGCAGTCCTATCGGTGTCGTACTGCGACTGTCACTGAAGAAAAGCTGCCTGCCATTCAACCATCCGCTGAACCAAAATCTGCTTCACCCCTGCCTCTGTCAGATCATCAGTCCTCTTCAGACTTACCTTATTCTGACTCAGAGTCTACAATGTCCAAATTGCCATGTTCTTCACCAGATTTGCAAGTAGAATCTAAACTATCCACTTCACCAACTGATGACCTGGGTACATTTGCAGACCATGTGATGAGGATGACGGCAGCCCTGGGCATAGAAACTAAAATAGAGACACCTGAGATAGAAGATCCGGTTTACAGTATTATTCATTCTACACAAATGTCTCCCACTCTGGTTCCCTATCTACTGACATTATTGGACACTAAAAAACACTTGGAAAACACCAGCTGCTATCCCAGCCAGAGGAAGAAGATTGGAGTCTTTATACCGGGTACGACAAGAAGAAGCAAAAACCTTTTCTCGCACCCGGCACCAAATTCTATTATTGTGCAGTCTGCACAATCTAGCACTGGCAAACAACATAATGCACCTGTAGATCAAGAAGGGAAGAAGCTGGATGCATGTGGCAGGTGCATATATTCTTCCAAGTTCTCTGGGTCTAAAGGTCAGTAACTACCAAGCCAGTATGGCACGATACCAGTTATTCCTAACTGAAAAGTTAGGGAATCTCTACGATGACCTCCCAGAGGAAAAGTGAGACTTGGCAAGAGTACTACAAGCAGAACCAATCAGTATGGCGACCCTACAGATGAATAACACAAGACACCAAACCGATTGCCATGCCAGGTCTCGGATTAGTGCCGTCTCGGATTAGTGCTTCGCTCCACCACGCTAACGTCAGATGTTAAAGCACAGATAGAAAACCTTCCATTTGATGGGGAAGGTCTATTCCATGTGAATACGGACGATTCTTTGGATACGGTCCAAAAAGCCAGGGTCAACGCTCAAAAGATGGGTCTTGGTACTCTGTCATGGCACAAGCAATACAAGCCGCGACAGTGGACTAGATTCCCATCTTCCACAACTCCTTTTCAACCTCGTTTTCAAATGAGAGGCCAGGATGCATGTCCACGTAATCGCCAGTCTATAGGACCAAAGAAATCCTTCCCGCAGTCTCGTTACCAAGGCCAGAGTAAAGGCAATTCTTTTGGGAAACGGCGTCTTTGACTCCTCTCTAGCATGGACTATGACAAAAACAACAGACTTGACAATTTCACATGGGCTTGACAAATACACAGGATTTGACAACTACATCGGACTTGACAACCACGATATCCTACATGGACAGACTGTCCAGGTACCTCTCGTCATGGCAATCCAACACGACGGACCGTTGGGTTCTCAACATTGCCTGGCATGGGTACAAAATCGAGTTCGATGTCCTTCCTTTTCTTGGCATTTGTACCACGCAACCAACTCCACCACTGTTAGAGGACGTGGGAATGCTGTGGACATTATATACCTGGACTTCAGCAAAGCTTTCGACAAAGTGCCTCATGATATCCTGATTAGTAAGCTAGCTAAGAGTGGGCTAGATGGAACAACTATCAGGTGGATCCACAATTGGCTAAAGAATCGGACTCAAAGAGTGCTTATCAATGGTTCCTTCTCAAACTGGGGAGAGGTAACGAGCGGGGTACCACAGGGCTCGGTCCTGGGCCCGGTGCTCTTCAACATTTTTATTAATGACTTGGATGAGGAGGTACAGGGAATGCTTATCAAATTTGCAGATGACACAAAGTTGGGTGGAACAGCTAATACTCTGGAAGACAGAAACAAAATTCAAAGTGACCTCGATAGGCTGGAGCGCTGGGCCGAAAACAACAGAATGAAATTTAACAGGGATAAATGCCAAGTGCTGCACCTAGGGAGAGGAAACCAAATGCAGAGTTACAGAATGGGGGACACTTGGCTCAACAATACTACAAGTGAGAAGGATCTTGGAATTGTGGTAGATCACAAACTGAATATGAGCCAGCAATGTGACGTGGCTGCAAAGAAGGCAAATGCAATTTTGGGCTGTATTAATAGAAGTATAGCTTCCAAATCGCGGGAAGTGATAATTCCCCTTTACTCGGCACTGGTTAGGCCTCATCTTGAGTACTGCGTCCAGTTCTGGGCACCTCACTTTAACAAGGACATAGACAAACTGGAGAGGGTTCAGAGGAGGGCAACAAGGATGATAAAGGGACTGGAAACAAGGCCCTATGAGGAGAGACTGAAAGAACTGGGCATGTTTAGCCTTCAGAAGAGGAGACTGAGGGGAGATATGATCGCACTCTTCCAGTATTTGAAGGGATGTCACACAGAGGAGGGCAAAGATCTCTTCTCGTTCACCCCAGTTTGCAGGACACGGAATAATGGGCTCAAGTTACAGGAACCTAGATTCCACCTAAACATCAGGAAAAATTTCCTGACTGTCAGAGCAATAAGACAATGGAATCAACTACCTAGGGAGGTGGTGGGCTCTCCCACTCTGGAGGCATTCAAGGTGCAGCTGGACAGACATCTGTCAGGGATGCTTTGACCTAGATTCCTGCCTTGAGCAGGGGGTTGGACTCGATGGCCTTGTAGGCCCCTTCCAACTCTACTTTTCTATGATTCTATGATTCTATGACACTTTGTTACAGAAAGGCACCATCCAGCCTATTCTAATTCAACATCTGCAAGAGGGACTCCACTCCCGATATTTTACAGTGCCAAAAAAGGATGGAGGACTTCGACTGATCCTGGACCTTCGACTGGTAAACTATTTCATTACACCAAAGAAATTCAGAATGGTCACCATCCAATCGATCCTGCCACTACTTCACAGGACTGATTGGTTCACGCCCATCGACCTACACGCCCATTGATGCTTATTTTCATATCCCCATTCACAAAGACAGTCAAAAATACTTAGGGTTCAAAATACGGTAGGTGACAATGCTTACCAATTTGTTGTTCTCCCGTTCGGGCTCTCCACCACGCCCCTGGGTATTTACAAAGTGCATGGCTGTAGTCTGCGCGAGTCTCCGAGCCAAGGGAATCAGGATATTTCCCTATCTCAACGACTGGCTGGTCGTCGATTCATCGCTTTGAACAACCCTGTCCATGCTCGACGATCTCAGCTTATGTCTAAACATCAAGAAATCAGTCCTCAATTCTACGAAAGAAACAAAATTCATAGGAGCAGTTCTCAATGCGAAGGATGGCTGGGCATTTCTACCTCAGGACAGAGTAGACAAAATACTTACCATCTCGAGACACATGTACCGAGCTCCTTCATCCTCAGCGAGGGCGATCCAATGTCTTCTCGGACATATGGCATCGACTGTGCAAGTAGTACATTATGCCCGTCTTCACATGAGGACTCTTCAAAATTGGCTCATCCGCTCCTTCGGCCTGCAGAGACAGTCACCTTCCACTCACCTCTCCATTCCATGGAACATCAAAACATTTTTGCTGTGGTGGATGCACAAGAGAAATTTCATCGAAGGAGTGCCTTTTTCATCCACTTACTCCAATGAGGATTCTAACAGATGCCTCCCTCCTGGGATGGGGAGCGCATTGTGCAGGCCACGCAGCTCAGAGCGCAAAATGTACATCAACATGTTAGAACGAATGGCAGTATGGAATGCCACAAAGGCACTGGAGTCTCTCCTTCACAACCAGCACATCCAAGTTGTCTCAGACAACACGACTGTCGTAGCCTACCTCAACAAAGAGGATGGAACGAGGTCGATGCAGCTCACAAGACTGACCCTCAGAATTTTCACCTGGACAATTCCAAGATCCATGTCGCTTGTGGTGATTCACATTGCAGGAAAAGACAACACACTGGCAGATACTCTGAGCAGAGTCTCCATGCAGTCTCACGAGTGGCAACTGGATCCAGGGATCCGCAGTTGGATTTTCTCGATTTGGGGTCAACCGGAAGTAGACCTCTTCGCCACTTCCGAGAACACAGCCTGCCATCTTTTTTGCAGCAGGGCAGCATCTGATCCCAACTCCATCACAGACGCCTTCATGATGAAATGGTCAGGTCATCTGTACTACATGTTTCCACCTCTTCCTCTGTTGACGTCAGTCATCTCAAAAATATGGAGGGACAGGGCGGACTGCATTCTTGTAGCCCCGTGGCAACCGTGGTTCCCCCAACTCCTGCACCTTTCCAGAGGAGAATATTGGTCGCTCCTGATAGTGCCACCGCTGTTAACTCAAGCTCAAGGCAACATCCAGCACGTAGATTTGAAGAGCCTAGTGTTAATGGCGTGGTGGATTTGGTGATTCTGTCCTATGACTTACCATCAGCGATACAAGCTGCCCTGCAGGTTGCCCATAAATGATCAACTAGGGCATCTTATGCTAGGAAGTGGCTGGATTTCAATAAATGTACTGCTAAATGCAAACAAAATCCTAAAGCCTGCACAGTACAAACTGTACTGGAGTATCTGCATGCCCTGATGGTGCGAGGTTTAAAATTATCCTCCATAAGGGTATACTTGGCAGCAATTTCAGCCAATAAACCATATGTCACCTCAGGGTCAATCTTCACACATCCGTTGTGAAACAATTATTGAAAGGCTTGAAGACCATCATTCCTCCAATCAGGAATTGGTGCCAGGCTGGGATCTGCAGTTGGTGCTGCGCACACTGACTCAGAAACCCTTTGAACCACTAGCAACTATTGATCATAGACTTCTCATATGGAAGACAGCTTTTCTGGCTGCAATAACATTGGCAGGAAGATCTAGCGAACTCTGTGCACTCAGAGTAGACTCGCCATATATGATGTTTCACAAAGATAAGGTAGTTACCGTAGTTGTGCATCCTGATCTCAATTTTTTACCAAAAGTGGTTACAGACTTTCATAGAGGGCAAGATATAGTGTTCCCAACGTTCTTTCAAAACCCGTCCTCTGACATAAAACGGAGAATGCATGCGCTGGATGTCCAATGCGCCCTAACATTTTATAAAGAGAGAACAGCTTCTTTTCGACAGACAAATCAACTGTTCGTATGTTATGGTGGCAAATCCCCAGGTCTTCCGATTTCGAAGCAGAGATTTGCCAACTGGATTGTGGAGACTATTAAATTGGCATACCAGCTTTCACGCAAGCAGTTGCCAGAATCAGTGAGGGCACATTCTACCTGGGCACAATCAACGTCCATGGTGCTTGGGAAAGGCATCCCTCTACCAGAGCTCTGTAGAGCAGCAACCTGGTCTGCGCCATCGACTTTCATCAAGCATTACAGACTTGATATTCAAGCTCGGGCAGAGAACACCTTTGGAAGGGCAGTCCTCTCATCGGTGTTGCAGTGAGACATGCCGCCATCCCACCACCGGTAAGTCAGCTTGTTACTCTGCCCATATGTGTGATGCACAGAGACCACTTAGAAGAAGGACAGGTTGCTCACCTGTAACTGTAGTTACAGTTCACACAACCCACCCATCCATCCCCACTCGGCGTCATTGTCGATTTCGATGGACGTGCCAGTGGAGACTGAGTGTATTGCTCCAGTTCATGTCATTTGTAGATGATAATGTTTTTGGTGTTACTATAAAAGCTAATGTCAATACCAACAGTAAATATCTCTCGGTTCATGGGGCCGCAATTGGCGGTCTCAGAGGAACTGAGGAAATGGGCGGGAGCCGCGCTACGGAGCAGGTGTGATGGGAGGGGCTCCTGCCCAGTTTACCTCAGCTTTAGAACTTTCCGGAATGGTCTCAGTGCAGGCGCAGAGCCCATATGTGTGAATGCACAGATGACTACTCGAAGAACTACAGTTACAGGTAAGCAACCTGTCCTTACCTATATTTGTTGTAGAAAAATTCAGAAGTCCATTTTAGTTTTGTTAATTGTTAATTATTGTTATATGTTTTGTGTTTGTTTTTTGTTTTTTATAGAAATAAAAAGTTTTTTTTTTTTAAAGGATGGGTTTTGGGAAGTTGGACAAGCAGGCTATATAAAGCCACATGCTGAATCAGATCATGCATCTGATTGCCCAGTATACTTCAAGGACTTGGGTGATGCCTTTCCCAGCCCAGCTACCCGCGCTCCTTTGTCACAGGAGATGCTGGTGATTGAACCTGGGACTGTCTATGTGCAAAGCATATGGACTATGACTGAACTTGGGCATCCTTCTACTTGCTGAAAATGCGTGCCCTTCCACAGCCTTGACAATATTGAATATTTTTGATATAGATTTCATAGATCATAGAGTTGGAAGGAGCTTACAAGGCTATCGAGTCCAACCCCCTGCTCAGTGCAGGAAACTAGAGGAGGGGTCTCCCATCCAAGTAATAACCAGGCTTGACCCTGTTTAGCTTTCCACGCTCAGACAAGCTGAGCCATGTTTTATTAAGGTTTGTATTGGTGTGGGGGTGGGAGTGTTCTATTTTGGAAGCATCATAACATGATGGAGGCAGCTCCTTTTTTGCTCAGAAATGCTGGGAGATAAATGTATGTCATATTTTTCCTCCCTTGTTTTTAAGGAATCATAATCCACAAGTGATAGACCAACATTATTTCAGGAAGCATATCTTTTCATCATGGTTTTCGTTATATTTTGTATTTAAATGTGACATTTTCAGAGAAAGCAACTTTGTGATGTTCTGGAAAGCACTCATTCCTCCTTAAGGGAGGAAGTGATTATGGCTGTGTACTTTCACTGTTAGTACTTGATAATCCTCTCTCCCTTTTACTATTCTCAGCCTGCTTAGTTGTTGGGCGTTGTCAGATGAAGTGGCTAAAAATAATAATGGGGAGGCTGCTTGCTATAAGGTGGGTTTCTGCTCTGCAGCAATTTGCTGGATTTATATTTGCCATATGAAAGGGTGGGGTTGGGGCAGAAAGACAAGGCCTGTTGGCATTTTTGATAAATGGGATCACTGTTTTAAAATGCTTTCCAGTCTGTTGCTTAATGTTTCATATTTCTCAGGCCTTCATTATGTATAGGAGGGGAATAACTGAGAGTTGCTATACTCCTCGCTTCAACCAGAATTCTTGTCCTATGAAACCATAGGAATACAAAGATCCCAATTCTCTCTATGCTGCTTCTAAGCTGATGTTAGAAATTGCCATGGTACTGTTCCAGCCTATGAAGGTCATCTCTTGATGAGTTTTAAAAGGCTTATAATCTAAAGTGGGTTCTTGCTTAACAAATGAAAAGAGAATTTTATCTGATTATTCTGTTGTTAAATTTAGCTTTACTGCTTAAACTTAATAATTCATTTTAGAAAGGCTTATAGTTTTGGTGAAATGTTTCAAGTAATAGGGAACCTACCACATTTCTATTTGATGTGTTCATTTTTTTAGCTTCTCTCGAATAATGTGATGACTAGCATTTTACTAGCTCGGCAAATAAAAGATCCAATTTTCTCTCCAACTGTTTGCCACCTATCTTATGGCTCCAACATATGTTTTAAAACATGTTTGGTGATGGTATACTCCCTGATGGCACCACACTCTGCCATGTTGTTGAAATCTGCCATATCTGCAAGGGGTCCAGCAAAGGGGCTTGGACCCCAGGCACTAATGTGTAGTTTGTTTCTTCTGTCTGTGCAGTTGTCCTCTGTATTTAAGGATCTGCTAATATCTGGTATCCCATCCACACTCCATAGATTAACCACCCCAGCCCCCACTCCCATTATAATCACGTGATGGGAGAGTGGGACTGTGATCATTGGCTCTGCCCCCTGTCATGTTGCTGTCGCTTGGCTCTTCCTCCTCCATGCATTGGAGATTGAATGTCTGCAGTGGGCAGCCTGCTCTCCTTGTGTAGGCTCCCCACACAAATTATGTTTGTGATCAGGGTTCTAAATTGTGCAGGAAGTTTCCACAACTAGAGCAGACTCCCCACAGCAGAAGTTATTCCTCCAATGTGCTGGGGATGATGGAGCTCAGTGACAGTAACATGATGGAGGGAGGCGCAGCTTCCTATTGTCAGATGGAGTGTTTGGTGTTGAAGATAATGGCTCTGTAGGAATTGCATCCACGTCTTCTAAGCAAAAGTCTCTGTCCAAGGCAGCCTTCCTCAACCCGGTGCCCTCCAGATGTGTTGGACTGCAACTCTCAGCATCCCCTAGCCAGCATGGCTGGTTAGGGGATGCTGGGAGTTGCAGTTGAATACATCTAGAGCAGGGCTTTCCAACCTTGGGTCCCCAGATGTTGCTGGCCTACAGCTCCCAGCATACCCAGCCAGCATGGCTAATGGCAAGTGATTCTGGGAGCTGGGGACCCAAGGTTGGAGAGCCCTGATCTAGAGGGTACTAGGTTGGGGAAGGCTGGTCCAGGGGAACTAAATTTACTGGGGTGAGTGCCCTGGACTAAAGAGGAGATTAGAGCCAATTTCTGACACATTGTTTTGCCCCTGTTTTGGAACTGACTTCCAAGTTTTATTAAGTGGTAGCCTTCTTAGCATGTAGCTATTGCACATTTCCCAGGAGTCAACCACATACCTGAGTACTTGTAGCTGTTGTTAGGCATATGTAGGACCCAGCAGCTCTTCGTAGAACTTGGGGCAGTCTTAGATGCTGAGACTGCACCAGCTAAGTTCAAGTGTGTACTAGCAAAGGATACCTTCAGCAGTGACAAACTGCCTGAAGAAATTGTCCAGGATTTACATAAGAGTGGAAGCATTTATTTATTTATCACATTTATATCTCACCTTTTTTCCTCTTGCAAGAACTCAAGGCGGCTTACAAGGTTCTCCTCCTTTCCATTTTCTCATCACAACAACCCTGAGTGGTAGGTTATGCTGAGAGTCAATAACTGGCCCAAACTCAGCCAGTGAGCTTCATGGCTGAGTGAGGACTAGAACTTGGATCTTCTTCTTTTTTAAAAAAAATGTATTTTATTAAGCTTCTGCTTAACAATACACCAATTAAACAAAACCATAAAAGAAAGGGGGAGAAAATAACTAAAAACAAACAGACAAAAAATAATTGTACATCCGTGTTACATCAGTTATAAGTAGTAAAGAATAACGTAGGTTGTCACTGAGTTTAAGGTTATAAGGGGTATGTTTTTGGCCTAAATAGTTCAATTAAACAGCAATTGTGTAAAATCAATACATTTGTCATTTCATTATTCTGTATAGTATCCACAAAGTTTTATATTGTGAAGGAGTATTATGTTGATTTTCCATCCTATTCATATAAACAATAAAATCATGCCAAATCGCATAAAATGAATCATGTTTACTTTGAGCCCTTGCCACCTTCAGCTTATGGGATATTTTTTCCATTAAGGCCGTTTGCCATACCATATTATACCAATAATTCAAGCCCTGAAAGCTGAAGCCCTTCCAAAATCTTGCAGTTGTGAGCCTGGCAGCCACGAGTAAGTAGGTAATTAACTCTTTACTATTCAGATCATTTATTTCTCCCAAAAAAAGATTTAATAATGCTAGAGTCGGTGAATGTGGAATATGTTGATTCGTAATAAACCAATCTCTATTATCACCGCTTGCCAAAAGGGCTGAAGTTTTGCACAGTCCCACCACATAAGCAAATATGTACCTGACTCTTGGCACCCACTCCAACACTGTGGGGAGGTTGAATGAGAGCCAGTGTGGCGTAGTGGTGAGAGTGTTGGACTGGGACTCGGGAGATCCGGGTTCTAGTCCCCGCTTGGCCGCGAAACTCACTGGGTGACTTTGGGCCAGTCACTGACTCTCAGCCTAACCTACCTCACAGGGTTGTTGTGAGGATAAAATGGAGAGGAGGATGAGGATTATGTAAGCCGCTTTGGGTTCCTTGCAGGAAAAAAGGTGGGGTATAAATATACAGTAATAAATTAATAAATAAAATAAATAAATGAGAACTTGGATCTTCTGAGGACCAATCCAACACTCTAACCACCACACCACGCTGGCTCTTTTTAGGTCCCCTCTACCCCAATGAGCCCTGCTACATTTGTTCCCAACCACGATTATGGCCTTATCATTACCTGCTTGCCCCCCTAAATATATGTGTGTATATATATATATATATATATAGTTCTAGGATTAAAAAAACAAAAAACAAACAAACTTTAGTTTCAGAGAAGAGGAAGACTGCGATAAACTTACTCATGTACGAAAAAGCACAAAATTGCAGGTTAAGGCACTTTATTTAACAACTGTACCATATAACAGTAAACTTATTTTACAGTTTCACATATTGTGCTTTCTTACATCTTAACCTCCATGTATCCACACTTTCCCTTGGTCTTTCTGCTGTGCTTCTGATAGTTTTGGAGGAAGATATAGATTGGGAAAATGGCATGGTGGGGGAAAGGTCAAACCTATGCTCCTCTAGCACCACTGTTGTAATCCAATTCAGAGCCTACTGGCTGCTTTAGGTAAACATGAAATTATTGGGACATCTGCTCTCCCACATCTTGCCTATTTTGGCTCCAAGAGAGGGTGCCAATCACTCCTGGCAATTACCTAGGTATACGTGCCCCCCTCTACCACCAGAAGCAATTTCTTCAGAGTTGAATAGTTATTTATTACAAGGATCTAGATTATAAGTGGTGGTGCTTCTCTCAAACATGTCACTGTGGGCTGAGGTCTATTCCATCTCCAGGTGGGCAGATGGCAGAAATAGCGACTCTTTCAATGTCCAGATTGGCTCTGCTGGACAACATTCCCCATATGTGATAACAGCAGTGAAAACTGCAGTTTTATTGCCATCATTGTCATGTAGCCCTGGTCAGCATATTTGGAATGATTCCTACAGACCTGGTCTGTAGCCTCTTGCTGACAAGCTTTTAAAGTAGAAGTTGTATTAACAAGCTGTATTGGTAGTGTTCTCTGTGCAGCTTCCCAGCTATTGTGCTTCTCAGCTTTGAACAGCAGGAGAGATGCTTAGGAGCAGTCATATTTTATAGACTGGGAAACCTCTCATTCCAAGGCTGTTTCAGGACAGTGAGATTTATTGTCAGATCCCCCCCCCCCCCCCATCAGCCTTCCAGCGCTGTGACTCTTTACAATGTGCTGGTCTGTACAGGACAAGCATGATCCAATGATACCACCCCATGCCCCAGTGTTCAGATCTATCACCTGTACACAGGTGATAGATAGATGAACACAGAACAACAAATCCAGCTTGTGCTTTGACATGTTACTCTGACAAAGAAACCTTGGGATGATTATTGAAATCCCCCAGACAATCATATTTGGATCTGAGGTCACCTCCAGCAGCTCAACCTGGGAATTGGTTAGGCTGCAGGATGAGCAGCAGGACCCTCAGTCTATCCCTGGTCTCCAGCGCTAGGAACACACATTTCAAACTGTCAGTATTTTTCACTGAATGCCTACTAAAGGAGATGGTATGCTATAGACAATGCCAACCTGCTCCCCCAAACAAGAGCCTATTCAGAACTCAGCTGGAACCATCTGGGCCAGTCCTGGCTTTCTGCCTTGAACCTACCCTAGAACTAGTCCTGTCTTGGGTAGCCTACAAGTATGTCATTACAGTTTCCATTCCTGAGCAAGCAATCACATTCTCTCATTAGAGGCTTCCATCCTCCCATTTTCACAAGGAGTTCATGAATTTATTTATTTACAGCATTTTTATTCCGCCATTCAGTGAAAGAGACTTCCAGAGCAGCTTACGATGGTAAGAAATTAGACAGTCCCTGCCTGCAGCTTAAGGAGTTGCCAGGACACCCTCCTTCACTTCTAAGATATTATAGCACTCTTTGCTACCTCATATGTATGAAATAACTTCGTTTCCTCGTCTTTTGCCATTTATTTTTAAATAATTGATAGAAACATTGGGTTAACAGTAAAAGTATGATGATCACATATTCCTTCTAGGGCTCAAAGCTGCAATAATATATCCTGTTTAAAAATGTCTTGTATTTGGCAAAGTTGAATGACAGATTTTAAAAACTGGCAGGGCATTGTAATTAATTTAAGAGTATACATTCAGAATAATGAAAATTTTATGGGCCTGAAAGTTAGTAATAAGACAGCTCTCTCTGCCCAAAACATTAATAACTTGCCAAGTCAGATTTCTCTCAGCTGTATATCATTTTAAAACAACCCTTAGCATGTTTTAATTCTAAAACCGTTTTCCTTTTTGTCTGTCAGTGTTATGTATCTTGATTTTCTTGGGTGTATGAATATGATAAATGGGAAAAAAGTCTGTCCATTTTAGTGTTTTTCTTGCAAAATCAGTGATTTAAAAGGGTGTACTGAGGTCACATTTGTCTTAACAGTGTTTTTGGAAAATAAGTTTTATCTCTTTGTTATTTCCATCCTTTTGTAATTTTCCAGTGGAGAAAGCAAAGCTAAGTAAAATGGACTATTCACAAAATACCACCCCCCATACCAAAACAGCACCTCTGTCCCTTGGCAGTTATATTCCACCAGTATTTTAATCTGGGCATTCTAATGTTGACACAGCTGCACAATCATGATAACATTCCTGAAGGGTGATGGGAGTTTTCTGATTTTTTAAATCTAGTATCTGGGGTGCATGTGTTCCCTGCCGTTCCAAGGATGCCCATGAGGTCAGTGGTAGTGGTGAGGTGCCTGCTCTGCCCCCCATCTCCAAAATGTATCTCAGCTCACCGACTTAACAACAAGAAATATATGTCTTGTTGAGGCCAAGGCCATGTGAAGGATTTTTGCTCCCTAAGCAAATTAATATTTCGGGATTATGATCTCTCTCTCTCTCTCTCTCTCTCTCTCATGCATACACCCGCACAACAAGGTTGCTACCCTTTTTGTTTTCAAAATTAAGGACAATGTCTCTGAGAATATGCAAAGTGACTTTCCCCTAAAAGTGCACATTTGAAAAGCAGAACTACTCCACGTCTTTGTGTGCACCTTGTTCACGAGAAGGACTGCCCTTAACATAGGTTTAGGGATCACAACAGAGCACGAATCAGTTTGCACCTAAAGCAAGGGGAATTGGATATTGTTGGATGGGAATTGCAGGCAAATGGAGGAATTGTATCCCCTTCTTCTTACCTGCCTCTAAGTGGGCTTTAGAGATGGAGTCTTATACTTTGTGCAGCCGGGCTTCAGAGCAATGAAATGCTAACTCCACTCTGGACTGCTGCACCTGTAACATTTGTACGCAGCCTCGTTTGTTACAGTCATGCATTTTATTTGCATGATCTACTCATTTGTTCCTCTAGGCTATACTCCCGTCAGTCATCACATGAGTAATCTCTACTCAAAGAATCAATATTATTTGTATTTACCTCATAGGATGGGCCATCCTACCCACTCCTTGCTGTTCCTCACTCACTTCAGTTTACTGCATGAAATCGGAATAATCTCATAGATTTTCTTCTCTGTTCCCAACCTGAAGGGGCTGGACATGTTCAAACAAATTGAGCAGTGCCTCATGGCATTACCTTGGTACATAGCTGACAAAGCAGTGAGTCATCACTATTAAACACATCTTAGCTTTCAGGTATGTGGAGTTGTGGCATCACAACTTCCTCCTTGGTCCACACCCCTCCTTTTTGAAGACATTTTTATTGTGCTTGCAGCTAGATGTTAATAGACAAAGAAGGCCTCTTCCTCTATTATACATAACTGCCGGGCACATAAAAGTTCAGACAAGGTACGTATGTGCTAGGAAGGCTTGGCTTTTTATTGACCCGTATTTGACTTTGATGTCTTGGCTTTCATGTATACAACAGATTTCAAAATCAGGAGAAACACTTAGGAGAAGCAGTACAAAAAGCAATAACTTTAAAAAATCATGTTGATTTTGAAAGTGGTCTGACTTGAACAAACTTTAGCTTTGCTCTCTATTCCTAAAGCAGAATCTTCATTTGTGAAAGGACTTTGGCGTAGTAGAAAATCTGGATTTACAGACAAATTATATTTAAGGGCACCCAGCTTTGGCTTAGCTTTACGTCTGCCTCTGTCTGTCTATGTAAACATTTGCAAGGTGCCAGCATGACTAAGAAATGGAACCCAGGATGAGGCTATGCAGTGAAGGGGCGGGCATAATTCTCCTTCAGAGGAGGACATCCTGACACAAAGATGTTCAACAAAAATTGTTTAGTTACTCTGCTTTCGTCATTAATTCACTTTTTAATTCATTTTCATAACTAATTTGGAATTAATTGATTCGTTTTGTTGTTCCCATTCATTTTTGTTTCCTGATTCATTTTAGTGGGAGATCTTGGCAGTATACTGCTGCCTGTAACTTTGGTGTTTTCCATCAAATTGAATGGAATATTCAGGCATTCTACTACAACACACACCCCCGACACACATATTATACCTGCCATATTTCAGATAGACTGGTGAAAGGGTTCCATTTTATAGGCAATAAAAAAGGTG
Organism: Shinisaurus crocodilurus; assembly: GCA_021292165.1. Classification (NCBI taxonomy): domain Eukaryota; kingdom Metazoa; phylum Chordata; class Lepidosauria; order Squamata; family Shinisauridae; genus Shinisaurus; species Shinisaurus crocodilurus. The sequence continues at coordinate 101,528,568 of CM037880.1, forward strand.
CACACACTATAATCTCCCATTAATTTCAATGGGAGATGCAGCTGCATTTCTCCTATTTTGTCAACCTCAAGATTGCAAAGGCTTACTCCAAACCCTGTGGTATCATGACTTCATTAGCAGATATACAGATTTCCATCATCTGTCATAATGCCTGCAGTACCTGGGACTAGATATGGATGTTCATCAAAGCAGGGAACATGTACAAAATTGCACAAATTGTCTACCCAGCTTGATCCCTCATGGATGTTTTTAATTACTCTTCAGTGAACTCTGTTCACCTGCACAGAGACTGTCTCTGGACCAGATTCCATTCCAAACTACTGTGATGGCTCCCTATTTCTCTCCAGGGGTATGTCAACACAGCATAATCTTTATATTTCTGTCCCACCATCCATGTGTGAGAGTCACTGCTGGTAGCTTGCAGACAACCATCTTGCTGCAGGGATCTTTTTTCAGCCTTGGGTTCAGTTCCAAGTCTCTATGGGTATGAGCCACTTAAAATGGGAACCCATTGCCAGAGCTATTGGTGAAGGGTTGGACTTTGATCTGTCAGGCTCACTCTGATGTGCCTTTTCCCACAAGGAATTTCTTATATCAATATGGACTGACAGTGTCATAGCCAAGATCTCTCCTGTAGTCCAATGTTTAATTTCTTTATCTGCAGAGCACATCCAGAGAAGTTTAGGTACTTGGGTTGTTGGTCTAGCAGACAGAGGGTAGTTCATATGGAGTGGTGCCCCAAAGGTCAGGTCTCCTAAGGATCATAAGAACATTTTAAGCTTCTCTGGTGTGCCTACTCTTCTCTCCCTGTCAACCACAAAGCCCAGCAGTGGTCTTTTAGTTCCTTGCACAGGAACAACACTAGACCCCAAAATTATAATCTGTCTTTCCATCCACAAGTTGCTTTTGGGGGGCGGGCGGTGATGCCGACAATCCAGCTAGAGAAGGTGAGGTGATTTATTTACCTGGGCAGATGGTTTTCAGATACAGGGGAGCTGTCGGTTGCCTACAATCTTGGAGATTGCTAGCAGTCTCAGCCCAGATGCCCCAGTGACCTATATGTCACCAGATCTAAAGTGGTTCCACCTAACTGTTTAGGTTGAGTGGTACTAATTACTGGGTGTTGGCTGTTCAGAGAAGGGGGTCAACAGTCTTCTGGCTTCATAGCACTTTTTGGATGGGTTTGGACAACACTTTAACCCACACTGTGGCATAAGCCACACAGTGTGGGTTAAATGCCTGAGGCCCCACAATGTCCCCAACAGCTGATCGGGCACATCATAGTTCCTTGCCCACCTCCTCCCCCCTTGGTCATCCTGTGGGTATCTCAGAGGACCCTGCGGGAGCACCAAAGTTTCTGCCTGTGGTGGGGAGCAGGGGCAAGGAAACAGTCATCACTCCAGTTGGCTGGCAAGCCAGCTGGAGCGATGTCTGCCCTGTGCCACCGCTGCACGACCTTTTGGCTTCACAGTGCACGACCTTTTGGCCACCGTGGCTTATAAACCAAGCTGGGTTAGTGTGTAGTGCGAACCCAGTCTTCATCTACTTGAATCTTCAAGACGACTTGGAAAGCTTTTCTGATGTCAGACAATGAGGGTTCAGAGCCTTCCGGGCTTCCCTTAGAAGAGGCATTAGCCATTTTCAATGGAGGTTTAGAACAGGGTTCGCTTCCACTTTCCCTAAAGAGACTACTACCCGCTCCAGCTTTCTGGGACCCTCCTCAGGCATAGCATGGTCTCACCAGCTTCCTAGGAAACAGTTCCTTAGGGGAGCAGCTCTTCTTTACCATCTTAATCAAATGGATTTTCTTCATGTTGGATTCATCTGTACTAACAACCTTGCCATTTGGATTCCATGTTTGTGGAGTTGATGAACCTGAAGACTCCTGGTTGTGATGATGTCAACTTGCTGGGTCTCCTTGTGTCTTTATCCAGGTCTCTGGGTATTTCACAGGGAAGAAGTAGGCCTTTGGACAGTGGTTCTACTGAATTTTAACACAGGTCTTATTTCAAAAAAATGTTATCCCCCCCTAGTTTGTGAATACTTTAAAAATTGCCATACAAATGTAGATAAAGCCCATCATTGTTATATTATAACCAGATTGCAGGAGACAGGGCTGTGGCTGAGGGTGCGGGACTTGCACCACTCTGCAAAATAGCCCAGTGTTATTACATCCAGGCTGGGTTCATGCAACACGCTAAGCCACACTCAAGGGTTGAGTGTGGCTGTTGTTGAACCGTGGCTTATTGTGTTGTCTGAACCCAGCCGAGATAACAAACCATGGTTTGTTAACCACGAACAACCCATGAAGAGAACCCATGGGTTGTGAACTGTGGGCTGTTCACCATCGTTTTTTTTTAATCTCAGCTGGGTTCAGACAACACAATAAGCCACAGTTCAACAACAAGCCACGGTTCAACAACAAGCCACACTCAACCCATACTCAACCCTTGAGTGTGGCTTAGCGTGTTGTGTGAACCCAGCCTCAGTCTTCTTGCAGGAGGGAGAGTTAGAGTACTGTATGACAACTCTGCAGTATAGTCCAGTGTTCAGTCTCCTGGCATATTTCTTTTTTTAAATAAGGAAATGCAGTGGGGGGGGGGGCTAAAGTTAATTGTAGCAGTACAATTAATTAAGGGCTGGAGGGGTGAAGGGAGCCAGGGAAAGAATTGAAGGTTTCAGTTGCAGGTGGGAAGATATTGTCAGGACTCAGGATATCTGGTCTACCCATTGAGAAACAACAGAGGGGTAGAGCTGATGTACAAATTTCTCAGAGTAACAATAGTAAGAATCTCCCCTGCCCCCTGGCCACCGTACACATTCCAGATCTCCAAGTTAAGTGCACTGCTTAATATATTTTTGATCTAACAAAAACAAAAAGACAAATCTTGTTGATGACACAGTGATTTGATTTGGGATGTTGCTGGCTTGGTCCTGACAGTACTTTCTGTCTATACCTTTTGCCTAAAGGTCAGGCATCTTGAAAGCCTTCATTTAGGTTTCACCAACCAAAGATGGTTGGTGAAACCATCTTACTGAAAGATGGTTCAGTAAGAGAGTCTTGCATGCCAGCATATCAGAGTTGTTACTGCAGATATCATCTTGAGGTGCTCCAGTGAAATTACTAGACAAATGAGTAACTTGATAGCATTGGTCTATCTTCAGTTGCTTATTTATATGCCTTGCAACACAGACAACTTGGCCAGAGTCTGGAATCTAAGGAAATCTAGTCAGATTCTTCCCTGATTTATTTTGATCTGATACTGAGATCTGATGCTCTCCACATAAACGAGTGTGGCCAGCTAGGTCTCCAGATGAGATGATGTTCAGACCTTGCACATACTTAGAGCCCACTTTTCTTTGGAGAGGCACATGAAATAACTAGAACAGATTGGTGTCAGTAGCTTTGGAAAGAGGGAAATTAGCATGTAGATTAAAACTTGCCCTGGTTGAGGTTCTAACCTACCTCACAGGGTTGTTGTGAGGATAAAATGGAGAGGAGGATGAGGATAATGTAAGCCGCCTTGGGTTCCTTGCAGGAAAAAAGGTGGGGTATAAATATAATAAATAAATAAATAAATGTATGCTTATTCAGTTTCCTAATAGAGTTCTGTGAAAGGCATGTTTTAAACAGGCGTGCAACTGCATATTCTGTGTGCCTTTATGTGGGCTTACAGGGCAACTCACTTCCTTTGAGTTCAGTCCAGTTAGCTTGAATAATGGAGTATTTCAGACCTTTCATTCTCACTGTAATTATGTCATTGTTTTATTCCTTTTATTGTTTTATTATCTTCATTGAAAATCTTTTGATTTAAAAGCAAACTGCAATTTTTCTAAATAAATAAACTTCAAAGATTATGAGATAGTTAAAAATATTTTACTTCGCTGCTCTCAGAAGATTGCATCCAAGTCCCCTTTCCATTCAGCTGGGACTATGTGGGCAATTTTACGCATTCTGATGGTGGCGGCAGCCCTCGTTACCCAGAGAGGCACGGTAACCTCAGACTGCTCCTGCCTGACCCTCACTGTGGGACACGAGTGCTCCCTCCCTTTTGAGGAGTGCTCTCCACATAAACGAGTGTGGCCAGCTAGGTCTCCAGATGAGATGATCACTTTCCCGAAAAGCGCTCACACACAGTGTCAGAGGAATGTCAAAAATGAGAAGTGTTAACTTTAGAGATTCAGAAACTCCAGGCCAGACATTTTTTTGAGACAGTGTCACAAGACACTTGACATCAGGAGGTTTTATTCGAGGCAATTGTATCATGTCCAAGGATTCCAAGCCTTCGCAGATGAAGGCATCTGATTATGAGCATCTAACAGGCTGACACTTCAAAATGTGATGCCAGTGCTTGAGAAGAGCATCCTCAGAAAGGGAAGCTGACTTTGCATTTAGCTCTATAGATGCAGGGATGCTGCCCTGGCCTCTTTGGACCAGACATAGCAGCATTCTGCTGGTACTTGAAACCTGTGACTGAAAGAAACTGGCTAGTCTGTCCATATTGCCAACTCTGCAAGGACAGCAAATTCCATAAATTGTGGAAAGACAGTTTTAGGGAAGAAATGGTACACACTCCTTCCAGTAGCTCAGGCTCTAGGTCTCAAAGAGAGATGATGGCAAAAGCTCCATTCAAATGGATTGAACATGAGCCTGCAGAACCCTTTAAGCACAAAGACTGTCATGGCTAGATGCCCATTGGCAAAATAACCCTGTAAACATATCAATGCTGCATCCTTGTTGAAGCCTGTGTATAATTGCTACTAAGTTGTATTTTCATATTTCATACATATTCATTGCTATGTATTTATACAAATTTATGTATGTATATTTTAAAAAACCTTTAAAAAATATCAATGTTGCATCCTATACCCCAGCAGGTATTAGGGGTCAACTAATCACCTTTCTGCCTAGTCCAACATCTAGCAGCTGTATGATAGATATACAGTATCTTGTATGCAAGGCAGACTCCTGTTAAGTTAGGCAAATTGTGTGGTTGGTTTTCAGAGGTCAAGTCATTGTGAAGTCTGACTCATGGGTATTTCCTGTGGGTGTGGAATTGCTGCAGGGTGACTTGCTTTGATCTCTTTTCTGTCTGTTTGTTTGAGTGACAGTTATGTATTAGGTTTTCACTAGGAAGATTGATCTGGTAGGAGCCAGAAAGTAGGGTGGCAGTAGTATGTTACCTGTAAGGGCCTGCACAAGTTGTGAGCCATGAAGCTGAACATGACCCCCCAGCCATGTATGGCAGCCTACCGGGGGGCTCTTGTCTGAATCTCTTCAGCTTCGTCACAGGTTGTATAGGGCTGACTCAGGAACATACCATTCAGTTCTTAGCAGAGAATGTGAGAGAATGAGCAAGTCATCTGACCAGGCAGACTGCATTTTCTTCTGCCCAGAATATGGCTGGAAGTTGAGAATTCTGGTTTGGGAGATGAAATGGTGGTTGCACTGGAGATCTTGCCACTGAGTTTGGGCCGATTTCTGTTTAGGCAGTCTTGGAGAGGAAAGGAAAGGCAGGCATTCCCAGTGTGTTGATTCACTACAGAGAAGTATTTGTCAAGCTTATTTTGAACTTTGGTCTTATTGGCATGTATGAAGCCACCCTCAGCCATTGGCCACCTATGCACAGCTACTGGATGAGCTTCCTTTCTCTTAGCTGCCTGAGTCTATGAAGCATTAGTATCTGTGACCTGATATGCATCTGCCTGAAATTTTGGGTCATAATGTTGCACATTATCTCTCAACAATTAAATATATATCTTTGCCTTTATGAACAATAATTGTCATATTGGAAAATTAGTTCAAATGTGTTATGGGGGTTTCCTCCTTGGCTAAACACTATTTCTGTGCCGTTTTGCATGGTGCAGTTGAATAGACTAACACTTGCTGCCATGTGCTCAAGTGGAAATAAGTATAAATGGAAAATGTTTCCTGCTTTGTGATTTTGGCACCTGTTGTGGGATCAGACAGGGAGCAGGGGTGGGCAGGGGCAGATGATTCTGCCCCCCAGCCCTCCACAGGCCAAATGATGTCAGGGAGCATGGCCATGCCCCCTGACCTCATGGTGGTGCCACACCCCCTGATGTAATTTGGTCTCCAGCTGAGGGGCTGGGCGGATCATCCATCTGGTGATCAGGGACTTGGCTTCGCTGCATGTGGGCTTCCTCCATTGGGGAGGGCCCACACGCAGCGAAACTGCCCCATCTGAAGCACCAGGTGGATGCTTTGCTTGGTGCATCAGCTGGGGGTGGTTTTGCCTGCCCCGCACCTTCTCCCATTAGGGAGGATGCAGGGCAGGTGGAGCTGAGTTGCCTCAGTCCCCTTTGCTCAGGGCAATGAGCCAGCTTGGCTTTGCTCCAGGTGGAGTGAAGCAGAACCCTTCATGCCTGGCTTCGGCTGGGGAAGTACCGTTACTTAGTGGGAGGTTGAGCTGCGTACTCAGTAATGGGAATTTCTCCTCCATGCCACCCGCCCTCCAGATTGGGAGTGGGAGCAGCGCACAGGGGAACCCCTGCTTTGTCTTCATCTTAAATCAGAGATAACGGGGATTCCTCTCCCGCCACTCCTCCCTGTGCCCCCCATAGCCTCTTTGGGGGGCTGGATGGGGAGCCTCCACAAGCCGGATTAGGCCCACAGGCTGGAGGCTCCCCATCCCTGTCCTAGGGAGAGGGAAATAGTCACACATAACTGGAGCACATAACTGACTCGTGCTCTGTGGCTGCCTTTAGAAACAATGGAGATGTTGTGTGAACTGGAGATGGAGGATCCTACCTGGTAAGATGGGTGGGAACTCAGCTTGCCTCAGTGTGTGAGCTGCTTTCTGGCTGGTGTAACTAGAGAAAGTGCTCGGGTTGGAGAGGGCTGGCAGGCGGTGCTGGAAAGACGGTACTACTTGTTGGGAAGTTGTTAACGCAGATTGTGGGACCAATGTGATGACCACACAGTTTGTTTCACCAGGGAAAGGGGAAGAAGAAGAGTTGTGTGTATGTACGTGTTCCTCTCTCAGCCATGCTCTTGTCTGTCCCATACCTTTCCTGCCTTCTGTGCTTTTTGATATATGCAAACTAGAGAATAGAAATGGCAAAAGACTTTGAGGCACTGACGGATAATTTTTAAAGCCTTTTGCAGTGGTGGCACTTCATCTTTGGAATTCCCTCATCAGAGAGGCTCTCCTGGAACCGACTGTTCCTTCGGGGCCACGCCGCTCACTCTGCAGGTTGTTGATCCTCCACATCTCTCTCCTTCTGTCCCCCTTCTCTCTCTCTGAAATTTTCATTAGCTGCTTTGAGATACTCTGTCTAAAGGCAAAGCAAGCCGGCTCGGGGCGCGGCTCCCTGCTGAGTTTCCATTATTTCTTATGAGGAAACTCGCTTATGCTCGTAATCCAAGGTATTACTGTAATTGTTGTTTTACATTGTTGGTTTTAATTGCTTGTCACTCTTTAGAGTTGAAGAGTGGGGTAAAATTTTTGGTAGATTTTAAATAAGTCGGAAATGCACACCTTCAGCTGCTATGTAGGTACAACAAAAGTCCTCTATGAATCTCTAGCTCTCTCTGGTTCCTTGTCCTCCCCCTCTTTCCCTCCCTCACCATCTCCTGGCCATCTGATACAGTCTGCATCAGACCATCCACAACTGTAATTGCTGTACTAGCACAGGAAGTCAGCAGTGATGTGTACAGATCTGTGTAAATCATCATCTGCCTTGTTCTCTGCTTCTGGAACAGGAATATTTTGATGATGTGTCAATCAGCCCCTCTTTTACTCATTTGTAATACTGCTTAAGGATGCTTTAGTCAAGATTTCCCAACAAAGGATGTTGGATATCATTCAGCTTAGAAATACAGTCAAGTCATTAGTATAGAGCTGTATATTCAGTTAATTAAAACAGTGTCACTCTTCTCTTATGAGTAAACTGTATATTAAAAACTGTATTTCTGGAGTTCATGTGTTTAGGGAGGGAGTGGCTGAGCTTAAACAAGATGGGAACTAAGCCTCCTTTGCCTTTCATTATTCCCCACAGAAAAAGGTGGAAAAGAGGAGAGGTGCTCCAGACTTATGTTCCCCACCCCACAAGTTCCAGGATGTCTCAAAAGCGAAACAGGGCCATGCATGTTGGGATATGTTGTAGTCTTAACTTGCACTTTATATTTTACGTTGCTGGAATTGGTTTTGGCAATTATCTCTTTTAGTATTGTGATGCATCCACAGTGGAGTTTGATTTCACTTAATGCCTGAGAAGTGCATCTTATAGTGCTCCCTTGGTCTCCACAGAAGAGATTTCCAGTTGCTCTCCTGGTACTGAAGCTGTACCATACATTCCTGTAACCCTCTCTTTTCTTTTTTCATGCCATTTAGCAGAGAAAGTCGTACCTGGAGCGGAGTGTAAAAGAAGCTGAAGATAACATCCGGGAGATGCTGATGGCTAGAAGAGCACAATAAGGACTCCTTGCATCGGATTGAATTGTTGAAAGCAGAGCCTGCTGGGAGCCTTGTGCTATAGATCTCTGCATGTTGAAGACATGAAGAACCTCAGTTATGTAGCCACATTGTGTCAAGCCTGTATTTTGATGTACCAATAAATTCTACCTGGGCCACATACTGTGGCTGCCAGACCTGGCCTGGGTTCTCCATTAACATTGGTGGTGGGCTCTTGAGGTGTGTATTCCATTTTCCAGCAGCACAGTGGTTCTTATTAGAGATTTCAACCTTCCACAGACCTTTCTGTTGGAAACATAGCTGCAACTTGAGAATGGAACAGGGGTGCGGGCACATCTTTGTATATTCTTCACCATCAGCAATAAGATGAACTTTGTGCAATAGATGAGCTTTGTGCAAAGGAACTTTACATTGGTTTGTTTATGCTTCAGAATGCCATGCATATGCCAGTAGATCTGGGGTTAGTTTCAGTGCCAGTCGCATTCCGTAGATTCAGGGCCAGTTGCATTAGAAAGCGATTGTGGGGCTTCCGTATGGGGTAAGGAGAGGTGCAAGCAGAACCTCAACATGGAGCACTTGGATTCTTGCTTTCAATGTGCCTCTTCCTATAGCTGGACAGGGCAATTATTTGCCAGGGACTTGGGACCTTGTGAAAAGCAGTGGCCAAAGTAGTGTTAATAGCTGTACATAAGAATGGGAAGAACTGAGGATGTGCACTGGGAGGATTTTGGTTTTTAAAGAGATTTGGGTTTGATATGGCAAAAGTTGAAGTGAGGATGACTTCCACAGAAGATTCAGCTTCATGTGATGGGAGTGGTTCGTAGCTCGCATAGTACAGCGGAGTACCCTTTCATTCTCTCCAAACAGCTTGTTGTGGTGAAAGCTGCCTGTAAATTGCTGCCAAAAATATAGCATAACTCCATTACGTTCGTAGTCAGGGTAATGGGAGTCTGTCATGTTGCTGCCACCTTCTGGATGATAGTTGTATCATTTCCTTTTTATCCCATCCTTCCTCCAAAGTGCTCAGGGTGGTGTTCATGGTTCTCCCCTGCTCCCATTTTATCCTCACAATAAGCCTGAAAATTAGGTTAGGCTGAATTAGGTCACCTGGTAAGCTTTGCCAAGTGAGGGTTTGGACCTGGGTCTCCCTAGCCCAAGTTCAATACTATACCACACTGGCTTTCTTTCCATTTTTTTTTTGTTATTAGTGTTTGTTATTGTCCCACTAGGAAATGCCCCTGCCCCTACCCTGAATGAATGTGGTCAGAATCAAGAGACAAATTGAAGGTAGTATTCTCTCCTCTTCAAATGTCTGGGATACCGAGATCTCATTTCTGGGGCAATCTGAGGATTGTGCTTCTAAAACCAGTTCCCTAGTTTCTGATGCCACTCAGCATTTTGAACTTATATTGGGAGTGGGGGCGAAACCTGTCTAGGGCTGACAAAAGCCATACCTAAAGTTTTGTGCTGTTATTGATTACGGTACATATCTTGTTGCTTGTGGGCCTGTGCTCAGAAATGGAATTAGATTATTCCAAGTATAGTTTTGTTTTGGGAAGAAACTAACAATCAGAACTAGAAAAAATGCTTCCACCTCCTAACTAAAGGCAGGCCTGAACTTGCCTCTCATGTAATGGTAACCCTCCAGAAGGTGTAAGTAGTAGTAATGCAAGCCCTGTGTAGGCTAGTGGAGGACTGATTCCAAACAAGGTAGAACCAGGAGGAAAAGTGGAACAGTTAATGGGTGCACCATTCGAAGCTGGGCAGCGCTACTTAAATTTGTATTCCTTTCAGCCTTCCTGCTGGGGTTTGGACTCTTGAGTTAAGCTGCCTTTTGGTTACTTCTCTGCAGGAACTGGAATTTCTCCAATGGAGGGCTTCTGTAGAACACTGAATGTGGCCACTGTAGAGAGATGATGCTGCCATCTACTGGTGAGAACCATGTACACAGCCCTGAGCTCCTTGGAGATAGGGTAGGATAAAAATGTAATCAAACAAAAATGTAATTTTGGTAAAATTCGAAAGCAAAAGCCAAGTGCCCTTGCTGTGGTCTCAAACCAGGAAAGTCTGGGCCTGTCTCACCAGGCAACACAATCAATGCAGCCATAGGCCCACTGTCTATGTCACCATCCAATAAAATAGATTTATTTATTTAGACTATTGATATACCCCTTTTCAATAAAGAGTTCACAAAATAGTTTACATAGTAAAATAGGGTAACAAAACATTCTGAAGTTTCCACTACAGTTTCATCTGCACTCTTGAGTTTTGTTAGCTTAATCCAGCAAATGGTAGCAGCAGTTCCTGGCTTTTGGCACTTGGTGCAGAAAGCTGTGGGAGGCACTGGAGGAACATGACTTTTTACATCATTCTCCCCAGTCGGGATTTGAATTAAATTGGTTGCTTTCATAAATGTATGCAAACTGACCCAATTTGCACCTGCTGAAACCAAACACAATTTGCAATTGAAAATCTGCACATCTCCACATTTATGAGCTTGTGATGCAGTTGATGCACCCAAAATGTGTTTGAAAGATACGTACATACGTTTGAAAAAAGTACATTTAAAAATACATACATTTGAAAACCATGCACAAACATGCTTTAGTTAATGGGAGAAAAACATGTACTTTAAAAAAATATGCTCATTTAGAAAAAAGTGCATAGAAATACATATATACATTTCTGTGTGTGAAAGAGAGAGAAAAGCTCGCAATCTGTTATATGCCTGAGTCAGAACCAGCTTCAAATTGGAAATCTGAGAACCTCAACAAGTTGCTGATCTGCACATCCCTCCTCCTCAACCCCTTATGCCTCTCTTGCCTTGCTAAGCCTGCACTGGCCACTGGGGGAATATCACCCTGGCCAAAATAGGTCAACTCCATGGGCTGGGCATTGGAGGCGCTTTTATTACAGTGATTCCGGTCTTACCTGTGGGGTCGATCTCAGAGAGTAACATTTAGTGACCATTCCTCTGCTCCTTGGCAATTGAGCTGTGGAGTTCCACGGGGTACCATCTTGTCCTGAATGTTGTTCAACATCGATATGAAGCCACTGGGAGCAGTCATTAGGGGATTTGGAGCTAAGTGCCATCAGTATGTCTCCCTGTGACATCTGAATAGGTGAGGCTGTGCAAGTCCTGGATCAGTGCCTGGACTCAGTGATGGGCTGGATGACGGCAAACTGAGGCTGAATCCTGGCAAGACAGAAGCCTTGTGGGCGAGTGGTTCCTGAGTTTGGGAAATAGGCTCATTGCCTATTGTGGATGGGGTTGCACTCCCTCTGAAAGATCAGGTACGTAGTCTGGGGGGTACTCCTAGATCCATCATGGTTGCTGGAGGGCCAAGTGGCCAAGGCAGCTTGGAGTGCCTTTTACCAGCTTCAACTGGTATACCAGATATGGCCCCTCCTGGACAGGGATAGCTTGGCCACAGTGGTACAAGCATTAGTAATGTCAGGGCTGGATTACTGCATTGTGCTTTATGTGGGGCTGGTCTGGAAGCTGGAGCTAGTGCAGAATGCAGCAGCTCAGCTGTTGTCAGGAGCTGCCCCTTTTCAGCATGCAACTCCTTTGCTGAGGGAACTGCACTGGCTGCCTATTCGCTTCTGGGCCAGGCTTAAAGTTTTGCCCCTAGTGTACTTGCCCTAAACAAGTTGGGACCAGGATACTCTCTTTTATTGTTCACTGCTCCAGAATCTGTTTAGATGTGGAGTGGTATACAGCATAAATAATGTAAATAAATAAATAATAAATAAATAAATATGACAAGCAGTTTGTTGTGGAGATTTCAAAAGCATCGCCTGTCTGTCCCAAACTGCTATGTAAACTCCTAGCTAGATCATTTCAAGAATTGTTAACAATACAGGCACAGTATACCCTCAAGGTACTTTAGTTAGAGCAGTGCATACATTCCCTGACCCAGATAATCTGAATTTAGTTCTGAGTAAGTCAATCTGTGAGATCTATTGCTTGACAGCTACAGCTTTTTAAGGCTTAGTAGAACTGAGAATATGTTTGGCAAGGCGGTAAAAGTCAGGGGAAAGGAAGGGAGCGTATCTGAGCCTTTGGGAGATACGACAGCAGCTTTTTCAAATATTTCTCCAGCAGACTTAAGGAAAGAAAAGGGCACTGTGTTCTACACCATGTGCAGACCTGCTCTTTAGTTAAGTATTACAGGTGACAGAGCAGAGAAAGAGAGAGTAACTTTTGAAAAGTATTGAGTGTCGTCCAAATGCACAGGATAACAAGAACTGACTCATACTCATGTTACTGGGTCCATATCTTTAGTGGACGAAGTTTATTAAAACAGAAGTGGAAGCAAGTAAGAAAAAACATAAATGATTGGCTTAAATTATTGCATATTCCATTTTTAAGAATGGTAAAAATTAAATACATAATTTGTAGTAAAAGCCTTTTTGCAAAAAAGAGAGAGAAAAGTATTTAGCACATTCTTTAAAGAACAACCACAAAGTCTTAGAAACATATGTGATGAAGAGGTGGTGGGTGAGGTTTTCCTCCACTAAAACTAAAAAGTGCATAACCAACATCATGGTGCTATCTCTACGGCAGACACGTGTTACGGTTGCCTGTGCAAAGCATATAATTTATTACAGTACTAAAAAGCTGTCGAGGAGGAGGAGGAGACGAAGAAGAAGAATGCATAGCACTCCAAGTTCAGAGGTATTGAGAGGCTGGGCTTCTCAGGGCACTCAGGTCAGCATGTCCCAAAGGCAGCAGCAGCACAGCGCGGTCCAACATGCTGTCAGGCAGGCACTTTCGCCCGTGTCATCTCTTCGCCGCTCTTCCACAACATACACTGGGAAGAGAAAACACGTTAGAGGAGCTGCGTCCAGTTGTGCACACAGTCATAGTCACCATACACAAACAGGCCCATGACCCTCAGCTTAACTTTGATTTACACAACTGTTTTTGATGGCACTTTTGACGGCCTCTTCATGCTTGGAGGGCCATCTGGTTCAGTTTCAGCCAACGAGGATGCATCATGATCTTGGCAAAAGTATCTATGGTTAGAAACACTTGGGAGGTACTAACACAGAGAAGCCTGGGCTGCTTCCAGACGAGGCTTCAATGGTGCCCTTCAATGGTGCCGTTGCCATGCCTCATTCACAGAATTTTATGGGGGGTGCAGATGTTGTCATCTTCTGCTCTTAACCCTCCTGTGTTTCCCACCACTTCCGTCCTTTTTCTTATTGCAGAAAATCCATTAAGGGGAAAATGATAGAAGAGCTGCACGGTGCCTTTTGGGTGGTAGTGCTAGGAGCCCTCTGTCTGGCAGCACCCCAGGGCTTCTCACCTTTGTGCAGTAAGGATTCAGATAATTCTGCTTTGTAAACCAGAAAAGGTATGGGTTTTCCTACTCCCACTTCCCCAAATGTTTAAGTAAACTGGACAGCATGCTAGACGATACAGCTTTTGAGAAGCACCAGGACAACTGAGATATAATTATAAATATCGTCATTTACCAGGGCTATGCCATCATTTCAGGGTTGTAGCCACAGGGTGCCTGCCCCTTGCCAGGGATATTCCTTGAATTTTTTAAAAAACATGAAAGCTGAAAAGACATGTTTTTTCACCCTTACTAATGGAGATAAGGCAATATGCCATCTAATTGCTTAGTAAGCCTGCTCCTGCCTTCCAGAGTTCTGCTAAATGAAAACAAAAGGTACTGGGATGACTGAAATGTACTTGAGTACTGTTAAAAAAACATTTTTTACTTAACCATTATACTGCCTGTATTGATGCTCTCCTCAGGGTACCCCTTAGAATTGCCAAATATCACACAGGCTATGAGCCTGTGTGATCTTACTGAATTCAGCAAATGCCTGGACCAAGTCAGCCACTGCAGGCGGAAACTAACTCAACAGGTTTGCCTTGAAATCGATCTGGATCTCTCTTTGTGGCTTGCTAGCTTGAATGAGTGAAGAGTCCAACAAACAGCATTTCTGTTTGTCTGCACACAGAGAACACATTGTTTTGCTAGACTCCAGCATAAGTTAGCTCTACAGCAGTTCCATTCCCGACACCCCCATTGCATCTTGGCCTGAACAGTCACCCGACTGCTGCGAGTCACTATAGCACATTCCCTACAGCCCTCCTTGGGTGTGTGAGAATGAAGGGGATTATTCCTGTGATGTGCAACACACAGCCGAGCGGCATACACAACTGGAGCTATTGCAAGGGGATTTTGCTCTCACTCCTTGAAACAGAGGCACTCACCCTGATGGAGAGTTTTGCACTGCCAAGACAGAGCTTCCTGTAAGCATCTCCACTCTTTCTCAAAGGGAAAGAGGACCACCCTGTTCAGAATGTTGCTTGATCTGCTCTAACAGTGCTTCCAATTGTCTCCATCAAGATCTGGACTACAGGGAAATACCTTTCTGTAAATATCCTCAAGCATGATCTACAATTCAGCCTCATTTCCCCCCCTCATGGTAATGGAGTTGCAGCCTGGGCACACCTCCAAAGTCTACCCTTCCTTGCTCCCCGTGTTTGGGCTTTGAGCAATCACCACACTAAGCAGACTTGGTGCATTGTTTAAAAATGGCAAGGACAGCTTCTTCTGGTGCTCCATTCCATGGAGAGGCCAATTTAAAATGCAGGGACATGGTATGGTTAACCTTGCTCCCCACTACTTTTAAACACACAACACACACACACACACACACACACACACAGAGATACGCTGGGAGGTGGAATAATTCTCTCTCCTGTCATGTCTAGTTTGGCACTAAGGAGATCGGTGCCAGCAAAGCTAAAGATTTGGGGAGCAGCATATAGCAGGAGACATTTTGAAGTGACATCAAGAAGAGGTGCCTTTCCTTCCATGAATCTCTAAGAAAAGGCATCTTGATGCCAATAGATAAGTCGTGTGGGGGTGGCTAGTTTGCCTTACTTGCCAAAAATCCCTTTCGTTTATTAGAAAGATGACATTCTTCATTTTTTCCTCCCTGCAAGTTTTAGAACACACAATCCTCAGCAGTGTTTGTGAGTGGATGCATTTGGGCAAGGAAAAAAATGTCAAGATTACAATTCTTGTACAGTGTTTTGGGCAGTGTTCCTTTAAGGATTATTTGACCAGCATACTCCCAGAGTAAGCAGAGACATCCCGGACACATTTGCAGTCTCTTTTGGCCCTGGGTGGGGGGAGAAAGTTAAAGATAGACTCCAAGTGTGACCTCAAACTAGCTCTATAATTAGAAACAACTCTTATTTAGAAATAAACAAGGGCGCAGTTCAAACTGGGAAAAATACGCTGCGTGGGTCTGCAGCATTTTGAACCTTGTAGAGTAAGAAGGTGTGTGAGTGTGTGGGTGGGGGGAGAAGAGATGCAAACATCCAGGTAGATGATGAAAACAGCTTAGATAGGTCAAACTAAGACCAAAGATAGGTGGGGTGGTTGAAAGATCCCCAGCTACCACTGGCAGAAAAGCTATTCTTTAAAAAAAAACTAGCTGAAGGTCAGCTCCATTTCAGCTGGGTGCATTTTGCAAGATGCCTCCGCTGATACCTTGTACGGGGTGAAAGGGGAGTGGAAACCTGGCAATTCCTGCTCCCTCTGTGAACAAGAGCGTTATCTTCCCTGGAGCTCAGTGCCGATGCAACCTGCCATTTTAAATGACATTCAACCAGATGCATGCAGTTTCTCAACCCTGTAGAGCAGGCAGTAAAACTGTTTATGCTCTGAAAGGATTCAAAATAACCCATGGTTTATGGTGGTCAAAACAGCAAACATTTGAGGGCCAAATTAGAGAAGGTGGTGAGAAATCCAAGCTTGGATTTCTGGCCGATCGGTTTGTTTTGTCCAAAATTGAGGCTGTGGGGGAGCAGGACTGGGGAGAGGTTAATCCCTCCCTTATTCAATCTCTATCACCATTCCTGAAGCTGTTATTTGCCTCATGGAGGGACGGGGACATAAGGGAACCCCTGTTTGGATGCACCTTAGGGATTTTGGTGGGAGCAATTTTTCCTAAGTGAGACAAGAAAGATCATCTTTAATATGAAACACAAATGCATTTCCTCTCTCTTTATTCCTAGTTCTCCCTTGCTCAATCGCCTAGCCCACCCTTTCTCAGTCACTCACTTGCTCTAGAGCAGCTGTTCTTGGCCAGCCCTGCACTGAGAATGCAGGCTTCACTCTGCAGCTTTCCGAGCACAGGGAATAGACACACCCACACAGGAGCTCTGTGGCAGAGGCTGAGTGGAGTGTACAAAAGGGCACGTACAGAAGAAGGTGGTCTTTAACACGGCCAGGCTCCAAGTCATTTAGGGCTTTAGAACATCAACATCAGCACCGTAAATTCCATTTTTCAGCAAACAGCAACCAGTGTTTGCTGTAGCCTGGTGACACCATTTTCTGCTAGTTGAAGTTTGTGAAAGCAGATGTTAGCCCCACGTACAGTTCATTACAGTAGTCCAACCTGGAGATAACTAGAGCATGAATGATGGTTACAAGGTCCAACTTTATCAATAAGGGACATTGCTGGCAAATAATACTCCTAGTCACCTTTGCACAATCAGAATTAGTGCCAGATTGGGGAGCACCCCTAAGTTACAAATCTGATCTTTCAAGGGGAATATAACCCCCATCTAGACCAGGTTGTACCCCTAAACCCAGTTATAAGGGCCACCCACCAACAGTACTTCTGACTTGTCCTGATTAAGTTTCACCTTATGTCCTATCGAGTCCTTCACAGCCAACAAACAATGGCTCAGGGTTTCTGCTGGCTCCCTAGGATCAGGTGTGTGTGTGTGTGTGTGTGTGTGTGTGTGTGTGTGGTGTGTGTGTGTGAGAGAGAGAGAGAGAGAGAGAGAGAGAGAGAGAGAAAGAAATGGGTGTCATCTGCATACTAATGACTCCACAGCACAAGTCTCCAGATGACTTCACTCAGTGGTTTCATTTAGATGTTGAGCACCCAGAATTGTCATGGATCACAACATTCTGAGCCACTCCAGTCAAAGCAGCCCTGGCATGGAAGCTGAGGTCACCCAGAACCACTATTCTGGGAGTCCTCAACATGAATTCCAAGACCATCTCCATGGGGTCAAACGGGCAGATTACTGGGCAGCAGGGTGGGTGGTACACTATCAGAATCCCAAAATCGTTGCAAGTGCCCACTACAAGTTGCACACACTTAAACCTGGACAGAGGTCCTGGAGAGGGAGATGGAATCCCTACCAACTACTGCAGCACCACCACCACCACCATCGCCTGGCTTCTCCCCTGACCCTTGACTCTGTGCTTGTGCTGATGAAATGTCCAGGTGGATACAGCTAAGAGATAAACTCCTCCCAGATGATCTACACAAATCTTAGTAATACAAGTCAGACCAGCCCTCTCATCCATGGCTTGATAATGGAGAGGGATTTTATTATGGACTGACCTGGCATCCAATAACAGCTCTACCAGACCAAGGGCAGCTTGACAGCACAACTAGGGTCATTGTATCTGAGAGAAAGACCGGAAGGGGGACGTGCATTAGATGTCTGACCCCCACTTTCCCCTCACCTGCCTAGTTTCACCCCCAATGCTGCCGTTTTCCCTGCAAGTAATCACTGTTATGGGGGACTCTTCCTCCCCCACCCGTCATGACACAGGCTTGTCTCAGGCATATAATCTCATCAGAGCAATAACATAGTAATACAGGCAGTCCCCAGGTTACGAATGAGTTCTGTTCTTAAGAATGTCTTTAAGTTGAATTTGTATGTAAGTCAGAACAGCATAGCGTTCTGTGCATTAAAATCGGCATTTACACAAATTGCGTACATCACGCATATTGCGTAGTATACTATGCTATGTACTCTATGTATACTGTGCTATGTACTCTACGTAAATGACGTAGCGCTGGGGAACCCAGAAGTCCGTTCTTAAGTATGGGTTGTCTGTAAGTTGGACGTTCTTAACTCGGGGACTGCCTGTATTAGTAATCAAGAAATGCACTAACCAGTTGTTTAAAAGGCACACAAATTAGTCTCTTAACAGCAGACTTTCCAGGTCAATAGTGGTTAATAAAATCCAGAAGGCACATTCCCTGAAGCTTCTAACTCTGCACCAAAGCCTGTCAAAAAGTCTACACTTGCTGTACCCCAAAATAAAAATGCAAGTGCGCATTTTGTGGCACAGCTCCTGACACTGGTAGCGAGTGTAACGCGAGCCTGTGCCTACAGCCATCGGAACAGGACCTGCACCTCACATACTCAAAACAACTTGGCTACATTCTTTGCAGGGATCAGAAGGCATATATCCTCAATCATATTCTCCAACCATCATAGCTTGTATGGTTCATGTGCAAAGTTGTTGCCCAATGTCAAAGTCCAGGCTTGGGTATTTAAAAATAAATGAATATCTGGCTTAAATATGAAGACTAGAGAGCTTAAAGCCTAACATCCCACCCACTGGATTGTGCATTTCCTGTAAACATAGCTAATGAAGGCATTTGTTGTCACTAAATGTGTGGTCCTCAGACACAGTGGAAGTGTAAGTTCCTACTGAACTATGAGAGGTGGGTGAAAGAAATGCTCGTGGAAGCAGGCTCAGGTCAGTGGGCATATACGAGGTGAGGCGATTTGGAAATTTTTGTAGGGTGGAGCTATACACAGACTAGATGTCACTTGGGCCACACCAGCAGGGGATGTCAATTGTGTGAATTTCAGCTATAATTCAGATGTGTTTTGTATGATGTATGTTTTTGATCAATATATTCGTTTGTATTTGTTTAGTAATTTAATGATATTTATGTTTATATTGTCGTTTTTAAATTGTGTGTGTGAGAGGGGGGGACGTAATAAGTGGGGGACAGAAGGAGAGGGGAAATGGGGATTGTTTATAGACACCGGGGTGCACAACCTGTGGCCCACCAGCTGCATGAGGTCCCTCAACGTCTTTTCTGCAGCGCTGCCACCTACCTCACCGAGCCCCCTGCAAAGCCGCTCCTGACGCACAAGGCATCTTTCAAGCAGGGCAGGAAAAAGCAGAGGCAGAAAGTGGACTAGGATGGGAGCTGAGAGCAGAGGCAAGGCTGGTGGAAGGGGAGAGCAGAGGGTTGCCATGCGCACAAGGTGCTCCCCCCAGGGAAGCTATTCATTGGTGGCAAATTGTGGACAAACAGGGGAAGCTCCTTTTTCACTTTCATTAGCCTCCTTCAGCATTGGTTGTTTTCAAGCCCTCCCACTTGGTCTGGCACTGCTACTGAGGAAACAGCTATCTCTGTGTGTGCAGATATATATATGCACGTGTGTGTGCGTGCATGCACCTGTTCACCTGTGTGCAGGCATGTGGCCCCTGACTTGCACCAGGGGGCCAAAAAGCTTGTGCACCCCAGATTTTTAAAAAAAAAATCTGTAAGAGGTTAATAATGAAAACAGATGTCTTATTGTGGGTTACAAAGAAAGGAAGGGGACGGAAGTACTATGAGACGTAAGAGCTCACATTTGCGGCAGGCATGAAGCCAGAGAGAAGGGGCAATGGCTTTGCTGCCGGCGGCGGAGATGATGAAGCAAGTAGGATTCTTCTGAGAGCATGACAAGCCACAGAGCTTGCCAAAAGCAATAGCACTTTAGTTAGGAAAATGTCTTCTGGTGACTGCTGTATTTTGTGCTCGTAAGAGAAGGAGGCCACTACTGTTCCCTAACTGCAACTAAATGGTAAGTCACTCAAGGCCACACAGTGAGTCTTCTCCAACCTTGGGTCCCCAGATGTTTTTGGCCTACAACTCCCAGCATGCCCCAGCCAGAGTCCGTCACAAGGGATCAAATTTGGGTCTTCCGGGTCAAGTCAAACTCCCCGTGCTTTGGACCCTTACCTGTCCTGTGCTGGGGACAGGTAAGCCAGCTAGAGGATCCAACAAACAGGCACGGCCACGGTCTGCATTTGTCTAGTCCTCAGAACATGAGGTCTAAGTGCCTGGAGATACATGCACTGGCCCCACCCTAGCCATGCCCCTGCACACGGCAGCCCATCCAGTCCGTCGATCTTTGTGTGCTCAGTGCAGTGTTCTTGAGGGGGCTTCTGTGCGTGTTCAAGTGAATGTGCCTAGACGCCTGCGTGTGGCTGGGAACCCTCACTGAGCAGCCCCCTCCCGCCCGTTGCAGAGGCTTCTCAGCTCATTCACGCAAATGTGCACAGAAGCTCCCCTTCAGACCTTCACACTGAATGCACAGAGGCTGGAACGGAGCAGGCCCAGGGATGTGGGGGGTGGTCTAGTGTGTGCCCCATCCCCACTTTTAGACCCAGCGGGACTTCATTCTGAGAATGCTGGTTCTGTAGTGATGTGGGGCAGAAAATTTTCCAGTCCTTTATTTTTCCATGGAAAATTTTCCATTGCATAAGCTCATTAGCAGCAATGAATTTGCAGCTAACTGCACATAAATATTAGGCAAGCTTGACAGCGTCAAAGCTGCAATTAATATTTTTCAAGTAATTATCCCTGGCAAGTATGTGAGAGAATATATATGTAATCGAAATACATGTATGTCTCAAGAGTGAAATGGAACTAATAAATAGTGACAGAGAAACGGAAAATGTTCTAACAGCTTCAGTGGAAGAGGGGTTACTCTGTTGAAACAGATGAGCAGCTGTCAGCATATCATGCACAGTTCTTTGGGCTGCTAAAATTAATTACTGCAGCCTACCCCAAGCTGGTTCCCTCCAGCCAGCTATGCTGACTGCGGGATGCTGGGAGTTGTAGTCCAACACATCTGGAGAGCACACCTGGTTGGGAAAGGCTGAATTAGTGTGTCAACCTATCTCACCTTCCTTTCAGTACCTTCCTTTGTCCGTCCTCCCCCCCCTTACATTTAAACAATGTAAGGGAAGTACATGCTATTGTCTTTACATTTTTAGAATAAACATTTCTATATAAGAAAAGATTTTGTGCTTTATTCCCCCCCTCCCCCCAAATATTTCTGGTCAAATACTTGTGGTGTACTGGGACAAAAAATTAACATGGGATGCTTTTTTAGCTTTGTTATTTACTAAATACAAGAAAAATAAAATGCTAAATTATATCACTTTATAGGGCATAGAATTTTTTCCAGTGCAGATGGAAAACCCACATCATTATGGTTGTGAAAAGTGCTAACTTTTTGCAGGAGAGTAACTCCTGAGTAACTGTGCATAGGATTGCATTTGTTTTAACTTAATTCAAGTTAGTTAAATTCTGTAAGATTATTCCAGTTTTAGTGTTTCTTTAAATCTAAATTGTGTGAATAGAACACAAAAAGTGCTTTAAACTGGGGCCTTTCCACAATAACAAACAACAAAGCTGTTCAGCCCCTCAAAGTTACTCCTTGTGCTTAAAAACCAGAGCTGTAGAGGTGTTGGGGCAAAACGCTGAAGGGGCTCAAAACCCCAGTGTGTCTTTTTGTATTTCCCCCACCCACCCAAAAGCTCCCCCTCCTCCGCACCGCATCTCCTTTTTTCCTTCTCCTCCAACTGCCCTGAAAATGCAGGACCAATCCTGACAATTTTAAAACAAAAAGAGATTGCCCTGCAAGCACTGACACACACCCCCATGAAAAACACCAGATCCCAACAATTAAGGGTTTAAGTAAGGTAAAAATATGTATATATATATATACAAATGCCACTAATAAAATATTATAAAATAATGTATAATATAATAATGTAATTGTGGAGAAACTAGCCTTTGGGGGTACACACACACACCTCATGTGTGAACCGGCTGGGGTGGGGTGTGCATAGTTAGCGTGTGGAGAAAGGGGCCTTTGGGGGTTCCTGCATGCATGCACACACACAACACCCCCTCATGTGTGAAGGCTGGGTGTGTGTGTGTGCATAGTTCCTCTTGAATGGGTGGCGCCTAGATGCCTGGAGAAGCTGGCCCAGGGCTTTCATATGTAAATAGTTCAAGCCATGAGGCATGACTCATGAGCCTCCCTCATCCTGACTGGCCAGGTGAAGTTTAATCTAATTGGCTGAGAGGCAGCAGAGCTACAGGGAGGAGGGGAGGGGGGGGAAGGTATATTTCCCAAAGCGTGGGTTTTGGTCTTTGTTCTACCCGGCTGTGGTAATGGCAGTAAGCCAAGGACCCCAGGCAGCTCCTGGTGAAATTAGCTGGATTGAGGGCTCTAGTAAAGGCAAGCCTTGTGGGAGTTTTACCCATCTAGGACCTTCGGGTAGGTGTGGTAATCTCCCTCGGGCAGCGAGGCTGTGCTGGATTTAACCCTTGAAGAGAACACCCTCAGGTAACAGGTGTGTGCCTGAGAGATATTAAGGAATCAGGGTTTTATGGTTTTGCAGCTTTACTGTGTACCAATGTGTCTCTCTCTTTATTTTGTGTGCTTCTCTCATTTCCCTAATCTTGTTGTAAAATGCTACCAGAATAAACCTTGTCTTGGTTTACCCCTCATGGGTTTTGTAGTACTCTGTGAGTTCAGTATCTAAATCCAGGTTACAGAAATTGAAGGCGAGTCCCTGAACAGAGATCCAAGTAGGATTGCAGACAGCTGAGGCTGGCAATCTGGTACCTTGAGATCCCAGGGGGTCTTGGTTCCTTTGGAGTAGGAAAGGGTGGGGGTGTGGCGGGCCAGCCAGCCAGCCCTCCCCTTCCTCCACATGGTGGCAGAGGTGGGATTCGAAGCTGAACCACAGAGTAGTGTGCGCGTAGGCAAATGAGAGAAATTAGAGAGACGTTAGTGCATGAATAGAGAGTTTGTTATTTTTT
This sequence comes from Shinisaurus crocodilurus, assembly GCA_021292165.1. Classification (NCBI taxonomy): domain Eukaryota; kingdom Metazoa; phylum Chordata; class Lepidosauria; order Squamata; family Shinisauridae; genus Shinisaurus; species Shinisaurus crocodilurus. Next base: position 101,551,709 of record CM037880.1, read on the forward strand.
AGAGATTTAAGTGTGAGACTGAGCCTTAGGGAAAAACGTTCAAATTGCTGAAAGGGGCTGCCCCAGTCGGTAGAAGCCTAGCGCCAGCGGGGAGCGTTGAAAGCAAGAAATTTCAACTATAGAATGAGTTCCAGAACAGCTTGTGTGCCCAGCAAGTGGGCAAAGGGCAGCAAGTGATGAGATTGAGCCTCAAAGAAAACGTTCAGATTGCTGAAAGAGGCTACCCCAGTCTGGGGAAGCCTAGCTCCCAGCAGAGAGCGCTGAAGGCAAGAAATCTTGATGTCTGTAGACTGGTGGAAAAAAGCTGCCATGCTAGACAACTGGATGGAGTTGTACCAGCAGAAAAGGCAGGGCGAGTTCCCTTTTCCAGGCGTGGAGAGGCCAAGGGGACAAGCAAAAGAAACTACCCATCGAGTACAACAGAGGCTGGGAGTAGCAGTTGCCAGTGAGTAAGCGGAAGAGGATCCTACCCATCCAGTGCAAAAAGCGGGTGAGCAGATGGCGGCTGTGTGATCCCAAAGTTTAGGGGCTAGAAGAGCCCGAGAAGAGAAGAAGAAATAGTGTGTGCGCGCGCACGTGTGTTCCAGGAGGAGGGAGAAGACCAGAAAACCTCTCCTAAGAGAATGGTGAGCAAAACGTTGAGTTTTAGAACAGCGTTTGATAAGTGATTTTAGTTGTGCTATGTGCCCCAGAGAAAATTGTCGAGACTTTGGGGAGGGAGGGCACAGTCCTGCCCTACATCTCTCCCACGGGAGAAGGACTCAGATTTTGAACTTAAGAAGACTGTCCATTTGCTCTTGGGAGGGGCATGGTGAATGGCCAGGCTGGGCAGCAGCAAGCAGAGGGGGGGGGGGCGGACATCGGAAAACACCCCCCCCCACCAGAAAAAGAGACTTTGTCCCTATGCTGCCGAAGTGGAGGGCTGAAGGAAACAGAAACGGAAAAAGGAATTTCCCTTCAGGCGTTTTTCTGCTGCCACCTGAAGACAACGGACTGAGATTAAGTGTTTGTTTCATTAAAGCCAACACATGTTGATGACTTGTTCCTGGGAAAAGGAGGGAACAGGGATTCAGGTGTAATTGTGTTGTCTTTGTGTTGTCTTGTTGCTGGGTTGTTGGGGGACCGGGGACCAGAGCTCCCAGTGTAAACAACTGAACTATTTGTGTTGTCTTGTGTCATGTGCAAAGGTCAATTTGAAATGATGATGATGATAATAATAATAATAATTGCTGCATTTGTTCAAAGGGCCTCAAGGGGGCAGGGAAGAGGCCATAGAATAAAGCAGGATGTTAATAAGAATTTAGAGCCTCAAACAGCTGAGGAATTGCCAAGCTGAGCCTCCATGGCTAAGCATTTGATTCTGAGGGAGACAGTCATCCCGTGCAATTTTGGGTGGTGGGCTAAAAGAGCCAAGCCCAAGAGGCTGGAAGATTGCCAGGCTGTGTGTAGCAAGTGCCAAAAGCAAATCTTTGGGAAAAGGGGGGGGGGAAGCCATCCCATTCAAGTCATTGGGTAGAAAGTGCCAAATGCGAACCTTGGGAAAAGGGAGTAGGCATTCATGTCGTTGGGTGGTGGGAAGCCATCCCATCGGGCCTTTGGAGGGTGTGTGTGATGGTATTCACGTCGTTAGGTACAGGGTGGCAGAAGCAAGCCTGTAAAAGCAAACAAAGGCGAATTGAAGAGTCACATTTCAGTCCATAATCTGCCCCCTACAGGCTGTGTGAGAAACAGCAACGCTAAAAAGTTTTTTTTGAAGTACATATATATTTCTTGGGTATGCAAAACAGATGTAATGCAAACCTGTAAACTTCTGATTGATGGTTATTGATTGTGTTTTGATGTTTTGATGTTTAAGGAGCTTTAGCAAACCTGTAAACTTCTGATTGACAGTTATTGATTGCTGTTTTGCTGTTTTGATGTTTAAAGAGATTTAAGATTTAAGAATTAAGCTTGAAGATGTTTAAGACTATAGTTAATGTGTTTGATGTTTTGATGCATGCTTTTTTGTGTAGTTCTGTTTTTGCGTGTGTGTGAAAGTGAAGAAAGGTGCACTAGTGGTAGAAGGCTAGTGCAAGCTCGTTTCTTTTGTTTTTTGTTAGTATAGATGAAAGGAGAGGGTTAACCCCTCCTTTCATCTTTTCCCAAAGGAAAGGGTGTGGAGAAACAAGCCTTTGGGGGTACACACACACACCTCATGTGTGAACCGGCTGGGGTGGGGTGTGCATAGTTAGCATGTGGAGAAAGGGGCCTTTGGGGGTTCCTGCATGCATGCACACACACAACACCCCCTCATGTGTGAAGGCTGGGTGTGTGTGTGCATAGTTCCTCTTGAATGGGTGGCGCCTAGATGCCTGGAGAAGCTGGCCCAGGGCTTTCATATGTAAATAGTTCAAGCCATGAGGCATGACTCATGAGCCTCCCTCATCCTGACTGGCCAGGTGAAGTTCAGTCTAATTGGCTGAGAGGCAGCAGAGCTACAGGGAGGAGGGGAGGGGGGGGAAGGTATATTTCCCAAAGCGTGGGTTTTGTTCTACCCGGCTGTGGTAATGGCGGTAAGCCAAGGACCCCAGGCAGCTCCTGGTGAAATTAGCTGGATTGAGGGCTCTAGTAAAGGCAAGCCTTGTGGGAGTTTTACCCATCTAGGACCTTCGGGTAGGTGTGGTAATCTCCCTCAGGCAGCGAGGCTGTGCTGGATTTAACCCTTGAAGAGAACACCCTCAGGTAACAGGTGTGTGCCTGAGAGATATTAAGGAATCAGGTTTTATGGTTTTGCAGCTTTACTGTGTACTAACGTGTCTCTCTCTTTATTTTGTGTGCTTCTCTCATTTCCCTAATCTTGTTGTAAAATGCTACCAGAATAAACCTTGTCTTGGTTTACCCCTCATGGGTTTTGTAGTACTCTGTGAGTTCAGTATCTAAATCCAGGTTACAGAAATTGAAGGCGAGTCCCTGAACAGAGATCCAAGTAGGATTGCAGACAGCTGAGGCTGGCAATCTGGTACCTTGAGATCTCAGGGGGTCTTGGTTCCTTTGGAGTAGGAAAGGGTGGGGGTGTGGTGGGCCATCCAGCCCCCCCTTTCTCCACAGTAATAATTATAATATATAAGATTTTGTGTGTTTCCTCTAATAACTTTTGTACTTGACCACACCCTTTGGTTCTGGCCATACCCTTGGCCATGCCCTCATGTTGCCTGGCCACGCCCTCTTGGTTACACCTTCATGTTGCTTAACCATAGTATACCTCTTACTTGTTCACATGTGTGTCCCTAGTTCATCTGTGAAATGTGGGAGGGTATGGCGGGATTGTAGCCTGCGCTGCAGCTCTTACTGAAACCTCACAAGGGACAAGACTGTGCAACGCAGGCACATTTTTGCATAATATATCCAACATACAATATAGGTTGCTTTAGTTCAGTGTTCTCCAACCTTGGTTCCCCAGATGTTTTTGGCCTACAACTCCCAGCAGCTACGTTGGCTGGGGCATGCTGGGAGTTGTAAGCCAAAAACATCTGGGGACCCAAGGTTGGAGAACACTGCTTTAGTTGAATGTTGGTTCTTGAAATACATTTTGGGGGCGGGTCTACACCACAGCTTCAGTAGTGGCTACTAGGGGTATGACATTCCCATACACCATCATCATCATCATCATCATCAGGCGATCACTCGTGACCGAGTAAGATTGTCTTCCGGGATAAAAGGAGGAGAATTCTAAAGAACGATTGTGTAGTCTCTAGCGATGGGTCCGTAAGTGACTGTGGAGGCCAATTCTAGATCCACAAAGCTTCCCCCAGTGAGGACCACAGGGTACCAGATAGAAGATGGTCCTGTAAGGATTCATTTGACGTGCTTTCGCTTAGCCGTTTCTCCCTTTCACCATTGCACTCGGGGCTTCTTCAAGTCCATGGTAACCTTTGTGAAAGGCCACCCTCCATTTAGATCGTTCATGGGCCAGAGCTTCCCAGTTTTCGATGTTTATATTGCATTTTTTTAGATTAGCCTTATGAACATCTTTAAACCTCTTATATTGACCACCGATATTCCGCTTTCCATCCTTGAGTTGGGAGTAAAGTAACTGCTTTGGAAGACGGCAGTCAGGCATTCGAACAACATGACCGGTCCACTGAAGTTGGCGTCGAAGGATCATTTTTTCAATGCTAGTAGTCTTTGCTTCTTCCAGTACACTGACATTTGTTCGTCTATCTTCCCAAGTAATTCGCAGGATTTTCCGGAGGCAACGTTGATGAAACCTTTCAAGGAGGTGGAAGTGACGTTTATAGATAGTCCATGTTTCGCAGGCATACAATAAAGTTGGTAATACAATGGCTTCATAAACCAGTGTTTTGGTCTTCTTACAAATATCCCGATCCTCGAACACTCTATGTTTCATTCGAGAAAATGCGGCACTTGCGGAGCTCAAACGATGCTGGATTTCACTGTCGATGTTAGCTGTAACAGAAAGATAGCTGCCAAGATAGAGAAAATGATCGACATTTTCCAGTATTGTCCCGCCAAGCTGGACAGATGGCATCACCAAAGGGTTAGCTTGCACTTGCTGATGAAGCACTTTGGTTTTTTTGATGTTAAGTGAGAGACCAAGTTTTTCGTATGCTTCTGCAAAAGCATTTAGGATAGTTTGGAGATCATCCTCTGAATGTGCGGAGACCACATTATCATCAGCATACTGAAGTTCCACAACGGAGGTTGTAATTACCTTACTTTTTGCTTTCAGTCTGCTGAGATTAAAAAGCTTTCCATCTGTTCGATATATAATTCCCACACCAGTGGGAAGTTTCCCCTTGACAAGATGTAAAACCATGGCGATGAAAATGGCAAATAATGTTGGGGCGATAACACATCCCTGTTTAACACCTGATCCCACTTTAAATGGAGCACCATGAGAGCCGTTGTTGTCCAAAACCGTTGCCGTCATGTTGTCATGGAGAAGTCGCAAGATATTCACAAATTTATTGGGGCATCCAATTTTCATAAGGATAGTCCAGAGAGCTGTACGGTCTACAGTATCCCATACACACACACTGCTGCAATGCTCCCTGCTCCATTAAAGGGCTAAGAAATCATGCTACAAGCCTGAACTCAACGTTTTGCATCTAGTAAGGCCTTTAACTGTTGCATTGCCAATCCTCTGGCTCAACTCATCATGTCTCTCTCCTAAAACGTACTGAAATATCCCAGACATTGTTCTGGGGAAAGTGACAGAAAAGGAGGAGCCTGAAGCCAATGGTGAGCAAGAGTGGTGGATCCACGTCTTCAAAACGTGAGTCTGCCCCAATCATGTCTAACACCAGAGATGGGGCTTTGATTTAAAATGTTACGGTAAATGCACAGAAAAGGGGGGTGTAGAGGCTGAGCCTCCCATCCATTACCCAGCGGCCCACCCCATTCCAAGTCCCTTTATCCACTTGCTGGGCTCAAATAGGAGCAAATCTGGCTGGTAGAGAGGCTGCAGGAGGAAAAACAGCAGGCAAAGGATGGGTCAAGCACCCTTCTGCCACCCACCCCTTTGGCACTTTAAATTGCACCACCTCACACATACTTTTGACACAACTGAAGCAGACCCACATCTGAAGATCAAGGTCTGCCATCATCATGTGATGGTAATTAGCCACAGTGGGTTGCTGTGTAGTCTGAACCCAGACCGCTTCCCACAGGGTGGCTTGTTGTTGGGCAACAAGCCACCCTGACAACCATGGCTTGTTTTAGGGGTTGTTGAACCCACGGGTTGGCTTGTCAACCGAACCCTAGAGACCAATCCCATCGTGAGTTGTGGGAACTGGTGAGCGAGCCTCTCAGCAAGAGCAGCAAAAAACCTTGGGACCTGAGGCAACAGGTAGAGCAGGAAGAGGGTTTTTAGGGCATCATTGACTATGGGACTGAAGGCCAAACACAAAGGAAATAGCCCTTTTTGGGGTCATCATTTGTGGCTTTACTTAACTCTTGACAGAAGAGAGGAAATTGAAAGAAGGCTGGTTAACAAAAACTTTGCATTTGACTAACATTTGTGTTGCTCGTGTTAAGCTACTAGTATAACAAGCAGCAATTTAGTAACTTCATTTATTGCTTGTGGAATCCTACAGAACTGTAAATTTCTACTCACAACCTTGCTTGTTTATTATTATAAAGCAAAATTCTTCTCTTTTTGGACCATAGCCAAGGCAATAACAGTTACACTGTGAAAGGTAGGAGGCATTCTTCTCTGAAAAGGAAAACACTCTTGTTCCAATTTGTTATGAGAATTTCTTCATCTCACAGACAATCCTGAGAACTGACACAAGCCATATAGCCCTCCATCTGATTCCAAAGGTCAGCACCACTTCCACTCTAAAATCAGTTCTATTTAAAACCAGCTAACAGACTCTGACTGGGTTCACATGACACAACCCACAACGGGTTGTCATGATGTGTGAACGCAGACCAATTTCCCCAGGGTGGCTTGTGTGGGGGCAACAAGCCACCCCAACAACCCATGAGCTGTTATAGGGGTTTTTGTACCCACGATGGGTTGTCATGCTGTCTGAACCCAGACGACCAACCCCATCGCGGGTAAGGGGAATCGGCTACAGGGCCCCATAGCAAGAGTGGTAAAACACCCTTGCCACTCTTGCCGTGGGGCTCCCAGGCAAGTGGCAGTGCCAGCCAACCCCAAAGTGCCCAAGCGGCACTGGGGGCAGCTGGTACTGGCTCCCCCCCCCCCCCTGCCACAACCACAAGCCATTTCGGGCTCACCGCGGCTTTTTCCCCCTTAAAATCTTTTTCCTGGAGATCGCAAAAGCCAGGTGTAAAGCCCACTCGTGAAAGCCAGGTGTAAAGTCCCTATTTTGACAGCTATGAGCAGTCTTTTCAAAGTGCCTCAGCGGCACATTGGAAGGGCTGCCCTTGGTTCCCAAGCATTTTTTAAAGAAAAAAAGTGTGCATCATCATCATAATCATCATTATTTGCACCCTGAAGTTATGCAAATATTTGTGAATTTTTAAAATTTTTGCCCATACTTGCACAACTGTGAATGTTTGCAGTTCTGTGGGTGTGGGGATGCAGAGCCTCTGGTGGGTGATATGCAGGGGGAGCAAAGTTCAGCAGTTACTCACCCTGGCGTTGCCCCTCAGAGGCAGCAGGTATGTTTTTCCCCCCATTTGGTTACATCTAACAGCTCTCAAAGTGCAAGCTTTGACTCTACGTACCAGTATAGTCTCCTACTAAAAAGAAATGTTGTAACCCTTTCTCCGCTTACCAAATTAAGCTTTAACTTTGATAGCTGTCAGAGTTAAAGCCTCCCGTAAATGGGGTGGCTTGCACTTTTGCATATTCCTGAGGTTCTAGAATCTTGGGAACAAGTGCAAAAGTGAGGGCACCATGGGAACACATGAGCTCCCCCCAAGCCCCAAGGAACTTGCCATGAAGGGGAGAAATGAATCGCCACCCCCTTTTTGTGAGCAAAGTTCACTTGAATCTTCGGTTACATCTGACAGCTCACACTTTGACAGCTGTTAGATGTAACCAACTTTGGGGGGGGGAACTTACCTGCTGCCTCTGAGGGGCAATGACAGGGTGGGTACCTGCTGGACTTTGCCAGCAGGCACCCTGAGGTTCCCCATCATCACACCCGCACAACTGCAAATGTTCGCAGTTGTGCAAGTATGGGTAAAAAAATAAAAAAAATTCAGGGTGCTATTTTTTTTTTAATGTGCACTTTTTTGCACACTTAAAAAAAATGCTTGGCAACCACGGGCAGCCCCTCCTATGTGCCACTGGGTCACTGCTCATAGCTGTCAGATCAGGGATTGCAATCTCTAGGGGAAAAAAGTTTAAAGGGGGGAAAAGCTGAGGGGAGCCTGAAACGGCTTGTGGCGAGGAGTGTGGGGAATGACTCGTTTTTCCTGTGGTATCCCCTGGGATTTAGCATGATGTGCAAACACGCCCTCTATGAACTTGCCTGGCCTCTTCAGGCAGCAGAAGCATCCCTGGCCTGAACAGAGGAACTTATAAAGCTAAAAAGTTACCACCATTTGTTCTTTGGAAGTAAACCACTTGAATCTTTTTTTTTTTTTTTAAACCCTCCATCTGAATCACCACCAACTTGGAAGCTTGTTATCTAATCAAACAGAACCTTTTGGCAATCTATGGGCGTCAACACTTGCACCAAGAGTACCAGTCCACAGAATCCATGGAAGTATGTTACCTTTGTCTTACTACAGAGGCCTTTATCTTGGGTATACACATTTGGTTTCTGCCTGTGCAGACAATTAGTTACTGATTAACTTTAGCAAAATGGCCTGTCCCACCTGGACTACTGTAACAGGCTGCTTTTGAAAAGGGTTTGAAAACTTCAGCTGGTCCAGAATGCTGTGGCCAGACTGTTGACTGTAGCCAGTTACAGGGAGCATGCAAGTCCCTTGTTACAACAGCTTCACTGGCTACCAGTTCAAAATGCTGCTTATGACCTATAAAGCCCTATATGGCTTGGGACCAGGCCGCCTGAAAGACTGCCTTCTCCCATATATGAGCCTGCCTGGGTTTTAAGATCTTCCAGGGAAGCCCGTCTTTTGGCCCTGCCATCAGAGGCACATTTTGATGGGGACACCAGAGAGGCCTTCTTGGTCTCTGGAACTCCCTGCTAAGGGAGGGCAGGTTGCCCCCCCTCTTTATTGTCCTTCTGCCAGCAGGCAAAGACGCTTTTATTCAGGCAGACCTTTGGCCTGTAAGCTGGTCTGTTGCTGAAGGGGGTTATATTAGGTTGGGTGCTATTTATTTATTTGACTGTTGTGTTTTCAATTGTGCTTTTATTTGTTTTTATTATTCTTTTAATTAAGTTTGTGTTTTAATCTTGGTTCTATTATTGTTAGCCACCATGAGTGCCATTTTTTGGGGTGGAAAGGTGGGATACTTATAAAGCTAAAAAGTTACCACCATTTGTTCTTTGGAAGTAAACCACTTCAAATAAATAAATAATAGAGAGGGAAGTGCAGCCCTGTTCAGAACAGGGTGAACATCACTAACATGGACAGATGACCCACCCACCAGCGGCACCTTTGTCTTGTCTGGACTGAGTTATGGCTTATTGACCCTCATCCAGTCTATTACTGTGGCCAGATTGCAAGAGAGGGACCCTGAGCTAGATTGACTCAGGATGGAAACTGGAGACACTCTGGAGCCTGAAAAGTAAGCAGAGGTACAGTTCTACTGGTCAAGCAAGGGCCAGGCTCCTGGTATTTACACCATGCCTAGTCATTCTGCTGCTTGAGGCCTGGAGCCTACAAACAGACATCAGCAAATATTGGCCAGCCTAGACTTGTGCTGTCAAAACTCCCACCCTCCAAGTCTTCTGGGACATGCAGTTGACTTGAGAGAGGCAGGGATTTATCTCATTGGAGCTACGGTATGGAGAAGGCAAAAAACAATGAGAGATCCCTGCCATTTCTGATCTTCTCCAAAACCATGGCAAGTGAGAGGTCAAGAGCTTCTGAATGTGCTTCTTGCTAGAGCAGGGGTTCTCAACCGGGGGAAATCCACCCCCCCCGGGGGGGATTTTAGGGATTTCGGGGTGGGGGGAATTGGGACCACAGACTCAAACTGTTGGAATACTGATCTTTCTACAAATTACAATTCTACAGAATGTACATAATCTACAGGACATCAGACCTTATTGTATGGCACAGATTAAATTAAAAATAAATATAGATATTTCACTTGTTATCTGTGGAAACATTCCATTTATAGTTATTATATATTACCGCAGTTTTCGCTCCATAAGACGCACCGGACCATAAGACGGACTTACCGTATGGTACCAAAAAAAATATATATTTTTTTTTAATCAGCTGCTCCGTGGGGAATCAGCTGAGAGGCGGGGGCTTCCCCAGCCCTGCCCAGGAGTCCTCCACTATTCCGGACCAGCAGAGGAAAGTAATAATAAAATAATAATAATAATAATAATAATAATAATTTTTTTAAAAAAAAATCAGTCGTTCCGCGTGGAATCAGCTGAGAGGCGGGGGCTTCCCCCGCCCTGCCCAGGAGTCCTCGGCTCTTCCGGACCAGCAGAGGAAAGTAAAAAAAAAAAAGTGGCTGGAACAAATCTCTTGCAAGTAAAGGTTACAACATTTGTGGCTTTGCTGGCTGGGGCATGCTGGGAGTTGTAGGCCTTCTGTCTAAACTAAAAATTTTTTTTACTATATTCGCTCCATAGGACGCACAGACATTTCCACCTAGTTTTTTTTTGGGGGGGGGGAGTGCGTCTTATGGAGTGAAAAATACGGTATATGCATATTATTTGGAATGCAACTTTTGAATCAGACAATCTTGGAAAGGGGGGAATAACATTATGACATATGGTGAAAAGGGTGCATGGGGCAAAAAAGGTTGAGAACCACTGTGCAGCTACAGCAGTGTTCTCCAACCTTGGGTCCCCAGATGTTTTTGGCCTACAACTCCCAGCATGCCCCAGCCAGCGTAGTGTAGCTGGCTGGGGCATGCTGGGAGTTATAGGCCAGAAACATCTGGGGACCCAAGGTTGGAGAACACTGAGCTAGAGGGACAATGGCACTTGCCAAATACCGTAATATGGACCTGGAAAGTTCTTTGTAATCTCTCCACAAAAACAACAACAACCAATTGAACAGAGACATACCCGGGTAAGCCTGATTGCATGCACGTGTTCCATTATTTGTTTAAAACTCACAATCTGTATGTTTTATCTGCTCTATGTTTCTTGTTGGAAGAGTCAGAAAATAGAGAAATGAGAGGAGAGTCTTGAATTCCCAGGGTTGGTTTACCTCTAAACTTGACACTAACCCAAGATTCACTCCTTCATTGCATCACCTTGTTAAAACATTACTCACACAAGGCTCTGTTTCATATAATAGTTACTTTAAGAAAAATAAATAAAGCAGGTTGAGAAAAACAGCACAATAGAAGGCATATCTTACAATTCATTTCATTGTGTCTGTTTGACCGTGCAACCTGTATGAAGCTGGTTTGTAGTGCGGACTCCCAAAATAATTTCCTTATAAAGAAGAGATGAACATTTCTTTGTTCACTAGAAGAAAACAGTTTCCAGAGTCCACATGCCTAATTACCGGTAATCTAATCTTTCCAGGATGGATAAAAGCCAATTAATTTTTAATTTTTTAAAAATTGGATTTTTTAATTTAAAGTTGTTTTTTCAATCATCAGTAAACAATCAAAAGTATACATGAGGAATATGGGCTTTGTTACCAGACCATATGAACACATTTTTGCCAAATTAATTATTCCTGTTGACAAAAATAGGGAGTGCTACAACACACACAACTCTTAGGCAATGCAACTGTTTAAGCCATGGATATCTTTCTCTACCCACAGCATCTTAAACTTGTCCCAATCCTGAAATTGTTTCTTTTCTTTCTTTTTTTTTAAATGACTGATTTCATTCAATTCACTATTACTACAAATTGTTATGCCAATATATTAACTCAATCATCCCTCCAAGTCAGTAGAGAAATTATTTTTCTATTAATTTCCAATTTATAACCTGACACGGCATCAAAGCTTGAAAGAGTTATAAGGAAGTATGAATAGAGATATTCTTAATTGTTATTGCAATAGTTATATCATATAATAGCATATCGTTATGTAACATATAGTTATAGTTAGTCAATCATTCCCGAGATATTGGACATTCTTTCTTATTGCTAAGCATTCTAAGAGTACATAGAGCAGAGGGCAAAACAGGCAGTCTTGGTGCATACCGTTTCAGATTTTGAATGTATCCAAAACAACCATTAACTCCACCTCTTGCATATGGATTATTACATATTGTGCCAATATATTATATGAAATTACATCTCAGACTAGAATGGACAAATCATAAAAATAAAAAAAAAGAAGAAGCCCATTCTAACCTATCAGAAGTTCTCCACATATCTAAAAAGGTTTATTTATTTATTTATTTATTATATTTATACCCCACCTTTTTTCCTGCAAGGAACCCAAGGTGGCTTACATTATCCTCATCCTCCTCTCCATTTTATCCTCACAACAACCCTGTGAGGTAGGTTAGGCTGAGAGTCAGTGACTGGCCCAAAGTCACCCAGTGAGTTTCATGGCCGAGCGGGGACTAGAACCCAGATCTCCCGAGTCCTAGTCCAGCACCCTAACCACTACGCAATTTTTAAGAAGAATTGAGGTAATCAGGAAATTGAGAGAATTTTTTATGTTAAACGACACAGGAGAAGTTAACCGCTGTGTTTTATGGGATGCATGTAAGGCCTTCAGATGGGGTATGATGATTAAAGCCTCTTCCAGATTAAGGGAGCGATCCTATGGCCCCTAGGCAGCATTTGAGGGGCCATAGGATATTTTGGATTCCCAGATCCGAGGTTGGAGACAGCGCTCTGGCCTCAGCACTGGGAATCAGAGCTCTGACCCCCCCCCCTCCTCTGCCCCCTCACAGAAAAGAACTGTGCTGGCTGCTCTCTGAGGTTGGGAAAGTGACCTTGGAGAGGGGGAAAGGGGAGCGTTTCAGGGGACAGGGATGGGAGGAGATTGGAGAGGCCAGGATATGAGCTATCGTGAAGCCTCTCCAGCCTCCTTCCCTCCCCCTCTGAAATGCCCATCTAGCGAAATATGCAGGGTGGAAGGATGGGGAGACAATGGTCGCCTCCATAGCTCCTCCTGCTCTGCACAGGATGACACTAAGCTTCCAAGTTCAGGGGCTTACGAGCATCACAATAGGACTGCACCCTGAAGAAATTAAATGATCAAACCAGGATACAGCTATGAAAGAAAATCCAAAATTTAGAAAGGCAGCATAATGAAACAATTGATCTTCAAAACCAAACTACATTAGAAGCATTTGGAGCACAATTAAATGTATTAAATACAGCCAAATCTAGTAAGACTTTAAGCTTTACAAAACAGATGTATTTTGAAAATAGTACTAAAGCAGATAGACCGTTGGCACACTATGTTGCAAAGGAGCAAAAAACTAGATTAAAACCATCGCTGACATCTGAAAGGACTTCAAAACTAATGCAGTCAAATGAAGAATTAATTAATGAATTTGTGAATTATTATAAACATTTATATAAACCAGATAAGCCATTGGGAGAGGAAATAAACTCATTTTTAACAATTTGAATATGCCAACTTTAACAGGAGATGATAAACTAACTTTAAATGCTCCAATAACAGAAGATGAAATAAGAGAGAAAGTAGAAAGCTTGACATTAAATAAGGCTCCAGGCATGGATGGATTCACTGAAGAATTCTATAAGCACTGTATTGATATCTTAGTTCAACCATTGTCTATTTTGTTTAATGAATGTTTAAACTCACAAAAGATACCAAGCTCATGGAAAGAGGCAAAAATATTATTAATACAAAAATCAGAGAAAGATCCTACTGTAATCCTTACAGGCTGATTTCTCTTTTGAATCAAGACTACAATTTTTTTTACAGAAATACTGGCATAAAGATTAAATAAGATAATTGGTTGATATGTACATACCAGTCAAACTGGATTTATTTACAATAGAAAAACAGCAGACAGGACTAGAAGATCTCCCTCACTTATTCATTTTTGTAAAGAACATAAACAAAGCCATTATGGTATTTCCTGATGCGGAGAAAGACTTTGATAGATTGGAATGGCAATTTCTATTTATTTATTTATTTATTATATTTTTGAATCACCCATCTAGCCAGTCATCCAGCCACTCTGAGCGATGTACAGTCCAATAAAATACAAGAAAAAACAGAGTGTAAAACACAATTAAAAACAGTACAAAACTTAAAAATACTAACCCACCCCATATTCCCGCCTGAAAAGCCACGTTTTTAATGCACGGCGGAAGCTAATCAAAGAAGGGGCATGGCTTACTGCTCTCCATAAATTTAATATAGAAAGACTTTTTCTTGACTATATAAAAGCAATTTATAAAGCAAGAATAGCGATTACTGATCAGCTATCAAACATGTTTGGTCTTCAAAGAAGGACAGGACAAGGATGTCCATTATCTGCACTTTTATTTGCCATAAGCATAGTGCCTTTAGCAGAGAAGATTAGGAAAAATCAGAATGCAATTGGATCAGCCCCAATGGTTCCAATTTTAGCAAATTAAGAACTACCTGAAATTCAATCTAGGATAGGTTCTTTAATAATACAGTTATCTAAATTTGAAAGATTAATTCTGGAGACAAAGGGCACAATCCTATGGCCACTAGACAGAGTCTAGACAGCCAGAGGAGAGGTCGGAGTCCCAGCTCTGATCTCAAAAACACGTTCCAAGGAAGAGCTGGGACTCCGATCTCAGGGCACCCTCCCTCCACACCTTCGCCTCCATGCTCCTTCCACCCTCCATTGGATGCCCATAATCCTCCGAGTTTGGAGGGTTACGGGCAGCCACACTGGATTGTGCTGAAAATGTACTAAAGGTTTATTGACAAAAATATATAATGTATTGTTAGATCAAGACCTAAACAAGGGAGAATTTTAAAAAACCCATTGGGAGACAATGATAGCTTTAGGAATTAGTGAAGAATGGAAAGTCATTTTTACAAGAGGAATGACTAATTCAATCTGTGTCAATTTAAAAGAGAATCATTTTAAGTAGATTTATTGCTGGTATCTAACACCTCTTAGATTAAATAAAATATATAGAAAGGATAATTGTGTATGTTGAAATGTGGGATGCAATTGGCTGATTATATGCACATGTGGTAGATGTGTTGAAAAATTCAAGATTTCTGGAAACAAATTAAGAGGGATGTAGCTAGGATAACTGGGTACTGTGAAGATGGGACATGGCGGAGGTTAAGCTAAGTTCCCCCTTCCCCCTCCTCTGAGTTGATTCTGATTTCTTTTACCCTTGTTCTCTTGCTCTTCCTTGGAATGTGCTAGGTGTCCTTGGAGAGCGTGAGATAGTTAGCGGCACCTGGGAGATAACAAGTTATCTGCAGAGCTGTATAGCAAGGCCAGAGCTAATTGGAATGAAGTCATGCGAAAGTGCCTGCAGCTGGGAGGGGCGGGGGGCACCCTCCTTCAGAGAGCAGGATGATGGGATTGGTGGAGACTGGCTGGGAAAAGAGACCTAGTTTTGGATAAAGGAGTTGGGTTGGGAAGGCTCTGGGTTCTTCCTCGGGCCTGGACGCTGTGGGAGTTCCATCTTGGGCAGGTATGCCGCAGGGATGGGGACTCGAACTCGGGGACTCGACTCGTGAGTCGGACTGAGCCCCCCCCCTCTGACTCGAGTCAGACTCGAGTCCCAATAGTTTTAATGGGACTCGAGACTCGACTCTCGAGCCTACTCCGCCACCGCCGCCCACCTCAACTCACCTTGCCGCCGTTGCACGCCACCTCACCTCGCCGCCGTTGCACGCCGCCTCCGTTGTATGCCGCCGCTGCACGCCGCTGGCGCCGTCGCTGTTTTTGGCGGGGGGAACCAGGGCAACAGGGTGACGGTGGCATGCATGCGGCTGCGTGCAGCGGCGAGGCGGCATGCGACGGCGACAGCGTGAGGCGGCGTGCGACGGCGGCGGAGGTGAGGCAGCATGCGGCGGCGTGCAATGGTGGCGGCGGCAGAGGTGAGGGCGGCGTGAGGCGGCGTGCGGTGGAGGTGAGCAGCGGCGGCGGGTGGGTGGCAGCGGCGACTCAAGCAGCACGGAGAACGCTCCGCACCGCTCAGAAGAGAGGCGGCAGCGGCAGGAGCTTGGCAGCGGGGGCAGCCCATGGAGGGAGCGGGAGGGTCTCCGCGGGAGGAAGGGCAGCTCTTCTTCCTCTTGCGGAGACCCTCCCGCTCCCTCCATGGGCCGCCGCTTTGGGAGTGACTCGGGACTCGAGTCACCGTTTTGGACCTCGGACTCGAGACTCGGGTCCAAAGACTCGTGACTCAACTCGTGCCCAAGGACTCTTCAACATCCCTGGTATGCCGGGATTGCAGGATAGCTGGGGAAGCTAGGCCTGGTTTGGCTCAAGCCGTTCTTTGCAGACTTTTGGGGTTTGTTTTAGATAATCTTTTAGAGTCCCTTTTTATTCCCATTCCCCTTTCCTCACAACATTTTATTCCCATTCCCCTTTCCTCACCCCCTTTTCCCTTACCTTCTTTTAGCCCTTTCTTATAAGGGATTATTTTTATATGTATTGGATCATTGGAGACCTTACACTGCTTAACCTTTAATTTTTGTTTTAATAAAGTCTCCATCTTAAGAACTGTTTGTGTTCCTTTTTTGGTCTGTAAGGCTGGGCTGCTACACCAAGTTGGTGTAAGGGAACCGGGGAGGTGGGCGGCAGTCCTGGGGTAAGTTGGTACTGTGGCCTACCTTGTAGGGCTGTTGTGACCTGCAGTCCTTCACAGGTACAACTTGTCATTTAGCCCTAAAACAGTTATTCGAGTATTTTCAACCTGGGATCCCAAAAATTCACCAGCCAATAATTTGCAAACGGCAGCAAAAATGATTATTGCCAAAAACTGGAAAAATACAAAACCAATTACACATAAAGAATGGTTTGTTAAAGTTTGGCAAATTGTATGTGTGAACTAGCCCTAGAGACTGAAATTGTTCAGGCAGAGCTGCTTCATGAATAGATTACAAAACAGTTCTGCTTGCTGTGAGCAATTGATCACATATTACTTTCCATAGTACTAAAGAAAAGGTGGACTTTGCTCCCTTCTCCTTTGTTTATCACTGTGGAGAATGTCAAAGTTCAGGCACAACTGGTTTTCCTTTGATTCTTGATTTGTTGTAGTAAATCTAGTAAAAGCATCCCCCAGTTGGATGAAGTTTGAATGGATGAATCGTTTGGAGAGGGAGCCCTCGTTTCCAGTTAAGGACAGGTACACCTACTAATAGGAACACCTGATTACTTTGAACAAGTTTAAATCTCCAGGGCCTGACGAACTGCATCCTAGAGTAATAAAGGAACTGGCAGAAGAACTCTCAGAACCACTGTCTATTATCTTTGAGAAATCATGGAGGACAGGTGAAGTGCCAGATGACTGGAGGAGGGCAAATGTTGTTCCCATCTTCAAAAAGGGCAAGAAGGAGGAACCTGGGAACTATAGACCAGTCAATTTGACTTCAATCCCTGGGAAAATTTTGGAGCAGATTTTAAAGAAGTCAGTCTGCAAGCACCTTGAAAACAATGCAGTGATTACTAGAAGCCAGCATGGATTTGTCAAGAACAAATCCTGCCAGACTAATCTGATCTCATTTTTTGATCAGGTAACCTCCCTTGTGGACTGTGGGAATGCTGTGGACATAATATATCCTACCTCACAGGGTTGTTGTGAGGATAACATGGAGAGGAGGAGGACTATGTAAGCCGCCTTGGGTTCCTTGCGGGGAAAAAAGGCGGGGTATAAATATAATAAATAAATAAATATCTGGACTCCAGCAAAGCTTTCGACAAAGTGCCTCATGTCATGATATCCTGTTAAAAGTGGGCTAGATGGAACAACAATCAGGTGGATCCACAATTGGCTACAGAATCGGACTCAAAGAGTGCTTATCAATGGTACCTTCTCAAACTGGGGAGAAGTAATGAGCGGGGTACCGCAGGGCTCGGTCCTGGGCCCAGTACTATTCAACATTTTTATTAATGACTTGGATGAGGAGGTGCAGGGAATGCTTATCAAGTTTGCAGATGACACAAAGTTGGGTGGAACAGCTAATACTCTGGAAGACAAACAAAATTCAAAGCAATCTCGATAGGCTGGAGCGCTGGGCCGAAAACAACAGCATGAAATTTAATAGGGATAAATGCCAAGTGCTGCACCTAGGGAAAGGAAACCAAATGCACAGTTACAGAATGGGGGACACTTGGCTCAACAATACTACAAGGGAGAAGGATCTTGGAATTGTGGTAGATCACAAACTGAATATGAGCCAGCAATGCGATGTGGCTGCAAAGAAGGCAAAGGCTATTTTGGGCTGCATTAATAGAAGTACAGCTTCCAAATCGCATGAAGTGATCATTCCCCTTTACTCAGCAAAATTTTTCATCTTGAGTACTGTGTCCAGTTCTGGGCACCACACTTTAAGAAGGATGTAGACAAACAGGAGAGGGTTCAGAGGAGGACATAAAAGATGATAAAGGGACTGGAAGCCCTATGAGGAGAGACTGAGAGAACTGGGCATGTTTAGCCTTCAGAAGAGGAGACTTGGGGAGATATGATAGCACTCTTCCAGTACTTGAAGGGATGTCACACAGAGGAGGGCCAGGATCTTTTCTCGATCATCCCAGTTTGCAGGATACGGAATAATGGGCTCAAGTTACAGGAACCCAGATTCCACCTAAACATCAGGAAAAATTCCCTGACTGTTAGAGCAATAAGACAGTGGAACTGTCCCTTCCGACTTTACTTTTCTAGGATTCTAGGATTCTATAATAATGCAAAGAGACTGCAGTAATAGTGTGTGTGTGTGTGTGTGTGTGTGTATAAATAAAGTATGATGAAACCATTGCCTAAATAGTGGCAGCAGCTGCCTCTTATCCAGAGACAAATTTAGAGGGAAGATTATTAATATAATGCCATCAATGAAAGAAGGAAAAGAGAGAAACAAGGGTAGTAAGTATCATTCATGCACATGAACAAATGCAGTTACATGTACTTAGACTAGGGCATGAGGATTAAGGGTTCAGCAAAGGTTTTCATGAAAAGGCGAATTTAGGATCCTTAGGAGAGAAGTTCATTAGGATCGTTAGGAGAAAATATTAAAACCCACAATCATGAAGGAACTTGAGAGATGTTTAAGAAAACAGATCACCTACAGGTAGTTGAGGAATGGAAATCATGGTAATGGATATATCAGGAGAAAGACAGGAAAACACAGGGAGAGGTTCAAAAGTGAGGATAAAGAATTTGTGTTGGATGCTAAGCCAATGTAGGGATTGAAAGAGGGTCTTCACATAGTCAGAGCGGAGAGAGGTGAATTATTTTGGCAGAAGAATTTGGGATAAATGTGGGAAGATTGAGGTATAACATAGGAAAGCCACATAAATAAATGGTTGTAATAATCAAGGCAAGAGATTATGAAAGAGGACCAAGAGGAAAGGCTGGATATTGGCAATGTTTTACTAGGAGAACATGACTTGCCAACTGATTGAATATGGGGAGCAAAGGAGAGGGAGGAACCAAAGTTAAAGCCAAGGGTTCATGCCTGGCTGACAGGTTTTATGATGACGTTGTCAATGGATACAGGGAATAAAAGAGGAAAGATGAGTAGCTCAATCTTAGACATGGTGAGTTTGAGACAGTTTGAATTGAGACATTCCAAGCAGAAATGTCCGATAAGCAGCTGGAGAAGTGGATTGGACAACAGTGTCCAGATCAGCGAGGTATAGCTGAGAGTCAGATTAGTCTATCACCTCTCCACAACTGTCACCAAGGCAGTGCACAAAAATTCAAACAGTGTGGCGTACTGTGGTTAGGGTGTTGGACTGGGACTCGGGAGATCTGGGTTCAAGTCCCCACTCGGCCATGAAACTCACTGGGTGACTTTAGGCCAGTCACTGACTCTCAGCCTAACCTACCTCACAGGGTTGTTATGAGGATAAAATGGAGAGGAGGAGGATTATGTAAGCCGCCTTGGGTTCCTTGCAGGAAAAAAGGTGGGGTATAAATATAATAAATAAAATAAATAAACAAAAATACCAAGATATATTTAAAACCATATTAAAACATTTAAATCACTACTCACAATTTAAAAGGTGAAATGGAAAAGATTTGTCTTGACTCCTTTCCAAGAGGCTGAGAGAGTGAGGACCAATCTTAGATCTGAAGCTAGAGCATTCCACAATTTGGGAGTGATACAGGAGAAAGCCCTTTCAGGTATGCCTGCCTCTGCAAGCAGGGCTGTCTTCAAAAGGGCCTCTCCTGCAGATCACAACAAGACAGGTGGTATGTGGGCCTGAAGCCATTTAAGTTTAAGACCAATGCCATGAATTGAGTTCCGAAAACAACTGGCAACCGCTGCAGATAATTCAATATAGGAATGATATGATCACAATACTGTGTGTGCACTGGTTAGCAGCCTAGCGGCTGCATTTTGCACAAATTGAAGTTTCCAGCCACCCTTCAAGGGTAGCCCTACATAGAGGGTATTGCAATCAGTGATGTGGGTTTCCCAGAAAATTTTGAATTGGAAAATTAGGCTAATTTGCATAGGGTCATGTGCATCAGAAAATTATCAGTTTGCATCAGAAAATTTTTGGATGCCCTAGAGAGTGATCTAATTTAGTGTGTTTATTTTACTTGTATTTAGTAAACAACAATGCTTCAAAAAGTACCCCATGTTAATTTTTGTCCATATACACAAGCATTTGATCTGAAATATTTGAGGGGGGGAATTAAAGCTCATTTAATGAGATTTAAATATTATATTATGAAAATTTTTTTGGGAGTACTTGTAAAAATTTAAATCAGTGTTCTCCAACCTTGGGCTGGGGCATGCTGGGAGTTGTAGGCCAAAAACATCTGGGGAACCAAGGTTGGAGAACACTGATTTAAAGCATGTACGGTACTTCTCTTACCTTGTAAGAAACGTAAGAAAAAACCCAAAGGCACAGAAGACTGTTGACACACTATTTCAGTCTTCCCCAACCAGTGCCCTCCAAATATGTTAAGACTACAACTCTGAGCATCCCCCACTCAGCATGGCTGGCTGAGGATACTGGGAGCTGTGGACTGACACATCTGGAGAGCACAAGGTTCGGGAAGACTGCACTAATAAATGTTAGCAACCAAAAGAACTGTGCATGATATGCTGATGACCACTCATCCATTTCAAGAGCCCAGCTCTCTTCCATGGAGGTCATTGGGGCACCTTCAGTTTCGTTGACAGGTTGACACTACTCATTAGTTCCTTCTCACACTACTAAGACATATATGTATTTCAATGACGTATATATATTCTCTCATATACTTGCAAGAGATAATCACCTGAAAAACATTAATCACAAGTTTGAAACTTCCAAGCTTGCCTAATATTGCATTTGCAGTTGACCTCCATTCATTGTTACTAATGCACTTATGAAATGGAAATTTTTCCATGGAAAAATAAAGCACTGGAAAATTTCCATGGAAATTTTTTTCACCCCCACATCACTGGTTGCAATAGTCTAACTGCAATAGTCTAAACAAGGCATAGATACCTGTTGCCAGATCAGCCTGGTTCAAAATGGTTGTGCAAATGCTCTCCTTGCTGCTGCTGCTGCTGCTCCCCCCCCCCCACGACGATCCAGGGACTATATAGGATCAAGGAGCACTCCCAAGCTATGAAGCGGACGTTTCAAGAGGAGCACAACCCTCTCCAGAACAGGTGGATTCCAACCCCCAGGCTAGGCTTCCTACATTTCCATCTTGTCTGGATTTAATTTCAGCTTGTTCACCCTCATCGAGCCCATTATTGAACCCAGGGAATGTTCAAGGGTTTTGACTGTTTTCTTGGAGTCAGGAAACAAAGAGCAATAAAGCTGAGTGCCATCGGCATATTGATGGCACCTCATTCCAAAGCTCTGGATGACCTCCAGTTTCATGCATTGCCAGCTACCCCTGATTATTTTAATTAGATTGTATTGTTTGGTTTTATGGTATTCAATTATGTTTTATCTTGTGAACCACTCTGGGATTTTTTTAAAAAATGAAAAGTGGTACAGAAATTCTCTGAAATAAATAAAATAAAATGTATATATTAGACAATATAGGAGACAAGATAAAACCCAGTGAAACACCATAGGCTAACTGCTATGGTGCCAAACAGGAGTCCCCTAACATCATCTTCTGGACATGAACCGACAAAGGATCACAACCACCGGAATACAGGGCCCCCAAGGACCAACCACTCTCCCAATGTTTCCAGCACAGGTCATCCACAAAGGTGACCAAAGTCTCATATCCTAGCCAAAAGTGGATCCAGTATCATCCAGTTGTGTCTGGAGTTGCAATGCCACTACCTTCTCAATCACTTTGGCCAAGGAACAGTACATTTGAGACTGGCCTATAACTTCCAAAATCTGCTGGGTCAAGGAAGGGTTCCTTTAATAAAGGTCTTATGACTGCTTCTTTTAAGCTAGGGGGAACATGCTACTCCCACAGGAAGGCATTAATCACTTTCCTTAACTGTAAAGCCAGTCCTGTCTTGGCCAATTTAATCAGCCAGGAAGAGCAAAGATCATGTAAACAGGTGATACCCTTCATGTCTTCAAACACCCTGTCCACATCTGAGATCTATAGGCTGAAAGGAATCCAAAACAACTGAACAAGCCATTGCCAAGATTACATCCACCTGACCTGTGCCAAAGTCCAAATTGAGGTGGATCCAACCTACTTTATCCACAAGGAATGAAGCAAATTTTTCACAGTGAGCTTCTAACTCCTCTGGCTCCCACTCTCCAGCTTCCTGGCAAAGGAGGCTTTGCACTGCATGGAAAAGCATCATTGGTCTATTCTGTGCAGATGTGATGGTGGCAGAGCAGTAGGTAATCAGCTTACAGAAGATACTTAAAGGCATGGGATTTGACAGCGCCCAGTGGGGGTGGGGGGAGAGAATAGCAATGGGTGAAGAACAGAATCCCCCAAGGAATGCCCTTGGAAAGGGATAGGCTCAAGAAGCACATCACACAGTGGAACCATTGAACAAGTAATGTGACAAATAGGAAGAGAACCAGCACACAGGAAGGCGAAGAAAATCTAAGGTATGGAAAGAGCCAAGAGGAGATCCTTTTTGGATCAGTTAAACTGGTGGAGTTGCCAATATCAAGTGCCTCAGTGGCGGAGGCTGCATCCTCAGCCATTCTTGTCCATATTTTTGAACCACCTATAAGTTAGTTTGATACACACACATGGACTGATAGGTGCAATTGATTGAGCCACAAGCATCACAGCCAGCCAGCATGATCCCTTTTCCCAGGTCTGCTTTACTAAAAGGCACAGAATAGTTCAGTCTCGTTTTTTCTGCACATGTGCTATATGAAGAGACATTAGTGGCCACATGGAATTCCAAACAGGAGGATGACTGTTTCCTAATATACAAAACATAGAACTACAGGTTGTAAAGACTATAGGTACAAGCCAGAAGTTCCACTGCTATGCAACCTCCATTTGTTTCAGGAAAGCCTTGTGCAGGATATGCAAACTACATGAATTTAAACATTGCCTAATTTTCATATATTCAATTACAGAAGGTTTACATACGGTAGTTACTGACTTTGGGATCATTTTAAATCACAGAATTCCATCCCCTTTCATCCAACCTCAAAAATATCCAAAACCTTACCACCAGCAGCCATACTGCCTAGGATTACTTCTTTACCTGCCATTCAAAATGTGTATTGTGGCCATCATAGAAAGGAAAGCCTCACTGGGGAAACTACTAGTGCTTACAAACTTGCAGCACTCTAATTCGTCTCTTGCGCAGAAGCACCATCACAAATTCTTGGATGATCTTTTAATTTAAGAGTGCTACAACACACAATCTGCCCTTCCACATTATTGGTCACTGATATATTGGATCTTTTATTTTCCTGGATATGAACAGGCAACCATGATACAGGACACTTGTTACATACTCATGGACAGCTTCCATTCACCCTAGATACTTTAAAGAGGCACAGAATTAACAAATGTCTTGCTTTTGATTTTTAAGGAACAGAAGCCCCAAAGTGGACAATGCCAGGGTAGTGGTTCACAGAACGTGGAAGATGCTTTTGATTTGACTTGGTCTCACATGGCTGACTATGCTGACCTTTGATACTGGGCTTACAGACATGCCAGCCATTTATCCTACTAGAAACACTTTGATATTTGACCATTATTTCCTCTTAAGGAACATTTATTCCTGTTTGTTTTAATTTGTATTGCCACAGAACCTTAAAAAGTGCTCTGTCTCAGGATGTCAGCATACAGCTGAACACATTTTGCTACCCTCATGTTACATTCAACAGCAGGGACCTTAGTACCAAGGAATGGCACAGTAACCTTGAAAAAACTTAAGACAGCTTTGACTGAAAAAAGTTGCAATGATAACTCACAGGATTTCTTTCTTTCTTTCTTTTTTTTTAAATCAATATACTCTAGACTGTAACCCAGTTCACTGTCTCTGGTGTGATCCTCACTTCTGCTTTCAGTTTACAACCTATGATAGCCCCAATCACCCTCTGGGTTGTTTAACCCCTAAACAACCTAAAGTGCTTGGCTTTGGATGTCAAGTTCAAGTTTATTTATGCATTATCCAACCAGACTGTTACACACACCCATAAAACAAACAATACACATAATTAAAAGAAACAATCGGTAAAAGAAACATTCAATGCACATAACTGAAAAAAATGGGGATGTGAAGATGGGACTTGTAGTGAAAGCCATGTTGGATTCTCTTTTCCCCCCTCCTCTGCTGTTTGGTTAACGGATTTTTACTTTAGTCTTTCTTTGGAATGTGTTGGGAGGGTGGTTGGGAACACCTAGGAGATAATGATAGTTGGCCAGAGCTGAGAAGCAAGGTCAGGCATTAATTGGGATGAAGTCATGAGAAAGTGTCTGCAGCTGAGAAAGGGCGGGGGACCCCCTCCTTCTCAAGCAAGAAGACAGGATTGGTGAAAGCTGGGTGGGAAGAATGGTTCCCGAGGGCAATAAAGGAGTTAGGTGAGAAAGCTTAAGTGTTCTTCCTTCCAGGCTTGGATGCTGTGGAAGTTCCATCTGGGCAGGTATGCCACTTGGGCAGGATAGCTAGGAAAAGTTAGGCCTGGTTTGACTTACTTTGTTCTGGCAGACTTTTGGGGTTTGTTTTTATATTCTTTTAGAGTCCCTTTTTTATCCCCATTTCCCCTTTCCTCACAGCAACCTACCTCACCCCTTTTCCCTTACCTTCTTTTAGCCCTTTCTTATAAGGGATTATTTTATTTGTATTGGACAATTGGAGACCTTACACTGACTTTTATTTTGCTTTTAATAAAGTCTCCATTTTAAAATTGATGTGTGTTCTTTTTGCTTAAAGGTTGGGCTGCTACACCAGTTTGGTGTACGGGACCCTTGGGAGATGGGTGCCAGTCCACGGAATATTGGGGCTGTGGCCTACCCTATAGGGCTGGCGTCCTTCACAGGGACCAAATAAGTACACTATTGTTAAAAGTTTATTAACCATTATTTAAAATTATTATTATTAATTAAAATTTCAAAGCTAATAAACAAATTTTAAAAGGCTTATTTCTCTTTGCCAAGGCCAGTTTAAGATACAGTACTTTGCAGTATGATAAGATATGTAGTAATCTGTCTCCGCTAGCAGAAAGGCAATTTTACTTAAAGGAGAAGCATCTTTTAAAACACCAATAAGAGGAAGAAGGTATTGACCTCTCAAATCTGTATACTGGGGGCGCATTCTAAGAAAAAGTGGTGCAAATCCTCTATTAGCCTGCAACCACGGGGGCATTGTCTTTCTACCTTAGGGAGTCCATCATACCGTCCCTTGACTTCCATTAGCTGTACAGAGTTCAGTCTGCATTTAGTTAAGAGGCCTCTGAGATCATACGGACACTCAAAGGTCAGATATGCTGGCAGCTTCCCCAGCAAGACAGAGAAATTTTTATACAATATATTAGAGCAGTTAAGCACCAACAAGGAGCTAGTTTGGAAGTCAGCTTCAGCTAACTGCCTTGCGATTTCCCGCCCTTAGCAACCAAATAGCCCACTGAAAGGCCCAGTTCTGATATAAGCTTACCGGTTGCGATGGCCTAGGAAACTTGATCCATTTCCTCGTATGCAATTAAAACTAGGGGAGGGCAGCTGAAAAATAATCTTAAACCAGTAATGAATAGCTATTTTCAGGGCTAAAATTCTAACTGAACAGCAGGCTGACTCCATTTGTACTATCGCCTTGGGAATTGATCTGGGAACCCCCAAGACTCTTGTTAGGAATTTGTGCTATACCGAGTCCAGCACTGAAGTGTCAGAATATGCCCATACAATAACTGTGGCAATAATTTGGTTTTATACAGTTCGAGGACAGGCAGCACTGGCTTCCCACCTAGGCCAGCTTAATGGCATTAGTCATTTTACTCCTGCTGTTAATGCATCAGCTTTCAGATGGGCTTCAGATATCATGACAGTAACCTATGATTGGGGCGGGTGTAGGTTGTAAGATGAAAGCGGAAGTGAGGAGCATGCTGGAGGCAGTGCGCTTGCTCACTCCTGCTTGTGCCCAGCAAATTGTAGGTTGATTATTCACAATTTGCCATTATGTGTGAACTGGGTCTATCTCAAGAGAGTGTTTGCCAAAATAACAAGTACCGTATTTTTCCGTGTATAAGACGCCCCCATGTATAAGATGCCCCCCACTGGGCAGTTTCGCAACTGCACGGTTCTCTCCTCGGCTTACTTCTGTATATAAGACGACCCTCAATTTTCAGTCTAACCATTTTAGGAAAAAGTATAGTCTTATACATGGAAAAATACTATAAAAGCCATTAAAATGGGTGCCCAAAGTACCTAGCTATTGGGAAAGGGTCTGGAACTTACGGTAGTCTGCAACAGCCCAGCAAATTCCTAGGATCAGAAAGCTGCAATTTTACCCGCACCCTAGGGGGGAAAAGGGGGGGGGGAGAAGCAGCAGCAAAACCAGGCTGAATGTGAAAAGCCAGAGATGAGAATCCCCATACCAGAAATCCCTCCCTTTTCAAAAAACCAACAGGATGGATAAAAACATAGGAATATGGAGAAGTACCCTCTGAATTGTTACCAAGCCCCCTTCACTGGGGAGTGTGGGGCTTCGAATAAGCACACATGTTATTCAGATCTAGAACAAAAATCATGAAGCCGGCATAGTTCCATGCATGCAGTAGACGTTACCTGTATTTTTAGGTCCATCTGCATAGACCGGTCCCGGAGGTGGGGGAGCATTCTGCCATCCTTGTGGAGGAGCATTCTGCCACCCATATGCTGGATAGCCTTGGTAGCCTGGTTCACCTGCTGGATATGGCCCTGTAGGCCCTGGTGGGTGGCCAGGATAGGGACCAGGACCCGGTGGTCCACCTGGTTGCTGGGTATATGGTGGGTATGGGGCAGTTGGGCCCGGGCCAGGATATGGTGGAGGATTTTCGTAGTTCATGTAGGATGTCAAGTGTTTCCTAGGGATACAGAGATGGATTTTACTTTGACTTTTTCTTCAATGATACACAAGGAGCATGCATGATAATCATTTCTATACCAACTTTCATATGTGGAATGCATAATCTTAAGAACATAAGAGCCATGCCAGATCAGACCAAAGGCCTATCTAGTCCAGCATTCTGTTCCCATCGTGATCAACCAGATGTCTATGGGAATCACACGAGTAGGACATGACCACAACAGTAGCCCCTGCTTGTGTTCCCCAGCAACTGGTGTACAGAGGCATGCTGCCTCTGATATTGGAGGTAATATATAGCCATCATGACCAATAGCCATTGATAGCCTTATCCCTCATGAATTTGTCCAATCTCCTTTTAAAGACATCCAAACTGATTGCCATCACTTTTTGCCATTTTGTGGAAGCAAATTCCATAGTTTAACAATGTGTTGTGTGAAAAAGGACTTCCTTTTATCTATCCACAACCTCCCACCACTCAGCTTCATGGGATGACCCTGGGGTCTAGTATTACGAGAGGGGGGAAAACCTCCTCCTCATCCACTTTCTTCTCAGCATAGTTTATTTTATATACTCCCTTAACCCAAGGGTGGGCAGTATGTGGCCCACAGACCCCATGTGCCCCCTGACCTTTTTTGCAGCCCCTGCCACCCCCTAAGTTGCCGCTGTTGAAGTGCTGCCAAATTTTGGTAGCATGGCAGCAGCATACCCCCTGAAATTTCTCTTTAAAACAAAGTGCACGGGGAGTGCATGCCTTGTTTTAATGTCTCTGGGAGTGCGCTTACGCATTAAAACATTATTTTAATATGCACGCTTATTCATTAAGTGTACACTCCCCACACAACTTGCTTTAAAATGAAAATGTGGCTTTTTTTGCTGCTGAATTGCCACTGAAATGCAGTGGTGATTTTGGAAGTGGGGGACAGCCCCCAGTGGGTTCTGGGAGTGGGAACTTGGGCCCCAGACCCTCTGAAGTTGGACCCCAGACCCCTGCCTTAAAACTAAAAAGCCCCAAACATTGTAACCTTTCAGAATTCTACACAGTATTCCAAGTGTGACCATACCATTGATTTGTTTAAAGGTAATATGATATTGGCAGTTTTATTTTTGATTCCTTTCCTAATGGTCCCCAACATGGAATCTGCCTTTTGTACAGAAGCTGCACAGTAGGTTGATGTTTTCATTTAGCTATCCACCACAACCCCAAGATCTCTTTCCTGGTCAGTCACCCCAAGCTCAGATTCCATAAGCATATATATAAAGATGAGATGTTTTGCCCCAACGTGCCTCACTTTATGTTTGCTTACACTGAACCACATTTGCCATTTTGATGCCCATTCCCCCAGTTTGGAGAGATCTTGATCTCACTCATAGCTATGGTGGTCACTTATGGATTGCCCAAGAGACTGCAAATGCATCACCAAAAAGGAGAGGACAAAATGACACAAATTTGCATAAAACTGATATATGCTAATTTATATGTTTATGTGCAAATTTAGAAATAATTACTATAATTTAAATAGAATCACGATACATCTCACCATAGTGAGGAAGATGGTGATCTGTGTGCTTACTCATTCTGCTGTCTATGTGCTAACTGCTGATGGGCAACTTCAAGACCTCTGCTCTTACTTCATATGGTTTTTTATCGTTAAACCTGACTGGGACTGGACGGCCCTTCAATTAAAGGATGCATTCAGAAGACTGTCCTCGGAGAGCCCTTGAAACAGAGGACACCTTTAAGTAGAGGAGTGTTCTCTGTAAGGTAGGGCACATGGCCAGCCTACCTGCAGCTCTACGAACAAGGTTAGTGTTTCCAATGTGCAGAAAGAGAGAGGAAGCCAAAGCCTTGGACAAATAATTGAAACCATGGCCAAAGTAGGATGTGAATCTAGTCCTTTTAAACCTGGGTCCAATGCTCTCTACTAAAGTTGGACTCCAACAGTGAATGATAACCTAAGTCAGAGATGGCAACTTCAGTATTCTCAGGGAACCCCCTCTCTACTTGAGATAATGGCTTGGTGGGAAGAAATGTATTCTGCCACACAAACTGATCTCCTACTGCATGGTCAGGCTCAAGGCTCTATGGCAGCTGGTGGTGTTTAGCAGTTAAACGCCATCGTTACACAGAGCACATGTGCTCAGTCATAGCTGTGTCATATACATCCAAAGATCAAGAGATCCACACAACATTGCTATGATCTACACCCAGGGTTGTGTATTCCACACAAGCACTAAACTAGTACAGAAGCCAGCACTGGGTATATAGAATTCAGCATTCTGAGAGTCTTAGCTTTTCTTTTAAAATTAAAGCAAATTTCTACTCATTGCAGCTGTGAAGAAAGGCTGGGAAAGTATCCAGGCAACATCTGATTCAGCGGTATGAATGTGGATCAGGTATCCAATGATCAGGTGTGGTGCTTAAATGTCTCATTGTGGTGCTTCACAGAGTCTCACCCCGCCCATGACCAGAAGAATACAATTTTGCAATAAGCAAGAAACAGGTCACACAATTAAGCTTTCTTAGCACAGGATTTTGAATATTATAATAAAGCACAGCACATACAAAGCCACAACTATATCCCTGACTCCCAGAGCCCTTAGATCAGTGGGTTACATCCAACATTGTGCAAGTGGACTCCACTTGTGTAGCAAGACTTCTCCTTCCTTTCCTCCCCCCTGCACACCTCCCAAATCTGCTCCAGAGGGTCCCCCAACCCTTCGGAGCAGAGCTGTGGGGGCATGCAGGGGGAGGGGGAATTTCTTCTACCACCAGTATCTGTTCCGTGGGTAGATGGACACCATTGGATACAACCCAGTGTAGCACTCTTTCAGGAAGTGTACCCTAGTTTGTCCACTTAAGATTCAGCCAAGATAACTTTTGTAATAATATGTTATGATGCCATTCAATCAATGACAAGCACAAGCAATAAGAGGCCCAGCAATTAAGATTTCATTCTGAAATAAAAATTAAAATGAGGATGCAAGTCGATAAACTGGAACTAGTTGATAACCAATAATACAGCAACTTAATAAGCACAACTTTGCTAATGTGCTCACCTTGTCACTACTCTGAATGCATTATCTGCACAATCATATTAGCGGATCCTCAGTTTGAGATGAGCAGTTCACGTGTGGACATGAGAATTTTGGGGACTTACCCCGATCATATCACCATCACATCCTACCTATTACTAAGCAAGAGCATTCCAGGCTTCACCCCATCCCCAAATGTTCATAAGACTGTCCATTTCACCATTCCAAAAAAATAAAAAAGAACACCTTTTACAGCCCTTGTAATCTATTTATAACAACGTTGTACAAATACAAATGTGAATTATATTCTGAAGATGAACACTTCATCTCAGAATCTTAGGGACAGCTGAAAGTTACTAAAGTTTTAAAGATGAAAACAAAAACACATGCATGGCTATGAAGGAAAAGTCACTCTTTAAATATGGTCATAGTGCAAGGCAGGGGAAGGTTGTTTCTAAATTAAGAAAGGGAGAGGGTCAGGGAGCACATCTATGACAACTGGATTGGATCCCAGTTTCTACAGCACTGGAATCAAGGAGCTCTCATTCCAGCAATTGCCACCTACAACAAGGCAGATAAAAACCTTTTAGAATGGATTTTTAAAAATTGAAATAGATCACCTTGTTTTTATAGTTTATATTACAAAAACATATTTAAAAATAGATTAAAACTTTACAGTACTAACATCTCCATACAGTGAGAATTGGTCATTATAAATGAATGATAAAGACATCTCGAAGTTTAACAGCTGCCTTAGCTTGTACGGAACTGACAGTGTAATTTTAGCATGTATAATGATCATACTGAAGAAAGTTTAATGGTGTTTCTGCTATCCAACAGCAGATGAGCCAATGGAATCTAAGAGCAACTTTATTCAGTGGGCAGGTTCGCACGACACTTTAAGCCCAAAAAGTTGCCTCAGGCCCCGGCTGTGCCCAACTAATGCTGGGGCACAGCGGGGGTCCGGAGACACCACTTCTCCCCGCTTCCCTGCTCAGTCCTCCCAGGGGACACTGCGTGGGAGCACTGAGAGGAGCGGGGATGACAGCTGGCAAAAAGTGCCCAATCGGCACTTTCAGCAGCTCTCATGGGCTCCCCTCACTGTTCACAGCGCTGCCAGGGAGAATCAGGTCCCTCTCCCAACCCGGCTAGCATCTATCGCTAGTCAGGTTGGGAGAGGGACCTGATTCTCCCTGGCAGTGCCATGAATTGTCCCCTCTGCTGGGCTTACGTCGGAGTAATCCCAGCAGAAGGGAGCGTTTTAATCACCACCGGAGAAGCAGCCCAAGCGTTGCAAAAGGGCTACTTGTGGCTACTTCTCCAGCCATGATTTAAAACACTCCCTACAACTTGGGGAAAAAGACCTACAACTCCCAGCATTCCCAAGCCAGCATTCCCAAGCCAGCATGGGAGTCATAGGACTTTTTTCTGACTAAACATGCATAGGATTGCATATTTAGTCACTGTGTTTTATGTTAATCTAGTAACATAAAAATATAAAACCAAATGTGGGAATTTAAGTCCACAATCCTCATGATTTCGCCAAAGTTGATGCTGTAATCCTTGGTTTCTTCTTATCTCCCCAGAAACCCGCGCAAGTTTTCACCACTTTTTCAACATATCCAGGGGAACAGCTATCACAATATTTTTAAATCGAAACAAATATTTGAACAATATTCATTTTTAGTGTAGCTCTGTTTCCTAACCATGATATACCGAAACTAGGCCACTGTTTCAGATCCCTCATACCATTTTCTATTACCGGTAATGGCTGAAAATTAATTTTAAATAAGTCATTTATACTGTATGAAAAAGCATCCTCTGTATTTAACTGGTACAAAAATGGACCAAGAAACCCAACTAGATGTCAAGCTAGTCTATTTCTTAAGCGATATTGGACCTCAGATATTCTGTCTTCTGAGGACTGAGTTTACGTCTTGAAACAATACCATAACATATTTAAAGGACACTGGAATTGAGATTTGGGGATTAGATAATGCAAGCAAATTATTGTGTGCATACAAACCAATTTTAAACTGATATTCAGCAACCTCAGTACCTCAAATTTCATCAAAAGATCGAATATGAATCTAATATGCCAAAGGTCTATACCAAAAATAGAGGAGAAAGTGGACAGCCTTGTCCAGTTCCCTGCTGTATCACAAAAAAAGTTGCGTTTTGGGCCTGTGGTTTATCATATAAGCATTCACATAATTTGAGAGAGAAACTAACTCAATTTTTCTGTAATGTATTATACATAGTGGTATGCTAAATCTTCTCAAAGCCCTTTCCTAATCAACCTAGTCTGAAATGGTCTGAGTATAAAATTAAAATCTATGTTTATAATCTCTGTAAAACATTGATGATCTCATGGCCATCAGGTGAAATTAGATGGCTTCTTTTTTATATAAAGAACGACCGGGGGGGGGGGGATATCTGACGTGAGATTAAACATTATAAACTCAGCCAGGCTCTGAGGCGGTTGTTGTGGAGCAGAGCACATCTTCTGCATTTCTACATAAAATCACTTCAAACTACATTTTCAGATCCTTGTTAGCCTTGACTATGGATAACCTGTGTGTTGATAACCAGCTTCATGACTGCACTGGTCCATTTCAGCATGCCAAGAATAGTGGCTACTGTCACATCCCTCCCCTCACAGGGCCCTCAAGCTTGCCCTCCTTCTTGGGATCTATGGGTGCACTTACGTAAGGCTGGGGGTTTTCCCTTCTCCAACCCTTACCCTCAGAGCTCTCACACTGACCTTGGGATGTCGATTATCCCCACCTTATACTTATTTGACCAAATATAAAGCACAGCTTCCCACACAGGTCGCTTCAACAAACAAAGCAAAGTTTATTTTAAAATACAACGGTTTCTTGATATAAGTTTCATATGTAAGTTTCAGTCCATAGTAAGTAATTTACTATCTTATGACCCTATGACCAATCCGCCCTCACCAACTGTTAACAAAATATTAATCCCTGCACTCACCAGCTCAGTGTTCTCCAACCTTGGGTCCCCAGATGTTTTTGGCCTATAACTCCCAGCATGCCCCAGCCAGCTCAAGGTTGGAGAACACCGCACTAGCTAATCTCCTGACAATCCTACTACAATCTCCCAACTCTCTCTCCAGTCAGCTCCACAGACTCCCCAACAGCGCCCCGGCACTCCTCAGAGCCCTCCACACTCTCCTTCACTCACTCACTCACTCTCCCGCCTCAACAGCACCACCCACAGCTTACATAGCACAGGCTCCACCCCCCCTTCTCACTCTCTCAGCCAATCACGTCACAGATACAAATACACCATTCTTCCTGCCCATCATTTCTCACTCACCCCAGACTTGCCTAATGTACACATAATAACGATAGACTCAATACAAGAACACATTATCATACGTACCATATATACACTTTAAATTATCCCCAATAACATCACAGCTACCACTGAAAATAAGCTAGGAGGCCAGCTTCTAGCCCTTGTGGCTAACAGAATTAAAAATTATATACGGTAACTGGAATGGACCGATCTCCCTCTTAAGGCACAGCCAGCCTCCTGCCAGAACAAATTGCAGAAGAGGACCCCATTTCTTCTCCATTGCTAACCATCAACAGGCCCTGTTTCCTGCCCTTAGCTCCCATTTGCCCAGTGGCAACCATTGCTCACAAGCAAAGAGGCATTTTGAATGGCTAGCATCAGGCTTTGTTTACACACACTTTATACCATCATCTCAAGAGGAAGAGCTTGTGTCATTCCCCAAGGTGCAATTCTTGGTTCCTCTAGATGAACATTACTAGCACAGAGCAATTTCGGTAAGTACTTCCCAGGAGAAAGAACTTCCATCTAAGCTACAACAGTGCCATAAAAGCAACTGTGCATTAGAAGCATTATTTCCACAATATAGACTGGCTAACAGAGTTGTGGCTTGCATAAAAATAAGATAAAGAGGATCACAACTTTAAACAAAACAGAAACAGATGCAATAGCTTTCCACTTGTACTATGATCAAAGAAAAAAAGCCCTGAGTTTCAGCCATTTCAAACAGTAACATTCTTCATGAATAGTTCACAAAAATGTATGGGTCTGCCTCCAAAATCACCAGCCCTGTGTTGAGTTCTCCTCTTCTTCAGACAATGTGTGGAGATGTCAAATGTGTTGTGCATTTTTCCAACTCCACATCATTGGCTTTGGCAGGAAAACACAGGCAGTTGTATGCAAGTGTTACAGGAAGAGGGGGGACTCAACAAGAAGCTGCTGTTTTGATGGCACCCCATATGGAGAGTTACACCTAGTTCCACTCTCTGTCAGCCTATGTATTTTCTCTTCACTGGAGTAGTGGCTTCTCTAAGGACTACCGGTACCTAACAAGTTCACAACTGAGGTGAGATCTGAATAAGGGGATTTCCCAACTCTCACTTATTGATGAACTGTGCAAGGAGCTGCACAGCTACTGAGGAACTGCACAAGGTTATTATACCTTACCATCTTGGAAGTCAGACCAGCAAAGGAGAAATTAAAACTATTTTCAATA
The DNA here is from genome assembly GCA_021292165.1 of Shinisaurus crocodilurus. Lineage (NCBI taxonomy): Eukaryota > Metazoa > Chordata > Lepidosauria > Squamata > Shinisauridae > Shinisaurus > Shinisaurus crocodilurus. The sequence continues at coordinate 101,586,388 of CM037880.1, forward strand.
TCATGCGAATGACTGGCAACTGCACTACCAGAAACACAGCTTTTAGCACTGGAAACACCACCAAGCTAAGTTTTAAAGCTGTCCCCAGTGAGGCAAGTCAATAAATGGCCAGTGGTGTGGGAACAGAAATGGGGCACTGCTCTGCTCTGTCACAACCAGAAAGTCATGTGGAACAATGGCTTCAGATAGGGCAGAAGTATTCCTGAAGCAGTCCCCAGACCTACTTTTTTGGTTAGCTTCTGTGCCACTTCCAGAAATGTAACAGATGGCTATAGCATGGTATGGGGTGTGCATAGGCCACAGGATGCCTACCTCCAATGCTGGGAGGCCTCTAGGGGCATGATGAGAAGATGGCTGGTCTCAAAACTGGACAAATGTTTGCTTTTAAATTTGGTTTTTAATCTTTTTAACTATTTTGTATGTTTTTATTGTTGTTTTTATGTACAAACTGTTGTGAACCGCCCAGAGAGCTTCGGCTGTGGGGCGGTATAGAAATGAAATGACCTGGTTGAATGGTTTATTTCGTTATTTTTTAGGTGTGCTTCGTTTTAAGGTTTTTAATCCCATGTAGGGATGAAGCAGCTCTTCGAATGCATGCACAGAGTGGAAGAGTGGATTGTGGCATTCATTCTGGATGCTCTGGTCGACTCTGAAGTTTTGGAAGAGCAGATTCATCCCTCCATAGGAGAGGCCCATGCCATCATTTTATTCATTTCTAATATGTTTATCCTGCTGCCTGGCTCAGAGAGCTCTAACGATTAGTTGTGACCTAATTAAAGAAACCTTATTCTATCAAATAAGTTTTAATTGCTTAATTAATTAAATCTCCATATATTTGCATATTACTACAACAATAGCTTTGAAGAAATAGGCACACTATTTTCAGAGGAAGCATGGCACCATCTTGGAAGAGGCATTCCCTCCTGTTTGAAAATAAAGGGTGAAAGCCTTTTTTAAGATGGGGCCTGCTGCTTGCAATTTTAATAAGTACTTATATTGATTTTCTCAATTAATTGGGGATGCCTTTTTAGTCAATTAACACATTTAAATTTATCATTTGATTAAAAATGGCAATTCTCTCTCTCTCTCTCTCACACACACACACACACACACTAATATTCTAAGACACAAATATATAAAAAAAAAACTAAGCAAAAAATACAAAATCTATCTAACAAAGAACAGGGTCAATATATTTGTCCACTTTTTAAGATCAGTCATCAACCACCACTTTATCAGGCCAAATGGCTTTCTAAGATGAAGGTCTTAATAGTAGACCTGGCCTAGAATGATCCATTAGCCACCTACTGAACTTCTGGATGACAGTGGCACCATGAGCATGTTAGGGCACAGGAGGGCAAGAGCTCTAAGAGGAGGAGCATGTTAGGGTATCCCTTCTTGGGTCAACCTTGGACTACCGCAGAAAAAAGGTAACGAAATGTACCCTGTACAAGAGTTTGAAATGCTGCATTGTAGAAAAAGCTTTTAGCATTTGCAGAGATAAAAGAAGTGTTGTGAACGCTACAAAAATTATATAAAATGTACAGAACATATTTATTTATTTATTTTATTTCTATACCACCCAATAGCCGAAGCTCTCTGGGCGTTTTACAACAATCAATTAGAAGTACAATAAAGCACAATATAAAATATATACAATAAAAACATTATAAAAATTTTAAAACAATTTTTAAAAAGTCACAAATAACTAAAAACAAGTCAATACAACACGACCTCTAAAAGAATTAACCACCCCACCGTGTACTATTTAGTTGTTAAAAGACTCAACGTAGAGGGCAGTCTTAACCTGGTGCCGAAAAGATGGTAGGGTTGGCGTCAGGTGGGCCCCGGGGGGGAGCTTGATCTACAGTTGGGAGGCTACCACAGAAAAGGCCCTCCCCCTTGTTGCCGCCCTCTGAGCCTCCCTCGGAGGTGGCAGTCGGAGGAAGGCCTCAGATGTTGAACGTAGTGTCCAGGTAGATTGTGGTTGGGAGAGGCGTTCCATCAAGTATTGTGGTCCCAAGCCATGTAGAGCTTTATAGGTTAAAACCAGCACCTTGAATCAGGCTCACAAGCATATAGGCAGCCGGTGCAAGCAGGCCAGAACAGGTGTTATATGTTCAGACCTTTTGGTCCCAGTGATTAGTCTGGCTGCCGCATTTTGCACAAGCTGCAGCTTCTGAACAGTCTTCAAGGGCAGCCCCACGTAGAGTGCATTGCAGTAGTCTAACTTTGAGATTACCAGAGCGTGATTTACTGAAACCAGGCTATCCCTGTCCAGATTGGGGCGTTGCTGGGACACCAGCCGAAGTCTGTAGAAGGCACTCCGTGCCACTGAGGCAACCTGGGCCTCAAGTGACAAAGATGGCTCAAGAAGAACCTCCAAGCTATGAACCTGTTCCTTCAAGGGGAGTGCAAACCCATCCAGAACAGGTTGAACACCCTCCATCCGGTTAGAGGAACCACTCACTAACAGCATCTCAGTCTTGTCTGGATTGAGCCTCAGTTTGTTAGCCCTCATCCAGTCCATCGTCACAGTAAGGACCGGTTTAGCACATCCACAGCCTCACCTGCTAAAGATGAAAAGGAGAAAGAGCTGTGTGTCATCAGCGTATTGATGGCAACGCATCCCAAAACTCCAGATGACCCCACTCAATGATTTCATGTATATGTTGAAGAGCATGGGGGATAAAACCGACGCCTGTGGAACCCCATACTGGAGACTCCATGGGGCCAAGCAGTATTCCCCAAGCACCACCTTCTGGAGCCAACCATCCAAGAAAGAGCGGAACCACTGCAATGCAGTACCCCCCACTCCCAACTCAGACAGCCTCCCCAGAAGGATATCATGGCTGATGGTATTGAAAGCCGCCGAGAGACCCAGAAGTATCAACAGGGTCACACTCCCCTGTCTCTCTCCCAACATAGATCATCATACAGGGCGACCAAAGCTGTTTCTGTGCCAAAACCAGGCCCGAACCCTAACTGAAATGGATCCAGATAATCAGTCTCATCCAAGAGCGCCTGAAGCTGGTTGGCCACCACCCACTCAAGGACCTTGCCCAGGAAAGGAACATTAACTACCGGCCTAAAATTATTAAGATCTTCTGGGTCCAGGGAGGGATTCTTCAGGAGTGGCCTCAACACCGCTTCTTTCAAGCAGCCCAGCTCCTTCCAAGTTGCTTGCAGCCTTCAGGGGAAGCAGGGCCCCAGTCCAGAAAGGAACAGCCAGGGAGGGGGAAAAGCTGGCTTGAAGATGGTTAGTTACCAGCTTACCTCCCTCCCTGGAAAAGTGTCCCAGTTGCTGGCTGGGTGTGCAGGTCAGTATTGCAGCTGGCTCATTATCACCAGTGCTCTCTACACATACTTAAAATTCTACTTCTTTCCACACTGCCCAATAAGAGGCTGTAAAACAGAACTACTTGTACATTTATACCAGCACAAATTGGCCTGATAAATTAATTTTACCTGTTTTGCACATTCTATTCTGTATGCAGACATTGAAGTAGAGAAGCAATAAGTGCCAATGTTACTGCAGAATAGAAATTATGACCAAGACAACTTACATGCAAACATACATGAACTCTAAATTCAAGGATAGTATCTTGCTGTAATCCACCAGTCATATCTGTTAGCTATGTAAACATTTCCCAGTAACTGTAGTGAAATATTGCCAGTGCCTCAAATACTATCCCCTAACACAACTAGTCTTCCACAGCCTTTCTCTTCCAGACCCAATTTCTTGTAGCCCACACATTGTTTTTGAAGGACTGCAAGGTGCGCTCTGCTGTGTGCCCCATCCTTCTCACAACTAACTTGCCTTTTTCCTTCTTGCCAGTTCACCTGAAGGCACTTTTTGGGCTTGTGATGCCAACAGAATATTCTGGAATGCAATACCCTCCTTCTATAAACATGTGGCAAGCGAGTAGCTTAAGGGAAACAATTTACTTACCTACCTACACACTTATTTGTTGTTATTTATGGGATTTATGAGAGCCAGTGTGGTTAGGGTGTTGGACTAGGGCTGTGGAGACCGAGGTTCAAATCCCCACTCAAGCACAGAGCTCACTGGATGACTTTGGGCCAGTCACTATCTTTCAGCCTAACCTACTTCACAGGGTTGTTGTGAAAGTAAAATGGTGGAGGGTGGGTGAGGGAGAGAAACTTGGAGGAAAGGTACAATGCAAAAGTAATGAATAAACAAAAAATTAACCAAGCACATTTCAGGAACAAGTGTCCTCCTCCTCCTCCAGTCATACCTTATTTATTTATTTATTGCATTTATACTTCGCTCTTCAGCCAGAAAGGCTCTCAGAGTGGCTTACAAAGATTAATAATAACTTAAGACAGTCCCTGCCTTCAGGCTCACAATCGAAAAGACATGACACAAAAGGAAAAGGGATTGGGAGGGAGGAGGAAGAATGCAAAACTCAGGCACCAGTTCTTAGTTTAAAAGGTTCTTATAGGTTTTTCTTTCTTTTTATATATATTTTTTCTGGCAGGGAAGGGCCAGAAAAAAAATCTTTAAAATTAAAAATTTAACCTTCCTTAAATCACCTCAAAGGAATTTCAGTTACTGGTATGAGTGTTGGGGCAATATGCTGTCACTTAACTGAGTAGTCACTGGATTCCAGCTTTGCTTACCCTATTTGCAACATTTGATTTCACTTAAAGTTACATCACCCTACTTTATACATCAGTATGTTAACCAACACATTCTGAAGCAGGGGTGGGCATTGGCTATGCTGGTTGTAGGCTAAAACATCTGCAGGGCCACAATTTGCCCACCCCTGTAAGGTACCACCTTCAGTCAAAAGCTGGTTTTGCCAGAGGGATCCGTTTAGCTCTTTTCAAAGGACAAACCAAGGCTCAAAAGCCCTAGTTCACTGTGCAAAGTCCCTTTGCCACTCCTGCTGTTCCCTCCACACCCCTTTCCATATCTAGGCTGGCAATAGGTGGATCAAAAAGCATACCTCGGAGGGACAGATTTGGTCCAGTTGCTAATCCCTACATACACAGGGTTTCACAAGGTGTGGCTAGGCTTGGCAGGCAGCAGCCATCTTTTACATGACCTCCTTCCTCCACAGCCTTTAAGCAAAGGCAGGCTGCCTTTCCCTCACCATTTATTACCAGGAGCTGGCACCTCACTCACTCCTTTAGAAAGCAGGTGTTTCAGCTCAGTTTTTCTCTCCAGTTTCCAAAGTAAGTTGCCTGTTAACTTCCTGCAGCCACCTGCTAGCACTTACGGAAAAAGGATTGAAGAGGCAGCCAAGCAACGAAAGAACCATAACCCCATTTTTTCCAGGGTGGGAAAGAAAAGGGTCGAACAGGTGATTATTTGTACCTAAGCACATGCAAAGTGCCTTTCCCTTGGCATCTGGTAAACACAACACAAAGAATCTCAGGTTGTGATTATTCCGTGGAAAAGAAAAGAGCTCAGTGGGGCTTATTTCCAAGTAAGTTTAGGCTGTAGAAGGAGTACCGGTATGTAGCAGAGATGAGAAATACACAATTAATAGGGGGAAGAGGAGAAAGGTGTGCAAGCAAGGAGAATCAAAATGAGAAACAAAATGGAGAGAACAAGAGAACTGTGTTGTAGCTAGCAGCAGGCATGTGTGAGTTTGTTTGTTTTTTAAAGTAAGCGATGGGGTGTATCTGTGCATTTTACACTGGGACTACAGCATGTGGGAACAGGTTTTACTCTTTCCTCCTAGGCCAAGATTCTGGCCATCAACCCACCCCACCCTCCCGCAATTAGCACTAGAACAAAAGCTCTTCTTCGCCATGGGAACTTATTTCTTATGCTAAATGCTTTACAGGGGGAGATTTTTGTTGGAATCATGGCTGGGGAGGGAGGGGTAAAACTCCCCTCCCCACATGCTTGATGAGAATCCCCCCCCCACTTACTATTAATTATTTAAAATGCACAACAGATGTAGCAGAGGGGTGTCTGGAGCTGTCATGCACCATCCTCACATTCCCTGCAAGATTCATTTGACATGCTGTCAGAAAGAGTTCTGCATGTGTATAGATGTACATGATGCAGAGAGCTCCTACACACGAGGAGGGACCTTAGCCAATCATGAAAACAGGACTATATTCATCATAAACAGCATATGACCCTTGGCCATTGGGGGGCACAGGTCCGAGGTCCCAAGTCTTCACATTCTCCTGCCTTTGCACCACTTCTCTTCCATTCAGCATTTCCTACTGCCTCCCTGCCTGCAGTTGCAACACTGGGCCTCAATCTTCAAAGACAACAGGAGACTTCTGAGAATCAGATGAACTCACTTGTTTATAGCGCAACCCGGTAAGATTTTTGGGTCTCCATCACTAGATTCTTAGTAAGAGTAAACAAACAGGAACCAAGTAAAACAGTGAAGCAGCTGGGACTTTGTCAGTTTTCACTGATCACCCATACCCACTGCAGTCCCTCAATGCCCTGAACAGTGCTCCTGAGGAGGGTTGGGGAATCCTCTAGGATAGTATGGGATGTGGCAACGAAGACTGCAGTAGATAAGGAGGATCAGTGAAAAGTGGGTGCCCACTTTGCATGAGCAGAAGTGCTCTCCAGTAGCACAAAGCCATGATTAGATATAACCCCTGGTCATACTGAATTTATTCTGCTTTTATAGGCTGCAAGTCATCAAGGCTGGCCCAAGACATTTTGGTGCCCAAGATAGAAAACCCAAACGACACCCTGCCCCTACATACACCCTACATACACACATTAAAAGTGAAGACCTTTTTATTTCCCTAACCCTTCCCATGATTTGATTTATTTTGCAGCTGCTGTTTTGTATGCAGCTTTATATTGTTCTATTTTATATTATGTGCTGCTGACTTGGCTGTTTTATTCAGGGTCTTATTTTATGCTGTTTTAATTTTATTTGTTGTTTAATTTGTAATTTGATTGTTTTATCATGCTGTGAACCACTTTGAAAGCTAATTGGCTGAAAAGCAGGTAATAAATGTTGGAAATAAATAAATGGATAAGTACTATGAGAAAACAATGTACATGGATGTTTTCCTGCCCAAACCACAGGAGCAGTACAAGAATGGGGGAAGGAGAGGAAGCCATTCCTTCACTCTCTTTTTCAGAGAAGGGAAGGGGCAGCTGGACAGTGTCTCTACTGTGACAGACCATAATACAAACCAGCACTGTAATTACCACATCTCTACTCAACTACGGTGGTAAAAATTTCAGAGTAGCTTCCTATAAATGAGTCTTTAACTGGGTTAAGAGAGCCAGGACCAAACCAGGCATGGATTACTCAGTGAATCATTGCAATTAACTGAAAGCACCTAAGCTACTATATTTAACAAATGAGCATCTTCCTCATGACCTAAAAGGAGTACAGGATACTGTACACAGATGTGTTTTGTTTTCCATTGCAATGCAGGTGAGAGGTAGACACATTCATCTCAACCTTAAGAAAAACAGGAAGAGGAGCTGGTCCAGGAAACCCGTTCATGAGGACTCCAGGAAATGACCTTGCGCAAGAGATCAGACCCACCTAAGGGAAAGTGTCAGAAAAGGCATACGGTACCTAATTCAGAAACTGATCGGGAATTCTTGTTCAAAGGAGGAGAAGTGAAGCTGCCTAATTTCAAGAGGGGGTGGGGAGAGAAAAAGAAACAGTGCAGCTAAGAATATTACCTGTTACCAGATGAGGAATGGAGATAGAGGAACAGACACAAGGGAGACAGAATAATGGGAAAAACACAAGAATCCATGCTGATTCCATGGGCAATATTGATGTGTCTATTTATATGCTAGTAACACGGTTTATGCCATCAGTCATGCCAATAAAACTGAATCAAGACAGGCACGGAGTTCTTTATAATGGATTTTACCGAGTGGATAACATTTTGTGAGTAAAAAAATATCTATCCTCTACTTGCTAATACACTGCATACACTGCAAGTTAGTTGTAGGGAAATTTTATTCATTTTTATCCCACTCAAAGAACAGAGGACAGCACATAGGTTTTCTCTCCCTCCCACCCCACCCTCCAGCCATTTGATGTTCATCATGACAACCTTGTGAGATAAGTTAGGCTGGGGTACTAGACTGGGCAAGGTCACCCATCAGACTTCACAGTAGATGGGTAACATAGGTAGGTATTTTGTCTGTACTACACCATCCCCCTCAAAAAACAAAAAAAGAAAAAAAACACTTGCAATGTAGTTGCCCCCCCCCCACCCTGAGCTACCAACCCTGCTTTGAATTACCTCTCCCATCTTTGCCTCTCCAGTCAACAGGTGGCAGCCTAAAGGCCTAGCCATGCTCTCCCAACTGCCCTCTAAGGCAGCCTTCCCCAATCTGGCGCCCTCCAGATATGCTGTACTACAACCCCCGTCATCCCCAGCCAGCACACCCCTTGGCTGTGCTGGCTGGGGATGATGGGAGCTGTAGTCAAACAAACACATCTGTTGTGTGCCAGGTTGGGGAAAGCTGCTCCAGAGTAAAGGCTTTGGTAGGATAGGATCCCTCAGCAGCTACAGCCATGGCAAGAAAGAAACTTATCCAAAAGCTCACAAGGGCCTATGCCAAGAGTACCAAGCACACAGGGCCGGTGCTACCATTAGGCCAACTAGGCAGCTGCCTAGGGCGCAGGGCTAAAGGGGGCGCCAGAAACGCCTTTTAAAAAAATACAGCGCTCTCAAGTGGGAAGGGGGGCGCTAAATATCTGATCTTGCCTAGGGCACCAAACTCCCTTGCACCGGTCCTGCAAGCACACATCTTTCAGAGGAGGAGATGCATTGGGCAGCTTAAAAGAAACAACCTTACAGCCTGTTGCACTTTTCTTATCAGAGGTACTGGGAGAAGAAATGGTGTGACCATCTTCATAAGGAGGAGGAAGCGCACACAACACCCGGTTTAATTTTTCTAAGGGTATAGCTAGGTTATTCTCTTGCTGCAAAAGCAAGAAATCCCGTGGCACTTAATGACTAATGGATTTACGGCGGCATCAGTTTCGCAGATGGGCTCAGGCGCACGAAGTATCAGAGGACAACATTTGATGCGCCTTGTTGCAAAGCGGGGCCCCAAAAACTTATGCCACAATACATTCGTGCAAATTTACGAGACTTCGTGGATAGGATCCGTGACGTTACCAGCTCAGGGCCCGCTTTTCTCCCCAGCTCCAGAAAGGAGGACGCGGGCGTCGCGACTTGGCTGACCACGGCTGCCTTTGGGGAGGGGCAGCCGGGTACGCACAGAGGGCGCGGGCGAGGAACACGGCAAGAAGGAGCAAGGCAGCCCCAACGGAGAGACGCCGAGCAACAACGCCCGCCGAGTGTCAAGGAGAGCGAAGATCGGCCCCAGCCCAGCCCAGCCCAGGCTGCCCTTCCCCGGCCAGAGACCTTCTACGCCCGACCTGCACAGCGGCCCCAAAGAGGACTCGGCCGGCCTGGGCGGCTGGCCAGGAGTTTCCCCCGCTGGTGGCGCAGGAGGCGCTCCACTTCCAATCCCTCCAGGGACCCCCTTTTCGCCGACATCATCCCTGCCTCTCCTCGCTGCGGCTGTACCTGACTGCCTGAGGCTCGTCGTCTGCCTCGATGCTGGCTGGCTGGCTGGCTGGCTGGCTGGCTCGCTCCTGCTGCTGCTGCTGCTGTTGCTGCTTTCCACGAGCAGAGCGAGCGCGGACCTGGCAGCGGCTGCCACCTCTAAACCCGCAGAGTGCGCACGGGCGTGATGTCACTCGCCAAGTCGTGGTCACCCGACCGACGGCCAAGCAGGGAGGCGCTGCCGCTGCGTCACTGCATGCACACGGAGGTGAGCATGCGTGGAAGCGGAGCCTCCAAGCTGGGCTTATTGCACGCGCACGATGCATCATGAGGAGCGCATTGTGCGGTTTCTTGTATGCCAAGGCCAGTTCCAGGTTGTGGGAGCTTCGCTTTGGGAGGGTCCCGGTTCTCCTCACCCCGTTAAACCCAAGCCTCCCCCACACGCCGCGAGAGAGGCAGATGATGTGGCGGATCGTATAGACGCACGCATGCACCCTCTCTGGGCAGCACCGAGGAGGGAGCGAGGGTGGGCTGGTCCGTTCACTCATGCCAATCATCACTTGATCTTACAGCCATCCGCTGCTGAATGTGTATGTACGCACCGGCCCACCAGGGCCGTTCATGAAAATAGATCTCTCAGAACGATGACTTGCTGCAGAATGGGTGAACTGCGACTGTTGAAAAGGATTGTGTTTGAAGAGACGTAATCTGCAAAATTCTGTCTGGGTCGTTTGCTCTGTTATGCAAGTCACTACGCTCAAGTGATAGACAAGTTGATACGTGTGAACCGGCTAACAGATAGCCCGACCCATCCGAGAAGGGAGCGGAAGTTCTCTTTGAGGGACCCACTTGCCCGACTGAGGGGGGCTGTAACGTTCTTCTCCCATCACCTCGGGACCTTGGACTCATCGGCATGTTTGGTTCTCCCTCCAGTGGCTACTTTAATTTAGTACAATCTGCAACGCCATGTGAAAGGGCTTATTTTAAAGTTGTGGGGAGACTCGGAACTAGGAGGTGCCCACGAACCAACCGCGTATTACAAAGGAGCTGGCTAACAAAACAAGGTGAGGCTGACGTGCAGAAGGCAAAGTTTGGGTGGGTGTTTGGGACTCCAGTTACGGTTTACAGCAGCTCTTTGGGATTACAATGATAGAAAAAAAACTTTAAAAGCATTTAGCACATAAGATACAGAGCACTTAATGGGAAGCTGTTTGAAAATCTACTCCCATTTTGGATGTTGAAAATTGGGATATTTTGCTAAACTTGCTTGATTGTGTGGACTATACATGGAGGTATGCTGTGCCACCCTATTGGGCAAGATAGAGAGTGGCCATGTCCTCTGTATGTTGCTCCTGGTCACAGAGCCTGGCAAAAATGCAAAACCTGTGTGCAGCGCATGCCACAGTCTCATTCAGATCCAGAATAGAAGGTCCACACCCAAATGCTCCTGTAAGTATCTCTAAATCCACTGTGTTGTCCCTGATGTTCAAATGCAGGAGGTGACATACATCCTGGTCTCTTATCTCATATGCCAATCTCGCCATATATATTTTTTCCTAATGTCATAAGAAAGGTGATGGTGGTCTTAGTTACAAACTGTCCATGTATATGAATAGGGATCTTTATCCTGAAACAACTCATCTCTGCTCCTCCTTATGGAGGAGCACATGAACAGCCTCACGGACACACCGTTCTGACTAAACTGTAATGCACTGTGATGCGCTGGTTACAGTTACGTTTCAGTTGTGAGAACTGGCCCACAGGTATGTTCTTTAATAAATGCCCTGGGGGATTACTTGAATAACATAGCATTCCTTTAAGTGGATTTCTTCTGACCAGTATCTGGCCTGTTTTCATATATGTTACCATATCCCAGTGATGGCGAACCTTTTTGAGCCTGAGTGCCCAAAGTGCAACACAAAACCAACTTATTTATTTCAAAGTGCCAACACTGCAATTAAACCTGAATACCGAGGTTTTAATTTTAGAAAAACAACTCATACAGTTGTCCGAACTAATTAACATATTTTGTCTTAAAAGAAAAACACAATAACAGAGCTTTCAATGATACAAACAGTTTTTTGTTGGAAAAAAAATCAACTCAAAAAATTATTATAGTACTACATTGTACACATAGCCTGAAGAGAATTTATACAAACTTTTTAAATAATTAGGCACATGTATTTTTGGATAAGGGATTCTCAACTTGTAATATGATTATATGCCAGACTGAAATTGTATGGGGCAAGCTTTACCCCAGGTCCTTTCCCTGATTCTACAGGTGTCGGATTAGTAAAAGTAAAAGTCAACCTGTACTAGGATGAGCAGGATAAACAAGAAAACTAAACGTGCTTAACACATTTTAAACACTTTATGTCTTGGACTGCAAACACTGCATTAGGGAAAAGTTTGCATTGGGCATGCTTTTGCACAATTAATGTGATTTTTGCTATTGCATGCATGCTGATAATTTGTCAAACCTTGGCTCATACTCCCGTTAGTTTGAGAGCAACACATGCAGCACTCAGGTCAACTGTTAGGGCTTTACATCCAAGCCATGCTCTGTGCACATTCTTCACAATCTTTTAAATGTGATAACAATGTAGAAAAGAATTCTGTAACAGGAATTCTAGAATAAAATCATTCTGTTCCACACTGTGAGAAAGAACAAGATCATTAGTGTTTTGCAGAAGGGGACAGTCTTTTTGCGATCCGGTGACCAATGGCTCGAGTGCCCACAGAGAGGTCCCTGCGTGCCAGCTGTGGCACCCGTGCCATAGGTTCGCCATCACTGCCATATCCAAAGAAAGGAACACATAATTCCCATTGTAATTAGTAGAAAACCTGGGAGGAATATGAATTCTACACAAATGCACAGATTTGGAGGAAGCTGTATTTTGGTTGGAAAGAAACTTCACACAGAGACCAGGACCTAACTTGATGAATGCAATGAAATGCTTAAACCTTTTCCTACCTACTGCTTCTCCACTCCAAATCATGCCCTCCTAGACCCTTTTCCTCCAACAAGGTTACAGATACCCAGTGACCTCACAAACCAGTTAGGGAAATTGTTATCCTCACACCACAGAATTCGATGACACAGGTATACCTCTTGATCTTTCACTTTGGAGAGAATTCCTGAGACTGTCCAGATGAGGCATGGACTGCAGGGCCTGCCATCTTAGCCTGCTTGGTGGCTCCACGTGTACTGGTTGTGCTGCCCATACAGTTAAGGCCAGATTTGAGGCACTGGTTCTGGCTATATAGAAGTATGGATCTGGATTTATGTTTCCTTGCCTTTATATTTTATTTGATACTTAAGGCCTGTGACTAGCCTAAAGCCAAACATTTCTAGTCTTGCTTCCTGAAAGGCTTAAAGGATGCTGAAAGTTTCTGTCAAGCACACAAGGTCTACTGTCTGCTAAAATCAAAGTTTGCTTTAAGGTGGATGTTGCAGCATATAGAGAAGACCAGACTGTTCTTGTTAAAGCTACTATCCTGGGTATAAAGTGATGAAACGACCAATTGAGAAACTGGGATACAGTACTTCCTATGAAACTACTGAACTTAGAAGTTGCTACTGGTGAGATTAGTTAGGACTCCGAGGAAAGATCCTTCTCTCAGTGTTTGATTTAATTTAAAGATGGTTTGATCAACATGTTTCTTGCTCAACCAATAGTAATAGTAGCAGTAGCAGTAGTAGTTTAAATCATTATTCTCTGCTGGTTGGTTGGTTTCCTGTAAACTCATGTATATGTAACCTGAAAGCTGACTCAAGTCTCGTGTCAGAAACATGGAAAAACGTGTTTTTCTCTGCAATGTAACCTGAATAAAGTTGATCAAGCATTACTTGTACCATCTGAAGCCTATGTCTTGCCTTTCCTGATGGTTCTTTGGGACAGTTGCTGATGTGTGTGTATGGGTGTGTGTATTTATGGGATGTATGTGAATGGTGTATAGACAGTAAGAGAACATGTGTGCCTTTTATTATAGTCTATATAGGCTACACGGTGACCCAGGGAGAACAGAACAGTGTTGCAGAGAGAAACTATCCTGTGGTGGCATTGTATACATGCATTCACCTTAACTACACATGGATGCACTTTAAATGTGTGCTGTCTCAGCAAAAACAACTCCCTACACATTTTTCTGACTTTACAATTGGTAGGCCAGAATTCTGACATGTCCTAATGACACCCAAGTCCCTGCTCTGTATTTGGTTCGCATGATTGTCATGTGCTGGTGAGAGCTGGTCTGTGTATTCACCCAACCTACCTTTGTCCATCCAGGATGTAACTAGCTCTCCCTCAGTGGGAAGGTGTGAACACTCAGTTTTAACTGGTGCCACTTTTGCCTATTCAGGGGTAAAGGCTCCATGAAGCAGAGCATAGGGAAGAAAGGGGACACAAGTTGTATCTGTAAATCAAAGCCGACTCACCTTATCCCACTTAATAATGAATTATTACCCCCACTTAATAATGAAAGGCATGATTGATTTAGAACTTGGGGGTTTAAATGCATGGCTCTGTGCTCCCTACAGTATCCTCATGGGAAAATATGGGAGTTTCCTTTGGATGAAACAGACATTTGTAATAGTATTTAGATTCTAGGGTTTATGTACCTTTGTTATGGACAGAGACAATGCCTTTAATTGATAAATAATTATAAATAATACCAATTAATAAATCTTAATATCTATCCTGCACTCAAGATGGTTTGCAAACCACAAAATAGCATAAAATCTACAAAATCATATATATATATATATATATGAGAAACAAAGTCATGAATGCATTATTTTAGATAGCAATAGGTCAGCAGGCAAAATAAAATCATTCCCTTATTATGCCCCAAAGTCCTTTAAAATTGCACTTTGTACTTCTTTCTGAATAATAAAAGGGAGCTGCACTGGTACAGTTAGGGGTTGCCAACCAAGCCGGAAAAAAATGGTGTGCCTTCAACCACAGCCTGCAGAAAAAAGGGAGTAAACTTTTTCACAGTATGACGATATTAATCACCTGCTAATGGATGACAGTCAGCATGTCAAGCTGCTGTTAAAGGAACAGCTAAAAGGGCCCCTTAAAAGAGTGGCAACCTTGCTGTAAGGCAGTGTTTCTCAACCTTGGGTCCCCAGATGTTTTTGGCCTACAACTCCCAGCATGCCCCAGCCAGCATAGCTGGCTGGGGCATGCTGGGAGTTGTAGGCCAAAAACATCTGGGGATGTGCCAAAAACTGGCAGCCAATGGTCAGAAAACAAGGCGTGTCTAATCTACTCTTGAAGAGTGGATGCAGCTGACACATATCAGATGTAATTGATAAAAAGCACTCCTTGCTGCGTGTGTCTCAAGGAGCAGTGCTGTGGCAAGACTCGTTCTGAGGTTGTCATCTGCTCTGGCAAGATTAACTGCTCCCCCTCCATCAGTAACAGGTAAACTCCTCCAAGAGCACTGGGATTTCTCAGTCGCATTATCTCCATCTTGTCTGGATGCAGCTTCAGTTTGTTGGCCCACATCCACCCAACCATAGCTTCCAGGCACCAATTAAACTACTTTTTGCATAACAGGCAGAACTGTGCACTTGAGGCCTTTTCCCCATGTGGAGATGCTGTGGAGACAGGGCCGGCGCTACCGCTGGGCAAACTAGGCGGTTGCCTAGGGCGCGTGGCTGAAGAGGGTGCAGAAACGCTGCGCTCCTCTTCGCTGCTGCCGCCGCGCCACCCCCGCCGGGCCTCCCCCCTGCCCGCCGAAGCTGCCGCCGTGCCTCCCCGCCCGCTGCCGCGCCTCCCCGCCCGCCGCCGCACCTCCCCTCCCCCGCCACCCCCTGCCACCTACCTTCTCCGCGTCGCTTCCGGAGCCCCGCCCGTGTTGTTTTGGCAGGAGGAACCAGGGCAACAGGGCTTAAACAGCCCTGTTGCCCTGGTTTCCCCGGCAAAAAACAGAGCGCGGGGGTCCTGTCGCGTCACTTCCTCCTCGGAGGTGGCGGCGGCGGCGGCGGCAGCCAGGGCGAGGGGAAGGTAGGTAGGTAGGTGGTGGCGGTGCGGGGGGCTGTTGCAGAGCAGGGCTGCTTTGCTCCGGAGCCCCCCCACGGCACGAGAGGGGGGGGCGCTAGATATAATTCCGCCTAGGCGCCAAACTGCCCTGCACCGGTCCTGCGTGGAGATGCTGTGATGGGAAAAGAAAATGTTACCATTTCAACTGTCCTTGTTTTCACAGCAGGCTGGCCCAGGGAAGGATGCCTTGAATTGTTCTGTGGCTTTGCTTTTCTGAAGCATTGAAAACCAAAGATATGGAACAATTCAAGGCATCTTTCACTGGGCCAACCTGCTGTGAAAGTGCAAGCCAGAGTAATAAGGTCCTCCCACTCTTTTGTTTGCAATTCCAGGTTTGTCCAATGGAAGACAGCCGGAGTTTTCCCGGAAGAAAAGGCGAGCACCGTATGATCTACATGAGCATAAGAAACTGGCGTATACTGAGGCATGCATTATTTACTGTAATGAGCTTCTGCTATGGGGCGGTATAGAACTGAAATTAATAATAACTAGCTGTTGCCCGCGGCTGCGCTCGCATGGATTTTAGGAATTGGTACAATGGAAAAGATAGTGTCTCTGACTGAAAGTGTAACGTTTAGGCTGGGTGCTGGCAGCAGAAAACTTTTCTGACAGAAATATCTGATCTTAAAGAAAAATCAGGTTGATCCTGAGAGTCTACAGATGATGAAGAGGCGTGCCAAGTTTGGGGTAGATCCGTCAAAACGTGATGGAGCCTATGCGACACCCCCCCACACACAGCAGTCAGTCATTTAAAAAGTTTTCCTCCCTGTTCACCCCCTCAGAGAACATTCTAAATGGCCTAGGGGAGATTTGCATACCCACCCCTATTGGCCCCTGCAGGAATTCATACAAATATTCTAAGTGTCATATGGGCTATTTGCATAACTGCTCCTATTGGCTTCTGCAGCAATTATGAGGTGAGGCCAATTTGCATAACTGCCCATAGGAGATATGAGAGTGGGGCGATTTTGCCCTCTTTTTTCACCCCCTTAGGGACGGAATTTCCAAAAATCCTTCCTTAGTGGGTGTCTATGTCATAAAAGCAATGTTCCTTCAAAATTTCACGTTCCTAGATTAAACGGTTTGAGCTGGGCATTGATGAGTCAGTCTGTCAGGACTTCTTTTATAGATATAGATATAGATGATGATGACGACGACGACGACGATGATGAGGATCAGAAACCCATTGCAAAAAAAGTGACATACGTGAAGTGCTATGAACACTATAAAAGTGCTAGTGTTAATATGGTTACACCGTAAGGCAGGATTCTGCACTGTACCTGTGTGCACACACACACCTTTTTTCACTGGTTTCAGCTGGGTGTGGAAAGAGAAAGAGAAAATGGCCACAAGGCGGCGGTGCTCTCTATCATTCTCCTAGTAAATCAAAGGCAAAGGCTGTACAGAACACATATTGGCCCAGATAAAAAAAATGATTCTAATGCAAAAGCAGGGATTGCTTTTGAGGTGTTCACCCTGATCACAGCATGGAGGTAGAGTGACCAGATGCAAAGGAAGGCAGGGCTTGTGTACCTTTAACAGATGCATAAAAGCCAGGCATGAATCATATCTTATGCACCTGCCAACATTTTCCACTTCCGTTCAAGGGCTTTGAGCCCTGTCTGCTTTTGCACCTTGTCATCCTACATCAGTAAATCCCAAACCGTGTGTGGTGGCACTCTACTGTGTGCCAAGAGAATGGCGAGTGTGCCAAGATAAATAATTAAATTATTGATTTATTAATGAAAGTAGGTCTGCAACCTTGGATTGATTGGCTAGATTAATTAAACAAATCTAAAAAGATATCCCCATTTAACTGGGCAGCATTTAAAAAAAATGTTAATTATTTTTAATGTGTGTATGGTAGGCACTGTCTCTGATTAGGCTTTCCCACTCCACGGACACACAGGAGGGAGTTGCCTCTTCCAGGATGATGCCTACTGTAACATGCACCACCTGAAAGCAAGGTAAGTACACCTTTTTTGCCTCAAAGCTATTGTTTTAGTCATATACTAATGTATTCAGGTTTAATCAATTGATTGACTGATTGAGTAATCAATTAAAATAAATTTTATTCATTGACTAAGATTTCTTTAATCAGGTGTCAGCCCTAAATTAAAGACTAAAGAAATGTCTCAGCCATCAGACGTCTGGGAAACACTGTCTTATGGAGACAGCAAAGTCTGTCTGGATGTCTTATTCATAGACCCGTAAGCAGTACACATAAAAGGGTGATCCTGCCAGCCTAAAATGTTTAAAGGTCATACCTCTGATTTCTTCTGATCTTGCCATCACAGTTGACGTTTTTACTCCATGACAGGGGTGGATGCTGAAAATTACTAATTGTGAGAATGAAGCAGACGTTCTTGAGCTGTAATTTTGAAAAAAAAACTGTTGTCCTGGTAAGAGCTGCCATCTTGTTTTCCTAGTTCATCCATGCTGACTGCTTGCATTCCGCAGATGACACTAATCTGGCCATTGTGCAGTGTAGAGTAGATTCAGCCTTTCCTCTGCTCTCCTGATGTCCTGTGCCTTGGAAATAATCATTGTGATTGTGTCATGCCAGCAACAGGACAACTGTGGTTTTCAGCTTTGCGTGGAAGCAAAAATGGGCCTAGTTCAAAGAGGGGTGTGCACACAATCCTAAATCATGACAAAAATTGCAATGTACGCTTATTACCACTGCTTTATAAGTCTGTATGTCCATTCATAGACAAACGGTTTGGTGTTTTTTATCTGAAAACTTGCCTAATGTAGAACATGGATTTACATTCTTGGCTCTGCTCAACAATGGGATTCCATCCTCCTGTGATTTTACCCACAAGTACTCCCCTGGCCATGCTCAAGCATCATTTAGCTGGGCCAGTACAAACACGTATGTTTTTTTTTAACAAACTATTGTTTGTTCAGCTTGTGAACAAACTATTGAATATGAAACTAAGAAACATCAGGATTGGTTTGATGAAAATGATAAACCAAAGAAATGTGGTTTTAAGGTGATTAAGGTAAAGAAGGATGTTAAGGGAAGATTTATAATAATATTTGGATTATTGGGAGGTGAAGAATATATATTGGTTAATATGTATGCACCAAATGAAAATCAAGAAGAATTTTATCAAAAAGTGATTAAGGAAATGGGGGAGCCACAAAAGGGTTTGGTAATTATGGCTGGGGATTTTAATATGGTGATGGACAAAAATATTGATAAATCAAATCCGACAGGACAAGAGAAGAGAAACAATATAACGGTATTAAATAAAATAATTAATAAGGAAGGATTGGTTGATGTTTGGAGAGGGGTAAAGGGTTTGGAAAGAGGGTATACGTATTATTCACCAGCCACGAAGAACTTTTCTAGGATAGATTATATTTTTGTTTCCAAGTCCCTGATGTCAAGAGTGATGAGTTCAGAAATAGGTGTTATAAAAGTTTCGGATCATGCTATAGTTAATATGGATATTAAAATAAAGAAGGATTATAGAGAAGCAAGGAGTTGGAGATTGAATTGCAAGATTTTACAGCATAAATATATTATAGAAAAGATAGAAAAGGAAATGCGAGAGATTTGGTTGTTTAATGACTCGGGAGTCTGCTCTGAAGCGGTTGTTTGGGACACAATGAAGGCAGTGATGAGAGGGATAAGTATCAGGGAGGGTGTGATACTAAGGAAAAAACAAGAACAGTTTACTAAAAAGTTAGAAGGGGAGATTAGGGATTTGGAAATGAAGTTTTTGAAGGAAAGGGAGAACAAGGTCTTTGCTGAATTACAAGCTAAAAGGAAAGAGTTGGAAAAGAAAGATTTGGAAAAAGTTCAGAGAAACTTGATTTATTTGAAAAGAGAGTTTTTTGAAAATAGCAATAAGAATTCGAAAATGTTAGCAAGATCCACACAAAAAAAGAAAGAAAAAAGTATAGTTGGGGCAATTAAAGATAAAAAAGGGAAAGGTCATAATTTAATGCAGGACAAATTAAAAATATTTCATGAATTTTATTCAGAATTGTACAAGGCTGGAGAATGTACAGAAGAGAGGATTAATGAATATATAGGAAAGCATTTTAAAATTAGACTAGTGGATGAAGATAGAGAAATTATGGAACAACCTTTTTCAGAATTGGAAATAGAATATGCAATAAATAAACTGAAAGAGGGTAAAGACCCCATGACTGGATGGTTTAGGGGCTGAATACTACAAGGTCTTTAAGAAAATGTTGGTTCCAAGACTAAAGAGGTTATTTAATGATATTTTTTTGGAGGGGGGAGAGATCCCCTCTTCATGGAAGCAATCTAAGATTATTTTAATCCCGAAGCCAGAGAAGGACTTAACGGAGCCAGGTTCCTATAGACCCATTTCCTTAATAAATCAAGATGCAAAATTGATGACAGCAATATTAGCGAGAAGGATGAACAAGTTTATTACTAAATATGTCGGGATAGACCAATGTGGTTTTATGCAAGGAAGACAAATGGCAGATTTAACAAGAAGAGTTTTAAATATAATATATTTAATAAAGAAAAATAAATTGAGAGCAGGGGTAATAGCGTTAGATATTTTTAAAGCCTTTGATTGCGTGGAATGGCCAGCATTAAAAAGTTTAATTAAAATTATGGGGTTTGGAGAAAGATTTAGAGGAGTAGTTAATCAATTGTATTCAAAAAATGTTTCATCAGTTGTAGTAAATGATGGTTTAACAGAGCAAATTTACCTAGGTCGAGGAACTAGACAAGGATGTCCCCTTTCGCCTATTTTGTTTGCATTGGTAATGGAGATTTTAGCAAATGTATTTAGAGAAGATAGAAATATAGGGGGGATAGGGATTAGGGAGAAGATAAAAATAAATCTTTTTGCAGATGATACTCTTTTGACAATCGAAAACCCTATGGAAAATATGGATAGAGTGGAGAATCATTTAAAGGAGTTCGGGGAAGTAACGGGGCTACAGATTAATTGGGATAAATCTAAATTTTTGTTGTTTAACTATAGTAAAAGAGAAGAGATTGAAATGTGTAAAAAAAAAAGTAATTATAAGATTAATAATGTAATTAAATATTTAGGAATTGTAATTCCAAAAGATATAGATAAATTGGGAGATCAGAATTATAGGAAATTAAAGAATGAGGTAAAGAATAAAATAGAGGAGTATAAAAAAATTGGACTTTCCTGGTTTGGTAAAATTGCTTTGATTAAAATGAAGATTTTGCCAAAGATAAATTTTTTATTTCGGATGATACCAAGTGCGATATCAGATAAGGAACTTAAAGACTGGCAATCAATTATTAATACATATTGTAATGGAGGGAAAAAATCTAGGATTACTAAAACAAGATGGTATAAAGCACAAAAAGTAGGGGGTTTGGGACTGCCGAATTTAAAATGGTATTATATAGCGAATCAATTAAGACATATAGTGGATATTATAGCACGCCCTAAAGAAATAATGTGGTTGGAGTTAGAAACATGTGAACTACGTAGTACTTTGGGGAATATTTTTTTTCAAAAAAATAATAATAAATTGATAAAAAATATAGACAACCCTTTTCTAAGAAATTTGTTAATGATTTGGGGTACTATGAAGAGCATATTTATACCAGGGATATCTCCATTAACTCCGGTGGTAGCTCTTAAGGATTTCCCTGAAAACTTAAGATTAGAGCTGGAGAGTAAACTAAGAGAAGAAAGGGTTATTAGATTGACCGATTGGGTGGAAAAGATGGGGACTAGAGATCAAATAATGGAAATTGTTGGGAGAAGAAGATTATCGTGGTTAAATTTACTACAGTTAGAACAGTGGTCGAAGAAATGGAAAAGGAAAACTGAGTACGAGAGAGATTTAACTAATTTTGAAAAGATGGTCATGTCTAGAGACGGCCTACCAGGTAATGCATCAACAAGAGGTATAACAAGGGATTTATATAGATTGATCCAAAAAGCAAAAGAACAAGAGGATCAGCTTAAGACTGTATGGGATAATGAATTTGAAGAAGTGACCTCGAAGGTGGGGTGGAACAATATATGGAATAGACGGATTGTGAAAATGATGTCAATTAGGATAAAGGAAAATTTTTATAAACTAATTTGGAGATGGTATTTAACTCCAGTAAGATTAAATAGAATAGATAATAATTGTTCTGCATTATGTTGGAGAGGATGTCAGGAAAAAGGGACATATGCTCATATGTGGTGGAGTTGTAAAAATGTATTGGTGTTTTGGCGAGAGGTTTTTACAGAAATATCGAAAATTATTGGTACTAATTTAGAGGTCTGTCCAAAATTAGCATTGTTATCAATAACTGAGAAGCTTATTTGTGATCAAAATATGAAGGAGTTAATTGTAAACTTGTTAACTGCGGCCAGGCTAATGATAGCGAGAAATTGGAAAGTGCAACATGTTTTCCTAATAACAGACTGGTATAAGGAAGTTTGGGACATAGCCCTAAATGATAAACTAACTAGTAGTATCAAATGCAAAAAAGGATTGCTAAAGAAGAATAATTTTATGGAGATATGGAATCAATTACTAGACTATGTATTAATAAAGGGGAAGGGTAACATGCCTTGTCAGGATATGTTATATTTTTGGAATTTAGACTTTATTTGATCAAGAGGATAGAAGTATATTAATTGGTCCCTTGAAGGGTGGGGGGGAGCACTTTATGATTTATTGTATGTTGATTATGTTATATTTGTGTGATAATTTTGTATTTTGCTAAATATATTTTCTGTGTTATAATTTGCGTTGAAAAATAAATAAAATATTAAAAAAAAAAAATGATAATGAGATTAAATATATAATTAACCAAAAAAGGAAAGCCTTCCAAATATGGCAAAATGATATTAACTGCGCTGCCAAGAAAAAAATCTACGCTAGTGCAAAGGCTGAGGTCCAAAGAAGAACAAGAGAACTTAAGAACGCCTGGTGGAAAAAGAAAGCTGAAGAAATTTAACAACTTGCAGAATCTCATGATGCACGGGGCTTTTTTAAGGCCACAAGGGCCATTTATGGACCAAAAACCTATGGTACAAACCCTTTACAATCAAAAGATGGCACCAAACTCTTAAAAGACAAAGAGTCTATTGCACTGCGTTGGAAAGAGCATTATTATGACCTTTTAAATCGTAAATCTAAGGTGGATAATGAGATTTTTTCGCAAATCCCGCAAAAACAAATTAGAGAGGAACTTGCAATACTCCCCACTTTGGATGAAGTAAAAAAAGCCATTAATCAAATGAAGAATAACAAAGCTAGTGGACCAGATGGGATTCCTGCTGAAATCTTTAAAGAAGGGGGGCCCGAACTTGTACAACATCTTCATAAACTCATCGAAAAAATCTGGATAAGAGAAGAGATCCCAGAAGACTTCAGGGATGCCATAATTATCACCCTCTTTAAGAAGGGTGATAGAACAGACTGTGGAAACTATCGGGGCATTTCTCTCTTAGCTACTGCAGGTAAAATATTTGCCAGGATTCTCGCAAACCGTCTTCTATCTATTTAAGAAGATATCCTCCCTGAAACTCAATATGGTTTCCGCCCCTCTAGAGGGACAGTAGACATGATTTTTACTGCACGTCAGCTCCAAGAAAAATGCAGGGAGCAAAATCAACCCCTTTATATAATAATAATAATAATAATAATAATAATAATAATAATAATAATAATAATAATAATAATAATTTATTTATTACCCGCCTCTCCATCTAGATCGAGGCGGGGCATCGATATATGGCATTTATTGACCTTGCTAAGGCCTTTGATACTGTAGACTGAACAGCTCTCTGGACTATCCTTATGAAAATTGGATGCCCCAATAAATTTGTGAATATCTTGCGACTTCTCCATGACAACATGACGGCTACGGTCTTGGACAACAACGGCTCTCATGGTGCTCCATTTAAAGTGGGATCAGGTGTTAAACAGGGATGTGTTATTGCCCCAACATTATTTGCTATTTTCATCGCCTTGATTTTACATCTTGTCGAGGGGAAACTTCCCACTGCTGTGGGAATTATATATCGAACAGATGGAAAGCTTTTTAATCTCAGCAGGCTGAAAGCAAAAAGTAAGGTAATTACAACCTCCATTGTGGAACTTCAGTATGCTGATGATAATGTGGTCTCCGCACATTCAGAGGATGATCTCCAAACTATCCTAAATGCTTTTGCAGAAGCATACGGAAAACTTGGTCTCTCACTTAACATCAAAAAAACCAAAGTGCTTCATCAGCAAGTGCAAGATAGCCCTTTGGTGATGCCATCTATCCAGCTTGGCGGGACAACACTGGAAAATGTCGATCATTTTCTCTATCTTGGCAGCTATCTTTCTGTTACAGCTAACATCGACAGTGAAATCCAGCATCGTCTGAGCTCCGCTAGTGCCGCGTTTTCTCGAATGAAACATAGAGTGTTCGAGGATCGGGATATTTGTAAGAAGACCAAAACACTGGTTTATGAAGCCATTGTATTACCAACTTTATTGTATGCCTGCGAAACATGGACTATCTATAAACGTCACCTCCAACTCCTTGAAAGATTTCATCAACGTTGCCTCCGGAAAATCCTGCAAATTACTTGGGAAGATAGGCGGACAAATGTCAGTGTACTGGAAGAAGCAAATACTACTAGCATTGAAAAAAATATCCTTCAACGCCAACTTCAGTGGACCGGTCATGTTGTTCGAATGCCTGACTGCCGTCTCCCAAAGCAGTTACTTTATTCCCAACTCAAGGATGGAAAGCGGAATATTGGTGGTCAATATAAGAGGTTTAAAGATGTTCTTATGGTTATTTAAAAATGCAATATAAACATCAAAAACTGGGAAGCTCTGGCCCATGAACGATCTAACTGGAGGTTGGCCTTTCACAAAGGTTCTATGGACTTTGAAGAAGCCCGAGTGCAAGGTGAAAGGGAGAAACGTGCTAAGCGAATAGCACGTCAAATGAATCCTTTACAGGACCATCTTCCATCTGGTAACCTGTGTCCTCACTGTGGGAAGCTGTGTGGATCTAGAATTGGCCTCCACAGTCACTTACGGACCCATCGCTAGAGTCTACACAATTTTCTTTAGAATTTTCCTCCTTTTAAAATCACCTTTTGGTAAATTTTTATCCTGGAAGACAATCTTACTCGGTCACGAGTGATCGCCTGACTGACTGACTGACAAACACGTATCATTCCCACAGCCCCATTACTTCTGATCTGTGTTGAAAAATTGACAAGGAAGGCCTTCACTGTTTTAAAAGATTGAATTAACCCTTTGCTTCTTTTAGATCCCCATATTTAAGCTCCTTGCATTTCTGGCTGCTTGATTTGAGCCTATAGCCAGACATGGTAGAATGGCATATATGTGTGTCAATTATACACAGGTGACAAATGACTCTGTTCTGTCTGGGAGGTGTGGTGGGACCTAGTTTCGGCACTTGCTCCCACTACTTCTCTTCCTCTGTCTGTTTCATCTGGAGGAGGGCCTGGCCAAGAGCTCACTATTACGAAATGAACTTGTTCTGTTCTAAGACTGCTTCTGACTGGCTCCCAAAAATCTCATAATATCTTGCAAGACATCCCATATAGATACAGGGAAACATAGAAATAGGGAAATTAGAATGCATAAATGTCCTCAAGCATGATCTACAATTTAGCCCCAATTTTCCTCATGGTAATGGACTTGCAACCAGTGTGGACCCCTGGGCCCTAGCAAAGTGTAGCTGTTCCACCACCATCCCATGGGCCCTCCTGTGGCCTGGCTGGGTGTAGCACAAAATGAAACTTGTGCCTCATGGCTAGACAGACGAAGCCACAGGGTTCAGCAGGTAAGCCACGTAGGTGGGAATAAGTTGGGTTCATTTCCCCCATCAGTGTCCTGCCTTGATCCCCCTCTTAGGTGGACTCCCCTCCCCAAGCGGCTCAGTGGGAGGCTTTTCAGCCCTGTTCTCTACCTCCACGGTATCCATACCTCCAATGCCAAGGATCTTTCCTCCCCCCTTGGCCCTCCCAGCCACCTCGGTCTGCCATGTGTGCCCAAGTGTCCCAGCTCCCACTTGTCCTGGCTCATCCTGTGGTTCTGGTGGTGTCATTTATGGGTGCTTACAGCCAAGGCCCCTAGTCTGATCATTGGAATGAGGACGGACATGCAGCAGTGGGGTCACCATCCAGTTGTTCCACACCTCCCTAAGCAGTATCCTTGCAGCAACAATGTTGGTCCAGAACAGCCATGACACACAGATGATCCTGTGTGTACACCTGGAAAAGGGAAAAGAAGTCTATGAATGGGATGTTTGTACAGATGTAGGTGGGTGGCAGCCACAGGGTGGGCTTTCTCAGCTGTGGCCTCCAAACTGTTGAATGTTCTCTTTAGAGCCTGCCTGGCACCTACTCTTGCGCCATTCCAGGCCAGCGCTTGGAAAATATTGTTTTATTTTTCCTTTTAAACCATTGAGTTGTTTTAACCAGTCTTTGATATTTTATTTATTTATTTATTTATTTTATTATATTTATACCCCGCCTTTTTTCCTGCAAGGAACCCAAGGCGGCTTACATAATCCTCCTCCTCCTCTCCATTTTATCCTCACAACAACCCTGTGAGGTAGGTTAGGCTGAGAGTCAGTGACTGGCCCAAAGTCACCCAGTGAGTTTCATGGCTGAGCGGGGACTCGAACCCGTATCTCCTGAGTCCCAGTCTATTGCTGTTTTATTCTGACACTACTTTCATTTTTACTGTTTTGTTTTACTACATTGACTTATTTTATTGCTACCCGTATATACTCGAGTATAAGCCGACCCGAATATAAGCCGAAGCACCTAATTTTACCACAAAAAACTGGGAAAACTTATTGACTCAAGTATAAGCTTAGGGTGGGAAATGCAGCAGCTACTGGTAAATTTAAAAAATAAAGATAGATACCAATAAAATTACATTAATTGAGGCATCAGTAGGTTAAATGTTTTTGAATATTTATTTCAAAGAAAAACAGTAAACTAGCTCTGTAAGTGGAAAAGGGGGTCAACAAAAACAATATGGCACCAAAAATACCGTAACTTTAAGTACAACAACCTTAGCTCAATCAGCAACCAAGTTAAAACACAAGAGCTAAAATCCTTCAAAACTGGAGTTCTCCTCCTCATCATCTGTATGTCCAAACAGAGCTTCAGCTTCAGTAAAATGTAGGAATGTAAGTCTATATTTTCAATCTAGCTAGCCTTTCAATCTAGTAGCCAGAGAGGCAGAGGCTGTTAAATTAGCATTACAAATCCTGGTGTTTGTTAGTAGGATTAGCATAAGTGCATAGAGGTTTTGGTTTTCCTCAAGTTGGAGTTAGAAGAAGAAAGTTTATGTAGATGTACCACCAATTAAGAGACAAAAGCTTGAGTTTCTGGCAGCTATCTCTCAAGCCAGCTTCAACTTCAAGCAAAGATTTTGCTGTTCGTGACTCAGCGAGCAGGGAGGGGGGAGGTGATTTGTGAGTCAGCTACTGAAGACTCGCTCCAGACGCTGACTCGAGTATAAGCCAGGGGGGGCATTTTTCAGCACAAAAATGTGCTGAAAAACTCGGCTTATATTCGAGTATATACGGTAAATCAGGGTGTGTGTGTGTGTGTGTGTGTGTGTGTGTGTGTGTGTGTGATTGAAGTATTGTAATGACCACCTTGGGAGTATTTTTACTGAAGGCTTGGAATATATATGCTTAAATAAGTAAATGGGTAAATGTAGATGAGTTCAGACACCAACAAGAATCCCTCTCCTTCAATGCTGAACACAAAGTCTGGTGAGCCACTTTGCATCTACAGATGGAATGATCAAATCGAAGTGCAAGTTAGAACACCAGTACTGACTTTAAGGCCCCTTTAAGTCTCAGGGCTTTACCACATGTTAACGTTGCCATGAAGATGCAGCCGAACAAGCCCTCCTTGCAGTAGGTGCAGCACAATATAAGGGAGGAATCGGTCACCATGTGGGTTGCTGCCATCGTGTTATGAATCTTTTGGTCTCCATCTTCCAGGAACCACAACACCTCACCTCCCATTAGAATTGAGGAAAGTGATGTGGGATTGATAAAGCCAGCAGCAGAAGGTCCAATGATAGCTTGGAAGGGTGAGATTCAGGATCCAATGGGTTTCCAGAAGGCATTCATTCTTTGCTATGTATTAATAAAGGAAGGCTAACTGAAGAATAACTCACTGTGCAGAGAAGAGCTTAACACCAAACCATTTGGACAAGTCCATCTCAATGGTCATGTTTAACATCTCCTGCATGCCTAACAAATGTATGTGCATGACACCAAGTGATGCGCATGATGTATCATGTATTCTTCAGTTCCCAGTGGCAGCTAAGAGAGCAGAAACAACTTTTGCACATTGACTAGGGGCTTGTTTTCACACATAAAAGCAGCTATTGCATATCTTTCTGTCATGCATCACTTTATACCGAATTCTGTTAACAGCATGGGTGTAAATGTTGTACTGCTTGTTGGGGAGATTTGCAGAAAATAATTCTGCATAGATTCATATCGGTCCTAATACAGACAACGCTAACAATTGCAATATTTCATCAAAAGCTTGTTTGTCATCTACAACAAGGCCTGAGGACTTCGAAGTGCAAATCACTACCTACAAAACTGTACCCATTGTTTTACGATTCCAATCACAAATAACTTCCTTTGGGAAGATTCCTCCTTCAATATCTGTTATTCTGGTTTAAACAAAACAAAACTGAGATGTTACTGACATGTTGAATTTTTTTTTTTTAATGCAGAAAAATCTTTAAAAGAACACCAGATAAAACAATTGGAACAGTGTTCTAACATCTAAGAAATCCAATATGGAAAGTATACTGAAATTACAAGGGCTGGATTACTAATTATTCCAAGTGTGTTTTAGAGCGGGGAACTGGTCAAACTGGGCTCTTGAGAACACCTTAGCATGAAGGTGCTGTCTTAGCTTCTGGTTTACTAGTAGGGCATAATCCTAGTTGTAGTAGGAAGTTTGAGATACTGCCATCATACCCAGAATGACTGTACCCCATGCTAGTAGTCAGATTAACAACACGGGAGAGTGTAGGATTGTGTGTCAGTAGGCAAATGGAGCAAAAAGTGTATCCTGGGGGCACGGGAATATGGTTCAGCACAGGGCCCACATGGCTTTTAACTCCACACTACATGAGGATTTACTGCTGATGGATCTGTGAAAATATTTTTTCAGCTGGGATAAAGCTTTCTCATAAGTGTGTGAGACAGCGACACAAATAAAAGGGCTAAAACTGCAATATGTTTAGTGCTGAGTGGAATGCAAAGTCATGCAAATAATTTTGGGCTTTCTTCTTCCCACAATTGGCCATTACCAACTGGTTTTGCTGGAATATTTGAAAGCAACTCCTGTATCCGCTTTCAAATGGTGCTTGTTGCTTCTTCACACAAAGAGATTCCTGGTCTTTGCTTAGCCAAAAGAAGAAGAAGGAGGAGATGATACAGCTTTTTCAAAAGATTATTTAAAAATTAAAACAGTAAAAAAAACATCTTGTTCCAAAGCAGACAACTAGACTGGGCTGGGCCGGGCCTGCTTCTCCTAGAACCCCTGCCTATTGCTGGCAAAAAAGAAAAGGAAAAGTACTCTAATGTGTCCTAAGCCTGGTAGTAAGTAGCTCTCCGGTTCTCAGAGTTGGACTAAAGGCCAACTTGTTTTCTGAAGCTGGATGTTTAACCCCTGAAGAGGGTTGTTTAACCCTTGCATAAGCCACCCTCTCTGGGTTCGCACAATAAGCCATGGTGAGCACCCATTGTGGCTTGAATATTCAATAGGGCGGCCGGCATACACCGCAACCCACCATGGCTCAAATAAACTATGGTGGGCTGCGGTGATCATGTGAACCCAGCCATTGACCTGTTTCACTCAAGATGACAGCTTACCATGGGTAGCGAGCCATGGTTGGTTGTTGTTTCATCTGAAACCAGCCCTGTTTACCCATGGTGACCTGTTGTTGTTTTTCCAAACAAGTCACCCTGAGAACCCATGGGCTGTTCTAAGGGTTAGGATAGGATATCATAGGATCATAGAGTTGTTTTACCCTTGGTGTGTTGTTGTGTCATTCAAACCCAGATAACCAGTCCTACTGTGGGTGAAGTCCAGTGGACAGTGACTCACTTGGTAAGAGCAGCAAAAAACCCTTGCCACTCTTCCTGAGCTCACCCTGGCCACCACCAGTGCCAGCCGCCCCACAAGTGCCCAAGCAGCACTTGGGGGTGGCTGGAACTGGCTTGCTCCCGCCCCCCCCCGTGATCAAGAGCTGTTTTCGGCTCCCTGTGGCTTTTTTGCATTTTAATTCCCCCCCCCCACGAAAGTCAGCTTGACATATGGCTGTATATTTTCCAGTAAACAAACAAACCTTGCCCTGTCAAATCCCCCCTTTAAAACTAGCTGTTAAAACACCTTTTTCCCAGAAAAGGGGGGAAGCACTTTTGCACTTTCCCGAGCACCTAGAGTCTTGGGGAATAGTGCAAAATGTGCACCACCCTGAGGACTGTCCAGGTGGAAAATAAACTTGAGGATCTTGCCACGAAGGGCAAGATCCTCCACCGCCTTTTTGCGAGCATAGATCCTTTGACAGCTCTCAAGAGAAACCAAAGGGAAACCTATTTGGAACCTCTCTGGGGAATGTCCAGGGTTGGTATCTGCTACACCTTAGCAGCAGGTACCCCCCAGGACATTGCCCCAGCTGAGGCTTCAAATTCCCGCACTCACACATCTGCGAATGTCCGCAATTGCACAAGTGTGGCTAATTAAAAAAAATAAAATAAAATACAAGCCTATTTGTGCAATTTCCCCCTGCAAAAAAATAAAAAATAAGTTCTGACAGTCCCTCCAAGGTGCCGCTTGGGCACTTTGAAGGGGCTGCCAATGGCTGTCAGAATGGGGATCACAAAATGATTAGTGTGGAGAAAGCCAGAGCACACACAGTTGAACAAACCCTTGTCTAGTTTCCCCTGTAGCTGACACCCCGCATTTCCCCCTCCTTGCTGCATAATCCTCACCTGGGGGCAAGCGACATAGTTTGAACCGACTGGTTGTACGTGACAACCTCTGCATCGCCACATCTACATACTTTCAATGGGGGCAATCACGCCTACCCTCGAGGTAGGGCTGGAACGCCAAAAGGTGAGAAGCAGTCTCAAAGAGCTGTGAAGTACCCCAGATCACCCAGGAGATGCCTGCCCAAGAGGCGCCACCACCCTGCAGGGCACAGTTGGCCACCTGACCGTCAGGGGCAGGGTAAGGGGCCAAGGGAGGGTTGCAAACCAAACACTCAGGAACCAGGTGGTTGTTGGGAACACGGTGCAGGCTTGCATGGATCAGGTTGCTGGCTCTGGTCAGGACCAAGCAACTTCCAACCCCGGGGAGGGCGCCCGGAGACCAGCAAAAGGGAACCGCTACGTTAGATCTTAGAGTCAGATTCTCTGATGTCAGGTAACTCTGCATCGAGCCAAGTCTACCTTGTAAGCCAATTAAGTATTTCGGCTCTGCTATCTTTATTGACTCCTGTGTTTATACTGTGAAATTCCTGTAGTCTATTAGTTCAGCTCCATTAAACTCTTTGAAATTGACTAGATTGTGGTTTCCCTGTGTTCTGGGGGGATTCTGTGTCAATATCACTCACCGCTGGAATTAAATGCTTTGGGAATTAAACGCTACAAGTCAGGGAAACGCTGACTTCGGTGCCGGTTAACCATTAAGGTGCCGAACCCACGCAACGGACCAGGTTCGGTCCGCCACAATTAGATCTTCCACATTTTCTACAATCTTTTCCATATGCAGGACATTATCTTATCTTATGGTTGTTACCACATCTAGAGCAAAACTTTGAGCTTGAAGCAACACTTGAAACAGGTTTCACAGGCTTCTCATTATGCCTGTGAAACCTGCTCATTATGGAGCGCTGGGCCAAAAACAACAGCATGAAATTTAATAGGGATAAATGCCAAGTGCTGCACCTAGGGAAAGGAAACCAAATGCAGAGTTACAGAATGGGGGACACTTGGCTCAACAATACTACAAGGGAGAAGGATCTTGGAATTGTTGTAGATCACAAACTGAATATGAGCCAGCAATGCGATGTGACCGCAAAGAAGGCAAAGGCTATTTTGGGCTGCATTAAGTATAGCGTCCAAATCGCATGAAATGATAATTCCTCTCTACTCAGCACTGGTTAGGCCTCATCTTGAGTACTGCGTCCACACTTCTGGGCACCACACTTTAAGAAGGATGTAGACAAACTGGAGAGGGTTCAGAGGAGGACATAAGGGATGATAAAGGGACTGGAAACAAGGCCCTATGAGGAGAGACTGAAAGAACTGGGCATGTTTAGCCTTCAGAAGAGGAGACTGAGGAGAAATATGATCGCACTCTTCCGGTACTTGAAGGGTTGTCACAAAGAGGAGGGCTAGGATCTCTTCTTGATCATCCCAGTTTGCAGGATACAGAATAATGGGCTCAAGTTACAGGAACCCAGATTCCACCTAAACATCAGAAAAAATTTCCTGACTGTTAGAGCAATAAGACAATGGAACCAACTACCTAGGGAGGTGGTGGGCTCTCCCACTCTGGAGGCATTCAAGGTGCAGCTAGACAGCCATCTGTCAGGGATGCTTATGCTTTGACCTGGATTCCTGCATTGAGCAGGGGGTTGGACTTGATGGACTTGCAGGCCCCTTCCAACTCTACTTTTCTATGATTCTATGCAGCTGAATTCTGTTTAACGTTGTCTTTGCTTTTCAAAACATCCATTTGTCTCTCAGTTGATCCTAATCCTTTTAATTGTTTTACAGTCACTTCCTCTGCTCTATAAACTGTCCACAGGTTTTTCCAAGGTCTAATCTGCATCTCTCTTATTCCACAAACAATTATATCCTTAATCAGAGAATCAAACAGGTGGCTAAATTCACATGACTGTGCCATTAACTTCAAGTCAGTCACATAAGAGTCGTTTCTCCTTCATTTTTCACTCTTGAAAAAAAATTGTGTCTCTCATATGTAACATTCCGTTTAGGAGCACAATATGACTCAAACTTTTTCAGCAAAACATGTATCTTGTGCTTATCTACTTCATCATCAAAATGGAAGGCATTATATATTTCTCTTGCCTCTTCCCCTGCAACATGCAGAAATAAGGCAGCTTGTAGCTCTAAACTTTTTTTATCTGCTCCACTGGCAATACAATACAGTTCAAATCCTTGCTTCCATTTTCTCCAAGTCTCAGCCACATTACCTTCAAATGATAGTGTGAAGGAAGGAGCCTTTGGGGGGTACCACACACACACACACACACACACACACACACACACGCCTCCTCATGGGTAAACCAAGTAAGGCCAGGGGGGCTGGGAGGAGGCGAAAGGTACATAAAGCATCGGATGGAATGGGTGGCGCCTGGACGCCCGGAGAAGCTGGCCTAGGGCTTTTTATATGCAAATGTAGTTCAGGCCCAGTAAGCCATGAGTCATGACTCATGAGTCTCCCCCCACTGCCTGGCCAGGTGAAGTGCTTCATGATTGGCTCAGAAGCAGAAAAGCTACAGGAAGGAGGAGGGGAGGGGGAAAGAGCTATTTCCCAACGTGTGGGTTTGGTCTTTGTCTGTCTTTGGGCAATGGCGGTAAGCCAAGGACCCCAGGTAGCTCCTGGTGAAATTAGCTGAATGAGGGCTCTAGTGAAGGCAAGCCTTGTGGGAGTTTACCCATCTCGCACCTTCGGGTAGTGTGGTAATTCTCCCGGGGCGGCAGGGCTGTGCTGGATCTAACCCTGGAAGGAAGAGGACTGACCCCCAGGTAACAGAGTTATGTGCCTGGGAGATAGAATCAGGTTTTATTATTTTGCAGCTCTATTTCTGTGTGCCAAAGCGTCTCTCTCTCTCTTTTGTGCTTCTCTCATTTCCCACCTTTTGTTGTAAAATGCTACCAGAATAAACCTTGTCTTGGTTTTACCCCACATGGGTGTTGTAGTTGCTGTGTGGCTTCAGTATCTAAATCCAGGTTACAGAATTAAAGGCGAGTCCCTGAACAGAGATTCAAGTAGGGTTGCAAGCTGAGGCTTGGCAATCTGGTACCTTGAGGTCTCTGGGGGTCTTGGTTCCTTTGGGGTAGGCAAGGGTGGGGTGGTGGCGGGACAGCCAGCCCCCCCTTCCTCCACAGATAGCTTTTCTGGAGGCCTCAAATGATCCATTTCCTTGCTCTTCTGACACCATGTAATGTTGTTAGTATTCTTTTAAACTTGAGAGAGAACACTCCCAACACAGGATTCTAAAAATTTATTTTTACTGCATGAGTCTCAACACCAGCAAAGCATCAGGCCTGCTACCAAGTACAGTGAGTCATCCAAACTGCTTGTGTTACATCCAAATGAGTCCCCCAATACAACACAAACCACATATCATTACACACCAGCCCCATGTCAATCATACCTCCTTCCTATTTCAGTAACCAGCTGGGAAGGGAGGGGAAGGGAGTCCAAAAGCAGTGGAGGCTGTTTCCACAACCAACCTCTGAGTAAAGTAAGCTAAACCTGGGAAGGAGCTGTGCAAAGCACCAGTCACTCTGCCTCCCAGCCTCTGGGAAGGGACTGCTGTCTGGAGCAAAATTAGACCCAACAAGCTACACTTTTGAATCCCATTCTCTTCCTCCTTTTTTTTAATGTAACAGCAACCATGGGAGGACCAATCAAGATTGAGATCACAGGTGCTATTTTTCCTGCTGGAAATTGCCCCCAACTCCAAAACAGCTACTTGCCACAAATAGCTGCTTGGAGGCAAATGGCAGTTTTGAGAGGGATTTTAGTGGGGGGAAGGACAAATGGGAGCAGTTGTTACTTTAACATGCTGCCTGGGCTTGATGAGAGTGTTATTTTATTTTATATCTGTGGAGGAAGGGGGGGCTGGCTGGCCCGCCACCACCCCACCCATACCTACCCCAAAGGAACCAAGACCCCCAGAGATCTCAAGGTACCAGATTGCCAAGCCTCAGCTCCCTGCAACCCTACTTGAATCTCTGTTAGGGACTCGCCTTTAATTCTGTAACCTGGATTTAGATACTGAAGCCACACAGCAACTACAACACCCATGTGGGGTAAAACCAAGACAAGGTTTATTCTGGTAGCATTTAACAACAAAAGGTGGGAAATGAGGGAAGCACACAAAAGAGAGAGAGAGAGACGCTTTGGCACACAGAAATTGAGCTGCAAAATAATAAAACCTGATTCTATCTCCCAGGCACATAACTCTGTTACCTGGGGGTCAGTCCTCTTCCTTCCAGGGTTGGATCCAGCACAGCCCTGCCGTCCAGGGGGAACTATTCCATCTACCCAAAGGTCCAAGATGGGTAGCCCTCCACAGGGCCTGCCTTTACCGGAGCCCCCATTCAGCTAATTTCACCAGGAGCTACCTGGGGTCCTTGGCTTACCGCCATTGCCCAACAGCCGGGTAGCCATGCGATCCAAAGACAGACAGACAAAGGCTACATGTTGGGAAATAGCTCTTCCCCCCTCCCCTCCTCCTTCCTGTAGCTTTTCTGCTTCTGAGCCAATCACGATTTATTTAT
Organism: Shinisaurus crocodilurus; assembly: GCA_021292165.1. NCBI lineage: Eukaryota > Metazoa > Chordata > Lepidosauria > Squamata > Shinisauridae > Shinisaurus > Shinisaurus crocodilurus. The sequence continues at coordinate 101,621,518 of CM037880.1, forward strand.
TTTATTTATTTATTATATTTATCAATCGCCCATCTGGCCGGTCACCCAGCCACCCTGGGCGATATACAATTAAAATACAGTAAAACACAATAAAATATAATAATTAAAACAATATAAAAAGTTCTTTTAAAAACCTAACCCACCCCATATTCCCACCTGAACAGCCATGTTTTTAATGCACGGTGGAAGCTCATCACGGAGGGGGCATGGCGAAGGTCACTAGGGAGGGAGTTCCATAATGTGGGGGCCGCCACGATGCATTTCACCTGGCCAGGCAGGGGGAAGGGGACTCCTGACTTACTGGGTCTGAACTACATTTACATTTAAAAGCCGGGTCTCCGCCTTTCAGGCGCCATGCCCCATCCTATGCTTTATGTACCTTTCGCCTCCTCCCAGCCCCCCCAACTGGCCTTACTTGATTTACACATGAGGAGGCGTGTGTGTGTGTGTGTGTGCGTGTGTGTGCGTGTGTGTGTGTAGGAACCCTCAGAGGCTCTTTTTCTCCACAATATCTTTCTGGCAAAAGATCTGGAGGGCACCAGATCTGCACCAGAGGGGAAGGCTGCTTTTAACAAAGAAAAATTTAAGTGGGATACAAAGATGAGGTCATTGTGCTGTCTAGTTTGACTGTGAGAGGTTGGCAGAAGGGAAGAATCCCCACCCAAAAAAGAACTGTGGGACCTGAATGAGGAAACTCAGGAGTACTCATCGCTTTAATTCTCCTGTCTTGTTGGCCTGCCCTCCCTGCTTGGATGTGCAATCCCCCTGGTTGGCATTGGGGAGAGAGGGGGATGACACAGGGGCTCTACTCTTCCCTAGAGTCCAGGCAAAGGTCTCTGCCACCACAATATCTGGTGGGAGCTGAAAGCATTTCATCCCACACCAGTGCCCAAGTGCCTTCCCTCTGCTGGGTATCCTGTAATTTTATGAAGAAATGGTGGGGAACACAGGAGGTTTATCAATGGAAGACATCATTTGGAACCCTGTAAGATTTCATGAATGATGGAGGGTGATTATACAGTAAAAGCCTGGACTCACCCACTATTCTTCTGTTAATGCAGCCTAAGATTGCATTACAGTAGCTTTTTTAGCAGCAGTGTTGCACTTCTGGCTCATGTTCAGCCTGTTATCAACTAGGACACGCAGATGCCTTTCATATGTACTGTTGCCAAGCCAGGTCTCCTGCATCCTCTATTTGTGCCTTTGATTTTTTTTTTAATTTTTTTTTTTGGTACTTAAAGGCAGGACCTTACACTTATCTCTCTTGAACTTCATCTTGCTGGTTTTGGCACAGTATTCCAGCCTGTCAAGTTCAGTTTTGAATCTGGATTCTGTTTTCTATGGCGTTTGCTATCCCTCCCTGCTGTGTGTCATTTTTAAATTTGATAAGCATCCCCTCTATGCCTTCATCCAAGTAATTTATATAATGTTAGATAGCACTCTATTATAGAGCCCTGCAGCACTCCACTCAAGACCTCCCTCCATGTTAATGCAAAACCATTAATGAGCATTTGCTGGGTATGGGAACTGAGTAGTTCTGCATTCTCTCTGTCACATGTTAACAATTCACCATCTTGGAGGCGGAGCTAGCACGCCTAGGAAATGGCGGCAGTAGAGGAAGAGCTCCTCACCCTAAAACTAAAAAGGAAGACTCTACAATGCTTTAAAAAAGCCCAACAAGCAACATAAACTTAAAGTTCTGAGTATCAAAGCAAAACAAACATCCCAGGACTAACTGAAGCAAGTAAACAAATCCTAGAACAAAGGATTACGATAGAAGAAATAACAAGCCATCAAAACACAAAAACCCAACAAGTCACCGGGACCCGACGGTTTTACAAGTGAATTTTATAAAGCATATACAGAATTATTAGCCCCAAGACTATTTTCATTATATAATGAAATTCTAAATGGAGCCTCACTTCCTAACACATGGACACAATCCAGAATCATCTTGATATTAAAACCAGGGAAAAACCCGGAGCTCCCAGAATCATACAGACCCATCTCTTTATTAAATATAGATTATAAAATATTTACCACCATATGGGCTAATAGATTAAAATTTGTGATAGGAGAAATAATACATGAAGATCAACATGGTTTTATTCCAAAAAGATATATAGCAGATCCTATACGCAGGCTATACAGCATAATAAAATACAGTAAAAAAACAAACACCCCGTTAGCCATAATCGCTCTAGACTTGTTCAAAGCATTTGACAGTGTTAATTTACAGTTCTTACTGGAGAGTACATCAGTGTACAATTTTGGCCCAATCTTCTCCCACATTCTCAATGCCATATATAACAAAACAACAGCAAATATACGATTCAATTCTTATGATTCACGCCCCTTTCAACTAAATGCAGGAACCAAACAGGGCTGCCCCCTATCCCCTCTGTTATTCAATTTAGTTATAGAATTTTTAGCAGACAGACTCAGACATAAAGACGCTATACAAGGTATACAAATTCAAAATCAACCATATTTACTCAGCATGTATGCTGATGATTTGATATTAACAATACAAAACCCAATAGAGGCAATTCAACCACTACGCCAAGAACTGCAAGATTTCCAAGCAGCGTCTAGCTTAAAAGTAAATTACGACAAATCTGACTTCATGAGTTATAATATAGGGGCAAACAATTAACTTGATATTTCTAAAGATCTACAAATTCCTATAGTTCACAAAGCTTTTAGATACCTAGGAGTTCAAGTCACGAAAAACCCAAACAAAACCTTCACACTAAACTATTCCAAATTATGGGAAAATATCAAGAAAGACCTCAAAAGATGGAAAAGATTAAACTTAACCACAATGAACAAATTAGCCACCATCAAAATGATAGTTTTGTGAGATGTGAGAGCTGGACTGACCCGGGTTCAAAAGCTCCCCTAGCCAATGACCCTCAGTCCCAGTCACGCAGGCGGAAGGAGGAGATAACAGCAGTTAATAAAGATTAAAGAGTTTATTTGTAAGACCCAATTACATGGGATTAAGGCAATCAATGCATCTCTACTCACTACATCATTGCAGACTCAAATCCTATACCCCAGTGGTAAGGCTAGATGAAGTGAAGTCCAAGAGACATGTCGAGTCGAGACGAGAGACAGCAAGTGGAAGAGAGAGTGAGCAAGGAAGCAAGTGAAGCTATCAGCAAGTGTGCTAGCTTTATACCCCAGACCCTGCATCTATAAATAGGATATTACTCACCCCAGTTGTATAACCTATTCATCAACATGTTGATCTCAAACCTGTTCAAGGCTGCTGAGTCACATCACCTCGAGACTATGTCTTATGACCAAAGACCTTCTGTACTTGAACTCAAGTAACACCCACCAGGTCAGGTGATAATCCTGATGTCAGGTGGTAATCTCGTTCTGCCTATGCAAAACCCAACATCCCCCTGCTTTTGCATTTGCGCAGAACGTGGTTATTTACCTCATACAACAGCAACAGCTTTGTTGACATCTGATGCTGTTCCTTCATCTATGGACTTTGATAAAAAAACTTTTGCAGGAATGACTTTACCTGCCAGAAATTTGAACCACCATCAAATCACTTCTGATGTATCCCTCCTTATGACACAGTTTTATTTGCAAACCCAAAACGTTGTGTATTGCTATCTGCCTGCAGCATAGCAATCCTGCCTTGGTTTCCTGGAAAAACTGTAATCGGTTTTTCACATCAATCCCAGCATAATTTAAACATTTTAACAATTTAAACTATTTAAACAAATGCAATAACTATTCAAGCTTTACAATAGCATAATAGTACAATACATAATACAATGCATTCAGTTCAACTTCAGTTGAACTCTAACTTTTAGATGATTGTTTCTACAAAATCAATCAAACAAAGTATGATTATAAAAATAACAAACTTCAGGTGTGTTCTTGTTGTTCTTACTATCACAACCACAACTGGCATTTCTGTGAATCTGTAAGCCACCTGTGCTCTAACTTGTAACTCTTAGTCTGAAGTGTGATGTTCCTTCCAGATAACACTCAACTCCTTTTCAGAGCTCTCCAAGCATGTCCTGTTGGTCTAACAGTCTGCCCATTACACTGACAGCAATATCTGGCCTTGTTGCTTGTACAGTAAAGCTCAACAGCCCAATGCTTCTGTGTAGCATTCAAACTGCTTTTCCATCAGCATGTGCTTGAAAATCCTCAACTATTTGGAGTTTCTCACTGAGTTAACTATCTCCAAAATTCTCAATCACATCCATGATATTTCTCTGGTTTGTTGCAGTAAGTACTGCCCTCTTGGTTCTCCCTCAACCTCTATTTACAAATAAACAGTTGATCCACCACCAAGCAGTTTCAATTCAATGAAATTTCAAACCCTGGATCAATTATATCATATTGCCTTTATCTGTCCAGAAAAAACAATAGATCATCCATCTAAACAAAGTACATACAGTCTATGTCCTTGTTCCTCCTGTTTAACAAACAAACATTGATCTGCCTCTCTGTGCAAATCTCAATTCAACAATGTTTGAGTTCAAAACAGAATTCCAGCCTCCAGCTGATTCTAGCTTTTCTTAAAGAAATCTCACAGACAGTTTTCCATTTAAAGACTTCCTCTCATTTAAAATGCTTATGTTCCAATATTTCAATTGTGAAATATCCATACATCTTTACATTCTTAAATATCAGTCTAACTGTTTCCAAAGCAAATTGTTGTTGCACTCATCTCATGATTATCCAGCCCCTTTTGCTGAGCAAAAATCACAAGCAACCAATCTTGCTATTTTGTCACACATAACCTTTTTCAATCTGGTTAGTTTTCACTTAAAAAATCTATCTGGTAACAATGAGTTCCATGAACTGCTGTTTGTTTCACCAGCTTCCATGTTTTGTTCTTGATCCAAAGAATTCAACTCAGCTTGCATAGCCTGAAGCTATGGTTCAGCTTCCTTAACAGACAATTTTTCACCTCTTTGAAATTTTGAAGTTTCAAATGGCTTTTCCTGCAAATTCATCCTGATATCTCACAGGTTGTTTGACTCACCTGTTCCTTACCTCATCAGTTATCAGGTTCCTGTTCCAATAAATTTGCACCAATGATGAACAATCATTTGTTTAATCTCCTCTAAACCAAATGTGTATCAGAGTTTGTCAAATTTACCTGACTGTCTTTCAGCAAATGCTTTTCTATTCTGACTCTGCCCTTGATGAGCTGCATCCTAGAGTAATAAAGGAACTGGCAGAAGAACTCTCAGAACCACTGTCTATTATCTTTGAGAAATCATGGAGGACAGGTGAAGTGCCAGACGACTGGAGGAGGGCAAATGTTGTTCCCATCTTCAAAAAGGGCAAGAAGGAGGAACCTGGGAACTATAGGCCAGTCAGTCTGACATCAATCCCCGGGAAGATTTTTGAGCAGATTATAAAGAAGTCAGTCTGCAAGCACCTTGAAAACAATGCAGTGATTACTAGAAGCCAGCATGGATTTGTCAAGAACAAATCCTGTCAGACTAATCTGATCTCATTTTTTGATCGGGTAACCTCCCTTGTGGACTGTGGGAATGCTGTGGACATTATATACCTGGACTTCAGCAAAGCCTTCGACAAAGTGCCTCATGATATCCTGATTAGTAAGCTAGCTAAGAGTGGGCTAGATGGAACAACTATCAGGTGGATCCACAATTGGCTAAAGAATCGGACTCAAAGAGTGCTTATCAATGGTTCCTTCTCAAACTGGGGAGAGGTAACGAGCGGGGTACCACAGGGCTCGGTCCTGGGCCCGGTGCTCTTCAACATTTTTATTAATGACTTGGATGAGGAGGTACAGGGAATGCTTATCAAATTTGCAGATGACACAAAGTTGGGTGGAACAGCTAATACTCTGGAAGACAGAAACAAAATTCAAAGTGACCTCGATAGGCTGGAGCGCTGGGCCGAAAACAACAGAATGAAATTTAACAGGGATAAATGCCAAGTGCTGCACCTAGGGAGAGGAAACCAAATGCAGAGTTACAGAATGGGGGACACTTGGCTCAACAATACTACAAGTGAGAAGGATCTTGGAATTGTGGTAGATCACAAACTGAATATGAGCCAGCAATGCGACGTGGCTGCAAAGAAGGCAAATGCAATTTTGGGCTGTATTAATAGAAGTATAGCTTCCAAATCGCGGGAAGTGATAATTCCCCTTTACTCGGCACTGGTTAGGCCTCATCTTGAGTACTGCGTCCAGTTCTGGGCACCTCACTTTAAGAAGGACATAGACAAACTGGAGAGGGTTCAGAGGAGGGCAACAAGGATGATAAAGGGACTGGAAACAAGGCCCTATGAGGAGAGACTGAAAGAACTGGGCATGTTTAGCCTTCAGAAGAGGAGACTGAGGGGAGATATGATCGCACTCTTCCAGTATTTGAAGGGATGTCACACAGAGGAGGGCAAAGATCTCTTCTCGTTCATCCGAGTTTGCAGGACACGGAATAATGGGCTCAAGTTACAGGAACCTAGATTCCACCTAAACATCAGGAAAAATTTCCTGACTGTCAGAGCAATAAGACAATGGAATCAACTACCTAGGGAGGTGGTGGGCTCTCCCAGTCTGGAGGCATTCAAGGTGCGGCTGGACAGACATCTGTCAGAGATGCTTTGACCTGGATTCCTGCATTGAGCAGGGGGTTGGACTCGATGGCCTTGTAGGCCCCTTCCAACTCTACTTTTCTATGATTCTATGATTCTATGATGCATCTCCTGCATTAACAGAATTAATTTTGAAAAATGATCTCACCTTTTCATTCAGCATTATACTCAACACTTCTAGATAATCTCACTATCCAAGTGTTATTCATGTGAAACACAATATTCTCATTTCTAGAAAAATCTCATGTAAGCTCCCTTACAGATTTCTTCTAACTTTGAGGTGTATGTACCTACATATCAGATCCAAGATCCTGAAATGTTTCTCCAGAAGATTCTTCCTTCTACACTACTTTCTATAAGGTGTACAGTTCATCACACAGAACTAAAACTTCTATCATGTACATAATCAAAACATTTAAGAGCTTCTACCTAAACCTCATTATCCAAATTAGTATCACCTCTTCTGAGTGTTTGTTTACTCTTCCACACAATCCATGTGTTCAATATCACATCCTGTTAGAAATGCATCTAAATATGCACTGAATTGAACTTCCCCATATCTCAAAAGAAATAGGTAACATGGGTAATATGCTTGTTTCCCATCCAAGCACAGAACACCTTGACTCTGTTCAATACTCCAGCTTTCTATCTAACATGTACACAACCTGTACTTAGTGTATTGATCAATTAACATCATGAAATATCGTGCTTTTCTCCTCTAAACATCATCAGAATTCCACAAGATCACCAAGAACAAATTGAAATGAAATGAACTGTTTTTTCAGCTTGCCTTCCAGTTTACCTGTTGAAGCTAGCATCCCTTGTATATGTGCACAAAATTCTTTCATGTGAAAATTACAGTTTCCAAATGCTTTCCCCAACACAGTTTGCATTTTCTTTCACAGGCCTGTGAATCTAAATGATCAAACAATCATGTGATATGCATGCATGTACATGTCATACATATAAGCATTTAACCTTTTATAGTTGCATCAGTACAACTTTCCATTTCTTTATTACACCATTACAGTATAAAAGAAATAATCCATCTCTTAGCTTTGCCATATAAACATACCTAATTATGCAGTAGTTTACATTTTGCTACAGAAAAATCCACAATATACTCAAGTCATATATACATTCAGTACATTTCCTGACATTTTCAGAGCATATATTACACTTTCTTGAATCCAAGTTATCCAACTTTCAAGAAATACAGTTTCAAAAACATGACTGTTAAACCCCTGACCATTTGCATAGTCCTCTTTCTGCTTATTTATGTCCAACACAGAAAGCTTCGTTTAAACAATCCACTGTTTTCTGCTCACAACAAAATAATGTCCATTTTGTTATGTCCTGGGTTAAAACACAAAGTTTGTCCTTCAGCAGCACCCCTGCTGATTTCAAGCTCCTTCTTCTGTGATCCCACATGAAGAAAATGAAGAACAGCTTCCCATTTTAAGCACAGCTTTCTCTGTTCAAAACTGTCGCGCTGTTTTTCTCTGTTGTTTTAAAACCACGCCTCCGCTGGTTTGATACAGCCTCCCGTGTAGTATCAAGTTTCCCGAGATACGTTTCTGTCACACGTGACTTTGCTTTGCTGCGACATGACGCTCCAGACGCTTTACCCACATCAGACGTAATCCACGTATTTGTAATCCAAGCCACTTGTTGATACAATGCAAAAGATAGCTGATCCGCTGCTGTGTGAAGAAGTAAACTGTAAATGAAATATGATCCTCCTGCTGTAGCCTTGATGAGTAGACACAGAGCCTCCTGGAGATTATTTCCTTGCCCGATACAGCTCCTTAACAATCACTCCAGCAAGCTGTGGAAAACGAAATCCTTGTGTCCAGCGTTGTTCACTTTTCAAGCCTAGTAGCTGCCCAGTAGCCTCGGATTTTGCCAAGCCTGGCACCTCCGTTCCAGCTGCTTTCAAAACGAAAAATCCTTCGTCTCTCTGTTTTGCATTTTTCAGTTGTGCTGCATTCCAAGCCGCTATTATCAGCTCTAGCAACATTGCCTTCCCCGGTTTATTTACAAACCGTTCTTACAAATAGTAAACAAATCTCTTAACCCTATAACTGCCGAATTTCTCCGAACTGCGTCTCTGTGGCTTATCTGCCCATCTGAGATAACCATCAGATCCTAATCTGGGCCCATAACCAGATGTGAGAGCTGGACTGACCCGGGTTCAAAAGCTCCCCTAGCCAATGACCCTCAGTCCCAGTCACGCAGGCGGAAGGAGGAGATAACAGCAGTTAATAAAGATTAAAGAGTTTATTTGTAAGACCCAATTACATGGGATTAAGGCAATCAATGCATCTCTACTCACTACATCATTGCAGACTCAAATCCTATACCCCAGTGGTAAGGCTAGATGAAGTGAAGTCCAAGAGACATGTCGAGTCGAGACGAGAGACAGCAAGTGGAAGAGAGAGTGAGCAAGGAAGCAAGTGAAGCTATCAGCAAGTGTGCTAGCTTTATACCCCAGACCCTGCATCTATAAATAGGATATTACTCACCCCAGTTGTATAACCTATTCATCAACATGTTGATCTCAAACCTGTTCAAGGCTGCTGAGTCACATCACCTCGAGACTATGTCTTATGACCAAAGACCTTCTGTACTTGAACTCAAGTAACACCCACCAGGTCAGGTGATAATCCTGATGTCAGGTGGTAATCTCGTTCTGCCTATGCAAAACCCAACAAGTTATACCTAAATTCACATACTTATTTTATGTTTTACCCATAGAAGTACCTATGCGATGGCTTAAATCATGGCAAGACACCTTAGAAAAATTATATTTAATGGTAAAAAACCACGTATGGCAAGAAATCTCAGATACAGACCCACCACTGATGGTGGGTGGGGAATTCCATCACTGAAATTATACTATGAAGCTTACCAACTGAGACATCTATTATCATTCATGACAGATAATAAAAACAAACATTGGGTTAAAATAGAATTTTTTTTGTCAGAACAAGATAATCCACACACAATACCCTTTGTCAAAAAACAAATAACACAAGGTATACAAAATCAACACTCCAACATGGAAATAATATTAAAGATATGGAAACGAAGAAAGGAGACACTGATGCCAGGAATCTCACCATTAATACCACTCTATGCACACCCAAATTTTCCAATTAAAGACATACAGATATCCAGAGAATCACTAAAAAATAATAACCTATTGATATTACGAGACCTATATAATAACTCACAACCACTACCAAGAGACACATGGAGAAACACATTACGAAATACGGCAATTACTTGGTTACAATGGTACCAAATAAGCTCATTCATTAGACTAGAGAATGTGAAAAAACACGGCACCAGAGATCTGACACAATTTAAAAAGATTTTATTAACATTTACAGATCAGGGAAAAGGATTAATGTCAGATTTATATGCACTTCTGATAAAAACAGACATGGGAAATAGCCTTCCTCTTAAAAGAAAATGGGAAAGAGAATGGGGAATGCAAATAGAAGATGAAGAATGAGAAAATATATGGGATGAATTCCCATTTAAAGCGATTTCAACAAAATTTAAAGAACTCTCACTGAAAATAATACAAAAATGGCACTGGACTCCTCACAAAATCTCTCATATTAATAAAAACTACTCTCCCCTATGCTGGAGAGCCTGTGGAGAAATCGGATCACATAAACATATGTGGTGGTCTTGCAAACAAGTGTCCCGCTTCTGGACAATAGTTTTCAAAGAAATATCTAAAATTGTAGGGACAGAAATAAATAAAACTCCAGAATTAGCAATATTAAACATCTTTCAAAGGGATAATAAAAAATTATTATACAAGAACCTAATAAGATTTCTATTACAAGCTGCTAAACTATTAATAGCAAGAGGATGGAAAGATGCCAAAGGGCTAACCATCAATCACTGGTATAATGTGGTATGGGAAATTGCATTAATTGAAAAACTAACTCAAAAATTGAGAATTGCAGGGGGGGGGGAGAAAACAAACTCTTTTGAAGCAGAATGGTGGCCTTTTGTCCAATTTTCATATAGAACATCTACAACAAAAATACCTCAAGCCTTCCAGCACATTTGGATGCAATGAACTTACAAATATCCACCTATTGCAAAACTGACTACTTTATGGACGAAAAAGACTCCGGAAAAGGCGCCCAGCCAGATTTGTTCCTTTGACATTTTGATTGGGGGGGGGGTTACTTTGTTCTGATCTAATACAGGTTCTGTAATGGATTGGATGTTTTGTTGGTTGTTCGGTTGTTCTGTATATGTTAAAATTCAAATAAACAAATTTAAAAAAAAACAATTCACCATCTTCTCTAAGCAGCAGACCTACCCTTTCCTTGTTCTTCTCCCTGCTTCAAACATAGCCCCCAAAGCTCTTTTTTGTTATTAGCATCCTTCACAAAGTACCTTAGCTCATTCTGGGCTTTAGCCTTCTTGATACCAGTCTGATAGGTTTGGGCTACTCTACTGTTCCCCTCCTTGGTTATATGTTCCTCCTTCCATCTCCTACATGACCCTTTTAAAGTCTCATTAGAGAACTTCCTGTGCAGCCATAGATGTCTCCCATTTACCCCTTACTAGTTTGCAATTCCAATAATTAATGGTTGTGTAGAAGAGGAATTTTTGGCAGGGTTCAGAAAAGTTGTATCTGCTAAGCTTCCTTCTTGTATATAATGATTAAAGGTACAGGCCCTGCTGTCCTCCTTTGTATCTTGCCACCCTCATTTTATGCCTCCCACACACCAGTTTTTAAGAAACTTCTTCAAACCCCATTTCAGCATGTTTCACCATTAACAGTTGTTGAGATCTGAAATGTCATTGGTTGTTTCTGGTGTATACATTTTAACTCCTACAAGTTATACGTTTAAATTTGTCATAATTTCTTTTTAAAAATATATAATATTGTACAAATTACAAAAATAATACAATTGGTAACCAACACAGGGATCAAAATGCAATATGTACAGTCATGCCTTGGATTGAGAGCATAATTCGTTCCGGAAACGTGCTTGTAATCCAAAACACTCTTATATCAAAACGAAATCCCCCCAAAAAAATCTGTACAGAGATTTTTAATTTACGCCATACTACAGTACTTGTATTGCAAGACGTCGCTTGTATATCAAGTAACAAATAAATAAATAAATATTTAAAAATTTGCTTGTCTTGCTAAACGTTCTCAAACCAAGTTACTTGCAATCCAAGGTATTACTGTATTAAGATTCATGGTATATATCTTATTCCCACGAAATAAATTATAAATTTGGCTTTAAATAGCCAAATACTGGTTACTAATTTTTCAGATAATTGGAGCTTAGTCTACCTTTGAAGATGGCTACACAACTTGGGGACCCAGCAAGCTAAATGCAGCCCACCAGCCATTGATTGTGGACTACCAGATGCTTGAAAAAAAAAAACCAACATCCCCCCCCCCCCCCCGCATTTTCACTCTCAGGCAGGACTCGGAGGCAAAAGCAGGAGATTTTATCTTGGTGGGCTGCCATACATGCTTGGTGAACTGTATTCAACTTGGTGGGTAACAAGTTGTGCATGCCTGCATTTTTAACATTCAACATCGTTGTAATTTCTCCAGAACTTTAATACCGATTCATCATTAGTCAGAGAACAGTTTTCTTTCCAATGTTCTGTAAAAACTAGCCTTACTGCAGTAATCAGATTAAAACATTACTTTGCAACAACTACCTTTTGGTACACAAAGTCTGAAATAGTTTAGAAAAAAGATTAGGTGGTCTCATCAAAGCTGTAAAATGCCTTTGATTGGTTCAACAATTGCTTCCCAGCCAGGGGTCTCCTGGAACATGGGGACTGGGTCAACCACACCAGGCAGTGAGAGGGCAGGTGAGCTGGCGGAGGTAGCAGCTGCTCCTCCATGGAACACCGGCCTCCACTTGCTTTGGCTGCCTCCCTCTGCTGGGCCCAGTCCTTCCTGCTCCATGGCTCAAGGAGAATGTGCCCGCGGGTAGAACCTTCCAGAGGAAGAGGGCAGGTAAGTGATCAGAGGCTGTGGAAGAAGCCCTCACTTGCCCAGTCCCTGCTGCTACAAGAAACGCAGTGATTGTGTGGAGGCAGCAGCTGCCCCTCTCTATCGCTCTCTCTGACTCTGGCTCTCTGGGTGGCATGGCAGGAGGATTCCACACACACACACACACACCCGCGCGCAGAATCCCACCACTGCCACACCACCTTCCTGCCCAGTGTGAGAGCTTAGGTGAGCAAATGAGATGGTGGCTATGCTGGCTCGGGATTATGGGAGTTGTAGTACAACACGACTGGAGGCTGCTGCTGCTGCTGCTCTATACTGCACCCCCCAGAGAACGAGGAGGTGAGCAAGCAGATGCCCAATTCTCCCTGCCTCGGTCTCTCCAGAGCTGGTGAGCGAGAGAGAGGCGGCGGCAGGGCAGGCAGCTACTGGCGCCTTTCGCTTCTACAATCCCCCGAGTTCAGAGGCGCAGGAGGGCTGAGGGGCTCGCCGCTGCTGGCCGGGCTTCGCTTTCCAGATCAATGTGGCCGTTGTAAACAAAAAAGCTGGCCACAACTGGTGCCTGGGATGAGGAGGAGCCGCCGCTGGGCTCCTCCCGCCGCGGCCCAGGGCGGCTCGCATGACCCGAGGAGCGTAAGGCGAAGGAAGCCACGTCGCAGTCGCGGGGAGCCCCCGGCATGTAAGCGGCGCTGTACGTACAGCTTAACGTCAGTGGGGATGTCGAAAGCTTACGATTGCAAAAGAAACCATCGCGGTACAGAGGGCGAGAATTTGAATTTAACAACAAGCAATGACCCGCGCTTAATTCGCAGGGATGCAAGAGCGCCCCGCCCCGCGCAATTGCTGAACCGGTACCGGGGGGGGGGGGACTGGTCCATCTCCCTCCCGCCATCCTTTCGGCAATATAAGGGCAGCTCGCTCCCCTCCCGTTTGGTCTCTTCCCTTCCGCTCCTCGTCTACTGCCCGAAGGAGAAGGGGGTGACGGGCCCGGGAGCCCCCGCTTGCCAGGGAGGTCCAGCGCGCCCGCGTCCTCGGAGCCCAAACCCCCGGGAAGGGAGACTAGCACAAGGCTTCCCTGCTCTGCCCCGCCGATGCGCAAAAGGGTCGTGGGGGAGGGAGGAACGACTCGGACGTCGAAGGCGCCTGTGCTCAGAGCCGAATCCCGCCCCCGCCGCAGCCTTTTGCGGTAGGGGGGAGGAGGCCCTCGAGGATTTGGGCTCTGAGGAGACGCCCTTGAAGCCCAAATCCCGCCCCCTTCGCGGATCCTGGCACAGCAGCCGCGAGCTCTTTTCTTTCGCCACCGAAAGGATCCTGAGCGCGAAGAGAGAGAACTACGCGGTGAAGGTGCGCCCCCAGCGCCCTGGTCCTGGTGCCCTTTTTGGTGGCGGCGGGGAACTCGGGCTCCCTTTTCCCCTGATGGAGAGGACCCTTGCTGCCCTGCCCGCCCGCCCTCCTCTCCGAGAAAGCCAGGTAAGTGCGCCCGGAGTAGTGGTGGGGCCGAGCCTGGGCGCCTCCCCCCTACCTTGCCTCGCCTCCGCGCCGCCTCCCACCTCGCCTCGCTTCGCCTCTGCGCCGCCTCCCCCCCGCGCCGCCTCCCCCCCACCTCGCCTCGCTTCGCTTCGCTTCAACTCTCCTCCGCGCCGCCTCCCCCCCCCCCGACACCTACCTTCTCCGTGCTGTTTCCGGAGCCCCACCCGCGCTCTGTTTTGGCGGGAAGTACCAGGGCAACAGGGCTTAAACAGCCCTGTTGCTCTGGTTTCCCCCGGCCAAAAACAGAGCGCGGGGGTCCCTTTTCGGAGGAGGCGTCGGACTGGGAAGGTAGGTGGGGGGGCGGCAGTGGCAGCGGCAGCGTGCGGGGGGGGTCCGGTGGCGGCGGGGGGGGCGGGAGGTTGCAGAGCAGGGCTGCTTTCCGGAGCCCCCCCCACGGCACGAGGGGGGGTGCGGGGGAGGGTGCGGAGGTGGTTCCCGGAGGACGCGCATCCTCCCATTCTGGCCAGGCGGTAGCCGCCGCCCCCATAACTGAAAAGAGCCTTTTGGGAGGGAAGGTGCAGGCGGCAGTAGCCAAAACCACCCCCGTGCAGCAGTGCCTGGCGCCGGCTGAATGGAAGGTCTCCCTTGGACGCTGCTCTCTGCTGGCAGTATGCCTCGCGGTACGAGGGAAGCCAGTTCTCACCTGGGGTGGGGGTGGGGGGGGTGTCGTTCCACCCCCTGAGGCTTCTCTGCATCTCTCCTAAAGACCATTTCCTCACCCCGCAAATTCAGAGATCCCCCGCTTCCACATGCAGGCTTCCTTAAACAACAGATTCCCTAATGACAGCTTATGTTCCCGCGATGCACTCAAAGAAGCATTCTTTTTCTGCACTTCGCCCTTGGGAAAATATGAGAACACTTGCAGAGAGCTCTCCTGTGACGCAGCCACACTGCCATATCATGAGCGTCAGGGGGAGGCAGGTGCATACAACTTTCTGGCCCACCATAGCCAAGGATGAGTAGTTGGCAAATCGGATGTGGTATATTTCGAAGATTTGCTAGCCCAGTCCTTATTGTTCTGGTGTTTCCTCACACAATACACAGGAGTAATAGCTACTTTATCATCATCATCATCATCATCATCATCATCATCATCATCATCACATCATTTTGTATATGCATTTCAGGTCTCAAATGTGTGAGTCAGTTATTGAGAAAAGTAAAGGGAGGGTTGCATGCACCGAGCTCTTTTTGTCTCACCAGAAGTCATGGGTCTGCAGTTACTGTAACAGAACTGCTGCTGAAGGCCTAATCAGCAGATGCAGAAGAGTAGGTATTGGGGACCATGGGGTACTCTGAAAACTAGAGAGAATGCACAGCTAAGGAGCTCATCACCTGAGGCCCAATTCTCACATTATCAAAATGTGATGTGGCAGCTGCCAAGAACCAGTTCCCATGTGAGCTTATGAAGCTGTTTTATACTGAACCAAATCATTGGTCCTGCCTAGCTTGGTACTATTTATACC
The DNA here is from genome assembly GCA_021292165.1 of Shinisaurus crocodilurus. Lineage (NCBI taxonomy): Eukaryota > Metazoa > Chordata > Lepidosauria > Squamata > Shinisauridae > Shinisaurus > Shinisaurus crocodilurus. The sequence goes on from CM037880.1 coordinate 101,637,148, forward strand.
AAGTGGCAGCAGCTCTCAAAGGTATCATGATGAGGGCCCTGTTCCAGTGTGGTGTAGTGGTGAGAGTGTTGGACTGGGACTCGGGAGATCCGGGTTCTAGTCCCCGCTCGGCCATAAAACTCACTGGGTGACTTTGGGCCAGTCACTGACTCTCAGCCTAACCTACCTCACAGGGTTGTTGTGAGGATAAAATGGAGGAGGAGGATTATGTAAGCCGCCTTGGGTTCCTTGCAGGAAAAAAAGCAGGGTATAAATATAATAAATAAATAAAATAAAATACTACTTGAGATCTGGGATTGCCAGTGCAACCTGGGAGCTTCTGCGTGCAAAGCAAGGGCTCTATCACCGAGCCTCTTCCCATGTGGTTGGTCTCATTTGCTTTTGTAATGTATGAAGTTCTGAAAGGTATCGGGCTGCACTGAACACCTTCTTCCCAGCACCACAGCTGCTCTTCTACCCAGATGCTGATGCTGGCGTGGGAAGGAATTAGGGCTGCCAATTTGACTAGTCTAAAAATCTTGGTCAATTGACTGGCCAAATATGGCTAAAAATGGTCAAATAATGGTTAAGTATTTAAAACACTGTTTTAGGGGGAGAGAGAGAGAGAGAGAGAGAGAGAGATGCTAATCATAAAAGCCAGACTACTTAAGTTCTAAGCAACTGTAATAAATTAACTATAATGAAGAGTGTTAGGCATGTATACATGTATGCAGACAATAGCTGAGAGGTTGAAAAGTTGTTTTTGACTTGTATCCCAGATCACCAGGGGCAGCCTAGAAAGTTACACATGTTGTTCAGAATGAGATTAAACAAAACAATCCTCCCCCAACACACTATTTATTACATTTGTATCTTGTAATGTTCTTGTATCTTCCTTCACGGGTCTCAAAGCAGATGTAGCAAGTGTAAAAGCCAAAAATCAGTTTTGTGGATTTCTATTTAAATTTCATTGTTGTTTTAACCAATTTTGTATACCACCCTGGAATTTGTTAATGAAATAAATTTGTTAATTAAATAAAATATAAATATTTTAATTAATTAAATAGGCAGACCATCAGCTACACAAGGACATGCTTTATCTCATGGAATATTTGACTGCAGTCAAAGTCAAATACAAGTAATCAACTGACAATATTTTTCTGGTCAATTTACTGGCAATTCATCCCTAGAAGGAATTACAGAGGTATTTTGTATTGGGATGTCTGAATGATTTCACATTGGCCTCTTCATAGACAATTCAGTCTGTTTTATTGTGAGAAGCTCACAAACTTTCTCCTATCTCTCTCCCAACATCTGGTGCTTACACATTATCATTACTCCCAGGTAGGTGGGTATACAGTCATATCCTTACTCTCTATAAATTTGCCTAAAAGTTTTTAAAGCCATCTAGCTATTGGCTATCACTAAATCTTATGGCAGTGAATTCCATAAGTTAATTATGTGCTGTGTATAATTGTGTAAACTTGAAGACATTTTCTTCTTTTCTCTCTCCTGAACTACCACATATGAACTTCAATGGGCAATCCCAAGTTCTAGTATTATCAGGGAAATTTCTCTGTATCCTCACTCTTCACAGTGCTCATTTTAAAATCATTGAATCATGACCTTTTTACTTTCTTTTGTCTAAACTACTGAAAAGCCCCAGAATCATTAGCCCTTTTTCTCTGTGAGATCCTTTTCGAGATGGGGCAACAACTGTGTGCATGCACCAAAGGTTTATGCAACGGTATTATCTTACTTTTATTTTCAGTCTCTTTCCTAATCATTCTAAACATTGCATTTTGCCTTAGTATATATAGATACATGCACACAAAAGCACAGTATTCTGTAAGTGGATGCAACAAATTTAGACCCCATCACTATATAATGTGAAATTAGGGGCGTTTGTACTTACACATCTCATCTCCTGTTCTGTTACCTAGTTTGGAAAGATTCTTTTGGAGCTCTTCACAATATATAAGTAACCTTTATTAAAGTAACCAGACATCCCATATTTATACTGGCTTTATCCCACCTACAGTAACAGAAGTAACAGTTCCCACTGAGCCCAACACATGCATGGTTGCAAAAGAAAGGGAGAGGCCAATTCTTAACTGAAAACAAGGATTCAATTGCTTTGCATTTGCTGATATGCTAATTTGCACTTACTGAGATGTAAGAAATACAGTAAATAGTCTTCACCAATTCAGGTGTCTGTCTCACAAAGGAGTCCTTATTTGTCATATGATTCTCAGAATAAATAAGACCTATAGGTGGAGTCATTTTTCAGGGGCATAACACTTAGTTCTGGCTTTAAATGTGTAGAAACTACATGCTAGCCCAAGTCACAGATCCTCCTGACATCCATAGGGACTCACACAGAGTCCAGTGCATGTAGGCCCAATCCATGCCATCATAACCACTCAAAATCAGAAAGTAACAATCATGCTGTTTGGACCTACAGGTGTTGGACTTCATGTACATAATTCCCTATTCCAATATGACATCTAAGGTGTAGACAGAAAATGGCCTTGGGGCAGAGTGCAATTCTGATTCCCCACTACACAAAGGCTCTACTCTGAATGGCATGATGAGGCTAAATTCCAAACTCTGCTCTATCATCTTTTTTTGAAAAGCAAACATGTATGGTATTGAACAAATACTAAAAAACCCTTCATAGATTTCATAGATCATAGAGTTGGAAGGAGCCTACAAGGCTATCAAGTCCAACCCCCTGCTCAATGCAGGAAACTAGAGGAGGGGTCTCCCATCCAAGTAACAACCAGGCTTGACCCTGCTTAGCTTTCCACACTCAGACAAGCTGAGCCAGCGTAAGCCACAGGCCTGTATATATTTCAACGTAATGTTTCTCTATACATTGGTTACACGTTGTGCCATATTGTGGCTGCATGGGTGACATGCAAATATAAACAAACATATGCCTAAAATTAACATATTTAGGGATAACTGGATCTTGAATCACTAAACACCCAACTAAGATTGCAGCAGAAGCCAAGCTCCAGAAACTGTGAATGGTTTTAATGATGTCTACAAGAATTTAAGCCAAGGATTAATTGAGAACTATAGAGTTCAACACTTAAAAGTCTTGTCATGTGCTGCTGTGCCATTGTACATGACATGGGTCATACCAGCTTCACAGCAGATTACACAGAAACAAATACATGGTAATACATTCTCAGTGAGAATTGACTTCCATACTACCCTCAGGAGATCAGCTCTAAAATGCCATTGCAACTAGCAGATGCCAATCCCTGCACACGCAAGCAGCATAAATAACCTTTTATAACTGCTCTTTATTGTATGGACAACTAGCCTACTGGGTCGCAATTAAATCAGGTCAAAAATAAATGAGATCTTTGACCAAAAAAAAAAAAAAAAGAGGATGAAACAGTCACTAGATCTGTGTGCCCTTGCACACAGAAATTGACCCAGCAAAAGCTGCCACACTTTTGGGTGTGTGCATCTAGAAGGGGACCTGGTAGACTGTGAGGCAATTATAGAGCACTATTTAAGTGTCTTCCTGAACACAATAGTATGTTATGTGTGCTTCTGTACTGCTAATGTGAACTAGACGAGTAGTCACTAACCTGTAGTCAGTTCATCTTTGACTCCTTGTGCTATCATTCTCATCTGTAACCAAGTTTAAGTATGCTTAATCGATTTGTGCACAATCATCCCTCTCTACACTTGCAGCTTCCTTCCCTCCCTCGTTTCCCCCATTATCTATTTTAGATTGTAAGCTCCTTGGGAGCAGAAACCTGCCTATTTTTGCCTGTGAAATTGTATAAGGTATATCCCAGTAATCAGAACCTGCCATTCTATCAGGGATGTTGAAGAGTCCTTGGCCTCGAGTCACGAGTCGAGTCACGAGTCTTTGGACTCGAGTTGAGTCTCGAGTCCAAGATCCAAAATGGTGACTCGAGTCGAGTCACGAGTCACTCCCAAAGCGGCGGCCCATGGTGGGAGCGGGAGGGTCTCCGCGAGAGGAAGAAGAGCTGCCCTTCCTCCCGCGGAGACCCTCCCGCTCCCTCCATGGGCCACCGCCGCCGCTGCCCCCACTTACCATAGGCGGGTCCTTCCCTCGTCCCTGCTCCTGCCGCCGCCGCTGCCACACCAGGGACGCATTACGAGCCCTCCCTGGGTTTGTAGTTCTCCGCGGCGGCGGCGTGGCCCGATCTCGCTCTTCTGAGCGGCGCAGAGAGTGTTCTCCGTGCCGCTCGAGTTGCCGCCGCCGCCGCCTCCCGCTCACCGCCATCTCCCTCGCTGCCACCCACTCGCAGCAGCTGCCATCGTATGCCACGCCGCCGCCACCCACTCGCAGCCGCCGCCATCGCACGCAGCCGCCCGCGCCCGCGGCGGAAGTGACGCGCCGGGGCCCTGCTCCGGCGCGCTTGGCTGCCGCCGCTCTGTTTAAAGCAGCGGCGGCCAAGCGCACCGGAGCAGGGTCCCGGCGCGTCACTTCCGCCGCGCCGGGACCCTGCTCCGGCGTGCTTGGCTGCCGCCGCTCTGTTTAAAGCGGCGGCGGCAGCCAAGCGCGCCGGAGCAGGGTCCCGGCGCGTCACTTCCGCCGCGCCGGAAGTGATGACGGGACCGGCGCGGGCGGATGCGTGCGGTGGCGGCGGCGGCGTGATGGCGGCATGGCGTGCGATGGCGGCGGCGGTAGCTGCGAGCGGGTGGCGGTGAGGGAGACAGCGACGGCGGTGACGTGAGTGGCGGCGGTGGCGGAGTCATTGGGCTCGAGTCCCGAGTCGAGTCTCGAGTCCCATTGAAAAAATTGGGACTCGAGTGGGACTCAAGTCAAAGGGGGGACTCAGTCGGACTCGCGAGTCGAGTCGTCGAGTCCGAGTCCCCATCCCTGCATTCTATACATACAGTATAATACTCTTCCAATCTAATTATACCTACGGTACTAACTACCACAGGGGTGGACAACGTCTGGGGCTTGAATGGGGCACATTGCCTTCCTGGAACTCTGCAGGGAATGCACCCCTCCCTCCCAGCAGATGTGGCCACTGCTGTAATCCCAGCTATTTTTTCTGGGAAACAAAAGCATACTGGGAGCTTGTTTCACAGTAGAATTGGGCTCCTAACAGCCAGCCAAACAATGGCTTTTTTCAAGTAAGAAAAAAGATGGAAGAAGCAGTGGGAAAACATGGGTTACAAATGGAAAACAGTGACATCTGGATAAAATTCTGTGTTTGAGCCAGAGCAATTACAGAATAAAGCCTCGCTGGAAGTACCCCAAATCAACAGAACCTTAAAAATGGAAAGGGACTAATCAAGGGCAAGCTTCTTTGTGGGAGTAGGGATGCAGCAGTTGGTTGCCACAAATGTTGGATTTGTGAACTTCATGCAGAATCAAGAGTTGGAACTGCCCAGCTTTTCAAAACTTTCTAAGAGCATTACCTTAGCTCAATGTTCTCCAACCTTGGGTCCCCAGATGTTTTTGGCCTACAACAATGCTGGGAGTTGTAGGCCAAAAACATCTGGGGACCCAAGGTTGGAGAACACTGTGACTGCCAATCACACTGCAGTTTTAGCTGATGAATATGTTCACTTCCTTTACTAGGAAAGATTTCTATATTTTTGTGATCAAGAAGACTAAGTTCAGGTCACTTTAGTGTAACTTTATGTAAAGATTTAAGGTGTAGGGATGTTACTTATTGGAATCCATTCTGGCTACAGAGAGCTGGCAGCTCCTTATGTTAAATACAGAGGAAAATGTGGTTTGTGGGGAGGCCTCCCCTATACCTAAATTGTGCTGTCTAGTTGGTTACTGTGGAGAAAGCCTGACACGAGTATACATGCACACGCACACACCAGTCTCCTTCCTCCAGGGGAGGGGGGCGAGAAAGGGAGATTGGGTTACAGGGAAGCAGCCAGACAGACCGGCATCCCAACAATGGAGAGTCCCGATTGGAATCCACAAAACCCAGGAAAGGACCATCAAGCCCATCAACCTAACAGGGCAGTCTCAAAGAGCTGTAAAGTATCCAATACGTCACCTTCTTCCCGGGCAGGAATAAGCCCACCTGACACAAAGGGGCAGGCAATAGCCCCACCTGACCTAAGGGGCGGGAGAGCGGGAAACTCAGGGGTAGAAAACCCCTCTCCCCTCCCTCTGTTGGTTGTTGGGAACCCAGGGTGCTTTGAGCATGAACCACCCTCCAGCAGCAGCTGGAGTAAGCTGTTTCTTTCCCCGGATTGGACAGACCCGGAGCTAGGCTGAAACTGACTAACGTGATGTCTCTGATCTAAGGTAACTGACTAATCCAAATGCGCTAGCCTGAGCCTGTTCATTGATAAACTTAAAGGTCACGTCAGGTCTTATTGACGTTGTAGTATTCCTAGAAAGCTGTTAGTTCCGCTCCATATCTTGTGTAAATAAATAAAGCCTTATTTGGTAGTTCAAAGGCTGGAGTTTCCTTTTGTGTGTGAAAACCTCCTAGTCGGTTCCATTAGCTTGTACGGGCTGTAACTTCATGCCGGTTAACCCGTTAAGCGCCGAACTCACGCATAGGACCCAGGTGCTGGTCCTTCACATGGTGGCAGAGGTGGGATAATTGGAAACTATAGTTAATGGATGGAACTAACAGGGTCTAGGGCAGGCTAGCGGATTGCTGGGAAGTAGTCAGGAAAAAGTAAAATGGGTAGCCCTAGCCAGGAACAACTGGAGCTAGTGAGCAGTCCAGAGACTCCAGGAAGAGAGGGGAGCCAGGTCTCCACGATGGAGTGGACTGTGCGGCCGAAGACCAACAACCAAGAGGGGGAGGGAGCCCCCTCATCCTTGCTGGCGGGGCAGGAACCCAAACAGTGGGGCCGCCCCAGCTTAACAAGCAGCCTCAGGAGAGGTGACAGGATGGACCCCGGGTTAGAGGAAGACCTCGACAGAGGGGTTGCTGGTGGAGCCATAGGAGGGGGAGGTTTGGATGCTCTCTTCCCCCAGCTGAATTGGCAACAGACCAGGGAGGTGATGCAGGCATCAGCAGGAGATGATCCAGCATCAGCAAGCGGCGCTACAGATGCAGCTAGAATTAGCGAGGCTGACTGCGGGCACCGGAGGGGGGGGACCTACTGCACCCCAGAGCGGGAACACTCCGACACTCAAATGGGACCGGAAACAATTTCCCACCTACAAACCTGGGCAGGATGTGTTGATCTTTTTCACACTGTTTGAAGCCGCCTGCCAGGAACAAAGGGTGCCGGACAATTTAAGGATGTCCGCCTTACGGACACAGGTCAGCGGGGAGCTGGCCGATCTCTTAGGCATTCATACCCAAACTGCCCCCTTGGACTATGCTGTGTTCAAGGAAGCTGTGAGGGAGCGTTTTGCCCTCACGGCCGAACACTGTCGCCGTAAATTTCGTTACGGGCAGCCCTCCCCAGGGGACACGTATGCCTCCTCGATGGCGCATCTGGGGCAGGTTTGGGATGCGTGGATCGGAGCTACCGGGAGGACCACCTTGGCGGAGGTGCGGGAGCTCCTGATCCAGGAACAGTTCTGTGCCACTATCCCGGAGGATTTGGCCACGGCCGTGCGGGACTGGGACCCCCCAAACTGTCGGGAAATGGGCAAACTGGTGGATCAGATGGGGCTGTATCGGCAGCCCAAGGGAAGGCAAGGGGGGCAATCCCAGTCGGAACGGGGCCAGAGGGAGCGCGGAGAAGGGCAACCCCAGACCTCGGGAGGGAGCCCCAAGTAAGCCCAAGGAGAGCACCAGCACCAGCACCAGTGGCTGTTTCTATTGTAAAGAACCGGGTCACCTCAAGAGAAATTGCCTCAAACTCCTCGCAAAGAACCGCAACCCCAAAACAAACCCGGGCAAAGTTGGAAGGATGCTTGCTCCCGAAACCCGGCAGCCGGAGGAACAGGAGGAGGACCAGCAGTCGGTCTCATCCCTGGAGGAAGAAGCGGGGGATGCGGCACAGCCCCTGTTAAGCGGAGGACAGCATTCCCTTGGGGCCATCTCGCAAGCATCCCTGATGAGAATTGCGTCTCCAGAGCAACTGCGTTGGAGCCAGAACAAATTCTGTGAGTCCATCTCTATGAACAATGTTTCCCATGTGGGGTATAGGGACACCGGGGCGGATATTACTGCTTTACCTCGGAGTAAGGTAAAGAAGAGCCAGATGTTAAAAGGGCGTACCTGTGCCATAAAACCCTATAACTCTCCCAACATAGCTGTACCCCTCGCCCGGGTTTGGGTCAAGTACAGGGGATGGGAAGGGGAGGTGGATGTCATAGTGCATGGGCAGCAAGAGTGAGGGTTCATTATTGGGAACGACATAGCGTTCCGGGCTGCCCAGGTCAAGGTGGGGGTAGTGACACGTCAGTCAAGCCAGGCAAGCCCCTGCCCCGCAACCTCCCAGTTCCCCGACTCTCAAACCCAATCGCGCTAAAGCGGCACCGACAGCCAAACGTTTGCTACGCAGCTAAGCATCCCGGGACTTGGGATCAAGTGCTCCCCTACCTGTTGTTTGCATACCGGGACACCCCCCAGGAGAGCCTGGGATTCTCCCCCAATGAGTTGATGTTTGGGAGGGAGCTAAGGGGACCTTTGGCCCTTTTGTGGGCGGAATGGGAGGGGGTTGCAGCAGAACCTTCCATGCCGGTTCATGCCTTCATGCAACATCTTCAAACTGTCCTTCGGGAGGTGCGAGAGACGGCGCAGCAGCATCTCGGAGCAGCACAACAACGGCAGAGCGCGTGGTACAACCGGACGGCCGTGCCACAGACTTTTGAAGTGGGGGACCAGGTGCTGGTACTGCGCCCCCTGAAAACGGACAAATTGTGTTTGAAATGGGAGGGCCCGGGGACCGTGATTGGAAGGTCGGGGGAGGTTAACTATCAAGTGGCTTTTACGGGACAGCTGGGGAAGCAAAAGGTATTTCATGTAAATATGTTAAAATTGTACGTGGAATGGGGAACGAAGGTAGGGGGCGTACACGAATGTGTAGAACAAGAAACCTCTGACGGGGACTTGTTGGCAGAATGGGGGGCAGGGGGAGGGTTGGATGAGATCCAATTGTCGCCTTCCCTGTCTGAACAGCAACAGAGACAAATTACCCAGGTCCTAGAAGACTTCCAGCCCATGTTTTCCAACCGCCCGGGATGCACTACTCTTGTGCAACACACCATTGAGACGGGGAATAGCCCCCCTATACAGTCCCTACCCTACCGGGCGGTGGGGCCCCATGCCCAGGTCATTGCGGATGAAATCCAAGCCATGTTAGATCTTGGAGTCATTGTGCCCAGCTCTAGTCCCTGGTCCTCTCCCATAGTGTTAGTAGCCAAGAAGGATGGGGGGGTTCGGTTCTGTGTAGATTATCGGAAGATTAACAAAGTGACTGTCCCTGATCCCTACCCCATCCCAAACATGGATGTGCTGTTGGAATGGTTAGGGGGAGCCAAGTACATCACTACCCTGGATCTGACCAAAGGTTATTGGCAAGTTCCACTCGATCCAGATGCTGCGTTGAAATCCGCATTTGTGACCCATCTAGGGTTGTTTCAGTTCACCACCCTGCCATTCGGAGTCCGGAACGGTCCGGCTACCTTCCAAAGGCTGGTAAATGGGATGCTAAATGGGTTGGGGGAGTTCGCCTGTGCGTACTTGGGATGATATCGCCATTTTCAGCTCCACCTGGGAACAGCATTTGCAGCATGTCCGCCAAGTATTTCAGAGGATTCAGGAAGCGGGGCTGACTGTGAAGGCTAAGAAGTGTCAGGTTGGGCGGGGGGAGGTAGAGTATCTAGGGCATAGGGTGGGGGGAGGTAGTGTCAAGCCCCTAGAGGCGAAGATCGAGTCGGTCCGCACCTGGCCCCAACCCCAGACGAAGAACAGGTGCATGCTTTTTTAGGGCTGGCTGGCTACTATCGTAAATTTGTGCCCCACTTTAGCCAGCTAGCCCCTCTGACAGATTTGTGTAAAAAGCGGCAGCCCGTCAAAGTCCAGAGGTCGGCCGCCTGCCAGGCAGCGTTCGAAGGATTGAAGGCCAGCTTGATGGCAGCCCCTGTGCTGCAAGCGCCTGACTTTGAAGCCCCCTTTGTCCTGCAGACGGATGCCTCAGAAGCGGGAATGGGGGCCGTCTTGCTGCAGGAACGGCCAGGGCAAGGGCTATGCCCTGTCGCCTACTTGAGTAAGAAACTTTTGCCCTGGGAGCGGAACTTGGCCACTGTCGAAAAGGAATGCTTGGCGATAGTATGGGCAGTGACCAAGCTTCGCCCCTATCTCTGGGGTTCTTGTTGCAGACCGACCATTCCCCCTTGTGTTAGGTTGGATAGGGTGAAAGGATCCAACCAGAAGTTACTGCGGTGGAGCTTAGCCCTGCAGAATTTTGATTTTTTCAGTGGAACACATCAAAGGCAAGGACAACATCATGGCAGATGGGTTGTCCCGGGCTTTCTCAGTGGGAGACAGTTAGATAGGGATTGGGGTGGTGAGCCCCATTGCCATCTTTCTCCAAAGGGAAGGGTGTGGAGAAAGCCTGACACGAGTATACATGCACACGCACACACCAGTCTCCTTCCTCCAGGGGAGGGGGGCGAGAAAGGGAGATTGGGTTACAGGGAAGCAGCCAGACAGACCGGCATCCCAACAATGGAGAGTCCCGATTGGAATCCACAAAACCCAGGAAAGGACCATCAAGCCCATCAACCTAACAGGGCAGTCTCAAAGAGCTGTAAAGTATCCAATACGTCACCTTCTTCCCGGGCAGGAATAAGCCCACCTGACACGAAGGGGCAGGCAATAGCCCCACCTGACCTAAGGGGCGGGAGAGCGGGAAACTCAGGGGTAGAAAACCCCTCTCCCCTCCTTTTGGAGGTTGTTGGGAACACAGGGTGCTTTTGAGCAAGATCCATCCTCCAGCAGCGGCTGGAGTAAGCTGTTCTCTTCCCCGGATTGGACAGACCCGGAGCCAGGCTGAAACTGACTAGCGTGAAGTCTTTGGTCTAAGGTAATTGACTAATCCCAATGCGCTAGCCTGGGAGCCTGTTCATTGATGATAAACTTAAAGGTCACGTCAGGTCTTATTGACGTTGTAGTATTCCGAAAGCTGTTAGTTCCGCTCCATATCTTGTGTAAATAAATAAAGCCTTATTTGGTAGTTCAAAGGCTGGAGTTTCCTTTTGTGTGTGAAAACCTCCTAGTCGGTTCCATTAGCTTGTACGGGCTGTAACTTCATGCCGGTTAACCCGTTAAGCGCCGAACTCACGCATAGGACCCAGGTGCTGGTCCTTCACAGTTACCTTGTTTGTTGTCTTATGACATTTGTATGCTGCCCCATAATATAATGTTCTCTGGGCAGCTTACAATAAATAAGTATAAGACGATTTCAGTATAAAACAAGACGTAAAACAAGAAAATCAAAACCAGCATTAAATACAGCAACAACAAAACAAGACTCCCAGCAACCCCTGAGTTAAAACACAGATTTTAAAACTTGGAGGTGGACTCATTCTTAGATGCAAAGATGCTCTGAAGGCCATCCTTAAATACATGCTTGATAGATGATCAACACGTGGAAGCTCACTGTGCTGGGCAGGCTTAGCTGGAGAGGTCTGTGCCACAAGGCCTTATCTATGTTGGAGGAGTGACATGTGCAACTGCTACAGAGTAAGGGAGCATGTTATAAGGCCATGCACTGTGAACTTCATCTCTCACACTAACACCAATAAGTATATTTGTAATATATGCATTATGGCTGCCAGTCCAGGACTGGTGTTCTACCTCATGCAAGAAATCATAAAATATAAGGCTGACAATGGCTCTATGACCACCCATCATAGGTGTGTGTGTGTTTTAAAATTATTAACCACCTTTAAAAACACCCCCCCCCCGAGGTGTGTAGCTGTAATAGATATGCTAATTATCATTTATATAGAATATTTCAAGTTTTCAAAAGGCTTTTGTATCCACTACTCCAGCAATCCTACAACAGCCCTGTAAGGCAGGCCAGTATATTGCTCCCATCCTGCAGCTGGGAAGGGGGAGTGCTGAAGCTGATAGAATAATGGCTGCCTAAGAGCACTTAGTGAGGACAAAATTAAATACGTTAAACAAATAGTGTGCAGCTTATTCTTTTTTACTTACAAGTAAGTGTGCAGGCCCCAATGTGGCTCGTGACAACTGTGGATGGGCAGGGGAGGTTTAAATCTTCCCCTCCCAGCTTCTTGTTTTTCTAACTCCTCAGGGGCTGAAAGAAAAAGAAAAAAAACCCCACTCCACTGGCAAAAACCCTCCCTTGGAGCAAATGGAGGTTGGGGCGAATTTAGGAAAACAAACAGCTGGGAGGGGAAAGTTTAAATCTCACCATTCATGGTGGTCCTGATCCAGATCAGGTCACCACATGCTTACTTGTAAGTAAAAAAGAAAGGGTACCGGTAAGCTGCACACTACATATTTATGTATCGTGTAGTTTAGTCTGAGGTTGTGGTTGAAGTGGGATTTGAAGCAGGGATTTCATGCTTCATGGCTCACTACTCTTAGCCATTATGCTACACCAGTTTTCAGTGAGTACCGTACTCTTCCTATTTTCCATCATCAGGCTATGATTAATGAATATATACACAATGGTTTGTTATTTTTGTACAATTTGAATGGAAACAGGAGAAACTATTAAAGAAAAGAAGGGCCGCAATTAAGCATGTGGTGTATTAAAACCCAGTGAAACATTATGAACATTACTTTTAATAGTGCTTGCTGGGTATCCATTCTGTGTCAACTGCTTCTTTCCCTATTTCATTCTTAAACTGTTTGAAGCAAAGAAGGAGCAGGAAGAAGGGAGACAGGAGCTGGCAAAAGGAACATCAGGACCTGTTCCAGTTGGATTACCCCATCCCCGCAGACAGGGCTAACTGACATCAACTGCCCCTGGGAAAGAAGGTGCAAGGAAGACAAAGGAAACACCAGGCAAAGGAAGCATCCGGGCCTGCTCCAGTTGGACTGCTGTTCCCCGCGCCGCCTCCCCCCCCCTGCTGCCCGGGAGATGCCAGGCCTGTGGCTCACGCTGGCTCAGCTTGTCTGAGCATGGAAAGCTAAGCAGGGTCAGGTCTGGTTATTACTTGGATGGGAGACCCCCTCCTCTAGTTTCCTGCACTGAGCAGGGGGTTGGACTCGATGGCCTTGTAGGCCCCTTCCAACTCTATGATCTATGAAATCTATGAAAGAGGAAAGAATGCCACTCCACCAGCCTACTTAATTTTTTACTCTCCACTCCCCATCCTTTTTTCCTTGTGTGCTGTGTCTTTTTAGATTGCAAGCCTGTGTGAAGGGACTGCCTTTTTGTTTTGTTTTTTTGTTTTTTTTCTGATTGACTGTAAGCCACTCCAGGTGCCTATTTGGACTGAGGAGCAGGATAAAAATACTTTAAATAAATACATAAATAAGGGATGGCTTTTTTCTTAAGAAGTGCTTATATGTGACCACCCTCAAAGAGGACTGAACAGTTTCAAAGGCTGAAGAAAGTATTGTTTAAAAATACTAAAGCTATTTTCAGACTGCATTGCTGCATATGATTTTCATTACATCTAGAATTATGCTATAGATCCTCATTGTCCTTCAGTAGATATCTGAAGAACTAACACAAAATGGGCACACAGACATTGGAGTGGTTCATTTAAACCACAGATTTCATCATGACATCAAGATCAGACCTTAAAGGCACAGAATGAAAACATATGGATTTGAAAAAATACATAATCCCAAACAGAAAATAAAGAGAATCAAAATTGTTTATTTATTATATTTATACCCCGCCTTTTTTCCTTCAAGGAATCCAAGGCGGCTTACATAATCCTCCTCTCCATGTTATCCTCACAACAACCCTGTGAGGTAGGTTAGGCTGAGAGTCAATGACTGGCCCAAAGTCACCCAGTGAGTTTCATGGCCGAGCAGGGAATAGAACCCGGATCTCCCGAGTCCCAGCCCAACACTCACCACTACGCCATGCTGGGCCCAGTTCGAACGATCAATAGCAGGCCATGGGTATTTGAGAGTTGTTTCCTGCTCAAACAAACCGTGGCGCCTAGGTTCAGACAACATGACAAGCTGCGCCCAGGTGAATAATTAGGCAAATGGCGTCTGGCATGTGCTGTGGCTTAAACCACCGTGGCTTGTTTAAGCTGCGGTGATCGTGTGAATTGGGTCATTGTAACACTGATTATGGTGACAAAATGCGTTTTCAAGACCAAAAGAGCCTTGTCCTAAAAAATGACTTAGGGTGCAATCTTATGCATGTTTAGACTGAAAAAGCCCTACAATTCCCAGCATACCCCAGCCAGCATCGGATTGTGCCCTTAATTAAGTAACAGTATGACAGAAATCCAGCATAGAAAAGACAATTCAAAATGCCAAAATATACCATTTTAATTAAAGGTGATGCAATAGACCAGTGTTCTCCAACCTTGGGTACCCAGATGTTTTGGGCCTACAACTCCCAGCATGCCCCAGCCAGCTACGCTACAGCTGGCTGGGGCATGCTGGGAGTTGTAGGCCCAAAACATCTGGGGACCCAAGGTTGGAGAACACTGCAATAGACAGACCTCCTAAGGTATTTTCACAAGTGATGTTAATTAAGAACCATTTAATCTGGAATGCATAATTTGCAAATATAAATGAGACAAATAGTCGAGTGTTCCACTTTAACAAATGAATGTATATTATAGTCAGTGTTGCTTTTTAAAATTTGATTTAGATTCTAGAAATCCAAATAGTTGTTTAAGCTTCTCTGGACATCCGTAAGTACAGAACACAAGAAGCATCCTCCTAGATCAGCCCAAGGAACCCTCTAGTCCAGCATCCTGTTTCCCAGTTCCCATAGTGACCAACCAGATGCCAGCAAGGAGGACACAAGGGCGGCAAGCCCTCTCCTGCTGTTGTTTCACAGCAACTGGTATTCAGAGGCATGCTGCCTCTGATCCTGAATCTGATTTGATGAAGGGTGGAAAAGAAATGTTTTAAATAAATAACGCCATCATGACCTGTAGCCACTGATAGCCTTATCCTCCACAAATTTTCCCACTAAGCGATAAAAGCTAGAATTCAGGTTAGAGACAACAGTAGACAAGCGTGCTGCCAGGGGATGCTTGCGTCTCCCTGATGATGATCCCCTCAACAACAGCTCATCATCTGGTACACCCTTCTAGCAGTTATGATGGCAGGTAAACCAACAGAATTATGGTTTTCTCAGCCCGACATCTTACAATAAATTCTAGTATAGAGGAGATGGTCACTGGCTGGGGCATGCTGGGAGTTGTAGGCCAAAAACAACTGGGGACCCAAGGTTGGGGAACACTGGTCTACATCAATGGAAAGACTACAAGTGGACTTCCGGTGGGGGTGTAATGACAGGCTGACACTCTGTGTTCAGCAGAGATGCAACACGGCTTGGAAATCGGCTATTTATAGCCGTTAAGTCTCCCAGAATCAAAGGGAAGATAAGAGATAACTCCATGATGTGTACCTTATGTTGTGAGATAACTCCATGTGTACCTTATGTTGCTTTGTTGTGAGTTTTGGCTGTGAAAAGGTTCCCCCCCCCCCAAGCTGGCTTGTGCTGAGTGATCTGAGGGCTTGGAATTCACAGCTATCTCGCGGTCATGTTTGAAGTTCTTTAAGAACACTAAAGTCTGTCACCCCCCATTCCTTGACTGATAGATTACAACTGTTTAGGAACAAAGAGGGATTTTCTTTTACAGCGAAGTTGAAGCTTATTACGGTAAGAAGCCTTTTTTCCCCCCATGGAGCTATAAAAGTTATTAAAAAGCTTTTTGGGACTAAAATATATATATATTGGAATTTAAGAAATTTGGCCAAAAGTCTCACAAAGTGAAGATTAATGAGAAAGTTTTGAAATGGGAAAGTAAGAGGTTCTTTGATCTTCTTATTTTTACTCTTGGAGAATGTGCGCTTGGGGAGAAGCTGCTAGATAAACTTGAAAAGTGTGAGAATGGTATCTGTTTATTCTAGCAGGCTGTTGGAGATAAAGCATAGTAATGGTTGCGCTGGATTTTTATTTTTTTTACAAGCTATTTGATCAAATGCTGAACAAGATGGATGTTTTTGAGAAAAGAATAGTCAAGAGGCTGGAGGACACAGAAGGGGAGATAATACATGAAGTTGAAAATTTGGTCACCCATACAAAGCAATTACTTGGAGAGGGGGAAAAACAAATAACCAGCGAGATGAAACAGATCAATGACAAAGCTGAAATTTTAGAAGAACAAAAAGCAGAAGTATTAAACAGTGATTTTGAATTGGAAGAAGACACTGCAGAAAGAAGTATGGCCTTGCTGGAACTGAGATTTGGAGTTACTTCAGAGCTTGACGATTCAAGGGATATCTTGGCTTATTTTGTGAGAAAGAAGGCAGCAGATCAAGTTCACCAGCAATACTTTCTTACTGAAATGGAGGTTGGAACACGGATATGATTATTTGGAAGGAGTTGCTTACTGAAATTTGCAAGTCGAGAGTTTGTGTTTCTTTTATTATAAAATTGAAACAGAAAAATATTGTTTTTGACAGAGGAAGAACATAGTGAAATACTTTAATTAGAAAAACAGCTGCTGAATACTGGAATTGACAGAGATGGTTAAATCTATGTTATGAATTAAACCATGTTTATAATTTGCTTATTTTTTTTTAAAAAGAGATTTTTTCTTTCATAACTGTAATGTAAGAGAAATTGTTGTTAAAAGAAGGTCATAAATGTCAATGGTTTTTTTTAAAAAAATTACAAATGCTAGAAAGAGCAATAAGTTAGAATTTGAAATGCAACTACGATGTTATTGTTAAAAAATGGCCTAAAATTTGGGGTGTGATGTATTGCTGATATAATGTGAAAACATGTTAAAAGGGTTGAAATTTATATTGAGAACGTCTTTAATATGAAGAATGGTTGTTGAATATTGGAATTGAGAGAGACGGATAAATCTATGTTATGAATTAAAGAAAGAACAGCAGCTATGTTTATAATTTGCTTTAAAAAAAAAAAAAATCGTTTCCCCCCTAATTGTAATGTAAGAGAAATTATTGTCAAAAGAAGGTTATAAATGTCATTGGTTTTCTTATTTACAAATGCTAGAAAGACCTAAAGCAGATGGGTGATCAAAGTGGATTTGAATCTGACTGGGACTTATGTGTACAGGACTAAGTGAAGGATTTTAATAGAAGAATGGTTAGTGAAGAGGTTAGAGCTGGTAGAATAAAATAGGAATAGGTGTATTAGTAGTTAGAATTTGAAAGGTAACTATGATGTTATTCTTCAAAAAGGGCCTAAAATTTAGGAAAACGTGGTCAAAAGGGTTGAAATTTATATTAAGTTCTAAAGAGGATGTCTATAAGATGATGTGTGGTAGATATATGTGTTTGTTTGTTTTTACATTATGTGGGGGATATCTAAGAATGTAAAAAATAATCCCGGATATAAAATTAATTTTTAACTTAATAGTTAGCAAAGATTAACATACAATTGAAATTAGAATTTGGATTTTTTTTAATAATTAGGTGGTAAGAAGTCATGGATTTATTAATATATATGAGTAGAGAGTTAATCTTTATGTTTATGCTTGAATGGAAAACTCTAAATAGGCTTATTGTAGCAGTTAGAAAGATAATGATTTGTGTACTTGTGAGTTTGATGAATAAGAAACAAAATGTTGGCCATTAGAAAAAAGAGACATTTCTTTGTAATTATACAGTATGAGTGCCTATTGTTACTTATCTTTGCTGTGGAGAAAATCGGAAGTTCATTTTAGTTTAGTTTTTGTTATGATTTGTAGTGTTTGTGTTATTTTTCTTAAATAAAATATAAAATGTTGAAAGATTACAACCAAGTAGAACAAATGGAAATAGGAATAAAATAATAAATAAAATAAGGTCTAGCTGTGTTATCTTGTTCTTAGTTACCATATTTAAATTGTTTTTAAATTCAGTTAAATTTTAGTAGTGAAATTTTTATGTTTTTATTGTTTGTATTTGATTGTATTTTATGAATTGT
The DNA here is from genome assembly GCA_021292165.1 of Shinisaurus crocodilurus. Lineage (NCBI taxonomy): Eukaryota > Metazoa > Chordata > Lepidosauria > Squamata > Shinisauridae > Shinisaurus > Shinisaurus crocodilurus. Next base: position 101,655,148 of record CM037880.1, read on the forward strand.
TGTACATCACCCAGAGAGCTTCGGCTACTGGGCGGTATAGAAATAAAATAAAATAAGGTAGTGACAGAAGAATACCCAAACCCTCCCACTGACCCATATTCACTCTGTACTTCCTTGGTTGCTGAAATATTTTAGAAAAACCCTCAGGCCACATGGAACTTTATTCCAAAGCTATACAGAATATGGCTGACTTTCAAAAAAGAGAAGTGAACCAAGTCAGTACAGAGGAATGTCTGCAATGTGGAGCATTATAATCTGACTGATAATGAAGGTTATTGGATTCCAGAAACTATGTCTTCCTGTCACAGAAATGGTAATACACCATTAACAAATTTTTAAAGAGTTGGAAACAATAAGGATGGCAAGCTATTTTCTGCACACTACTACTCAGCTTATCCAAATTGAGGTAACCATCGAATCCATCATATGTCACACCACTTTGGTCAGCTTTGGTTCACAGGATCCCACCTTACAAAAACAAAACTTCTACCCTCCAAGTGAGGAACATGTAACATTAAAAAACAACACCAAAGCATGTTTGCACAGCAAGTGACCTGCTTTCATAGAACAATTTCCAGAGGGGAAGCTATGTTAGTCTGTTGCAGCAAAACCAAGAGTGTCTTGTGGCACTTTAAATATTAAAAAAAAATATTATGGCGTACGTTTTTGAGGACTATAGACAGATTGATGACAACTGTTTTCTTCAGTTGGCACGTATACATATACATGCTGTAGAGAAAAGAAAGCTGTTAACAGTAGGGTCAAATGCCATGAAATGTAAAAGTACAGCCTGACAGACAATTCACTTGAAAGTTTAAATGTACATAAAATAAGCAGTGACCACAGCAGAAATGACTTCTCAATTACTGCTGATGTGAATGGTCACTGTGCTTATTTTGCACATATTTAAACCTTTAACTCATTTTTACACTTCTATCTAACCATACTGTTTACATTTTTTCTGTTCACCCATGTATACCTGTCAACTGAGGATAATACTTCACATATCTGATGGAGTGGACTCTAGTCCACAGAAGCTTATGCTGTAATAGATTTCTTAGCCTAAGGCAGTGCTTCTCAAATAGTGGGGCGGGCCCCCCAGGGGGGGCGCGAGGCTCCGTAAAGGGGGGCTCGTTTGACCTCAGTTAAAAGTTTTTTTTAATATTGTGTTCCTTTAAATCCTGTGCTCCTTTAAATCTTTTCTGCTACAGTTAATAAAGCTATTCTTTGTTGTAAATTGATCCACATTTCTTTCTTTTTTTATTCTCTTATACGTTAATAAGGATACAGTGTTATGCAGAGGTGTACTTATAACAATTTTATAGACAAATGATACTATTTACAGTCGCGCGGGGGGCGCGAAATGTTTTCTTCTTCCTAGGGGGGGCATGACAGAAAATAATTGAGAAGCACTGGCCTAAGGTGTCATAAGATTGTTTTTGCTTTCACAGTTGCATGTTAATTCACCACAGTTGGCTCATGGCTAAGATGATATACCTCTCTGATCACCTGCCCCATAACTGGAACTATACTTCCTGTGTCTACAATTAGAATGACATTGGAGATACCTAGGTGTGATTTTCCAGTTCTGTCTTCTTCCCAGATCTTTCCCTATTATTGGTTGGCACATCTGGTGAACAGTATGCATTGTGTATCTCTCATTTTGTCTGTATTTTATTTCTCAATATGGAAAGTAACATGGTTGTATTTGCACAACTAAAAAACCCACAAACACAAAAAGAACACAAACATATCCTGCTGCTTTTATATATTCAAAGGTGAGTTGCATTTGAGAAACGACAACCATTCTAAATTTAAAAAAGAGGAAAACCTCATAAGCCTCTCCTTTTTAACTAGTGGAGTGTGGACAAGTACCAAAGCTTTGATGTTGTGGTTACAGGATTTCTGGCCATGTTCCTGCTTGTAGTGGACAGAGTCGAACTTTGTACAATGTATAGTGTCATGATACTGTAACTGTGCCACACCAGGCTTAAACTAGTTCCCATACAATATCAGCTAGGCATATGCTATAATGTGCATATAGCATCAGCAGCTTGGATGCACTGAACAAATGTCTCAGATTGCCACTAATCTGCAATGAACATGTCGCAGCAGTTATATTCACATGTGTAGAAGAAAATCCACCAAAAGCACAGAGACTTCTGATTTTAGCATCCACAATTACATAATCTTTCCTTATTCAAAGTGTGCCTCTTGTAGATGTTACAAAATATTACACACAGTAATGCAGTCAGAAATCTTGTAGAAGTGTATGCTTTGTTCCTTCCTCAGAATTTTAAGGAAATGAATGCATTTAAAGTGACTACTTGAAAAGGTTTTCAAAACAGAATGGACTGAAAGATAGGAGGCCAGATGTTCTCAATAGTTGTCACTTAAAAATCATCACTAAGATCCATCTTAAAATCAAATAATTTATTAAGTAATTACATGTAAACACTTTATATTGACTAGGAAATACATTGCTCGAGTACTCCCCTTCCCACAACAAAGGAAAATACCCTCTTCATAAGCAGACTGACTAATGATATACATTCTACTGTACACTGAATGTACGGTATATGCAATTGACACCTTGATTTTCCTTTTTAAAATTCATTTAAAGTGCAAAGGAGATAAATCTGATCAGCATTGCAAGACAGTGTCAATGGTAACTTTGGTCTATCAAGGGAAAACTAGATAAAATCCCCACCCTGGTATTTTTAAAAAGCAGAGAAACCAGAACTTGCATGGCTATCTTAAAAAAATAAATAAATTCCTTTTGTCATATAATTGAAAATATTTTTAGACAGAAACTATTCTGAATAAATGAAACAAGCATGTTTCTTACTTACATTTTGGAGTTAGTAGTTACATACAAACAATTACACAAATACGTAAGCCACAGAACGCCTGAACATTTCCCATCAGGTTAAAATACAACAGTTATGAGATGGTAGCCAGGCTTATTAAAAACAAAAATAGCAACTATTTACATAAATAAAAACAAGTATTTTTGCCTAGTTCAACATTCCAATCTTCTAATAAGTGTGTACTCTTACAGTATATGCTTGTATGATAATTAAAAAGTTATAGAAAAACAATGGATATTGGCACATCTAATAAAGGTTAACTAGCAAAAAATATACAGAGACTTGAGAGATATTTCTAGTCTTTCTTGAGAGATATTTTTCTTGTCTTTTCAGAAAACTCACATGTGAAAGGTACATAATAGATTTCTGAGAGTAAAAAAATGCCGAGGACTGGTTTGCACTGTTAAATCCTTCCATGTAATCATGTACATGGGTAAATAACCATATGGAGAACAGTTAGCATAAACTGTTAGCATGGCTGCACTTTTTCCACCAGGTGTGATTCAACAGATGGATGCTGTAACGCACGTGATTCCCACTTACCTCTCTCCACATTGACATGTATTTGCATACCTGACTGGGTGGAGGACTAGCTTGTAGTGGTTTGCCAATTGCCATAGTGTTGAAAACGGTAAAGCTCTCTGATTTAAAAATGGTTATGAATTTAACAGCACCCTATATTAAAATACCAAAATGTTATCTGCCTGTCATAAATGTTCAGCATAATAATGAAATCTTGGGACTTCCAGGAACTAATGCTCTTTCCAGAGAAGTTAATAGAATCTTTCCCATTCATCTTCAATGTACAGAAAAGTTCTTAAGTTTAACCAATAATGAATGAAGTTTTTCTTGCCTTCCTCCCTTGTTCTTATGCGCTAGAAAACAAACGTGAAATGTCTAGGTTATGCAAGGGGTGCTAAAGTCTGATCCACAAGTGCTACATCCGTAGAAAGTTCACTTTAAATGGATTTCCACTGGCAGAAAAATTTGGGAAATCTCGGACCAGAGGAATATTGTAAACTGATTTGAACTACCTGCTACTACAGTGTTTGAAATGGAAATCATTTTCATTTTTATTTGGTGTTACATGAAAAATTATTTCATTTTTCTATCTTTCTGAAGGTGTCTAGTCAAAAATATGTATAGATTTTCTATTTCATTGGCTGTGTTAGCACAGGAAGTCAAGAGTCTTGGTTTAATCAACTAGAATATGCAGAAGCAGTGTGAAAGTGCACACAGATCATTCACTCCTCCCTTTGTGCAAGTGGGTAAACAAGCAAGGATTCAGCGCTTAAGCAAAGTTTCCCATCATGTGTGAACTGGGAACTATGGTTAAGAGCTTCCAAACAAGCCAGAATTGGAAGCCAGCATTAAACCAGGGTTTGAAGTTAGCTTACGGATTCTGGCTTGTTTTGAATCCCTTAACCACAGTTCTTGGTTCTCTGGCTGAAGGTTTTTATTTTTAAGTTGGGCGCAGGACTTTTAGTATATCTATCTAGGGATATGTATCAGAACCGCTGGATGAAGTTTGTTGCACAATAAGCTACTTCTATTGGTTTATCACTGTCTTCTTTACTCTGGGGTAAAGTGATGCACTTAAATTAGACAAGACTCTGGGATATTGCTTCTCAGGAACATTTATCTCATTCGTATACATCTTGTTCACTGTGCTCCCTGGGTATATAGTACTCTGGCCCCTTTTGTCAAGCCGCAAACCTAGAGAATTTGTTTGTACCCAAATATCAAAGAGCCTTCACCGTGGCTAGATTTAATGCTCTTCCCTCTCAAGTGCTTAGTGGCAGTGCCCCTGGAATAGCCAAGAGATTGAATCAATCGAAAATGTTCTTTTATTTTGTAAATTTTAAACGGAAGTTACACAACATACAATCAGTCAATTATTGGCTAATATACCAGGGAGGCCAGCTTGTTTTTATGTTAAATATTTACTGGAAGACAAAAATGCCAGGGTGTCCCTGAAGGTGGCAAAATATTTGTCAATAGACTCGGAGAACAACTCACCATGCCTACTAGCTAGTTATTTTAGTGGTCATTTTATTTTAAACAATGGTTATTTATTTATTACGGAAGCTGTTGTCCTTTACTGGTTTACATTGCATAATTGTTTTATTGTGCCACAACTGTTCTTAAATTGCTTTTAAACTGTATTTACTATGTGCGGGTCAATTGACCGTAATAAATTATCATTCACAGTTCCAGGTTTGCATGTAACAGGAAGCTATGTTTGAATCCTGGCTTGTTATCCCACTTGCATTAAGAGAGGTGCGAAACAGCAGGATAGGGGCTGTGTGAGGGTGCTCCTTGTGTATATCCTGGATGATCAAACCAGAATTGCAAGCTTAGCACAGTGTTTCTCAACCTTGGGTCCCCAGATGTTTTTGGCCTACAACTCCCAGCATGCCCCAGCCAGCATAGCTGGCTGGGGCATGCTGGGAGTTGTAGGCCAAAAACATCTGGGGACCCAAGGTTGAGAAACACTGGCTTAGCATGACGTGAGAAATTGTGCTACACACAATTTTAAATGGTCCTGTTAACAGCCACTCAGTTTTTAAGACATTGCACAACTACAGAGTTTCAGCAATACAGGCCTTAGAAGATTTAACAATTACATACAGAACTACCTTCACCTTTCTAATAAAGACATCTTGTACTGGAATAATACTGACTGCAACAGAGCATGGAAATGTGGAGCACCTTGCAATAAAATTTAATTTACATATAATATCCATGTTAAACAATTTAATTAAATATTGACAATATTACAAAATTACAATATTGACATTAAAAATCTGAGACTGATATATACCATTAATAGAATCTTCTTTCCAATTTGAAATTGCAAAGGAATTGTTTATATAGGAAAGACTCATAATATAGTATTTTGGGCTGTTTGAACTTTTTGAATTGCATTGTAATTTATCAGTGCTGAACATAATTAGTCTTTGACCTTTCAATAAGTGATTTCACATGTGTTCCAGGGTGGCAACAGGGGTTCTCCGCAAGCCTTCTGAAGGTTTCAAAGAAGGACCAGTGTCAATTGCTCAGATTAAAGTTGTTGCCAATTATATTGCACAATCAGAACCACAAAAAGGGAGTCTGCAAAAGGGGAGGAAAAGTAGTTTTCAATTGAGATAATACACAGTGGAGATTCAACAACACTAGGGATCTCATCTAAGGAGGAAGGAATTTTGATTTTTGCTAATGTGACAAATACTAGAGCACTTTCCACTAGAGACCTGTTCACACATTCATAAAACTGGGAATACAACATATGGTGAGGCAGCAGGAGCATTCCTCCCTTGATCCCACAGCTCACCTCCACATATTGGATGTAATGTATAAATGGTGCAGATGTGCCCTAAGCATGCACACACCATTTAGGAATGATATGAAGCACAAGAAGGGGCAGTGCATGATTTCACAGCCCCACTGTGTGTGGAGGTACTTTGCTTTGCAAATAAGATGCCATAGCATGACATTGATAGATGGTACTGAAAGTTTAAAAAAAAAGATAAAATCAAAACTTCATGAGAAAGGAAAGGTGCTGGCATTAACTCAATTGCAGGTAATTAAAGTTAGAAGGTATCTTTTCTATTACTCTGATCAGTTTACATTTCCCAGCATCTCTGAAACTCAGTTTCAAATCAGGGATGTCATGAATAAGCAAGCATGCTACCGGTAATTCATGGTGCTCGACTGCTCTTGCTTGGCTCCTTCCTGCCACAGGGAGTGGCTAAAGAACAACTACCCAGGAACGGTCTGTTCTTGGGTTGTTTAGTATGACAGCCAAACCCAGAACTCTGGCTTGTTGGGGGGGAAAACAAGCTCGAGTTCTGGTCACACTAAACAACCCAGGGACGGAGCATCCCTGGGTTGTTTAGCCACTTCCACTGGCAGGAGAAGCCAAGCAGGAGTGACTGAGCAGGGTAAATTAGCATGCTCACTCATTCACAGCAACTCAAGGTTGTTTTTTTTTTTTTTAAACTGGGTTGTCATTATGTGCAAACCATTGGCTACAAACACTGCAGAAAAAGCCTATACTTTTATTAAAAAAACTACTTTTATTCATTTTGTAAAATCTACTTTAAGTCTATATTTAAAGCACATGGCTAACTTGTTTTGAGTTCAAGATTTCACTATTAGATTTTTCTTACATTTTTCTGCAAATAGTAAAATATGTTTAACATATAATGTTGAAATATTCCACTCCCAACCACGACCTTTGCTAAATGAGTAATTTGTTCACTTAAAAGTGTAGACTTTCAGTCATGAAGATATAAAGCATCTAAATGGAAACAGTTACAATAATGTAAACTGTTTTGTTTGACTTATTTATCTGAATGTAAAATTTCTAAGTGTAAAACCATTTCCTAAAAGTTTAAAATTTTATCCATAATTTAAGTCCACACAGACTAGCAGTGCTGCAAGTAGAAAAGCAGAAAGAATACACTATACTTTCCATTACCTGAAAGACAATAGAATTTGTAAATAGATGGGGAAGGACAGAAACAGGAAATTAAGACTGACCTTATCAACAAAGATATGTTTAGGGCTTCTGGTTTCAGGAATAAACCGATATTTACTGGTAAAAGTCTGCCAAAAAAACAAAAATAGAAACACAAGATTACTGGTAAATATTGGTTTATGTGGAGAAGAAAAATACTGTCAGTGAATCCCCCATTTTTTTCAGAGTTCTCCACTTTAACTATTCTGGTTATTATTCTTATTCTTTAAAACTTCCAGAGGGATGGGGAGGGGGGGGGGAATGTCTGAACAGAATGTATCGTGCCTGAATTTCTGGCAGGTAACTGCCCCAAACCAGAAGCCTTGTGCTACCAGAAAAACATAAAACTTTACCACCACCCCCAAAACCCCAAACACTCACACACCTTAATTTTCCAAACATATTCGAGAAAGCCTAACCACTCTGAGACCATTTCTTAATCTCCCAATTCCAGAATGTCCAGTAAGAACTTTGAAAATTATTTTCATTCTTTTCACCAGGATATACAAGAATCCATATGAGTTTCAGGTGCAATCAGGTGTGAGAGGTAAAAATGACACAAAGAGTGACTACATAGATAAAATGAAACCTTTAATGTTAACCTCTTAACTTACTTTTAATGTAAATAAAAAACTGAGCACTCAACTTCTGAATCTTAAACGTTTCACTCAGAAAATAGAATTTGCATCTTCATTAAGGCACTTCACCAAGGAATTTATTTATAAGTTAGACATTATACAACAAGAATTCTTGCAGCTGAAATACAAATACTGTGGAATTCCAGGAGAAGATTGTAGTCTACCAGCTGACCTACAAAACATGCATTCCTGTTTATACATTATGCAACTCCTGGGAATCTATAACATTAATGGGAGCAAAATGCACAGAACAAGAACACAAACTACATCTTAGCTGCAGAGATTGTAGGCCCAAACAAATTTCAAGGCCAGTGATACTTTATATTCAAAATCCTTACATGAAGCTTCACTAAAATAAGCAAACTGAGGAAAATCCATTCGAAATGTTTGAGACAAATAACAGTGGCTGCAAGAAAAATCTTCTTACAACCATACACTTGCTTTTAGACCAAGTTTACTTACAATAAATTAAATTTCTGGCTATAGGGAAGAAGTCTTTTTTTGTTTTGCCTACTTTTTCTTGTTTCTGGTAGGCCATCCTTTGCAAGCATCCATGCATATCTCACAGAGGAAGCATCCCCCGTCTGCAAAGTGCAAACCCTGAACATTCAGCTCTCTCTCAGAGATGACAGCCCATAAGCCGCATAGTTAAATAACCTACCAATCTTTATATAAAGACGAGTCCCCAGTGTGACCAACACACACAAGTCAGGATGGTGCTCCTATGTTGATAGGAGAAGCTTAATACTCAATTACTGGGGTCACTTGCAGGCATGAGCAGGTTTAGCTGGGGAGAGGTAACGACCGGGGTACCGCAGGGCTTGGTCCTGGGCCCAGTGCTATTCAACATTTTTATTAATGACTTGGATAAGGAGGTGCAGGGAATGCTTATCAAATTTGCAGATGACACAAAGTTGGGTGGAACAGCTAATACTCTGGAAGACAGAAACAAAATTCAAAGCAATCTCGATAGGCTGGAGCGCTGGGCCGAAAACAACAGCATGAAATTTAATAGGGATAAATGCCAAGTGCTGCACCTAGGGAAAGGAAACCAAATGCAGAGTTACAGAATGGGGGACACTTGGCTCAACAATACTACAAGGGAGAAGGATCTTGGAATTGTGGTAGATCACAAACTGAATATGAGCCAGCAATGTGATGTGGCTGCAAAGAAGGCAAATGCTATTTTGGGCTGCATTAATAGAAGTATAGCTTCCAAATTGCAGGAAGTGATAATTCCCCTTTACTCGGCACTGGTTAGGCCTCATCTTGAGTACTGCATCCAGTTCTGGGCACCACACTTTAAGAAGGATGTAGACAGACTAGAGAGAGTTCAGAGGAGGGCAACAAAGATGATAAAGGGACTGGAAACAAGGCCCTATGAGGAGAGACTGAAAGAACTGAGCATGTTTAGCCTTCAGAAGGGGAGACTGAGAGGAGATATGATCGCACTCTTCCAGTACTTGAAGGGTTGTCACACAGAGTAGGGTCAGAATCTTTTCTCGATCATCCCAGTTTGCAGGACATGGAATAATGGGCTCAAGTTACAGGAACCCAGATTCCACCTGGACATCAGAAAAATTTCCTGACTGTTAGAGCAATAAGACAATGGAACCAATTACCTAGGGGGCTCTCCCACTCTGGAGGCATTCAAAGTGCAGCTGGACGTCTGTCAGGGATGCTTATGCTTTGACCTGGATTCCTGCATTGAGCAGGGGGTTGAACTCTATGGCCTTGTAGGCCCCTTTCGACTACTTTTCTATGATTCTAGCCTCCCCCCTCATGGAGTCCCTTGACTTTCTTCCATTTAAATTCTTATGAGGATGAGTGATGCACTTGGGAACACTGACGCAGGGAAGGCAAATCTGCCCTTCACCCCTGACAGTGGCCTGCCCACCCCGCCCCCTGGCAAATCCTTCATCAGGTGTAATGTGCCTTTATATGCAGGGTGAAAAAAGATGCAGTACACCTCTCCAGAATTCAGCCAATCATAAAAAATTCACTAGTCTCTCCCTCTCTCTCTCTCTACACACACACACACCTGGGGATAATTATCCTTTTGGTGATGAAGCATCTGTCCGTTCACTGCCAGAAGTTTGTGTGAGCAACACGTCATCAGAGTCCAATTCCCCTCTTTGGCAATACTTTTGGCAGTGGAGAACTGAGCTCCCGTTCCACACTGGAAGTAGTCTTGTTGCCTGGCAACTCCAGGGTGCTAGCAGGTGAGGGGATCCAAGCCTCCTCAGAAATTCTTCCTGCCCAGTGTTTCCTTATGTTCAGCCCACACAATTGAAGGAAGCATGCATGCACAACCCTCATTAAAGGCATGTTTTGGGAAGTGGCAGGGGGTTATTCTGAACTACTGCTATTTTTTTCCCACAAGGATAGGATCACCAACCCTGCAGAATCCCCTAGTTTTTTGCCCTAAGTGTCCCAAGTGGACACTGAAGCCACCTAATAGATGTAGCAATAAAAGCCAGCTCCCAGCATCCATCATATTCTGGTGTGACCAAGACCCACAGCGGGGTGATGCAAATAGGAGGAGGTTTAATTCTTTATAGCTGGGATCATCAGGGGGAGGGAGCAGGTTTAGTCTCACTTGAATGATGCGTCCTTTACTTTCTTCCTTTTAAGTTCATGGAAGCCATTCACTCCTATAGGGAATAATAAAGCATTACACTCGAGGACAATATTGTGGTTGGGGGAAAAGACTACCCACTACCCCTGGATGGCCCAATTACCACAGACACGAATCTCACAAGGGGTACAATGTGTACCACCCTCACACACACACCCTAACATCATCAAAAACCCCAACAGGACTATGCAGAAAAGGGTGGGTTGATTCTCAGTGGCTCCCAACAGGTTTTGTAGGACAAAGTAAACAGTCTTCAATTGGGGAAAATGAATTTGAGAAAAGGTGTGAGGAGGTCATTCCTGTGGCTCACGCTGGCTCAGCTTCTGAGTGTCAGAGAAGCTAAGCAGGGTCAGGCCTAGTTATTACTTGGATGGGAGACCCCTCCTCTAGTTTCCTGCATTCAGCAGGGGGTTGGACTCGATGGCCTTGTCAGCCCCTTCCAATTCTATGATCTATGAATCTAAGGACAACCACTGTATTCTGATGTAGCTCAACACTGCCCCCTAGAGCATCTAATAAGGTAGTACCCTCTTTCTTTCCCAACATGCATCCAAAAATGCATGCTCTTTTTAAAATTACGGTAATGGGCTAAGTGGTTCAAACTGGCTGCGTCTTTTGAGATGTTAGTTTGGCGTCATTAGGAAGGCGAATGCGAGTCCAAGCAGTAAGTAATTTTCTGATTTGCTGGCTAGACCACTGATTTCAGAAATGGAGGCTATCACATTATTGGACAAAACAACAATTTGCTAATGGAACAATTTGCAATGGAACAATGGACTTTTATTGAACTAAGATTCCCATAAGAGTTTGCTTACTCCTGGTGAGCCTTACACATAACATCTAATTGGAGGCCAAGATGCTCTCTCTCAGACCATCCTCAGCAATGAACTGTGCATAGATTCTGGAATGCAAGGCTCTACTCAAGTAGGTAACATGTGACTAGCTAAGTTAGATTGATTTTGTGGCTTTATTTGGAATTTTCTGTGTGTGTGTATGTGTGTGATTGTCGCCTCCTTCCCTTGTCTCCCCCCCCCCCCCCACAATAAACTCCTTTTTATATTTAGACATTTGGCTGTGTTGGTTTAAAAGGCAGTTCTCACTAAAATCTTTCCCCATGTGAAGGACTGCACAGTTACAAACTACCACTTGTGTTCTCAAAATTTTTATAAGATTTTGTTAAGTTCTGTTTTTCTGGGCTTTGGGCAAGAAAATCCAAAGCACATTTCTTTTACTTTTTTCCTAAGTCTGGGTTGACAGAAGCAGACCTTGGCAATAAGGCTCAGAAACTCTCCAAGCAGCTGGACAGACTAAGGAGTGTCGGGAGGTTCATCTTGACTGGTGGCTGCCTATCATCTCCCTTCCCAATATGAAACCCTGAGGCAAAAACGTTTCTCAATTCAAACACAGTGGCATTAGAGCCCTCAGTTTAGCCCCTGCCCCCATGGTGTCCCCGAGTGTATCCTTTAACTTTCTTTGATATAATTGAATGGGCTACCCATTCACTCCTATGAGAAAATGTCAAGTGCTGCTCTTGGGGACAAGGATGTGATGGGGGCAAAACATGCTCATCATTATTGGGGGGTGGAAATTGTGGTCTTGATTTGGAGAAAGGAAGGCACCAGCAGTGCAGAGCACTGCCTTCTCCACTTCAGGTGCAGCTTCTGGGTTGGCCTATGAAGGGGGAGGAGAGAACAGTGTTCTTGAATTCTCCAGGTCCTGGGGGAAACAACAGGCATGGCCAGGTTTGGAAAACAATGGAAGAAGTTGGGGAGAATAGAGGACTGGAATTCTCCATCCTTTTCCCTCATCCATTTTCAAAATGGGATGGCTTTTTAGCTATTTAAATATCATCTATAGTCCTTAATAGTCCCTCTTTTATTTATCAAAATAGTGGAAAAGCAACAAACAATGTTAAAAAGAGATTAGCACATACAAAATGATGCAAAGGACAAAATTTTTAAAAAACAGCAGGAGAAAGGGGGCAAATTCTGCACCTCCAATTGATCTTAGACCTATTACCAAGAAAGGCTCAAGTTTGTCAAATGTGTGGGTTGTGTCTATTGCTGCGAAGGCACTTTCTGCCCCTCCCTGAAACAAAAAATGAAACATTGGAAAATAGGTATTTTTTACAATATATTCTCATTCAGCCAATTCATACGGCAACAAATCTCTTAGATGCAAGGTAGCATGATGTTCATGACAGCATTGCCATTACATATTATTGAACAAACAACACTCTTACGACTTGATCTTGGAAAAGTACTATCAAATGTTGCAGAATATAGAACAGCCTTTCCTAACCTTGTGTCCTCCATATACTTTATACTACAACTCCCATCAGTCGCAGTCAACAGGGCCAAAGGTCAGAGATGACAGGAGTTGCAGTCCAGAACATCTGAAAAGTACCAAGTTGGGGAAAGCTGATATAGAATATCTTGCAATCTGAGAGTCTGCCAGGCACATTGCTCCTGCGACAAGCTGGCAAAGTCTTTGTACTATACAGTTTGACTCCTCTTCTTCTCATTTGTCTCAGGTTCCTCCATCTTCTGTATCAAGTGAAATAAACTGATGAGGGCTTGAAGATACACACATCAATTCAAGGAACAAACGAACCTGTGAAAGAGTTGAGAGGTTTGTTCCATTCATGCAAATCTTCCATTTTCTGAACATCATGGAGCTCAAAGTGAAAGCTGAGAATCAGAAATTAAGAATCAAACTAGACAATACATTAAATACATGCCATTTCTGTATTATTATTATTTTAAATTGCAGCTGTGGAGCAGATCTGCAGTGTAAGGCTTTAAAAAAAAAAACCCATTCATTTTTTCCAACAGACCCTTCCCCCATGCTGCTATTTGAGTCCAGAGCAGCTCCCTTCCTAGGGCAAACAGAGGCGGGGGGGGGGGGGTGTTGTTTGGCATTGTTGGGAAAATAGGGCTGGGGAAAAGGATTAAATGAAATCAGTCCCCCTACCACTGTTCCTCCCACCCCTTCAAATTAAGATACAGATGCAATCACACACGCGCAGAGCAATCCTATGGTCCCTGAGAGTGTGTCCCAGGGACCACAGGATATTTCATTTCCCCCCTCTTCTGGCCATAGACACTCCTACGACCTCAGGAGGATCTGGCATCAGATCCTTCCCTCCTCCCCCTTGCAGCTGCCATAGAAAGCACTGTGGCAGCTGCTTTCCAAGGTCGCAACAGGGACCTTGGACAAACTTGTAGGGGGTGTTCCAGCACACAGGAAAGGGAAGGGAGAGGAAAGGCCTGGATGTGCAAGATCCTATGGCCTCTTCACTGCTCATCATAAGAACGTAAGAGCCATGCCGAATCAGACCAAGGGACCAACTAGTCCAGCATTCTGTTCACACAATGGCCAACCAGCTGCCCATGGGAAACCCACAAGCAGGTCATGAGTGCAACAGCACCCTCCCACCCAAGTTCCCCAGCAACTGGTATACACAGGCATACAGCCTCAGATACTGGAGGTAGCATATAGCCATCAGGGCTAGTAGCCAGTGATATCTGTATCCTCTATGAATTTGTCCAATCACCTTTTAAAGCCATCCAAATTAGTGGCCATCACTTGCCCCCGCCCACTGCCGGTAAGTGAGGTAGACAGGCTCAGCTGAGGGGGGTTTTTTGAGGAGGAGGAATGGGAGGCAAAATTGTCTCCATTCTCCTCCCGCCCTGCCTGGCTCTTGCCAGCAGGGCATAGGATAGATGGGAGGGCTCTAATCTCTTAATGTACCATCTAGTTTGACTCTACTACTCTTTCAGAAATTTAGATTCTGATTATCCAAGTCAACTCGAATTACAGTACTATTTTCAAGGATTTATTATTTACGGGGATGGAACGGGATATAAATAAAATAAACAAAAGTGGGTTCAGGATGGCTAAGTTGTCAGTTACTATGACACCCGCAGCAAAATTCTACATATGTTTACTCAGAAGCAAGTCCCACTGAGTTCAATGGGACTTACTCCCAGGTAGCTGTGCACAGGATTTCAGTCTATATGTGAGGATGATATGCTATTTAAAAGTTCAATATTATTATACAGTATAATGTTTGACTGATCCATCAAGTGCATTACTAGCCCTTAAAAGAATTATAGAGATGTTTTATGAGCCTGTCTACCTCATAAAAAATCTAAAAACTGGAGTTTCTTTTGTTTGAACAGGTTGCTTACCTGTAACTGTGGTTCTCTGAGTGGTCATCTGTGCAGTCACACACATGGGCTCTGCTGCCTGTGCTGAGGCCTGCTTCAGGAAACTTCTAAAGGTGAGGCGTTTTAGGCCTTCCCCCACCGTCCTACTGTGCATGCTCCTAGTGGTTTCCTGCCTATCCCCTCAGTTTCCCTGAGACCGCCTATTATGGCCTCGGGACCAAGAGGATTCTTGGTACCAAAAATATCGATATGGAGCACCAACAACGATGCAGAAAAAAGAACCGCTTCAGGTAGCCCCATCGACATCAATAGTGACACTGAAGCGGGGACTGTGGGTGGGTTGTGTGACTGCACAGATGACCACTTGAAGAACTACAGTTACAGGTAAGCAACCTCTTCTTCTTCTTCGTGGTCTCTGTGCATCACACATATGGGCGATGTACCAAGCTGACTTGGACGGTCGGTGTCCTTAGTTTGAAATGGTCCAAATGGAAGACAACCATTGAATGTTAAAGGCCTGGGATTGGTGATAAAAAGATGTATTGAAGCACTCCTAAAGAAAGACAAGGTGGACATTATATTCTTGCAAGAAACGCACCAGTCAAAGAAGAGGGTAAATGAACTAAGGCTGAGGTGGTCTAGAATTTATGAAATGGTATTTGGATCTTCCAAATCAAGAGGGTGGCAACTATTATTTCCAAGAATTGTGGTTTTAATGTTTTAAAGGTCAAGAAGGATGCCAGAGGGAGATATATTATAGTTTATGGAACTATGGGAGGAGAAGAATATGTATTAGTAAATGTTTAGGCACTAAATCAGAATCAAGGAGAACTTTATCAAATGGTGTTTAAGGAAATGGGTGTTTTACAGAATCAGAGGGTTATTATGGTGGGTGATTTTAATATGGTGATGGACAAAAGTTAAGATAAATCAAACCCCACGGGAGGGGATAAGAGGAATAATTCAACGGTTTTGAATAAGGTGATTACAAAGGACAGGTTGATGGATGTTTGGAGAGGGGTTAAAGGAGAAGAAAGAAGATATATGTATTACTCATCAGCTCCAAGAATTTTTCTAGGATAGATTACATATTTGTGTCCAGGATCTTGGTGTCTAGGGTCCTGGGCACTGAGATAGGTATTATAAAAGTTTCGGATCATGTGTTGGTTAATATGGATATTAAGATTTGTAAGAATTATAGAGAAGCTAGAAGATGGAGGCTGAACTGTAACATCTTTCAAAGTAAACATATAACAGAAAAGATAGAGAAAGAGATGAGGGGAATTTGGGGAATCAATCAACAGCTGACTGTAGTCAAGCTGTAATATGGGATACTATGAAAAGTGTAATGAAAGGAATAGGATTAAGAGAGGGAGTTAACAAGAAAACAACAACAGGATGCTTTTAATAAACAGTTAGAAGAAGAGATTAGGGAATTAGAAGATTTTTTAAAAAAGAAGGTTTTTGTTGGATTACAAGCCAAGAGGAAAGAATTTGAGAATAAAGATATAGACAAAGTACAAAGGAATTTGATTTATATGAAAATAGAGTTTTTTGAGAATAGTAACAGAAACTCTAAAATGTTAGCCAGATCTGCACAAAAAAATTAATAATAGAGAAAAAAAATTAGTTGGAGTGATTAAAGATAAGAAGGGTAAGGAATATAATTTGATGAAGAATAAATTAAAAATATTTTATGAATTTTATTCTGAATTATATAAGGCAGGTAAATGCTCCGAAGTTAGGATTAAAGAATATATTGGGGGAAAATTAAAATAAGAATACAGGAAGAAGATAGAGAGATTATGGAACAACCTTTTACAGAGCTAGAAATAGAGTATGCTATAAATAAATTAAAAGATGGTAAAACTCCAGGAATAGATGGCCTAGGGGCTGAATACTATAAGGTTTTAAAGAAAATGTTAATCCCTAAATTAAAAAGGTTGTTTAATGATATATTACAGGGGGGAGAGATCCCCCCTTCCTGGAAGCAATCTTTGACTATCTTAATCCTGAAACCAAATAAGGATCCTTCAGACCCAGGATCTTATAGACCAATTTCATTAATTAAACAAGATGCAAAATTAATGTCTGCAATATTAGTGAGAAGAATGAATAGGTTTGGTGGTTAGATCAATGTGGTTTTATACAAGGTAGACAAATGGCGGACCTAACTAGAAGAGTGCTAAATATAATATATCTAATTAAGAAAAATAATTTGAAAGCAGGGGTTTTAGCATTAGATATTTTCAAGGCTTTTGATTGTGTGGAATGGCCAGCAGTAAAGAGGATAATAAAAACTATGG
The DNA here is from genome assembly GCA_021292165.1 of Shinisaurus crocodilurus. NCBI lineage: Eukaryota > Metazoa > Chordata > Lepidosauria > Squamata > Shinisauridae > Shinisaurus > Shinisaurus crocodilurus. Next base: position 101,672,294 of record CM037880.1, read on the forward strand.
AGTTCGGAGAAAAGTTTCGAGGAGCTATTAATCAATTATATGCTCAAAATACGACGTCAGTAGTAGTAAATGATGGAATAACTGAACAAATTTTCCTAGGCCGAGGTACTAGACTGTCCCCTTTCTCCGATATTATTTGTGTTAGTAATGGAGATCTTGGCAAATGTAATTAGAGAGGATAGAAATTTACAAGGGATAGGGATAAGGGATAAGATAAAAATCAGCCTTTTTGCAGATGATACTCTATTAACAATTGAAAATTCAATTGAAATGATGGATAGGTTAGAGATACATCTGAAAGAGTTTAGGGAAGTTACGGGGTTACAAGTAAATTGGGATAAATCCGAGATTATGTTATTTAATTATAGCAAAATAGAGGAGTTAGAAGGGATTTTAAAAAGAGCAAATATTAAGATTAAAAATCTAATTAAATATTTAGGTATAGATATTTTAAAAGATTTAGAAAAAATAGGAGAACAGAACTTTAGAAAGTTAAAGAATGAGGTTAAAAATAAGATAGAGGAATATTTAAAAAATGGACTTTCATGGTTTGGTAGAATAGCTTTGATTAAAATGAAGATTTTATCAAAGATAATTTTTTTTATTCAGAATGATACCAATGAGTTTAACAGAGAAGGAAATTAAGGAATGGCAAGTAATAATTAATAATTTTTGTAATGGGGGGGGCGAGGATTACAAAGATTAAGTGGTATAAATCCCAAAAAGGAGGTGGGCTTGGCCTTCCTAATATTAAGTGGTACTATATAGCTAATCAATTAAGATTAATAATGGATATTATAGCTAAGAAGGATAATATGTGGTTGGGGTTAGAAGCACAGGAATTAGGAAATGGGATTGAAACATTTCTCTTTTTAAAGAAAAGTAATAGCATGGTAAAAAGAATAGAAAATCCCTTCCTGAAAAATATGTTAGAGATCTGGAATAGTAATAGGCAAATTTTTATACCAGGGATATCCCCGTTAACCCCAGTGGTAGCTGGAGGACTTTCCAAAAAACACACAGCATTTGGAAGGCTTATTTGGGGGGGGGGGGGAGGTTATCAAATTAATGGATTGCATGGAAAAAATTGAGTCTAGACAACAAATAATTGAAACGCTTGGGCCAGGCAGAATTTTGTGGTTAAATTTAATGCAATTAGATCAGTGGACCAAGAAATGGAGAGAAATGAGCATGAGAGGGAACTTACTGGATTTGAAAAGAAAGTGGTGTCTAGATAACTTGTAGAAGGGAACACCTCTTCAAGAGGTATAACAAAGGAGATACCGTATATAAAATGATTCAAAAAATTGAAGTGCAAAAAGATAATCTCAAGATGGTATGGGATATGGAATTTGGGGAGGAGACTTCGAATGAAGGGTGGAAAAATATTTGCGGCAGGCGCATATTAAGAAACATGTCAGTAAGGATAAAAGAAAATTTCTATAAAATTATTTGGAGATGGTATCTGACTCTGGTAAGATTAAATAAAATAGATAATAATTGTTCTCCATTGTGTTGGAGAGGATGTCAGGAACTTGGTACTTATGCTCATATGTGGTGGAGTTGTAAAAGCGTACTGGATTTCTGGAACAAAAGCTTTGTAGAAATTTCAGAAATTATTGGTATTAATTTGGAGGTCTATCCAAAATTAACATTGCTATCAATAACGGAGACACTTGTCTGTTCTCAAGAGATAAAGGAACTAATTGTAAATTTGTTAACTGCGGGGAGATTAATGATAGCAAGGAAATGGCAAGTTCAACATCAGTTTTCAATTATTGATTGGTATAAAGAGGTGTGGGATATCGCCTTAAATGATAAATTAACATGTAGTATCAAATGTAAAAAGGGACAATTAAAGAAAAATAATTTCAAGGATATTTGGGGATATTCCTAGATGATGTTTTAGTAAAGGGAAAGGGGAGTAACCCATGTCAAGATATGATGTATTTTTGGAATACTGAATAATAATGGATTATTATGATAGAAATTGTTTCTTTGTCCTGTGGTGATGGGTGCACCTTAGTAGTTATATGTATGTTTTTTTATTTGTTTTATATAATGTTTGAAATAAAGTTAAATACATTTTTTTGGGAAAAAAAGGAATGGAAGACAGTACGGTCCTGCCGAATGCACAATCAGAACAAGCCCAGACATTCAATGAACGTCAACGGTGTGGACCAAGTCGCGGCTTTGCAAAGTTCTGGTGGGGTGATTCCCCTGCTGAAGGCAGCTGAAGGCTGAAGCAGCTACGCCGCAGGTTGAGTGAGCCCTCACTGAATTATCATGCGGGAGTTGGCTGAGCTTGTAAGCCAGTTTTATAGTCTGGACGATCCAATTGGCAAATCTTTGAAACTGGGAGTCCTGCCTGTTGGCGCCCATAACAGAGGAAGAGGCATTGGCATTGACGGAAGGACTTGGTCTGAGCCTTGTAAAAGGCAAGCGCTCTCCTGACATTGAGTGTGTGTAGCGTCCTCTCTATCGGCGTTGAAGGCGATGGGAAGAAAGTCGGCAGAATGATGTCCTGGCCCAAGTGGAACTCAGACACTACCTTTGGCAGGAAAGTGATGTCAGGGCAAAGCACCACCTTATCTCAATGGAAGGGGCGTCGATACAGAGTTCGCTTGATCGGCGAACCGAGGTAATTGCCACAAGGAAAGCCACTTTCTATGTCAGGAGACGAATGTCTACGGTAGCAAGAGGCTCGAACGGAGCGGAGGTAAGTGCTTTGAGAATCACTGACAGGCTCTAAGAGGGGACTACAGTCCAGACCAGAGGAAAGAGGTTACAAAGGCCTTTTAAGAACTGCCAAACCAGCTGGTGAGAGAACAGACCTGCCATCGATGGAAGGGTAGTAAGCTGAAATGGCCGCCAGGTAGACTTTTATGAAATATAGTTTTAGGCCCCTGGTTGACAGCGAGTGCAGGTACTGCAGGAACACCAGGATCGAGCATGATGAAGGGTTGACGTTGGCAGAGCAGCAGGTGGAGAAAGTCGCCCATTTAGCTGCATAGGACCTTCTCGTAGATGGCTTTCGAGTCACATCCGGACTGCATGAATGTCCGGTGGGAGCTGCGGTACTTGAATCAATGGTGTATCCTTCACGCTGAGAGGTGAAGAGACTGCAGGTCCGGGTGCTGGAGCCGACCCCGATTCTGAGTGAGAAGGGACGGGAAGGTCGGTAGATGGACATGCTCTCTGTTGCTTAGTTGAAGGAGCGAAATGAACCACAACTGTCTTGGCCACTAGGGAGCAATTACAATGCAGTTCGTGCGGTCAGAGCATATATTTGTGATGACCCTTGTGAGCAGCGGGATGGGAGGAAAGAGGTAGAACAGTTTCCCTGACCAGAAGTGAAGGAAAGCATCCCCCATCGAGGCTGGGTCCAACCCTGCCCTGCTGCAGAAGGTCTCACAGGCTGCATTCTTTGCCATGACGAATAGGTCAACTTTGGGAAAACCCCACACAAGGAAAAGTTCTTTTAGCACCCAAGAGTCCAATTGCCATTCATGGGAAGACACCGTGATCCTGCTGAGAGCATCCGCTAGACTGTTGTCCTTTCCTGGTGCTATGGATGGCTATGAAGGTCATCCCATGAGGAATGGCCCGGTTGAAGAGGTGGAGGGTCAGAGCGTTGAGTTTCAAGGACCTCGTTCCACCTTGCTTGCTTAGGTAGGCCACTACGGTGGTATTGTCCGTCACAACTTGTATCCTGTGGCCTTCCAATTAGCTCCAAGGGCTTGAAGAGTCTTCCAAACGGCTAAAAGCTGCAGATAGTTCATGCGGGTGTGGAGTTCCGAGCCCGACCACTGACCCTGAACCATGTACTTCCCACAATGCCCCCCCACCAACCCATCAAGGAAGCTCATAACCTTCCGGCAACAAAGAGGTCCTGTGGTGAGGAGAGGCTGGGATTGCAGGAGTCTGGCTCACTGTCTGGAGTGGAGCAGTTTGTTGAACCAAGGTATCCACTGGCTCAGGTGAGGGAGGTCTACCCAGAGAGGTGGAAGGCTCCCAGCGAGTGTGCTCCTGATACCGAGAGGAGACCTCCCGGGGCTGAAGTGGGGGGTCTTGGCCATGGCGGAAGTTCTCTCAGTACCAAGGTGAGCATGGTGGTGGTTCTTGGTATCGATCCGGTTCATAGCGATGCCAATAGTCTTCCCAGTAGAAGTGACTTGGTGGGAATGACCACTCAGATCCCCTGTCCCAGTCAGAGAGAAGGGATCTGGAATGGTGTTGAGGTAGGAGATCTGTTCCCTTGATTCAGGGTAGGGAGCCTGAGAAATAGCCAGAGGAGAAGGCAGCTGGTGTTGCCTTTGTAGTTGTTGTGGCCGGGTTACTGGGCCTCCTTCAGCGGGAGCATGCGCAGTAGGACGGTGGGGGAAGGGTTCCCGCCTAAAATGCCTCAGCTTTAGAAGTTCCCCAAAGCAGGCCTCAGCGCAGGCGCAGAGCTCATATGTGTGATACACAGAGACCACAAAGAACTGCAAGATAGTGCTGTGTCTAGATACATACTGTTTGTAAGCCCAAATAAAACCTTCCTTTATAGTAAACAAAAGGAAGTAATGTTGATAGTTTCTAATTCCAACTTTTTTTTCCTGTTTTCCCAACAGGCAAAACTAAAATAAGATATATTTAGGTACCTGAGGATAAATCAGTTTGCAGCTCCATCTCTAACACTGGGTATATATGTAACTTAAAAAACAAACAAACAATGAAGGCATCTATATTTTTAATTTTGTAAATTCACCAAACAGTACCATGGTATGTGCTAAGCTGCCCATGATACATTTCACCAAACTACACATAACATGGGAGATTCATGACTGAGATCCAAATGATTTCCCAACATTAAAAAAAAAAATCAGCTGTGGAGATCAGATAGGAGCAGAAGTGCTAGTGGCTAATTCTCCCCCAATCAGAATTGGCTCCCAGAACTGTGGTGGAAAAAAGGCAGGTATCCACTGAACCCTACTGAGGAAACCCTGTATGATGCTGTCCTGCCAATTATCAAAGTGCCATTATCCTCTAAGGCATGTAGTACTGGTCAAGTATGTAGTCCTCATTAGCTCCCCTCCTCAACTATGTTCCCCTAAGACATGTCCTCTAATATTGAACTTTTATTGGTTACTTGCTTCAACTCAGCTTGACTTTAACTGCTTATTATTGGAAGGTCATAATGTTTGGGTACCTATAATTATTGTAAAGACTGAAATCCTTCAACTAAGTCCTTAAAACAGCAGAGCTTGAGGATGGGAACCATTGGGTCCTCTCTCAATTGCTATGTGGTCAGTAAGTCTTCTATTGAATGGTGGTGGGGGAGCACCCCAGTCCCGTGTAAAACTGTGAGGTGGCTCACTGGTTCACAGATCCACACTCTCCTGCTCAGAAAAAAAACAACCCCTCAAGTATTCTAACACTTCCATTCCAGAAGACATCCATTCTACGCCGTTTTCTGGGGCTTGTCAAAATTAAACATTGTGTTCAAGTTCCAGTCCTAGCATCACCATCCCCTTCAAGGTACTTGCACCCTATTTGGGAAACAGCCTTTGGCCATCAATCATTATCTTGTAACAATATCTGATAGTGCTGCCAGAACTGTATAGAATCAACACCAGTTTCTACTACACATACTTGTGCCTTTTTTTTTTTTAAGAGCATAATCTAATCCATCCCATGATCACTGTTGAGAAACAGGCCTGTACAGACTGAACTGAATCACGTATTTAAAAACTCTTGTTTCTATCTAGGTACTTCAAGAATTATAAAGTCCTTTTTTTGTCAACTACTTTCCCCAAAAATTCTTATGAACCAGATTTTGGCTGTGTCTGGAAACATAACTGTTGGATCACAGTAAGTAGGAAGGCAGTCTCTGAAAGAACAAGAGCCTCTGAAAACAACAGCCCATTCATGATGACTACAACAGGGAGCTGTAAGCTTGAGAACACAAACTATCACACATCATTATCACATAAAGACAAGCAGGCAAAAGTGTTACAAGACTAAAATCTTAATGCTATGCAGATAAGACCCAAGACTTTACAACAGGCTCAGTAGCTGGCAAGACATGAAGAACAGCCTTCCCTAGAGAAGCACCATAGCAAACCAAATTCACAAGGAGGAAAGCAGGGCAAGCTAAAGCAAGGTCTTCTAAGTTACCACCTTCTTAGATTTGCCCACAGAGGCAGCAAACGGAACCAGGGTTACAAAAGTCCGCTGGGTGAAATGATACTGGCTGGTTCTAAAAAAAATTCCCAGAGCTATGCTATGATGCAATCAGCCACATTAGTAACATTCAGCTTACCTGGGCCATTAAACTAGCTCCAAACCACCACAACCCAGGGCATTACACTGGCATTGCAGAGGGGTTTCTCCAGCACTGCAGGCAGACATCTATAATATACAAAAAACGTTGCCTTTCTATCATGTACTGAAAGTGACTGAAGTTGGGATCAGGGTGGAAGTAAGTTTACCAAGTGTAAGCCACAAACATTATTCCCTCATGCCAGAGATCTTACCCCTCCTGTTCACTGATGATCACAGACATACGAGCTTGCTTTTTCACAACCATTTCCTCTGATAGAATTTCTGTTTGGAGCACATTGGTTTCTGCCTCAGTGCAAGGATTTGACCAGACCACCACCTGACCTAGGTCTGCAACTTCATCTTAGCAGCCTTACCAAAATACCCCATACTTATTCAGGTCCCAATCTTTGTTAGACGCTAAGCATATGCTTTGGTTATCTCACTGGGCAAGACAAGAGTAGCACATCAGATCCATATTTCCTTGCACACTAGCTTAGACTGCAATCCTAAACACACTTCCCTGGGAGTAAGTCCCACTTAACTCATTGGGGTAACATCTGGGTAGACATATACAAGATTGCACTGTCGAACACCTTTGTCCTGTGCTCAATATTACAAGTGGCAACAAGCCTCATTCAATAAAACACTACAGTATCAAGGGTGAAAATACCTACTTTAGACTCCTATGTTATAAAGACAAGTAAGGACCAAAAAAATGCACTGGATATTCAAATTGCCTGCAGTATATATGCAACGAATACTCCATTCAGAACTGTGGAACATCCAGAGTACAAATTAGCAATAGAGATGTTAAGGCCAGCCTACAGCCCACCTAACAGAAATTACATTGGCAACAAATTACTGGATGAAGTTTATGATAAACAACTGCAAGTGTCTGGGAAAGACCTAAAAAATAAGACAGTCTGTCTGAGTCTGGATGGGTGGAGTAATGTTCACAATGAACCTGTAGTGTGTGCCTTAGTAAGAACCAGGGCTTTTTTTCTGGTGGAACTCACCGGAACTGAGTTCCAGCACCTTTTCTTCTATTAATTGCATTACAATTTAATTGCCATCTACTCCCGAGGAAATGTAATCCAAGAGTTCCGGTACCTTTTTCTCCAGAAAAAAAGCACTGGTAAGAACTTCCTATCAAACCACTTATTTGACAGATACCATAGACACATCTGGATACGCTCATACCAGTGAATACCTTAGAGGTAGCCAGGAAGGCTATTTGTAATTGCAAGGGAAAATTCCATTGTTGTATAGGTAGCCTAGTAACTGATAATACTGGTAACGTTAAAAAAAATGAGGAAAGAACTTGATAAAGAGGAGACCCTTAACCTCATTACAAATGGATGTAGTGCCCATCTAATGCATCTATTGGCTAAAGATGTGGATATTCCTAATGTCAAGAACCATGTTGTTGCTATAGTAAAGTACAGTCATGCCTTGGATTGAGAGCATAATTCGTTCCGGAAACGTGCTTGTAATCCAAAACACTCTTATATCAAAACAAAATCCCCCCCCAAAAATTTGTACAGAGATTTTTAATTTAAGCCATACTACAGTACTTATATTGCAAGACGTCGCTTGTATATCAAGTAAAAAAAATTAAATAAATATTTAAAAATTTGCTTGTCTTGCAAAACGCTCTCAAACCAAGTTACTTGCAATCCAAGGTATTACTGTGCTTCAGAAACAACCATTTCGCATCAGCTACTTACAGGGCAACAGGAGCAAAAGCACTGCCGATTCCACAAGATATTCACTGGAACACTGTCGCCAATTGTTTAGAAGCCTACATCAAAAACTGGCCCATCATCATGCAAATCTGTGAGGGAAATCGAGAGAAGATCGATGCAGACATCAAAAACAAGGTCTCTAACTTGGGAATCAAAAGAAATGCTGACGATCTCCTTAAAAAGCTCAAACCTATTGCTGTGGCATTGGACAAATAACAGAGAGATCCATGTAGTATTGGTAGGGCAGTTGACGTTTTGAAGCAACTTTCGGAAGATCCGACAGCTTGCGGAGTATTGACTGCAAATGATCAAAGCTATCTACAAACCCGTTTCAAGAAAGCACTAACACCAGCTCACTACCTGGCTAACGTTATGACTCCATCTGCCATGGGCAAAAACTTAACAGAAGAGGAGTATGACTCGGGGATGGATTGAGCCAATGAAAACCATCCAAATGTAGTTCCAGTCTTAATAAAGCAGAAAGCTAAAGCCAAGCCATTTTCTCTGTGTTCAGCAAAAACGTCATCAATTCAGTCCAGCCTCTGGAATGGTGGACTTCACAGCAGGACAAACTGCATCAGGAGGTGATCGATGTTGCAGAACAGTTGCACACTGCAGCTGCCTCCACAGCAGATGTGGAAAGAGTGTTTTCATCATTTGGATTGGTACAAGCAAAACTACAAAATCATTTAGGCTTAGACAAAGCTACCAAATTAGTGTTTTTGTTTAAAGCCATGAATCAAAATCAAAAAGGAAAGTGAAGGAAAAATTAAGTGCAAGTGATTAACGTAAGTTAAGTAACATGCAGTGTATGACAAATAATTACTGTTGAGGTCGCTTTAAATATGCAAAAATGCAACAATACTCTATTAAATGAAACCTGTTCTGATTAATGTTTGCTGTATAATTTGGTGTTCTTAACTATTAAGTGTAGGCTATTTGTACATGTGGTTGCCTGAAATTTTGAAATTAATTTTGCTAAATTTTTTGAGGGGTGAAATTGATTAAATAAATAAAAAATCATTGATTTAAATAAAAAAAATCATTTTTTTGCAAAAAAATCATGATTTTTTGCAACCCTGGTTGATGGTATTGTAAGCCACTGAGAGGTCCAAGAGAATCAACATGGTCACACTCCTCCTGTCCCTCTCTCAGCAAATGTCACCCCACAGGGCGATCGAGGCAGTTTCCAAGGCACTGAAATCTAAGAGAGTCTACTCACATCCATCAAAGGTAATACTTACTGTAGATATTGGAGTTATTCAAAAATAATTACTTATCTCTGAACTACTCTTTAGCAACCTCACAACACATACAGTGGAATTTGTAGGTAACTTCAAAAAAGGGTTGGGTTGCTTTAAAATGTAATGCAAGAAGCAGCCCCAAATAATTTTCTTTTCAGAGAAACTCACCAACATCAAAGCTTCCCATTTGCATTCAGGGATCTTTTTTTATATATATATCTTTTCTGAGCCTCTTCTTTTCTGGTTTCTCCAACATTTTGCCACTGCCAGCCTTGCAACGTTAAAGCAACTCATCTAGTTGAGCAAGAAAGATCTGTTTGGTTTCATTATACCATCCTCCAGATACAAATTAACAGACATTTACAGAAAGACTAGTAATCTACTCTTGCTGTCCATATACACTTTCATGTACAACTGGGTTTGTTTTTAATTTGGCACAATCTCCTCCTCCTCTTCTAATTATAACTAGGAGTACTTGGGGTCTGGTACTCAAAATTTTGCATCTCCTTCTCTTCTTAGCATAATTACTAGGAATAATAGGATGTAATTCTCACTGAACTCAGTGGAGCGTATTTCCAAACAAACATATTTAGTGGAGCTTATTTACAAACAAACAAGTGGATGGCAGGGCCCCACTTATGGAAGGTGCCTCTGCCCAGTTTTCAGGGATCCCCTTTCCCATGAACCACAGCTAAACCCATCCAGCAGGGTCCCCAAACCCTCTGTATAGCATTTTCAGGGAGCTGGAGAGGCTGCTGTTGAGAAGAGGGGGCAAGTCTGCTTCTAGCAGCCAGCTCACGCCTAAATTTGGATCCAACATTAGATGATTGCCAGTGTAACACAGCCAGTGATGGGGGGTGGAAAATTTTGCCAAACGGAAATTTTTCTGCAGAAAATTTTCTGTTTCATAAGTTTGTTAGTAAAAAAAAAGAAAAGAATGTATGCCAATTGCAAATACAGTATTAGGGAAGCCTGGCAGCTTCAATGTTGTAATTAATGTTTTTCAGATGATTATCCCTAGCATACATACAGTCATGTGCAAAAGAAAGTACACCCTTCTCGAGTTCCATGGTTCCACGTATCAGGACAGAAGAAAAATCATCGGGCCCGTAGCAGGTCTCAAAATTAGGTAAGGACAACCTCAGATGAACAACAACACATGGCAGAGTACACTGTGGCATTATTTATTGTACAGAAATACAGCCAAAATGGAGAAGCCATGTGGGAAAAACTAAGGTTGTCTTTACCTAATTTTGAGACCTGCTACAGGCCCGATGATTTTCTTCTATCCTGATATGTGGAACCATGGAACTCAAAAAGGGTGTACTTTCTTTTGCACATGACTGTATATGTCACCGAAAAAGCATATATGACTCAGTCGTGAAATGGAACTAAGAAATAGTGACAGCAAAACTGAGGGGGCCCAACAATCTTAGTGAAAGAGAGTTGAACTCTGTTGAAAAAGATGAGAGGTTGTCAGCATATCATGAACAGTTCATTGGGTTGCTAAAAATAATCATGTGTCAATTGTTTTCAGTACTGTACCTTTGTTTTTTCCTTAAATATATACAATGTAAGGGCAGAACATGCTGTTGTCTTTATATTTTTACAAATATTGCAGTAAAACTGTCTTCATAATATAATATTTGAATCACATTAAGTGTGCTTTATTTTCCCCCTCAAATATTTCAGGTCAAACACTTGTTGGACAAAAAATTATTGTGGGGTACTTTTAAAAAAAACCTTTGTTCTTTCCTAAATACAAGTAAAATAAACATGCTCAATTAGAGCTTTCTAGGGCATCAGAACATTTTCCGATGCGAACTGAAAATTCTCCTTTGCAAATTAATGCAATTCAAAATTTTCTGGAAAACCCACATCACAAGGATAGACAACAAGAATAATAATTATTTTATCCAAAATCTAAGGTTTAAGAGATATGTAAGTTCTGAAAAGCCCTAACTTTCAGATTTTCACCAAACCAGGGAAGAGGAGACCCTTGGAGTATTCTTGAACTTTTGACATAAATTTCTCTTTTTGGCAATTTAGATCAAGGTGTGCATAGGTAAACACAAAATTGTCAGAAACACACAATCCCTACACCTCAAAACAAAATGTTAACACTGCTATAACTCCCAACTATCCGTCACTGGATTTTCCCCCTGAAATCTAGCCCACTCTACCACACTAAGTAGACTCTCAATGCCAAATATGATACTGATAATACAAATTTTCTTCATTTTATAATTAACAGAATTTTCAGGCTCTATAATCCTAGAACACAGAGAACCTCAGCCACCTTAGCTCCAATAGCTGTATAATAATATTAGGAACTGTATAACGGTAAAAGGAAATACACACACAGGCGCACATATACTCTTCCACCCCCTCCACATCTCAATGTGTACCCCCCACCCCCCTGCGATCCCCTCTGAGATAGTTTTAATTATTTATTTCTATACCACCCAATAGCTGAAGCTGTCTGGGCGGTTCACAATTAACAGGTAGTTTTCCTCCCACTATTAGCATTGGGGAAACAGTGATCTCAGCAGTGCCAGGACTTCTGGGAGAGGAGGTTAAAGCCTCTCCCACCCCCTAGTGACCCTGTGACTGGGATTTATTTATTTATTTATTATATTTATACCCCGCCTTTTTTCCTTAAAGGAACCCAAGGCGGCTTACGTAATCCTCCTCCTCCTCTCCATTTTATCATCCTCACAACAACCCTGTGAGTTAGGTTAGGCTGAGAGTCAGTGACTGGCCCAAAGTCACCCAGTGAGTTTCATGGCCGAGCGGGGACTAGAACTCGGATCTCCCGAGTCCCAGTCCAACACTCTAACCACTACGCCACACTGGCTCGCTATTTCCACACCGCCATTCCAGCTTGGGTTGTAGGAAAAGTAGGTGGGGCTCCTCAGGCTGCTTGGAGCGTGGTAGAGGGCCACACACAGCCCATGGGATGTCCACCCCTGACTTAACTGGCATTATAACTTGCCTCTCAAAAGGGGGCAGGTTGTTGTTTTTTAGATGAAGCTGTGAGGAACTTAATGGTAAGATGCCTATTGCTAGGATGAACTTTAGTGAAAATAAAATATATACTAACATTAGGGAGTAGTTATCAGCTGAAGCAACATTTAATTTCAATGGCAAAACTATGTAAAACATTTATGTGCTGCTTTTCCAGTATTTAATGTCTCATACAAATAATAAAAGCATATTTAAAGTATGCAGACTACAGGATGAGAAGGGCTTTAAGATGTAAGCACCATCACCTTTCATTGGGTCATGGAAGAAATCTGGTAAGCGCTATATTACTGGTGTAATGTGTGTCCATCTTTTAATATTCATCAAGAAGTAAACAGCAGCATTTTGCATAAGCTGCAACTTCCAAGCCATCATCAAGAGCTGCCCCAATGTGTTACAATTAATGCCAAAGATAACCATTACAGTAGTCATACTTGGAGAAAGGAAAACAAAATGAGCATTGGCAGCATTCATGACCTTCTCCCAAGGTCAACATTGAGGTGCACTTTTACCAGAAAATGGACTGGGAAGGGAGACATTTCTATGGCCACACCACTCAGCCAAACCTTTAGACTTATTATCACAAGACCATATAAAAACATAGTTTACACTAGAAAGCCTCAACCTTTGGTAGAACAATGCAAATTGAAACACCAGTTCACCAAATCACAGAAACAAATAAAAATGTGTTTCAATCTTTAGAAGAGAATTCTACAAATGCTTGTATCAAGGACCAAACTTTAATAGATTGCAGTGAAGGAGTTACTTTGCTGCCCAGAATCCCGTAATCTATGCATGGTTTAGCACCAGTTTACCCGATCATATGGTGCACTAAAGGCAAGAGGCAGCACCCTTACAGCTGCAGCAAGTTTCAGTCTTTGAAAAACTGGTTCAGGCTTTTTACTGCACAAGGTAACACATACGCTGTGGGTACTGGAAGCTTTATGGGCAAAGTTGGATTCCTTTATTTTTTTAAAATAAATTTTATTTAGTCATTATAAACTACATAGAAAACTGTAAAACAAAAATATACAACTAAAATAAATCATAAGGTACACCCCCCACCCGCCTAGGGACCAACTAATGTACTTCCATCCCCTTGATCAATTAAATTCCACATTCCAAAAATATAACATATCCTGACAAGGCATACTCCCCTTCCCCTTTATTAATACATAGTCTAATAATTGATTCCACATATCCATAAAATTATTCTTCTTTAACTGTCCATTTTGGCATTTGATACTACAAGTTAGTTTATCATTTAGGGCTATATCTCAAACTTCCTTATACCAATCAGTTATCAGAAAAACATGTTGTACTTTCCATTTTCTCGCTATCATTAACCTAGGCGCAGTTAACAAGTTTACAATTAGTAAAGTTGGATTCTTTTAGAGCCATTTTTTGTTGTTGCTATTTTTAACCCACCCACTCACAGGAGTGTTAAATTCATTTATTCTTTTTTTAAAAACTGTTCAGGTGCCAACTTTGTATTGCCTTTTCACTACTTATGGGGAATAAACAGGTGGACTTCTTTTTAGGGACCAAGGCCGCAATCCTGTGCAGAACTGGTAGTAAGCCTCATAAAATTTAATGGGATTTACTTCTCAGGAAACATGCACAGGATAAACCTTAGTGGACAGATCTGGATTAAAAAATGCAAGAGTTTGAAATGCATTTCCAATCTTATGGACAAGAACCTAAAATGACTGATGAATATTTAAACACAAAACAATTTTTAAAATAGTTTGTAGTATGCAAAGCATGTAGTTCCTTTAATGAAGTCCATGACACCCAAAGGCCTGCATTTAAAGAACTACGTAATCCTAGAATAATAAAGGAACTGGCAGAAGAACTCTCAGAACCACTGTCTATTATCTTTGAGAAATCATGGAGGACAGGTGAAGTGCCAGATGACTGGAGGAGGGCAAATGTTCCTATCTTCAAAAAGGGCAAGGAGGAGGAACCTGGGAACTATAGACCAGTCAGTCTGACATCAATCCCTGGGAAAATTTTGGACCAGATTATAAAGAAGTCAGTCTACAAGCACCTTGAAAACCATGCAGTGATTACTAGAAACCAACATGGATTTGTCAAGAACAAATCCTGACAGACTAATCTGATCTCATTTTTTGATCGTGTCACCTCCCTTGTGGACTGTGGGAATGCTGTGGATATCATATATCTGGACTTCAGCAAAGTCCAGGTGACCGGCCAGATGGGCGATTAATAAATATAAGAAAATAATAAATAAATAAAGCTTTCGACACAGTGCCTCATGATATCCTGATTAGCAAGCTAGCTAAAAGTGGGCTAGATGGAACAACTATCAGGTGGATCCACAATTGGCTACAGAATCGAACTCAAACAGTGCTTATCAATGGTACCTTCTCTAACTGGGAACAGGTAATGAGTGGGGTACCGCAGGGCTTGGTCCTGGGCCCAGTGCTCTTCAACATTTTTATTAATGACTTGGATGAGGAGGTGCAGGGAATGCTTATCAAATTTTCAGATGACACAAAGTTGGGTGGAACAGCTAATACTCTGGAAGACAGAAACAAAATTCAAAGCGATCTCGATAGGCTGGAGTGCTGGGCCAAAAACAACAGAATGAAATTTAATAGGGATAAATGTCAAGTTCTGCACCTAGGGAAAGGAAACCAAATGCACAGTAACAGAATGGGGGACACTTGGCTCAACAATACTACGAGAAGGATCTTGGAATTGTTGTAGATCACAAACTGAAGATGAGCCAGCAATGCAATGTGGCTATTCCCCTCTACTCAGCACTGGTTAGGCCTCATCTTGAGTACTGCGTCCAGTTCTGGGCACCACACTTTAAGAAGGATGTAGACAAACCGGAGAGGGTTCAGAGGAGGGCAACAAAGATGATAAAGGGACTGGAAACAAGGCCCTATGAGGAAAGACTGAAAGAACTGGGCATGTTTAGCCTTCAGAAGAGGACACTGAGGGGAGATATGATAGCACTCTTCCAGTACTTGAAGGGTTGTCACACAGAGGAGGGCCACCAGGATCTCTTCTCAATCATCCCAGTTTGCAGGACACGGAATAATGGGCTCAAGTTACAGGAACCCAGATTCCACCTAAACATCAGGAAAAATTTCCTGACTGTTAGAGCAATAAGACAATGGAACCAACTACCTAGGGAGGTGGTGGGACTCTGGAGGCATTCAAGGTGCAGCTGGATGGCCATCTGTCAGGGATGCTTTGACTTGGATTCCTGCGTTGTGCAGTGGGTTGGACTCGATGGCCTGTAAGGCCCCTTCCAACTCTACTTGTCTATGATTCTATTTAACTAGTTCTGCATTTCTCAAACAGCAGCTCTCCATGCAGCATGGTGAACTTCTTTTGAAACCGAGGTGCATTTCATAAGCAAATGTGATGTGGCATCAGGGTCTGCCATTCAAAGTGGGGAAAGCTAAGCATCCCATTGGGCATGCCCAAGACCTGGGCAAACCTAAAGTAGCTCTTTGGATTCCAGCCAAATTATTTAAATTTGAGGTATAAGGATTGCATGGCCCAAAAGCATTCTATTATTCACATAAGTCTACTTTAGCATTTGGTGTGTTAGTGCCAGAATTTCCACTTTTAAAATTTTAAACATGCCAGACATTACATGTGCCTCTGAAAGCTGAAACACAAAGGCTAAGGTTTCACAGTGATTCACAATGGGAAAACTGAGTTTGACAAGTGTAAAGTCTCATATCCTTAATCTAGATTTTTAAGAGACCCTTTAATCCTACCCCATAAAAATGTTTTACCTTAACAGAACAGTGCAATCATATGCATGTTTACTCAGAAATAAGATCTACTGTGTTCAATGGGCCTTACTCCCAAGTGTGCATAGAATTGTAGCTAAAAGAACCTTTGTAGAAAAAAAGTAACTTAAGAAGCATATCCTTACTGGACAGTATAGAAATGGAATACATAAATACAATCATTACTATTTTTAAAAAGCCAGAAAGGGGAGGAGATTCCAGTGGGAATTTGAATGTCTGTTGATTCCAATAACACATTAAAGTAGCAAAGCTTAGTAAATGGGGTACGATCAGAAAAACTGAATTACTTTATGTTCATGCAAAAATGTTAAAGGACAGCAATATGACTTAATAAAAATGCAATTCCAATTCAACATTACTGAGTCAATTCAGATAAGTCTCCAAAGCATGGTTTGGAGAATCAGGAATGTGCTGTGGGGGCCCACCTACTCTTCCTCTATCACATACTGTAACTTCTGCTTTTTCCAGGTTTCTTCTAGCCACAATTTGCCAGAACATACAAATCAGGCTAAGTTAATGCTAACCTCCAAACAATGGTTTGAAATGGGCTTACAAACCACAGTATGGAGATAAAGCACTAAACCACAGTTGCTCAGTTTGGATGACATGGCAACCAGTGGTTAGAAGAAACCTGGAAATGAAAGAAGGAATCAGCCCATGAGAGGTATGGAGGAAGCACACGTGTGGCACATTACAAATCCTTCCAACCATGGTTTGGGTGACTAGAACAAGATGTCTGAACCAGGCCACTGAGTACTGATAAATGTAACTTGGGAGACAAAAAGTATTTTAATTTGTAAAGTTAATAGTTATCCTTTACCTCCCTAACTGTTGTCCCTCCCAAGTTTTATTTGCAGTTTCTCAAGGAACATATAACACCATGCATTAGAACATACAAGAAATGAAAACAGTGAGTACAACCGAAACAGATCCATTGATTTTTTTTTTATTACAAATGTACTTGATCAGTTGGCTTCAAAAATATACCAATACCCTATTTTATATATGCCAGTACAAAGCAAAAACTATTTTACAAGTTAAATAAAAGTGGACAAAATAGTATTTTAATGGAAACAGTTATAAAATATCAGAATCCCGTTGCAGGAAGATATTTTATTCTTTCCAAATTACCAGAAGTAAGGGTGTATAATATTTACCATTCAGAATAGGTAGATTTATTATAGTTTGTTGTCAGCATAAAAAGTAACACTAAGAACTATAATTATATATACTTGTTAGTGCATAAATCCCATCCAGTTAACTGACCACAATATATACAATATTTTGCATAGCTTAAAGGGGACATGGCTGATCAAAGAAGTTGCTACAGTGCTGTTTTGAAAGTCAAAAATATAATTGTTCTAAAATGAAATTATTGGCCTACTGTAGGCACTCGTAAGTTTTCTTCATTGCCTGATATGCTAGTTCTTTGTCTGCACAGTAGACAGATCTACTACATTTTCCAAAGTTCTGAGTGGGTGGTTCTGTTTCGTAGTACTTTTCAAAGAGAGCTTAACAGAGCAAGCTGCAACCCCTGCAATGGATACTTTTAAAAGTGACACTGTCAAGTATCTGTAGGTTAAATATGTACATTTTCACAAGTTTTCCACCATCTGTATGCAAGGCTTGCATATGAACTTGAAAATACTCCTACTTCCACCCAGGATTATTTGTTTAGTAAATGCTGGATTCTCTGCTTTCCCTCCTCCCTGCTAATTTCCTCTGGCACATAGTCAAATTCTATGATTTCAGAACTATTCAGATTTTAATTTTATTTTTTTAGTTACTTTAGCTCCCCCTCTGGCTGAAAACTGTATTTTACAGCATAAAATAAAGAGGCATGAATCAACAGTGTCTAATTTTTAAATTGTTTATTTAATTTCTCAGACAGAGCAATTAAAAGAAAAAAAAACCAAGTGGACTTAAAATGAGGACATTTGCCATGCTGTAATCACCTGAAAGGGAGGTCACGTTTTAAATGTAAGTTACTTGACAGTGTCCCTTTCGGTTAAAAACAAAACAAAACAAAAACAACTATGTTTGTATTGCAGTGGATTTCAAGTTTTCTTGCACTTCATATAAAGTAGCATTATGACTGTGGATCTTTCCTACAAGACACTGAAAACATATTAAGGAAAATAAGGCAAGTTCTCCAAAAGGTGGATTGCTTGGCACATTTGAGCATACTGTTTTTAGAACACCAAATATGGTCAAATATACCATTTATTTTATTCTTCTGGCCTTAAAACAAGGTCCTCTCACTATTTATTTTAAACAATGAGCCATAGAACCTTAGTAGAGTACTGAGCACCTCAATTGGAAAAAAGTGAAATTCAAAATAACCTAATTTATAGTCAACATAACATCTTATCGTTACCATTGATCAAGTCCTAGAATATCTATAATGTGTCTATAAATCAAGACATTTTCAGGACAAATCAGGACATTTTCAGAACTTTGCTAGAACTGTGGTGAGCTGGGATGATACAAGGAGAACTGCACAACCCATGTATCATTGTGACCCACTCAGGTTAAAGATAGGATTCTCAGGTGTGTGGGTCAAGAAGAGTTCCCTTTCGTGAATTTTGATTTTCAGAAGGAAATAAGCAAAATGCTGATTCTATTGACTTATGTCTAAACCAATCTAAATGTTGTCTGGAATCAGACAACAGATTTTCAGACAGTCAAAGGTATTTTGAAAGAGGAATCTCTGCTTGTAATATGCATATTCATTCTACTTCTGTCTCTGATACACAGGTGTTGTTTTGTTTCATAAACCTGCAAAACTAGCTGTTTGGCCAAAGGCAACAGTGGGACACATAGAGTGTGTGTTTACATCATGAGAAGCGAAACCACTCTCAAATCACTTTTAGTGCTCTTAGGGTGCAATCCTATGCCTGTTTAGACAGAAAAAAAGTACTAAAACTCCCAGCATTCCCCAGCTAGCTGCTAGCTAGGGAATGCTGGGAGTTGTAGGACCTTTTTCTATCTAAGCAGGCATAGGATTGTGCCCTTAAAGCCTATTGTCTGTGTCTAGTCTAAAATCAAATAAAGATTTTGCTCTTTAACAAAGTTTGAATTAATTGGAAGAGAAAAGACACTTTGCTGCACAGTGACCCACACAAGTTATTGCTAAAAAACAAAACCTCTGCCAAACTGCAGTACTGCAAGTTTTAAAACTACAGTCAAGAACAACTAAATAGCAAAATCAAAGCAATTTAAACTTGCCTAACTACCTGTAGCATGGAAAATGCAGTCCTTTCCACATCACAGTTTAAATACAGTATGAAACCTCTCAACAAACCTTCCAATTAAAACAAAGCAGGCTTACCACTCAAGGCTTACATGTGGTCAAAAACCATTTCAGTTATCACATTATGCACTATGGAAGCTTATTTTCGCTATGTGGGAAAGTGCATCTTAGAAAATAATATAATAAATTCCAGTGATTCTTTAAACAAAAAATCCTAACCACTACAACATTATTGCACATCAGGTGTTCTATGGACACCAGTAGCAAACTTGTTTAACTGGAAATGGATGATACAACGGAAACAGATTTTATATCGACACTTACAGTACATCTCCAAAAAAGGGAATTATACTTTAACCAATGAAAACAAAAGACATATTTCCTTTGAACAATCTTTGTCTTTCCTAGACCCAACCTCTTACAATCATTGAGAAGCATAGAAAGTTTCTTTCCTACAGGTGGCATATTCTACATACAGCAATGGAATCTACATAGTTAAATTTGTCAAGGATGTTAAGAAAATGAGTACACTCCAAAACTCAAGAATCAAACAGATTCTTATTTTGTCACCTCTTCCTAGAGAATTCCAACTATTTTTTCTACTATTTTAAGGCATCATTTATAACATATTTTCACTTGCAATGATGATAGTCATGCAGCAGTTTAATGATAAAAATATATTAATATTTTTACTATACAGCAGCAAGAAGTTAGTGAATTAAAAGCACACAAACATTTGTAAAGAAAAACCTGTAAAGGATATTACTACAAATAATTGCAATTTGGAGAACACCACTTGACAGATTAGTGTTCTTATAGACTGTTTTCATACCCTACAGTTTTAATATACCACACAAAAGTACATACTTTTAACTGAAGGCTTGCACACTCGGTGGGGTGGTGGTGTCACTACTACATGTATAAAGTATGTAGCCAGTAATAACTAGCACCACAGCTACATGAAAATTTCTTTACAACACATCAACTTGGCTTTTACTTTTAAAGGAAACTCAAAATCCATGGCTCAGTAGGATTACACTATAATCATGTTGCACTGACTTCTATGACAGGCCTATGTAAGTTAGTTAGCACTAGCACAAATTGGGAGTTTTGATTCAGACTTGGAACAATTTAAGGGGACAGTGCTAGTAGCCACACACAAAATCCTCACCACCTGTTATTCAAAAACAGGTTTACTGGAAATTATTTTACAGGTTTACTGGAAATTATTTTACGTTAAAGTACTTTAAGTACACATCATAAAAAAAATATATTATGAACAATACAAGTACATCTCATATACACAATAATGACAATATACCTACTTAGTTGTAAACCAAACAGGTGCAGAAAAATATGGGAGATCATTTCTCTTTCTCTCTTTTTTTACTATTTGAATACCTTTGGTTCAAACCGTAAAAATCACAAGTTAGCAAATTTCATTTAAATGCCTTTTTAATAATTTTTCTTCATGTTCACAGAAGTTTCACTGACCATTTTATATGTTTAAGGTCCAGATGCAATGCATATTGTATAAAAGAGAGCACTTATTGTTTACCTTGCATGAATTAAACCTACGTACCTTTTAACTCTACAGACTTCTGCATAACATTTAGACAAAGCTCAGACACACAGCATGCCTAGCCCTCATATATATATACACATCTCTAATCACAGGTATATAGGGTGTCAAATATACTATAATAACCTCCATGAAAGGTTTTGAAATTTGGTAACAAAATGAGAAGAAAAACTAAAAATATTATTTTACGTGTTCTAAAATATCTCTTTTTTGTGCTAAAGTCAAATGTTAGCTCAACATGAAAAGGACATTTTCTCTTTTTTTAATATAATTCAGCAATATTTTAATCTTGACCATTTTTGCAAACACTTTTTTTAATAATAATAATAGCTTAAACGTGTACAAAAGTTCTTGGTTAATTAGGGAAATAAACACTCAGTTCTTTATATTTTTAATCAAGTAGGAAACACAGTTCATCATATATAATGTTATTACTTTTTTTGTAATTTTTTTTGTTTGTTTTAGCAGCTGCTTACTGTTTTATACGATGGGCAAGAGTGGAAGGAACAATCCAGCGATGGGGTGGAGAGAAAGAAGTTGCTTGATCGGCTGTCAGTTTTGGTGGTGGGTGGGTGGGTGGTGCTCCCCTTGGAGTTATAACAACAGGTATATTTGACTGTATGTATTATTTGCGGTGTGTGGGTGTCGGTTCTCTCTCTCTTTCTCTCGCTTACAGTATAAAGTCTCTCTGTGTGGTGTTGTTGTTGTTGTTGTCATTATTATTACGAGTGTCTCTGTGCAGCAGGGCAGGGAGGAGGCAGCCAAGTGGGGAGGAGGGAAGTAGGGAGGAGGGAGGAAAGGCGGGATGGAGATCAATCCTCCTCTGGCTCCTCGGCCTGCAGCAAGGCTCCCGGCGGGCCGCTGCTGGCGGCGGGGCTGCCGCTGCTCTCGGTCTCCGGCTGCTGCTCTGCACCCCCAGAGGAAGACGAGGACGCGGCGGCGGCGGCAGCGGCCCGCTTGTCCCTCTGCTTCTCCTGGATCTTCTTCATCTCGTCCGAGTACTTGCAGAAGGTGTGCCCAAACTTGGCCCACACCTTGTAAGGGACGGTGATGGAGTTGCGGTAGGTGGGCTTGACCTCGCTCACCCGCATGAAGACGCCGTACTTGTTGGAGCCCACGTCGAAGAAGAAGCGCTTGTTGTCCACCGTCAAGGAGGTGCCCTCGGGCAGCTCGGCCGGCTCCTCCTCCACGCCGTAGTCGTCGATGAGCTTGGCCAGGGCGTCGCGGAACTCGATCAGCCCCTGGGCCGGCAGGGCGATGGTCTGGCCCTGCGTGGAGCCCAGGCCCGGCCCGCGGTTGACCGTCTGCCGGATGCGCAGGAACCGCCCGCGCTGGTTCTCCTTCAGATCCATGTAGTACTTGCGGTTCTCGCGCACCAGGAACTCGCTCTTCAAGGCCCGCCGGGGCTCATCCGCGGCCTGCGCCAGCTCCGGGGGCTGGCTGGGGCCCAGCTGCGCGTAGTGCTCGATGAAGTCGCCCAGGTAGTCGCGGAACTCCACCGCCACCGACATGGAGAGCGTCAGCCGGCTCTTGCTGCCTCCCGCGCCCACCTCCGCGATCTTCAGGAAGCGGCCCTTGGCGTTCTGCTTCACGTCCAAGTAGAAGCGCTTGTTCTGGATGTCCACCCGCTTGGAGGCCAGCTCCTGCGTCTCGTGCTGGAGGCCCACTCCGCCGCTGCTGCCGGGCCCGCCGCCGCCTCCGCCCGGGCCCGAGCCTGGCGCCCCGCCGCCGCCGCCGCCGCCACCCTGCTCGCTGCCGCTGTCTCTGTCCGCCATGATGCTGCCGGGCCGCCCGACGCCCGCCTGCCTGCCTGCGCCCCCCGGCCGCCGCCGCCTCCTCCTCCGCCGCCTCCCGCCGCCGCTACTGCTCCTCCTGCCGCCGCCGCCGCCGCCGATCCAACCCCCTCCGCAGCCACCAGCAGCAGCCGGCCGCTCTCGCGAGATCTGTGGAGAAGAGAGAAAGAGAGAGCGCGGCTAACATGGCAGAGAGAGCGAGAGAGAGGAGCAACTGTATACAGTAACAAGGAAGGGAGGAGAGCGAGCGAGCTGAGCGAGCGAGAGAGGAGGGGGAGCCCCAAGATATGCAGGCTATGAGGCGGCAGCCGCCGGCAGCGCCCCGCCGGGCCGGGCTGGGCTAGGCGAGGGCAGGGAGGTGCTCACTTACTGCTGGCACGGAGGCCCCACCCACCTGCCCCTCCGCCCGGCTCTCGCGCCTTCTTCCCTCAACGCCACACCGCCGCCGCCCGTCAGCATCGACCAGGCCCCCTCGCCCGTCCCTGCTCTGCGCCCAGACCAGACCGAGACGCAGGCTCCTTCCGACTGCTGCTCACACGCACACGCGCGCACACGGCTGGTGCCTCCTCCCCTTCCTAAAGGAACAGGGGGGAGGGGAGGGGGGGGACGGGACGGGGCGAACGGGGGTCGTTATCAAACACAACTACGCTCCAAAATCGCCAACTAACCGGCTTCAGCAAGACTCTCCTCCTCCCTCTTCAGACGACGACAACTTTCACGTGGCTTTCCAACCACGGAGGCGGGGGTGTGTGTGTGACAGAGCACACACCTCACCAAAAAGACACGAAGAAGGAGACGGAGATAATGGAATTTGGGAGGAACCGATTCCCCCCTTTCCTCCCCGCCCCATCTCTCTATCCCACCACCCATATAACAGACCCATCCTTCATCCTCTGTACCCATCAAATATCTCGGTCGTAGGGGGTGCCTGTACGTGGCGTTCATTCTCACCATCAATTACAATTTTAAAAAAGCCCTCAGAAGGCAAAAACCTTCAAGAAGAGAGCTGGGCCCGGAAGATGCTGGCACCCTTCTCTTGATTAGTCCTGGGCCAGCAAGTCTTGTAGGATCCTAGGGTCCTGTAGCACTTGAAAGATAGCAGACTTCTTTGTGGCACAAGAAACTATTCCTCTTTAAGGTCTCACAGAGCTACTTTTGCTACAATAGACTCACAGAGTGATCCTTTTGGCATTTGTTAACTCAGGAAAAAATTCCTACCAGTCCAAGGCTCCGAAATAGTCTCAGCATTCAATCCTATACATGTCTACTCAACTGGGAGTCCTATTGAATTCATTTATTACTCCCAGGCAAATGGGTAATGGATTAGTAGCCTTAGCTACTTGATGGCTTTTTTTTTTTAGCTCTTCAGCTAAAGAAAGGCTCCCTCCCATAGTGACTTACAAAGATCAGTAATAAGACAGTCCCTGCCTCAGACTTACATTCTGTTAAAAGCATAATTCAGACGCCTTCCTGGTACAGTGTTTTTTTCTTCACTCCTGTCCCCATAAAATTATGTGCCCAAGTAGTAAGCTTTATACTCTCTTGGTGCAATTCCTATCACAACAAAACTGTCCTGGTCCCTCCACATTAAATAATAACTCCCCAGCTAAAAAACACACAAAACCTTTCACCCATCTTACTTTCCACGAGGAAAGGAAGAGTAAAGTCTCCTCTTTAAATAGAAGTAGCAATATAAATA
Organism: Shinisaurus crocodilurus; assembly: GCA_021292165.1. Taxonomy (NCBI): domain Eukaryota; kingdom Metazoa; phylum Chordata; class Lepidosauria; order Squamata; family Shinisauridae; genus Shinisaurus; species Shinisaurus crocodilurus. Next base: position 101,696,740 of record CM037880.1, read on the forward strand.
GAAGTAACTACTTCTCTTTAAATAGAAGTAGCAATATCCTGAATACTCCTGAATATAAGCCACTGCTACTATAATTTCCAGGTGCCCTCTGACCACCATGGAGAAAAGGAACACTTTCTAGAGAAAGTCTCAGGATCCTCTTTGTAGGAACAAGTGGCAAAGGTACTCATGTACCTAGCATCTGGTACAATTGAATTGCTTTTTAAGTTTTAATGGTTAGTGGAGAGAATTCTCCTCTTAGAATCCCCCTAATCCTTTTATAATGGTATCTAAGATTATGTTATATATTTTGTCTAAACTAAACCGCCCCCCCCCAAATGCTCTAGCCTTTCCTCACAGGGCTAGCCCATGAGCCCTCGTTGCTTAAGCTAAGGTGAACACAGCCTCTGTGTAGAGCAGTACAGGAGTGAATGCATTAAGACCTGCAGCCCCATCCCATGAATGTATATCCCTAAGTAAGTCCCACTGATGGGATTTATTAAGTCTGCATGAGTGTCTGTAACTAAAACAAGATAGCTGTATTGGCCATAGGAAAAATTCAAAAATCCTTATTAGGTAATAAAGTAATGGCTAATTTGAACATGGCCTGAGATTGGGGTGCGCTGTGATCGTTTCAATTTCACAGCAGGATAGATACATTAGTGTGTATACTCCACATAGTCCTATGAAAACACTGAAAAGTAGACTGGCATAGAAGGCAACAGAAGGGCAGAAGAGGGGCCTTTGTTTGAAATAGAAGCATGCATAATAACAACCCTACAGTATTAATCATCTTTATCATTTCGCATCTCTCTTCTTTTCAGGCCTCCCTTGAATCTCTTTTAAGACTGGTCCTTCAGACTGCTTAGCAGCAGACCTGAGAACCATCCTTTTGCGCCAGTTGCAGATCTTGGGCTACCAATGCTATAAACTGCCAATTATAAACCCTTTGCACCTGGAAACAGAGTGTCCATTCCCACTGAGGATGACCCCAAATATCTGGAAGTTGCAAGATGCACATTAAAAAAAAAAAAAAGTATTCTGAAATATAGAACACGCTCACCTGGTACTGGCCTTTGAAAAGTTGGAGCCAAGGAATCCTGCCCTCTCTTTCACAAGCTTAGTCTTGGGGAGAGGTGGAAGGGTCGATCACAAGAGAGTTCCGGACGCTAGCCCAGGGACCAAGTGGAGGCTGGCCACGTCGTTGGCGGGCGGGGGTGGGAAAGAAGACGAGTGCAGTCACCCTTCTGGGCTGCCCTGGCGAATAGGACTTTGGTTGCGGGAGACAGAGCTTTACAACAGCCCAGCTGGAGCGCGGCAGGAGAGGGAGACTTCTTGCCCGGAGTGTACTGGTTGCAGGCATCGCCAGGACTATAAGCGAAGTCACTGGAGAGTGGCGACCCAGCGCGCCCAGCTGCCAAGAGGACGAGAATTGGGCTGCAGCCTAGAGGGTCACTGCAAGCTCCCGCCCCGCCCGCCCAGCGCGCTCCCCATTTCCCTCTGCTACGAGGTGAGGCATCCCCCAAAGTTCAGCACGGTCTCTTCCTATTCGGGAAAGGGGTGGGGCTTCCGTTGATTCAACACGGTTTTGTTTTTTTTTACTCGCTTGGAGGGGGAAGAACTCGGAACAGGACTTTGCTAGCTGCGCTTAACGCTGAAATGTACCTGCTGACAGATTTGCTCTCCGCTGGTTTTTCTATCTAGCCAGCAGTATATTATTACCACATGTACAACCAGCAACTGAGCCTAATGCAATTTCCCTTTGACAAAGGGTGGGAAAGCACAAATACGCAGGTTTCCTAACACGGTCTCCGTCTCAGACGGTCTCAGACACGGTCTCCGGTAAGTTTCTTGCAAAGCCACCAGCTATTTTAGAAGCATGGGCTACGAACACTACCCATTTAATCACTGTAAGAAGACACAGAAGAGATGTGTGTATGTTAAGGGAAAGAAGTTACTGGAAGGAAATGTAGTTCGATTTTTGAATCTCATAAGTCCTCCTTCAATGCAAGAGCAAAAAGTTAAAACAAGGTTCTACGGCCAACACACTGAATTTAAACAATCTTGGATGAGCCAATCTGACATAATTAGGTTGTTGTGCTTCACATCAAACATGACATTTTAATATATATATATCCCAAATACATTTAAATCTTTGAAAACCATTTTAAATCTGGTAGGAAATTAGTTCATACAACTTAGATTTCATTTTAATTTCTGTGACCTTTTCTAGTGATACAGTTCCATTTTATTAGTCTTTATTTAAAAGCACTATCTCTCATGACAGGATGAATCCCAGGCTCTCAGAATTACAACTGACAATTCATTTGTCAATTGAAAAATATTCCATCTAATTACTAATTTACTACTGGGAAAGGAAAAAAATCAGAAATTTTGCCAGATAAAGTGTGTGTGAGTTTTGTTTAAAAAATGATTAGAAGGTAACTAAAATAAGATGAGAGTGATAAAGTTGTGAAAATTCATTGTTGTGTGTTGTATTCAACCCCATTTAAAAGCTTTTTAAATTATTGTTTTCAATACACATGTAGAAATTTTTTGGTTGTATACATTATTTTTGCTGAAACAGATTAAAATAGATCTTCAACACAAACTTGGACTTGTTCACTCTGTCTTTGTACTTTTAAAACAAAATAGGCAATGCTTTTAAAAAAACACCTTAATGCTATAGTTTTTTACTGAAGCTTTACTGAAATTTCCATGGCAAAATGATAATTTAATATGACTGAAGTTAACAGACATCTGCTACTTATTAATATTCTAGGATTATATACCTACAAACTAAGAAGTCTCTCCACTCCTACATTTTCTGTAGAAACAGGTGATGAGAAAATCTCACACTTAGTTCAACCAAATTAGAAACAGTTACTTTTGTTTTTGTGTGTGCTAAATTAGCATAAGTAGGAATTTACTTTATTCTAATTATAAAATTTCATGCTGCCATTATAGATCTTTAAAATGCAGAATATGAATAATAAAGCATATAAAGGCAGGGACTGGGATGTGGGATGTATTTATTTAACAAATAAGGCATGTAACATTAAAATGGAAGATTAAAAAACTCATTTTAGTAACATTTAAAAATACACAATAATGTTGGCATGCAAGTTGGCATCTAGTGTGACTTCAGGTATCATAAAGAAAAATAAAATTCTTTAAAACTTGTAATAAAAAGCAAAGCAATCCCATGACTGCATATGGTTCATAAGAAATATAACTGAATTACTTGGGGGGGGGGGTTCTGTTTATTAACTTAGAAAATGACAAGTGTAAAACTGTATGGACTAAAACTGCAATATTCCGCAACATAAACCTTTAAAGAGCTCACAGTCACTTTTGAAGCTTCAATGAAAATTAGATTTCTTAAAGTAACTTTGTCCCAGATCAACCAACTGGTGTGCAATTGAAGGAGAACTGAAAGTAGGTCTGCTGAAATAAAAGGAAAATAAAGAGTCTCATAACACACTGATAGCTAAAGTTATACTAAGGGCTAATTTTAAAATATAAGAATGACTTGATTCCATGTACAGTGAAGAACTTTTTTCACCAGTAATAAAAAGTTCTAATTGTTACAAAAGTAAAAACAAACAAACAAACAAAAAACTACAACACCTGCATGATGTAGATTTGCAGCTTTGCTAAAACAGAGTGCCTTATAAAACCAGGATAGAATGTTACTGCCTTAAAATCTACTTATATACTATGTTTGGCTTTTAAATTTTGATGTAAATGTATTATAATCAAGTTTTAATTTCAGAAATACTTGTAATTAATTTCCTACACTGTAAAATATGTCATATACAATTTTTTTCCAATTTTCAATATTATTTGTAAAGTGAATTAAAATTAACTCTACATGTAAAAGAGTTATTCAGTAGGATACTGAATCCCTTAGATAATAGAGAAAGGTAGAGCTGGGTCTCTATCATTTTAAATCCTTCAGTTTTAGTGTGATCATTAGCCACTCTAGAGATATTTGACATCCTACAGATCTGGTAGATTATTTAAAAGACAAATTCCTGTTGAGCCACCAAACATCAATTTAAAAATACAAAGGCCAACAAATAAACCAGGGGATGAAATAACTTCTACTAATCATAATCTATCTAATCATACTGTTTACTAACTATGGACCACAGTTCTTGCAACAAAGTAAGGGGAAACACAACTGTTTTATTTCATACCGAGCAGAGCAAAATTGAAAAAAAATGTTTGTCCTTTTACAACTATATTTTAATATGATACATGTAATGTGATCCTAAACAAGTTTGCTCAGAAGTAAATTCCAGTGCATTGAATGAGCTGACATGAGTAAGCATGCTATAGGACCATGTTGCTAGTGGAAGTATATTTTTTTACCCATAAATATTGCTTTTACCACACTCAGTCTGAAAAGTTCATTCACTAATAAAATAATATTTTATAGACATATGAATGAATGCACTATTGAAGACAATTACAGATCTGCTAGAAAAGACTGAATATTGACAGAGTACATACTGTACACTTTATTATAGTTACTTTATTTTGATAACTTGGACTTTAGCTAAGATAACAGTAAAGTTTGAATGCTTTCACCCTCAACACATAGTAGCACTAAACAGTCTTCAGCTAGCACCATTTTTCACAAGTGTAAATGAACTAAACAAAAAGTGTAAATGAACTAACAAAAAGTTAACTATCAAGAGAAATAATTAAATCATATTAACACACTGAAGTAAATAAATTTACATTCCATAAATTTACATTTACATTTCCTAAGGGAAACAGGCTCTTGGGGAAGTTCATCAAATCTCTTTTCTGTGTTGGCTCTGAAGAATCAAACAGATTCAATTCAGAAAAGATGATAGAAGACTCATGTTTCCCATATATATATATATATATATATAAAACTGAGAAAACATTAGAAGTTACCTTAACTGTAGAACACCTACATTGATTAACATTTGTTAAAATCCCAGTACAACCAGTTCTCCTAAACGTTCAAACTGCTACCTATCAACCACTTAAAGTCTGCCATTCTATACATTGTAGCCAAGACATTTAAATACTTTAAAAAGAAGCCTTTTTGAAATATCTGGCTTCTCTATCATCTTTGTAACAACATGTGAAAAACTGTAGATGGGCACGAATTTGGTTGCACATGTTTTAAACCTTTCTGTCAATATGATGCATACAGATGGTGTTAATAATTATGAAAACACAAATGCTGAAGTTTTGCATTAAAAAAAGGTGATGTCCACTGCCAACATTCTACCTTGCCAAGGTATTATAATTGCCAGCATAAGCGTTGCCATTCTTACAGACCGATCCAATACATTCTTACTCGGAAGTAAGTTCCACTGAATTCAATGGTACGTACTTACTTCTTCCAAGGAAGCTGTAAAAGATTATTGCAATCCTATGCGTGTTTATTCAGTCATGCATTGGCTGTCAATCACACTTACTCCCAGGAAAGTGCGTTTAGGATTGCAGTCTTAATTTCTAGGAAGTCAGCTAATGACGGAGTCTGAAGTCTACAGTAGGCTGCTCTGCCGAAAGCACCAAGATGAAGGAAGCATCGTCAAACGCGATCCCTGCTGCAGTCGAGCGGCGGGGGCTTCCTCGGCGGATCTCCCGCAGCCCTGCGCTGTCTGGACTCGCCTGGCAGTCATCCGAGCGGGCAACGCAGCACTTGCTTACCCCGGCCGGCTGGTTTACCAGCCGGCAGGGTTTGGGCGGCGGCGGCGGCAGCACGAAGCCGCGAGTGTGCCTGCCCGCCCAGCCGAGCAGGAGCAGAGGAAAGGGAGCGCCGACGACTGCCGAGCAGGCCCAGGCAGCCCCGGCTCTCCAGCTTGCTCGGCTTGACTCGCCCCCCTCCTCTCTCCTCCTCCTCACAGCGAGTCGTGGCAGACCGGCGGGCGGCGTCACTCTGCGCGTAACCCGGCGCTTGGTACTTGACGCCGCCGTCAGGACGCATCCTTCCACTCCCTCCCCCGCTTTCCTGAGCTCGGCGGACGGTCTGTCGTTACCGAGCGGAGAGGTTCCGATTGGACTGAGCCGGCCCGGCCTGCCCACGGCTTCGGTGCCTTCGGGGTAAGGGGGATCGGCCGAGCGCTTCTGCCGCCGGGCAGCTGCTCTGGCCGCGCGAGCTCAGGGCTGCCCAGTTCGCCGCTCGGTCGGAAGCCAGGCCGCGGCGGGTCTCCTGTTCCGTGTGGGCCGCCGGGGCAGAAGCAGTGCGCTCCGGAGTCCAGGGCCTTTGTGGGAGGGGAGGGGAAAGAAAGAGGACGAATTTCCCCATACAAGAAATGCACCCAGCAGAGAGTTTTGCCTTGTTTATGTGGCGCGCGATTCTGACGAGGAGCTTCTGGGATAATGCGGACACCCCCCCCCCGCTCCCACCTGCCATTGCGGTTGAGAATGCAGTGCAGCAGAAGATGGTTGTGCGAGTGTCACAGGCGCCTTTGACGCTGCGAGCAGCAATAGTGCACATCGGGTTGTATCCAGCGTTAGTCCTACTTAGAGTAGTAGACCCCATGGCTTCAGTTAGACTAACATTGGATGCAACCCATCATTCCCTCATGCATCCTTCTGTTTTTCATTCCTTTAAAAAAAAAAAAAGGACACCCCCCCCCCCTTAAAATAGATTTAGAGAGGATTGCCACTATACCAGCAAGGCTATCCCTCCCATATTCTTCAACCGTGTTTTGTGAACCTATTTTTTCCCCCCATTTAGTTCTGTCACTTTTCCAACTTTTTTTTAATGGCACAGAGGAGAGTAGCTATCCTTCGCAGGCTCAGGTATCTCGTCTTTAGCAAGACAGAGCAAGGTGTCAAAATGCAAGGCTCTAAGTTAGTTCCACCCCCACCAGCACCACCACTTTGGTCAGAGCAGGCCATCAGAAAAGGTGCTGGCCATTCTGTAGCTCACCCTGCAAGAGAGAGGTTTTGGTAGACATTTTGCTTCAGACTCATGGATGTATACCGGGTTGTTCAATCTTTTAATAAGTATTGACAAGTAACACAACTTATCTTTTAAACCACTAATCGTTAGGACATATTAATATTTACTAGCAGTAACTTCTAAACATTCAATTAAAGAGAAATCTCCTTATTTCTAAGTCTCTCTTCCTTGTCTGCCCCTACTCATTGTTCAGTCCTCACAGACTCTTCCAACATATCTCGCTAACAGTACAACAATCATATGCATGCCTATTCAAAAGTAAGTCCCATTGGATTCAATGGGAGCTAATTGACACTCCAAATATGTTTTCCATGGAACTGTCCTGGAATACTGATGTCAATCACCTAAAGCTCCCCACCAACATTCTAAGAATCCATTATATGAACCTTTGTCCTGGTTTTCAGTTTTCCTAAGCAAACCCAGTACAGCAGGTCTCTCTCTTGCTTTTCAATCACCTTCTCAAAGAAAGGATCAGTTAGCATGTGGTAAAGCCACCTTGAATGGATTTTGGACTGAAGACTGATCTTGATGTATGCCAAGACCACATCTTGGAAAACAGTCAAAATGTATGTTGAACAAGGCTATGCCAATTCACATTCCTGAAAGTATATTGGAAAATTCACAAGATCAGGAGACATGCAAAAATCCAGATTGTAATTGCTTGAATTGGCCAGAAGGTCCCTTTTTATGAGTTCTGTACTCCATCCCTCTTGCTAGGTATCATCCACAATATCATACTCTTATTTTGCATTAATTAACATGGAAAAATATTCTTGGTTCTGATTTTACCGTCCCTGAAACAGATTTGTATTTTCACTTCAGGGTGCATTCTTGTATTTGCTTAAGAACGTAACTGTCTTGCTGGGTAAGACCAAACATCCACCTAGAAAGGTCCAGAGGGTAGGGATTGCCAATGGCTCATCATCCCTTGTGGACATTCCCTGTTCGATTCTGCTTATTCAGTATATATCTGAAACTCTGGATAATATTGCATGGAAACAGTTTGATGCTATCCATATCCTGATAACACCCAACTCACATTTCTCAGTTTCAGCTAAGCCAGCTCCACCAGCAGTCTTGATGGCCATAGGTATGGCTGGACAACATCAATTGGAAATGTATCCATCATCTAGTGTTCTTTAACTGTGAGTTATCAGTAGCATGCTAGAGAGTGTGATCCTATGCACACAACTTGAACAGTGCACATTATATCAGTTTCAAGCAACCATTGTGTATCCAGAAGATTGTGTGAATTGGACCTTAGTGTGCAGCAGAAGAAAGACAGAATGCTCTGTGGTTTACAAAGATTTATCAGTTTATTTGTAGCGACAAGCTTTAATCAGTAAGAACCTGCTTCATCAGGTGAGAGACGGAAACTGGTATAATACACAAATGGAGAAACTCAAGTTAACAAGGTGAAAATTAAAAAGAACAAACCTGTAAAGAACACATCCTGGTAGCTAGATAAGATACAACTAAACATTTGCTGGAACATCAAGCTATGAATACTAAATAACTGCTCTAACAACAAGTGGAAACAGCTGCTTTCTGTGAGAGAACCATCTATATTCCTTATTTTGATTGCTTCTCAACGTCTGAAATAATAACAACAACTGGATTATTCTAGTTAGCAGGAGGAGGGGGTACAAGATATATTGAACTTCTGTAACCAGACACACTGTCGCTAAAGAAATCACAGTACCAACATAGCTATGGATCCCATGCAGACAAAGCAATCATACGTAAAATTGCTCTGATCTGCAATGTAGATCCCATGGTACAATTGCTGAGGGGATATGATTAGGGTCTGGGTCTGATTTCACAACACATGGATTTCTGATATCTTATTCCAAATACCATTTTTCAGATCTTTAGATCCTAAAGGATGTCTGTAAACATTTATACAAAATAGGACTACCTCATTGGGCCATATCCCAACAGAGCTGCAATAAATGCTGCCCGTGGGCCGCAAGCAGCCCCCCAAGCCCTGTCTGAGGGCCTCCCAGAAAAAAAGGAAAAACATTTTAGGAACAGGCTGTATGGTTCTTGCCATAGAAGTCTCATTCTTAGAGTGTCTCTGGAGCATCCCAGGAAGCATTGCTTGAAGGCTTCTGTGGCAGGAACTGTACAGCCTGTTCCTAGAACATTTTTTTTTCTTGAAAAAGCTCCAGGTAACATAATGTGGGATGTCAGGATCCCTCAGTAAGAGAGTGGATTAGAGGAAGGAGAAGGGCTGGCTGGTACAAGATTGGTACAATATGGGCTGATTGACTGGCTCCAGTAAGACTCTAGTAGGTGTGTTTTGAACCAACTGAAGTTTCTTTACTGTCTTGAAGGGCAGCCCCATGTAGAACCCATTACAATAATCTAATCTGGAGATGACTAGAGGATGAATGACAGAGATCAGGTCTATGTGATATATAAATCACACATTTTCAGAAGCTCACTGGGTGACTTTGGGCCAGACACTGACTCTCAGCCTAACCTACCTCACAGGGTTGTTGTGAGGATAAAATGGAGAGGAGGATGAGGATTATGTAAGCTGCCTTGGGTTCCTTGCAGGAAAAAAGGCGGGGTATAAATGTAATAAATAAATAAATAAATAAATATTAATTTGTATTGTCCTTATATTCTTAATGGGTTGATCTAGTCCAGTGTTCCCCAACTTGGCACCCTCAATATGTTTTGGATTACAACTCCCATCACCCCTGACCATTGGACATACTGACTGGGGCTGATGGGAGTTGTCACCCAAAAGATCTGGAGTGCAGTAGGTTGGGAAAGGCTGGCATAGTCAATGGCCTGATTCCCCTTCTGTAGTAAGTACATGAAGAAATATCTTGAAGTAAAACCAGGTGAGAGAGATTTTATTTGGATATATGAGCCTGGGTATATTCCTCTTCTTATTGTCTCCAAGGTTTGTTAGAAGTTGGAATATATTTATTTGGGGAGTCTGTTCCTCAAATATCTGCATTCTAGTTTCCTTCAAACATAGGCTGCAGTGGTTAAATTCCAACATTATATATTTTCTTTAATAATCTCATTCTTACCGTTCCAAGTCATAATTTATTTTATTTATTTATTATATTTATACCCTGCCTTTTTTCCTGCAAGGAACCCAAGGCGGCTTACATAATCCTCCTCCTCCTCCTCTCCGTTTTATCCTCACAACAACCCTGTGAGGTAGGTTAGGCTGAGAGTCAGTGACTGGCCCAAAAGTCACCCAGTGAGTTTCATGGCCGAGCAGGGACTAGGACCCGGATCTCCCGAGTCCCAGTCCAGCAGTCTCACCACTATGCCACACTGGCTCTTTATAACATATGTAGTGCAATCCTATACATGTCTAATCAGAAGTAAGCCCCATTGAGTTCAATGGGACTTACTCCAAGGTAAGTGAATATAGGATAGCAGCCTAGCCTCTCTAAATCCCATCACCTTTGGAACCAATAAATGGATGTAGGGTCATCTATAAGGCCCTACATCCATCCAATATAAGGGCCAAACTCCAATATAAAGGCCAAACTAGATGCAACTATAGCAGTTTCATGGGTTTCAGTTCAGAACTGATCTGACCACATGGAAAGAAGAGCTAGGTGTCCTGTCTTAAAAACAAAAGTGGCAGACGTTTGAGTAATTCAGAACTGCACTGCACCTTTCTCCAGACCCTCTGCCCAAGTGCTTTTCTCCCAGCTAAGCACTCTTCCATAATCAGAATTTGGTTGAGGAGGAGGGCACCTGAGGAGTGATGCTACAGGGAGGCAAGCTGTAGATGGGATGAAGATTCTGTACTCCTCACCCATGCACCCTTTTCACTTTTAAAATCAGACCTCCTTTCCACTCTTTCTTTCTACATGATTGAAGAAGTTCCGTGTTTTAACATGCCATCTTGTTACATCTAGTTTGAAAACTCCAGTGTGGCAGGGTAGAGGCTGACAGGAAAAGCCTGGATTCTTAGACTGAAGGTCTACACTGAAGGTTGCTGGCATACCTGTGTATTATCTTGAACAGAAGCCCACAGGGCATGCCAGATCACCTGATGGCAATGTAGTCTATCAGATAAAGTCAGTTTCCTGGAGAGTGATGATGAGCTTAAAGCAGTGTTCTCCAACCTTGGGTCCCCAGCATAGCTGGCTGGGGCATGCTGGGAGTTGTAGACCAAAAACATCCGGGGACCCAAGGTTGGAGAACCCTGGCTTAAAGGGTCAGTCTCCTGGCCTAGAGCCTAGCATTCTGTCTCATCTCCATTAGTTCCCTCCCGGCTGGTTGCTTTTAGTGGTGATCCAACAATAGTGAGTTTGGGGGCCCAGGTTGGGAGGTGGTTGGTTTCTTAGAGATGTCAGGCTTAGGAGTTGCAGTCTCTGGGGATCCCTGTTCAGAGTTCTCTGGGCTGGCAGGCTTTGGCTTAGGCCCAGTGTCTGTGTCTTGGTCTCACTTGTCTGTGACCACTTCAAGACCTTCTAATCTGGTTGGCCCCATCTCATCTAGACCAGCGCCCAGGTTGCTGCCTAGCATGATGGCATGACAATACCAGGCTGATATCCCAGCTTGCTGGCTGAGCATTGGGGAGCAGCAATAAGTAGTACTCATCCCACACTCAAAGGATAGAATAGAATAGAAATTTATTACAGTCACAAGAGCAGCAAAGTAAAATAGCACTGTAAATACAGTAATGTTCACAAGACCAACAAAGTGAGATACACAGTAAATACAACAGTATAAAAATAGTGATGATTAATTAAAATACAAATAGCTGAGCAATTTTTTAACAAGTAGGGAAGAAAGAAAAAAAGTTACACATGTCCCACTCATGGTAATATAAAATTTAGCGAATTAAAACATTTTCAGGCAATCGACATCATCCCACGCCAACAAGCAATTGCAGCTGCGCAGAATCTAGCCACCTTGGAGGTTACCTGAAAATTCTGACCAGCCAAGAGATAATCTATATAAAACACATCAGATCTCCCAGGTATCCCTTGCAGATTAGGAGTAATAAAAATATGCTGAAAATCACAGTAAAAGAAACAGTACAACAATATATGGCCCACAGTCTCTACCATGCCAACTTTACAGGGGCATAAGTGCTCAGAATATGGAGTGCTGTTGTATCTACCCTCCAAAAGTGCAGAGGGTAACACATTGAACTTAGCCAACGTAAACACTTGCCTGTATTTTGGGATGGTTAGAAAAGTTAAATAGGTTGCAGGTAAAAAAAGCCTGCCCCTATCTCTAAATTTGGTGTATGGGGTAGCTGCTTTTATATGGTCTTGTAGCTCAGTGTCCCTAATACGCTGGCATATAACCTCTTTGGCTTTTGTATGGCCCAGGGCCACGATGACATTTCGTGAAAAACCCACATTGCACAGTTTCTTGTCCACAGCCCTTTTCCATTTTGACTGAAATACATCAGCTAAGGTCAAAGGGGCCAAACCCTGCACACTCAAAGGATGTGGTCCTTTGGCAGCAGGCCCAGGAATCCATACATTAGTACGGTATATACGACTTGCCTTCCTGGATCAAACTAAGGCCCATCTAATCTGGCATTCTGCCAACCAAATGCCTCTGGGTGGGAGCTCCTACACAAGGTGTGATGTTTTTCAGAGGAGTAATGCTACAGAGAATTCCGAACTTCCAGAGGGATGAACAGCTTAGTAACACTTCAGTTACCCCCTGATTGGTTAGGGCTTGAGTCATGTTAAATACCAGAAGCTTACTGAGCATTTTGGACTTGAAACCTGAATCTGAGGTGGGGATTTAGCTTATGTGCCACCATCAGCTCTTCAAAAAGGAGGGAACTACTGGGAGACCTGCTCTTTCTGGCTATTATCCTTGGGTTCTAGTTTTGCCTTTGTAAGAGCGGGTCTGAAACCATGGGAGAAGGCGAATGGGGCCATAGTGTGGACAAGTGTGATATGGACAGTTTATACACACGCATGCAACAGTTGTCTCCATTTCTTTACATGGAAGAACAGACCTTTTAGCCCCTGATACACACTGATGGCAGCCCAGCAACACATTTGCATGAGGTTCATGGGGCACATTTTGTGTGATCCAGAGTGTGGGGGACATATCTTCATTGAATAAATGGTGAACAATGTCTATCTAATCGTGGGCTGCAAACAGCTCCAGCAAGAGTTCTCAGGCTGCTGCTGAGAGCAGTCAATAAGGTAGCAGTGATTGAACCAAGGACTGATTACATGAACACTGAACCACTGAACATAGTGAGAAGTACTTCAGCACCCTGGACAGATCTGTGAGAGGAGCTGATATGCCATCAGCCATCCTTACCCATCTGTCCCTTCTCGGTCCATGTCCTGGTCACTGTTTATGGCTGGGGATCATGACAATGTCTGCTTAGCTGGCTGGGGCCAATGACCATGAGCAGAAAGCTCAAAGCTCAGTGCATGTAGTGGGTATAGTCTGCCCAAAGAAGCTTCCTTCTGTATGTGGATTGTCCCTTGCTATATGGGAGCCCTTGTACTAAAGTAGTCCAATATAGTATTCATAGTACAGTAATACCTTGGATTGCAAGTAACTTGGTCTGACAGCGTTTTGCAAGACAAGCTAATTTTTTAAATAAACATGCAACAATGACAGTGACAGACAGTTCTGTTCCAAGCACTGGCCATAGCAGTATGTTCTGTTCTACAGCAATGGCTTGTGTGTGTGGGAAACAACACGTGTGGCAATGTCCAAGCCTTTATTGATCAGCATCCAGGATGGAGGACATCTTGAATGGGAAAGATGTATGTGTGGGGTTGCCAACTGGTCACCCCAGCAGGACTTTTGTGCCTTTGACAGTAGCAGGTGCAGTGCCCCTTATGGCACCGGCTCCACGAACACTTTCCCTCTTGATTACTGTCTGTCATAGACCTTTCAAGGCACAGAAGCCTGCCTGGAGGAGCAAACAAGTCTACAGTCCCGTGGAGGAACATCTGGGAGCATGCTGGCTGTGGTGTGAGCCTCCTTCTTGGTCTGCACAGAACAGGGTGTGGGATGGATCCTTTACCTTTGGTGGAGCAGCGTGTGGTAAGCAAGGGGAGGCACAGAGATAGAGTAATGAGCCATAGGCAACAGCTGGAGCAGGAGCACATTGTTTCTGGACCTGAATGCCTAGTAGGAATTTGTAAGGGAGTCAGAGAGCAGAGGGAGTGCTGCCATCGGAGTGCTCATGCCACAGCCTCCCACCAACATCTCATTGCAAGGAGGATGAGACTGCAGTGCCTGTGAGTATAATGCCTTCGTTCTCCTTGTTGAGGGTTGTGTTGGAGCCCTGTGCCTGTGGTGTCAGCATGTTCTTCCTGCAACCTGCATCCAGGCTGTGGCCCTGCAAAGCAAAAGTGCTCACGAATGTTTGGCCAGCTGTGGCAATGCTTTATCTATTTATTTATTTGTTGCATTTCTATCCCACCTTTCCTCCCAAGAGCTCAAGGCAGCATGCCATATATGATTCCCTTCCTTTCCATTTTATCCTTACAACAGCCCTGGGAGGTAGGTTAGACTGAGAGTCATTGACTGGCCCAAAGTCTCCCAGTGAGCTTCATGGCTGAGTGGGGACTAGAACCCGGATCTCCCAAGTCCAACTCCCAAACCGTTACACCACACTGGTAGCAGCATATCTGGCTTTCCACAGGTGTAGTGGAGCTTCCACCAAATCCTCTAGTCTCTGAGTTCGTGAATCTTCAGTATAAGGTTGTGCCCTGAAATACATATTTAAATATCTACTTCCCCTCCTGCTTCCATTTCAATCAAATATACACATCTGCATAAGGACTTAACTACTAAAATTAGTTTTGGTGAGGCAGTAAACATTTAAAAAGAGGAAAAATATTACAGAGTAACTAATTCAATATGCCCAAAGCAGAACAGAATACACCCTTATCTTATGAATTGAAAATTAGAAATATATTTAGAAAGGAAATGCATTGTTTATACCACCCTCTAGTGGTGGTTTGAAGCAATTTCCGTTATTAAAACATGGATGTCACAACTGAAAAGCTTTGGTTTTGCTATTGTTGAAAAGTACCTCTATTGTTCAATAGAAAAAGCAAAATTAGAAAGAGAGGCAGGCAAAGAAGACCTCAGTGCCTGGTCCAGCTGGACTCCTCTGCTCCCAAGAGGGCCATCTTCTATCAGCTGCCCCTGTGGTAGGAATCCTGATGAGTTTTTGTTAATACTGTTTATTGTTATTTTATAAGAAAGGTATGTTATTCTATAAGAAAAATGCCAAAATTCACAGTTGGGCTTTACCTTTATTAGAGCCAACCAAAATGTCACAAAATAGTGAGTGAGTTTTTGAGTTCTCCAGAACTCTTCATCAGGCTGGATGTGAAGCCACATCTTGGGATGAGAGGGAGGAGCTGGCTTGGTGCTGAAGCCTTACAGTCTGCATTGGCCACAGTGTTAAGATGGAGCGGAGGAAGAAATGGCAGACTTTGTCTAATTCAAACAAAGTACATCATGATGGTCCATAAGAAAATAATTCAAAACCTCTTGTCAGGCAACGCCTTGATTACAGCCGTCCCCAACCTGGCACCCTCCAGATATTCTGGTCTATGACTCTCAGCATTCATAACCATTCACCATGCTGGGTGGGGCTGATGGGAGTTGAAATCCAAAACATCTGGAGGGCACCAGGCTGGCTGCTTTATTAGAACAAACCAAATGTGCACAGAATTGTGGGCAAGCTTTCAAGATCTCCAGATGTCTCTTATCAGGCTCCTACATTTTATGCACATTTCATGCACATTTCAGGTTATATTTAGGGATGCTGGGAGAAAGAGGCACACAATGGCTAATTTCTCATTTTTAAAAATACAGTAATACCTTGGATTGCACGTAAATTGGTCTGAGAACGTTTTGCAAGACAAGCAATTTTTTAAAAATAAATTTTGACTTGATAAACAAGTGACGTCTTGCAATACAAAGTAGGGATGTAACCGCTCGCCTTGAGCGGGTGTAGCGGGCTGAAATCGGCCCCGCTCACGCCTGCCAGAGACTCACTTTGATATAAGAGTGTTTTGGATTACAAGCACGGTTCCGGAACAAATTATGCTTGCAATCCAAGGTATTACTGTATAAAATCCAGCACTTACCCATATCTGTCTCCAGCCGTAAGTGGAACACTAAGGTTCCTTCCTTGTTAGGAAGTGGAGATTAGTTTTTTAGGTGGTATAATGAATAAAAGCTCATAGAAGCCAAATTGTGTTGCAGTACCTAGTGGCTGGAGGGACTGAACCCTAAAAAAACAAAGTCCCTTTCAGGTGCTAGAAAATCCTCTTCCTCCAGTTTTAGGACCCCACTATTAAATGGCTAAATTTGGCATTCAGTGTGTTTTTACTACCGCTTTGGGATTTATAAGAGCTCTGCTCAAGCCCCATTCTCAGCAAAGCCTCCCTAGTCCAGCCTTCTCTTCTCACAGGCCAAACAGATGCCTGTGGAAAGCCAACAAGGAGCACCCCAGCAACTTGTGTACTGAGGTTTACAGCATACTGCCTCTGATACTGGGGGCAAGATATAGCCATCATCATGACTAGTAGCAATTGATAGCCCTCACAGATTTGTCTAATCCCCTTTAAAGACATCTACACTACCCCAGACTCTAGTATTAAACTTCTCCCTATCCACTTTCTCCACACCATGCATAATTTTATACAGCTCTGTCATGTTCCCCCTTTCTAAGCTAAACAGTCTCAGGCATTGTAAGCTTTCCTCATAGGGGAGTTGCTCCAGCCCCTTGATAATTTTGGTTTCCCTTTTCTGCACCTTTCCAGCGCTACAGTATCCTCTTTGAGGTGTGGTGACCAGAACTGTATCCAAGTGTGATTGCACAATAGTTTTGTATAAGGGCATTATAATATTAGCATGCTGGTTTGATAAGCTTTCATCAAACTATTCCCTACAACCCTAAGATCCCTTTCCTCCAGCTCCAGCTCAGACCTCATCAACATACATGTGAAATTAGGATCCTTACCCCACAATGTGCATCACATTACAGTGCTTACACTGAACTGCATTTGCCATTTTAATCCTCATTCTCCCCATTTGGAGAGATCCTTTTGGGGCTTTTCATTGTCCCTTTTTGTTCTAACCACCCTAATTATCTGGTTGTCATCAGCAAACTTTGGCAATTTCACTATTCACTCCTAACTCCAGATCGTTTATGAACAAGTTAAAAAGCTCTGGTTTCCAAATACAGCTCCTTGGGGGACCTTGCTGTTTATACCCCTCAATTATGAGAACTGCCCATTGATGTTTCCTGTTCTTTAACCAGTGACCTATCCATAGGACAGCTTCTCTTTTTCCATGATTGCTAGGTATGCTCAAGGAGTCTCTTTGGTGAGGGACTTTATCAAAAGCCTTTTGGAAGTCCAAGTAAACAATGCCTACCTGACTGCCACCCCATCCACATGCTTGTTGACACTCTCAACGATATTTAAAAGGATAGTGAGACAGGAGTTATCTTTGCAGAAGCTATGTTGATTCTCCTTCAGCAAGGCTTGTCTTTCTATATGGTTGATAATGTTATCTTTAATAGCTCTTTCCACCATTTTACCCATAACAGATGTTAAGCTAACCAGACCAAGACCACACTCCTCCTTGTAACAATATTTCAGTCTTCTTCAGTAAACTCTTGACTAGTGTTTGTATATGCTACCTTACAGCCTAATCCTATGGACAAGTCCCACTGACCTCAACGGGGCTTACTTCCAAGTTAGTGAGCCTAGGATTGCAGCCTAAGTCTCAAGGCCAGCTTCCCCATGCACTATCCTTGAAAGGAGCTGCTCAGAAGCAGTGAAGTTTAGTACACCAGGGGTTTGGTGAACACTCTATGACAAAACTAGTGAGCAAGGTCTCCAGGTTCCCCATGGAGGAGCAACGGGCATTATGTGATAAATGTACTCAATATATAAGACAACAATATTAAAATAAAAACATTTAAAAACGTAAAATACTTGTTGCCCTTTAAAGTCCAAGAAATTTCTTGTGACATAAGGTTTGCAGGCCAGAGCATGCATCAGCATCTGACCTGGGTTCTGTCCCATGTAAGCTTCTGCCACAAGAAATGTGTTAGTCTTTAAGGTACCATGGACTTCATGTTGTTGTTTCCTACAATAGACTGACACAGCCATCCCTTTGGAATTTATCAGTGTTTTATTTCTCCTGAGGCCACCATACCAGGCATTAAACTGTTATTCTCTGAAGCCTAAAAATAGGGAAACTCTAAAAGTTCAGAATTTCAGAAGGATGTACTTAGAGTTCCAGAAAACAAAGTCCAGCTCATAGCACTCACTTGCAAGCAGCTTCTGGTCAAAGTACAGCAACAAGGTTACAGGGATTTCTCCTAAATCTCATATTGCATTTTTAATACTATCACTCCATTAAGAAGCTCACCATTAGGTAGTGTTGTGATGTTTGTAGTCCCACATGAAATATATTGTTCTAAAAAACCTGTCTAAAGATTAAAATTTCCCTGGTAGTGCAAAAATGCTCTCCCATTGGCTGAAGTGATTATGACATCAATAATTCTCAGTCCCATTGCTCTATTCTGCAGTGTGTAGATAGGATTGGGCTGCATTTGAAGCTTGCTCCGGAGGTATTTTGAATTGTGCTGATTCATTAAAATGACTGAGAAAGGATTCATTAAAGGAAATCTATTTGTAGCAACTTTCTTTACTGAGAATGAAGATTACATAGGAGTGGAGATGAGGGAAGTGGAGACCACAAGGTTAGTATTAAAGCTAGTTTTATCATTCAGATTGAACCCCTGCCCCCATCGCACTCTTATGTGGTATGCCAGTATTGGAGGGAAATGATTTTTATTTTATTTGTCTCCCCCTTTTTAAAAAAAGGAGTGATTGCATGGTGAAAGAAGGGAGAGCAAACAGTGGCTGGTCAGTGCCCCCACCCTTTTTATCTTTAGCCTTGGAAATAGCTGAGATGAGCTTCTGTCAGGGCTGGTGAAATCTGCCCCCTCAAAGGAAAGAGAAATGTCCTGAAAATAAAGGGCAGCCATTACACTTGACTGGTGAAACTCATGTGTCTGAGGTAGATGAGGCCTGTTCCCTTGTCTCTTAGCAGTAGTCACGGTGACTGCTTCTGTCTGAGAGTGGGAGGCTTCCTGCTTCAGTTTGCTTCTTTTTACCTCAAAAGGGCTAGATCTCAATGCTGCTGTCGTCGTCGGGCTTTTACCACAGTTGAACCTTGTACCTCATAAAGCAGTGTTCTCCAACCTTGGGTCCCCAGATGTTTTTGGCCTACAACTCCCAGCATGCCCCAGCCAGCTATGCTGGCTGGGGCATGCTGGGAGTTGTAGGCCAAAAAAACATCTGAGGGACCAAGGTTGGAGAACACTGGGGCTGCTGAGTTCTTTTAAAGGGCAGTTAGAAGCAGTGACACTACTACTGCTAAGAGAGGAAACCTTTGTGTGGAATAGGCCTAATCTACAACAGGCACATGAGTTACACCAAAAGTGGGCAACTTGTGGCCCTCCAGATGTTTTTGCCTACTTCTCCCATCAGCCTTAGCCAACATAGCCAATGGTGAAGGATGATAGGAGTTGTACATGAAAACATGTGAAGGGCTAGAAGTTTCCAAGTCTGAGTTACATCATTCAAGCATAATGGTAGCCCTTTATTTCAGCACATTTCTTCTTCTGGAGTGGGGGTGGAATATCACTTGCGCTGATGATCAATGCCAAGTTTTTGAGGGGCCCTGCCCAAGACACCTTCAACGGGGGCCCTCCCTCAGTGTGGCAACCATCTCACCACCAGCTGCTATTCATCCTCCTCCTCATCCTCTTCATTCTCACTGTTGCTCCCACCCGTGCTTGCTTGAGAGGCAGACAGCCAGGGAGTGAGCCCAGCAGACTGTGGGGGCAATTAAAACAACAACAACCACCACCTTGGTTTAAACTGGATTGGGCTTCCAGGATCCAGGCAAAATTGCTTTATATATATATCGGATTTAAGTCTTCTTGGGTGAAGTGCTAGAATTGTTGCTATTGCCAACCACTATAATTTCCTGCATCTGTTCACATTCAGGGCCCCAGCTATAGAGAATATTCTGCCCTGAACATGTCCATTAACACTAGCCAATTCTCTTTTTCCTGGCCAAGTTTTGTTTTTTTTAATCTCTGATTGACATCAAGCAGGATTATCAGACTCAAACCATTGAAGTCATTTTGGATTAAAGGTATTTAACAATCAAGTGGTATTATTAAACAGTATATCTTTTGATAAAAGATTCAAATCACATTTTAAATAAGATGCCTTTTATTGGACCACTTGATAAGAAGATACTTTTTATTGGACCATTTGTGTGGACAGCGTATATAAGTATTTACATAGCACAGGACTTTTTTCAGGAATAAAAAGAGGAAAGCTCAGCAAAAACTGAACTTTTGAGGTCCTCTGGAAGTACTCTTCGATACCTCTCTCTCTGTTAGTGAGATCTGAGCATAATTCTCTCTCATAACTTTTAAATGAATTTTTCATTCAGCAAGCATAGATGTGTTTTTCCTGTTGCTGCCGGCAGTGCCACCCAATCTGAGTCTGACTCACTTGTATGAAGCAGCAACCAAACTGGCACAGACCAATATCCATGCCATGTGTCGTGTGCCTTAGCTTATTACGTACTGGGATCATGGGATGTTTGTCTGCTTTGTCGCGGGTTCTGACAGATAGATACAAAGATGCCCCCTTTTGTCTAGTAACCACAGTGCCTTGGGCAACGCATGCTTCAGCTTTCTAGGAGCTCTCTTGTACTTTGACCATTTGGGTACCTTGGACTAAGTCCATTCTCCGAATGTCCCCAACCATTCGGACTTCCTCGTGAGCGAATCAGTCAGGCAGGAACCCAAGACGGATTCCATTTGTCCGCAACATACGCAGATGAAGGGGATCCTTCCACGGGGGAAACCCAAACCCTCCTACTCAGCTGCGCTTCGAAGAACCCCCCCCCCCAAACTGGCCAAGCGGCTGTGGGGGATCCCGGGTGCTCGCCACCTCGGCTCCACAGACTATCGGCCGGAGGCAAGGCAAGGCTCGCCAGGCGTCGGAGAGATGGGCAGCCAGGGCCAGGAGTTTCGGGGGCGCCCAAGGAGGGCAAGCTGGGCTCGTAGCTCATCCGCACCGGCCGCCCCTTCACGGCCTTCTCCCTCACGAGCCCCCCCCCCCCCGCCTCCAGGCCGTCCGTCCAGGCCTCGCGCGGTTCCTCCTTAAGAGCGGAGCAGGACCCAGCCGGGACTTGGAACTCCCCCCCGCCGCCGCCCTGCGGCGGGCACCTGCTCCTCGCGTCCTTCGTGCGGACTCAGCAGGCAGGAGTCGCCTTCAGCCCGGATCTCGTGCTTGGCCAGACCGGCAGTCAGGGTCTTCCTGGGCATGGACTAGAGGTAGGTCCGTCGGTCGGTAGGTCTCCGGGAGGCGGGCCCCACGCCCTCCGGCGGAATCGCACCGGGGGGCTCGCTGAGGCCGGGCAAGAGGGGATCCCCGCGCCCTCCGCAAAGGGCACGGGCGGGGCGGGGCAGGCCGGAGCGGCCACGAACGGGCCCCGGGGCGGCTGCCTCCTAGCCTCGGAGGGTCCCGCAGCGGCGGGAAGAGGGTGTGGCGGGGGCGGGGGCTCCTGCCGGTCTCTCCTCCTGCCCGACCCGGGCCTGACGCGACGCGCCCGCCCTCCCCTCACGGTGTGCGGAGCAGGGGCGCCCGGGCTGGGGGTGGGCGGAGGGCGGCTTCCGCAGCCCCTGCGGAGCAGAGCGGGAGGGAGGCCGGCCGAGCCCCGAGCTTACGCCGCTTCCGGTTTTGCAGCGGGAGCCTCGTCGCCCGCCAAATGGCCTGGCCAGATGCGGCAGGTCTGGTGCTGCCGCTCAGTGCCGCTCCGGGAGGAGGACGAAGACGGCGAGGCTCCGCGCAGCAGCAGCAGCAGCCAGCTCTAGAAGAGTCGCGGCGGCGGCGGCGGCGGCAACAACAACAGCGGGGGCGCCCGGCCTGCTGCTTGCCCCGAGCTGGGCCGGCGGCGGCGGCACGCGGCGGAGGACGAGGCGGGCCAGGTCCGGGGGACTCCGGGGCTGCGGCTGACTCGGCATGAGGCGCGCTCCGGCGGCGCCCGGCTTCTCCATGCTGCTCTTCGGCGTGTCGCTCGCCTGCTACTCGCCCAGCCTGCGTTCGGTGCAGGACCAGGCGTACTCGGCGGCCGTGGTGCTGGAGGGCAAGGTGCAGGCGGTGCCGCCGGCCGCCTCTCCGACGGCGGCGGGCGGCAACGGGAGCAAGGCCGAGGGCGCGCCGGCGCCGGGCATCGTGGTGAAGGTGCTGGACCTGTGGCCCCTCCACAGCGGCGGCCTGCAGCGCGAGCAGCTCATCCGCGTGGGCTCCGCGCCGGCGCCCTGCGTCAAAGTCAAGCGCAACCACCGCTACATCTTCTTCCTGGAGCCCACCGAGCAGCCGCTGGTCTTCAAGACCTCCTTCGCCCCCCTGGACACCAGCGGCAAGAACCTCAAGAAGGACGTGGGCAGGATCCTGTGCGCCGACTGCGGTGAGTTGCCTGGCCCGCGCGCGGGGGAGGGCGCCAGTGTTGGAGCGGGGGCGCGCGCACGGCCGAGCCACTCGCCGGGGCAGGGCGAGAGGGGTGTGCCAGTGGCCGTCGGGCTGTCCTGGCTCGAGGCCGCAGCCTCGGCAAGCTGCTAGCACAAAGTCGAAGTGCCTTGGAGGTCCCCTCGCGTTTCTCTGCATTGCATTGCTGCATTCGGAGGAGAGGCGAATCCCGGGGCACCCGTAATTCTGGGGACGGGCTGCGGTTTTCTGCCTTGCCATTCTTGACTGATGTGCTCCCTGGCAGGGACGGGACTGCTTAGTGAGGGGGCGACGGGACAGGAGGCGATGGCGCTTCTTAGAAGGGGTATGCGCTTGACTGGAGGCTTCTCTCCCTGCAGGCTCAGGCTGGACTCTGCTCGCCGGTTGTGTAAGGCAGCGCTAGCAACTTTCTTATGTAAACAACGCCCCCTCTTCCGTGTCCTTCACACCCCTTTTTAATTAATCTAAGGGGAAAAATGGGGGTTCAGGTACATAGACCGGCTCTGTGGCTGCTATCTTTTGTATGCAAACCATTTCTGCTATCTTTCTTAATGGAAAAGGCGCTTCTTGGTGTACTTGTTTGTTGTGCAGATGCTTCCTTGTCATCCTGAATTCTGTTCCCCAGATTTCTGTATGTTTTATGCTGGATTTCACTGAAAAAAAATTACTTGTTGTTCTGACAGATGTTAGATCCTCCCACTGAAGAGGAAGGGGGTGCTCCGTTAACATTTCTGTGGCAAAATGTCCTCTCTATGCTGGCTGCAGGTGATTAACAGGATAAAGTTACAGTGTTGATGCAGACCCTATTATAAGCTTTTCAGAAAGCTCAAAAAAACACACACCAGAGTTTGGGGCCAAAACAGATAAGTTGCAGAAGATCTAGGATCAAAGCCTGGGGTTTTCTTGATTACCTAAAAGTAGTCATGGTGTGAGCTGGTAGCTCCCACATTTGGTTAGAGTATTAGAACTGGGAGAGTGGGGTTTTAACCCTTTCCCTCCATACTGTTTCTTCAGTCTGAATCTCACACTCCCAGACCTATTTGCACAGCAAAAAGTCAGTGACACGAGCAGCAGCTTCAAGGGACTTTCCCCATGATTTAGATCAGGGAAACAGCACAGTGGCACTGGGCTGCCCCCCCCCCCCTGGTGCCATTGCCCTGGTCAAATTTGGAGACCTTTCAGCTGCTTTTAGGCAACAATGAAAAATTGTTTTCTGCATGTCACTTGTTTTGGACCTTAGTTGCCTCAGTAAGATAGTTGGTTTCAGGAGATGCCTTGAAATTGGATTGCCTATTCTTTCAGATTTATACTAGATAAATGTGTAAAGTTGGTTTATGTTGTATTTTTCCACACATACTGTCATTTTCCATGTTCTACCCCCCCCCCCCATTCCAGCTAGGCTTATTAAAAGAGACCCTTTGGTGGCATGCAGTATGGATTTTTTTCTCCTCTAACTCCAGCTGATAGACTCTGATGCATTGTATGTTTGTAGCAGAAAGTGACATTTTCTAATGTAGGAACAGAGAATATATAAACTATGGATGGGTTTTGGAACAGTCTTTTCAAGTTACTGTCCTCTATAGTCTCCATAATCTTCTTTTCATCCTTTTTAAAAAATGTGTTGTAAATGCCTCCTTGAGAGAGGGAGTGGTGCCAGCCTCTTTGAAAGAGGCGGTGATTACAGAGAATTACATAAGTAATATTCCCCCTTCTTCCCTCCCCATTCCTTTTTCCTTGTGTGTCGTGTCTTTTTAGATTGTAAGCCTGCGGGCAGGGACTGTATTGTTAATTGTTGTAAACCGCCCAGAGAGCTTCGGCTATTGGGCGGTATAAAAATTAAATAAATAAATAAATAAATAAATTAGGCCACTCCTCAAAAAGCCTAACCTGGACCCGGATGATGTTAATATACAGGCTGGTAGCTAATATCCCATTCCTGGGCAAGGTGTTTGAGCGGGTGGTTGCTGGTCAACTCCAGGCACTCTTGGATGAAACGGACTATCTAGATCCATTTCAATCTGGATTCAGGCCTGGTTTTGGAACGGAAACTGCCTTGGTCGCCCTGTGGGATGACCTCTGCCGGGAGAGGGACAGGGGGAGTGCAACCCTGTTGATTCTCTTGGACCTCTCAGTGGCTTTGGATACAATCGACCATGGTATCCTTCCGGGTAGGTTGTCTGGGTTGGGAGTTGGAGGCACTGCGCTCCAGTGGTTCCGATCCTACTTGGGCGGCCAATTCCAGAAGGTGGTGCTGGGGGATTACTGCTCTGTCCCTTGGCAGTTATGCCATGGGGTGCCACAGGGCTCTATTTTATCCCTTATGCTGTTTAACATCTACATGAAACCACTGGGAGAGGTTATCCGGAGGTGTGGGCTGAGGTGTCATCAATATGCAGATGACACCCAGCTCTATCTCTTTTTTTCATCTAATCCAGGTGAGGCAGTGGCTGTTCTGAATCAGTGCCTGGACACAGTAATGGACTGGATGAGGGCTAATAAACTGAGACTCAATCCAGATAAGACGGAGGTACTGTTAGTGGGTGGTTCGTCTGCCCGGCTAAGTGATATTCAACCAGTTCTGGATGGGGTTGCACTCCCCCTGAAGGATCAGGTTCGTAGTTTGGGGGTGCTCTTGGATCCCCAACTGTCACTTGAGGCACAGGTCAACTCGGTGGCACGGAGCACCTTTTATCAGCTTAGGCTGATATACCAACTACGTCCCTATCTGGACAGAGATAGCCTAGCTACAGTTATCCATGCTCTGGTAACCTCTCGTTTGGATTACTGCAATGCATTATACGTGGGGCTGCCTTTGAAAACGGTCCAGAAACTTCAGCTGATCCAAAATAGGGCAGCAAGATTATTAACCGGGACAGGCCGACGAGAACATATTATGCCAGTGCTTTCTCATCTGCACTGGCTGCCAGTCTGTTTCCAGGGCCCGATTCAAAGTGCTGGTGCTAACATTTAAAACCCTAAACGGCTTGGGGCCAGGGTATCTGAAGGATCGTCTCCTCCCATATGTACCTGCCCGGACACTAAGATCTGCATCAGCGGTCCTTCTCCGAGAGCCCCTGCCAAAGGAAGTGAGGCAGGTGGCTACCAGGAGGAGGGCCTTTTCTGCTGTGGCACCCCGGTTATGGAATGAGCTCCCCAAAGAGGTTCGCCTGGCGCCTACTTTGTATTCTTTCCAGTGCCAGGTGAAGACCTTTCTGTTCTCCCAGGCATTTTAATCATTTAAATCATTTTAATCATTTTAATCTTGTAATTGTTTTTAATTCCGTTATTGTAACTGCTGCTGCTAGCTCTGCTGTTTGTTTTTAATCTGTGTTTTTAAATTTTATATTTTATATTGTATTTTATGATTTTAACTGTTGTAAACTGCCCAGAGAGCTTCGGCTATTGGACGGTATAAAAATGTATTAAATAAATAAAAATAAATAAAATAAATAATAAATAAATAAATTTTAGATTTCATCTTATTTTTTAAAAATATAATTTTTACTGTCACTTGGGGAAAAAGTGTTCTGGTTGTTCATATTTTCATATGTTGATTATCTTTGTTCTATAATGAATGAATGATTCCAGTAAGGTTTGTGGTATGATCTGACAAAGCCATAGGATGAACATGGACAGATGATGGGAAACTGATGTTTCTGTGCTGCTTTGCCCAAGAAGTTCAAAGCAGCTGAAACAACAAAGCTCCTGAAGATTGGCCATGCACCCTCATTGAATCTAGTGACCCCTACTTCCCTGTAAATATGCATGGAATTGGGCTTCAGCTTGGTGTGTTTGTGATTGGACTGTTGGTTGAGCTTCCACCTCTACTAACCTGAGGAAGCCATGTGGCAAGAAAGAGGAACAACTTCACCAAGTAGCAGAGAATAATGAACACAAAGGATTCTTTCAGGTGGTTCTCCTCTGACCAGTGCTTTGCAAACATGCCCAATGCAAAGCTCAAAATAACTCTTGGTGGCTGGGTTACCACTTATACTTTGGTTGATGAAACTGATGCCTTGCTTGTGGCACCCTGACTTTGGGCTGTCCTTGCCTGGTAGGCCTTCCTGAATCTGCCTTTGCAGATATTTAAATGTCAGGTGAAAAGTGGCTTTATGCAGCCTGGTGTTTGGGCTATGATATGTTTCAGCTGCTCTCATTTACTTCTTGCTCTGATCTGGTTTTTGGTCTTCTTAGATTTGTCTATTGATGTTTGTTGTGAGCTGCCTTATGCAAATAAATTGTTTAGAAAAGAAGGCTGTAATATTTTTTAATAATGAAGGGTAATTCAAAATTAAGCAAATGATTAACTCTGTCATATTAAAATAATGGGGCACAAAAATTGACTTTGGTTGGATTGTGTTTATTATTAATTCTGGTTGGATTGTGTTTACTGTTGCCTCCCAGTTTGAACCATAACTTCCCAGTCATAATTAATGTTTTTCACAGTGATTGTCCTCTACAGCCTTCATAGAGAAGTCAGTAATTTCTCTCTCTTGAATGGTTACTATGTATAATTTTGCAGGACAATAAAGGATTTTAAGCTTACACTGTTATGAATATGGTGCAAAAGTCCTTTAGAGAAAATGAAGAATTCTATTGTGATAAGCTTTACTACATACAGAATATGTGAACAAGCCCTTCTCATTGACAACACAGACATTCATCAGGTTAATTGTATGGCTTTGTTGTATGGCAACTATACATATTCACATAATCAAAAAATTCCCCACTTTTAAAAACCTAGATATTTTAGGGGCTAGCATTTTGCCATTCAAGAGGGTTGAACACAGAAACTAAGACAGATCTTTTAATAATGATCAGAAAAATTCCCTTGGAGTTTCAGTTGCTAGGAAGTAATAAGTGTGTATGTGAATACTTTTAAATCTCTGTATGCCTTGTCTCTGAAAGACAGGAGTAACATTCATAAGTAATGTTCTTGGTTTCTGGTTAGCAGTCTGGGGTATCTAAAGAAGTAATTGCTTGATAAACTTGATAAAGTTGAGAAGAGGTTTTAAAGTTATATCTGTATTCCCAGTTGGGATCCATAGTAAACCTATCTAACTGGAAATGGTTAAACTCCAGGGATGAGCAACGGATATCCTGAGAATAATCTCTCTTTTTCCATGCTTCTGATTACCTGAATGTTTGGGAAATTCCTCAGGTCATACACAGAAATTAGGATGCATTAATGTAGTTAATAAAATTAAGAAAATCAGTGATAGATGGATTTGAAAGGACTAGAAACTGGGTGAGATGACATCAGTCAACACATTATTTTGTCCTATATCTGGAAAAAGTCTCGTCATATGCAGTTTTTCTAAGAAATCACAAGTTAATGAAGTGAAGGGTGCTCAGACTGAAGTCTCAAGTGTGAAAAGCAAATGTGTGGGCTGATACAGTTAGCAAGGGAAGAGATGTAATTCTGACCATGACACCTCAGTGCAAAAATGTTTATTTCTACATTTTAACAGTTTGAAGGAATGCCTCCTGGCTAAAATGTTCTGTAGGGTTGCCAGGAACACTTCCTCATCACAGCTATGCTGCAGATTGCATCATCCTCTCCCCCTATAACTGGCACTTCGCTAACTGTCACAAAGAAGGTGATAAATTTAAATTTAAGGTGAATGGCAGCTTTGCCATATTGGGCTTCTTCTGCTCCACTCTTGAAGTTTGTTCCAAGAGGTTCAAAACGTCACGCTGAGCCACATGTTCAGACCTACCTACGGTATATGATCCAGCCCTGCACAGGACTCAACCACTTCATGAAGCATGTGGTTAGGGATCCTCATTTGAAAGTGCCTCCTGAAGGCGCGTGAGTGACAGCAGAGCCCCGCGTGTGCTGGATGGGAGATTTAAAATCCAGTCTGTGCATAGAGGCCCATTATTCCACACACAGATCTTCCAGATCTCACCCCCCTCTGCGCAGCGTGCAGCGTGTCGGTTTGAAGCTGCCAGCCAGCTTGCCTGTAATCCGACTCCAGCTTCTAGCTTCCCCGGTTTGCAGATTAATCCAAGTAGCAAGTAGCAAGGAAACACTCTGTAACACCACAGGTCTATTTCTACCTGTTTATTCACTTAGCAAGTAAAGTTCTACAGAGTATACATTTCCTAGTTACAGTCCATGTGCAGAGTACAATGCATAGCAAGCATTAATTCCAGTGGAGAAGGTTGAGCTTCACTCCACTTCAGCAAAGACGTTACATTGTTGCAAAGTCCAGCAAGCAATAGCCAGAAGAGAGAAAGAATAGAGAAAGCAGTCCTGCTCTTCTCTAAAATGGCTTCAGACAGAAAAACAAGTTAGCACGTCATCAGAACATACAAACCATGTGACTAGCTCATAATGATCCCAGGGTCTAGCTTTCCCATGAGAAAGAACACGGGAAAGTAGAAAGACACAACACACTTGTTTACCGCCATTCTGTTCCTCTCCATGTGTAAACACTGTGCTACAGCTGGTCAATGTGATTCATATCACAACATCCCCCCACAAGCTGTAGTACATCTTATTTATACATACTCAATGAGGCCTAGTGCCATCATTAGTTTCCTGTGTCTTACTACAGGCAATGGTTTTGTGAAAAGATCTGCCACCATTTCCCCTGATGCACAGTATTTGAGTATTACCCATCCTTTCTGCACACAGTCCTTTACATGAGAGTAACGAACATCAATGTGCTTGGTTCTTGGCTTACATTTTTCATTTTGTGCCATGCTTATGCAAGCTTGGTTGTCCTCAAAAATTGTAACAGCCTTGCCTACTGGTATTTGCAGATCAGTAAACAATTGCTTGAACCATTCAATCTCATTGCATGCTTGAGATAAACTGATGAATTCAGATTCTGCGCTAGATACAGCCACACAAGATTGTTTATGTGTGTACCAGTCAATTAGACTGTTGTCATACATTATCACAGTCCCACTTGTGGACTTTCTATCTGTAGCAGACCCCCAATCAGCATCAGTGTACACACAAAAACCTCCCTCTGTGTGTGATCACAATTTCAGTTTGCAATTCATGGAACCTTTTAAATACCTTAACACACGTTTCACAGCTAGCCAATCATACATAGAAGGATTTTGCGTTTTCCTGCTAGTATGTTTACAGCATTGCTGATGTCTGGCCTACTCACATTTGCCAAATATAGCAGGCTTCCAATAACACTTTGATATTTTCCAATATCTTCAAATTCAGTGTTATCTGTGTGTTTCTGATATTCAAGAGTCATTGGAGTGGTAACTGGGTTACAATTCTCCAATCCATGAATTTCCAGCAATTTCTGAATTTTTCCACTTTGTTCAACCATGAAAGAACCTTCCTCATCCTGGGATAATTGCATTCCAAGATAGTGTTTCACCAAACCTAGATCTTTCAGTTCAAAGTGTGCTTGCAATTCTTTTGCAATTTTGACTTTTTGACTTACTGATTCTGTTATCAGCAATATATCATCAACAAAGACTAACAAATACACCCAATGTCCCAATTCTGTGTGACATGTGTACAGACAGTGATCAGCCTTGCTTTGTTTGAATCCCAAGCTAATCAAAACTCTGTCTAATTTTTGGTTCCAGCACCTTGCTGCTTGCTTCAGCCCATATATGGATTTGTGCAAACGACATACAAGACCGGGATTTTCTACAAAACCTTTTGGTTGCATCATGTAGATTTCCTCTTGTAATTCACCATATAGGAAAGCAGTTTTTACATCAAAATGAAATGCCATCATTTTTCTTTGTGCTGCCAATTTCAACAACAATCTGACAGTTGCATACCTTGTTGTTGGTGCAAACACGGAATCAAAATCTACCCCATGTTTTTGTGCAAACCCTCTTGCCACGAGTCTTGCCCTGTACCTTTCCACCTGCCCCTGGTGATTTGTTTTCACCTTGTACACCCATTTACAGGTGATGGCCTTGCACCCTACAGGCAAAGATACCAGACTCCATGTTTTGTTATCATGCATTGCATTGATTTCATCCTGCATGGTTTCAAACCAATCATTCTTCACTTCTGGTTCCATGCTTTGGATTTCTTCAAAATTTTGAGGTTCTAAAGCTATTTTGAGAACTTTATGTACAACAGTTTTCCCACTTTGGAATTCATCCTGATATCTAACAGGTGTTTTACGTTCTCGGGTTGAACGCCTTAGAGATTGTTCACCTCCCTCCTGTTCCCCAGATATCTGCCCAGTGGCTTGTTCTGTTTCAGAAACTTCCTGCTGTGTTTCAGTCATTGCATGCATTGGCAATTCCACCAGCTGTTTCTGGTCATGTGTTTGTTCATGAAAAATCACATCCCTGCTCAGAATTACCTTGTTGTGTTGTGGTGACCACAACCTGTAACCTTTTGTTTGTGCATCATATCCCAGCAGAAAACATTCAAAGCTTCTTGGAGACAGCTTTGTTCTGTTTTGAGCCTGTATATGAACAAAACATTTACACCCAAAAATTCGCACATGTGCTATCTTTGGCTTCCTCCCATGAAACATTTCATATGGAGTTTTCACAGTTGTGGTGTTGGGTAATCTGTTCAGCAGATAATTGGCATTTGACAGTGCATCCCCCC
This sequence comes from Shinisaurus crocodilurus, assembly GCA_021292165.1. Lineage (NCBI taxonomy): Eukaryota > Metazoa > Chordata > Lepidosauria > Squamata > Shinisauridae > Shinisaurus > Shinisaurus crocodilurus. The sequence continues at coordinate 101,727,809 of CM037880.1, forward strand.
AGAAACGGTTTCCCACCTGTGAGTCAGCTAATTGAGCCCTCATCATTTCCTGGAGTGTTCTGTTACGTCTTTCAGCAACGCCATTTTGAAATGGGGAATTTGGGACCGTGACTTTGTGCCCAATACCCTCACTTTCCAAGAATTTCTTGAATTTTGTACTCATGTACTCTCCCCCACCATCTGTGAGCAATTCACCTATTAGGTATTGTTTGTATCTGTTCCCAGCCCATTTCACAAATGATTCAAATCTCTCTTGAACCTGAGATTTGTGCTGCAGAAGATAAACAAATCCAAATCTTGAATAATCATCAATCAGAGTCATGTAGTACCTATTTCCCCCATAGCTTTCCTCAAATGGCCCAGCAACATCAGAGTGTACCAGCTCAAATATTCTTGTGCTCACTCTATCACTGTGTTTCTGAATGTTAGTTCTGTGTGACTTTGCCTTACTACATACTTCACATTCCACATAATTAGAACAAGGTTTCATTTTCATACCCTCACACAGACCCGGCATCTTCTCGATGCTCCTGTAGTTGGCATGTCCAAAACGTTTGTGGAAAATATGTAAACAATTATCATGGGGTTTACAATTTGCATACTTTGCACTCTCATCATGTGTTACAAATGGATTTATAACATACAGAGAATTCTGCAAATCACCTTTTGCACAGACTGTCCCTTCACGTGAAATCACACATTTGCAGTCTGAAAAACACATTTCAAAACCATTTTGAGCTAATTGAGAAATACTTATCATGTTTATGTCCAGTTCCTGAACAAGCAGTGCCCTCTGCTGACCCAAAGTAGCAAAGTCAATTGTTCCTGTTGCTGAAACTTGTATCCGTTTCCCGTCAGCTAATTCCACATGCTGACTTGTACATCCATCTTCTTCCAGAGATTGAAATATGTCTCTGGAGTTAGTCATGTGGTGTGAGGCCCCAGAATCAAGAACCCAAACATTATTATTAGAAACTCCCACCCTAGCAATCAAACTTTTGCCCATTTTAATTGCCTCCTCAGGTGCATTTGTAGTTTCCTGTTTGTTTCGTTTCTTTTTCTGTTTGATCTTACAGTCTTTTTTCAGATGATCTGTAGATCCACAAGAAAAAACATTTTTTCACTTTTAAAGCTGTAGCTCTCCCAGCTTGTTGCTACTCCCAGCTTGGCTGTGCCCCGCGTCAGCCGAGCTGTCTGCCTGATTTACGTCCAGCATTGTTTTTCTTCCCTTGCCGTTTCTCCCACTCAGAGAGAAGTTTGCCTGACACCTATTCCATTGTCAGGTTCTGATCTGGTTGCCCTTCCATCAATGTAACAATTGTATCATATGATGAGCCCAGACTAGATAACAGAATGGAAACTTGATGTAAGGGATCAATTGTCATCCCTTGTGCTCTCAATCTGTTAAACAAGTCCCGGACAGTACTCAAATGCTCTGGCATAGACCCACCTGGTTGCAAGCTCAATTTGTACAGCTTACGTGCAAGCAGAATTCTACTTCCCGCCGTTTGCATCTGATACATGTCTCTCAAGGTATCCCAGATCTGTTTTGCAGTGTTTTCAAACTGGATAAATGGCACTTGTGAACTTTCAACAGATAAACACAAAATTGCCTTGGCTTTATCGTCTCGTTCCTTCCATTCATTATAAGCTTGATCCCCCACTGCAACTGCATCCTGTGTTACAACATTCCAGAGTCCCGCATGGGTCAAATAATGCTGCATTTGGAAATTCCACAACACATAGTTCGAGCCAGACAGTTTTTCTACTATCTGTGGGTTCAGAGATGGTGCTGCCGCCATTTCTGTGACCGGGGGATTTTCTGCCTCCTCCCCTCCAGAAACTTCGGCTTCGCTTTCTGAGCTTTTGGCCTTGAACAGAGCCTGCAAGCGTTCAGCGAACACCTCCCACTCTTCCCCCTCCTTACCGGACGAAGGCCCAGGAGATTTTTCTTCTTTGATGTCTTTCTTCTCTGCCATTAATCATCGCAATCCCGGATTCGAAGTTGTACAGAATAGAGGGCCTGCGGCTTATTTAAGTTCTCTTATGTATTATAAATATAGATGGGCATTCACTAGGGCTCGCTATAATGCTCTCCCCTCAAAGTTTCTAGAAGGCAGATATCAAAATATACCAGTCGCTCAGAGGCTGTGCCCATGTGACTCAGGGGAGACAGAGACAATTACACATGTCCTTTTATACTGCTCGTTCTACTTAGATGCCCGGTCAAACTTGATCCATCCCTTGTTACATGATTTTCCAGGTAACACTGATGAATTTTACACCATGCATTTACTTGTGGACAGAGACCCTTCTATAAGCTATAAAGTTGCCAAATTTTGCTTTCTGGCTACAAGAACACGCCATACACTTATAACTTCTTAGGCCTTGTCTGAAACAGTGAGAAAGGGCCAAAACCTGTTCTGTCTTCCTCATATTTAATTGTGATTTTATACTGATGTCTTGTTTTTATTGTATGCCATCCTGATATGGTTTACTGAAGGACAGCCTAAAACTTGGTTTGTACACATTTTGTGTGTCTATTGTCTGTTGACTTACTGTTTATGCTGGTCTTGGACCGTAATAAAGATTTGATTGATCCATGACCCTGCAAAGCTCCTGGACCTCTCCACATCAGGGAGAAGACATGTCTTGTTATTACAGTAATACCTTGGATTGCAAGCATAATTCGTTCCGGAACCATGCTTGTAATCCAAAACACTCTTATATCAAAGCGAGTCTCTGGCAGGCGTGAGCGGGGCCGATTTCGGCCCGCTCGAGGCGAGCGGTTACATTCCTACGACTACTTGTCTTGCAAGACCTTGCTCGTTTATCAAGTCAATTTTTTTAATTTTTTTTGCTTCTCTTGCAAAATGCTCTCAGACCAAGTCACTTGCAATCCCAGGTATTACTGTATAGCATATTATGCAACTATAAACCAATTTGGTTTTTTGGTGTATATAATTCCCACAGCCCTGGTTATAGTGTTAACCTATATTATATGTGTTGTGCTGCCAAAGTTTTAGGTGCCCTTGTCAGGCTGGGGCCCACAGGGGGAACGGGATGCTCAGCAGGAATCCTAGCAGGAGAGCAGCACCACAGTCACCTCACTGTGGATTACATAAGTAGAGGCTGCATATAAGGAGAGCAGGAGCATGGTCAGCTTACTCCAGAGCTGGGCAAAGTCAGCTGGATACTAAGAACCCAAGAACTAGGATGTTGCACCATCAAGCATCTGGAACCAATTGGAAGTCCAAGTAGTTCTGCTGTCAAGTTGGTGATTCCCGCTCCACCCCCCTCAATGGAAATGGTTGGTGCTTAAAGGGGTTTTGCCCTATTCCATAGGTACTGGCCCTGGGGAGCTTCCTGCTGCCCCTAGATGTGCTGTGGTAGAAGAGATATGCCCTCTCGTGCACTACCAAGGGATCTGAAGAGGAGTCCTTGGAGTTGGAGGAGAGAGGCAGGGTTTCCTCTGGCCATACAGGTAAAGGTATTGCTGATTCCTGGGGCTCTCCTTCCATGGGAGTCTCTAGTGGGGCTCTTTCCAAGGACTAGTTCCTGCACTCCTAGGCTTCCCCATTCTCTGAGTCATCAGAGCGCTCTGATAGGAGGGGTTCCAATTTCTGGGCCTTGATATTGAGCTAGCAACATGCATTACATTGTGTCCAGTTTTTGTGCCCATATCTTGCTATGTGGAGTTGTTTTCAAGAGAAGTAATGGAAATCTTTCTTGCCTGGGATTTTGTGTTACAAAATGTTACAAGGTAAGACACAAGAGCATACCTCATGTTTCTAGAGAGACAGACCAAATACTTCTGATTTAGTGCTAATGTCTATGAAACAGCTACTTTCTTAAAAGGCTGCTAATGGCCAGACTTCATTTCAGGTCCCAGATGATAGAATGCTACCTTGTATTGTACTCCTTATTAATGAGCCTCAAAACACCTGTCATGATGATGGGCATGGTGAGTAGAGGGAGGGCATATAAATCGCAGGGACCTAGGGTGTTGCAATGCACCTCTGCATTCTGTGCACAGAAACATGAATTGCATTCCTTACGGGTTCCTGCTGATAGAGACCTGGGTTAGTGGTCTGTGACAAATGCAATCTTTCTCTGCTCCCTTTAGTGCATCACTGACATATAAAGGAAACATGCTCAGACTTGCCCAGATGCTACCAGGCATCTATAGGCCCATTATCTGTATTCTACACATCCAAGAATGACTCAGCCTTACATTAAATAGGTACGTGCAGGAGTCACCTGGAGGATACATGATCAGGTCAGAATATTACCAGAGAATCAGCTGGTTGCATTTGCTTGGAGGAGTTTTGGGTATGGCAGCTCAAGGCTGTGCTTCAACTGCTTGTAGTGGTGCACCCTACTACTTGTCTACTTAACCTGTATTGGTTGGTTGATAATATCTAATGGTGGCAGAGGGCAGAGGGGAAGGTGACCATCTAGGCTGAGGAGGTGATAATACCTCATTGTAAGAGAGAGTACATCTTGACACCTTGAAAGAGGCAGAAGTGTAGCTACTCCTTAGGAAATCCTCCTTGGACCTAGATAATTATCCCAACTATCTTTGGGTCTCTAAGCTCCCCTTTTCAGACATTATGCTCTTGGTGCTACTGGATGGCACTCATTATCTGGATCCAGTACAACCTTGTTCCTGCCCCAGCTTTGACATGAAAATGGTTTTGATTGCCCTAATGGACAACCTGTTCCAGGAGAAAGGGCAAGAGTGAACCTTATGGATTCCCGGACCTTGGTTAACATCAACTATGGTATTTGTTATGACTTCAACCATGAGCAGGTCACTGACACAGAAGGTGAAGGGCCAGCCAGGTCCAGAAGGCCAGCAGTTCAGCCCAGTGAGATGCGGGGCACAGGTTCTGAAACCAAATAGTCAGGAGCCTCTAAAGCCATAGGCCTCTGGAGACAGCAACCCCTCAGCTGGATTCCCCAAAGGGACCAACACTCTCAGCACCAAAGGGCAAGGGCTCACGAATACAGGCAATACTCCAGGCTGAAGTTAATAGACTAAGAGGGAGAACATAGTAGTGGGCTAGCTCCAGGTCAGAGGACTACCCCTGCAAAAATCACCACACTCCAGGAAGGGGTTAGAGCTTGAGAAATACGATTCGGTGGGTCTTAGGAGCCCATTGGAACAAGCTGTCTGTTTCCTGAGAACTGTCCATGGTACTGAAGGACTTGTCTGTGGTGCAGTACCAATGGCCAGCTTACAGTAGTAAGGCTTTCCACCTTCATTTTGCTTGGACATCTGTGAAAATGTGGTATGACTGTTTTCTTGTGACACAGTCTAATGTGTGGTAAAGTCTGGGGTTCTTATCAAGTGATAAGACTTCTACACATTTACTAGTTGATAAATTGGTTGTCTATCTTAGTAATCTCTCCCGGCCTCATGCACCAGGCAGGCGAGTAGAACAGAACACACACACACACACACACACACACACACCTCCTAGAAATAAATTTAACAAAATTTTAAAAATATGCAAAAATGCTCTGGAAATTTGAGAGGAGAGAGTGTTGGTGATGTCACAACCAATAAGCAATAGGCACCCTCCACAACTGACTTTACCATGTATAAGCTGAACTCCCCTTAAAACTGGCAGAGCTGTTCCTTAAAGAGCACACCCAAGGATAGAAAAGTGTATGTTTGTTTGCAGAGCAGCAGAGGCACTCTCACGCTGCTGTGTCCACTGTGAAAATGTCACGTCTGCCTTCATTCTTACTCCTACATCTAAGAAATCCCAACCTGCAAAGATGTGCGTTGGTGACAGTCTGGCAAATTCCCCATATGCAGAGGCATGTGTAGTTTGCACTTCAAAAGAAAGAAAATGTGCCCAGAAAATACTGATTGATTCTGCAGCAACAGAAGCTTGATTCTGCAACTTTTATAAACCATGCAGATAAACATCGTTGTTTGTGTTTTGCATCACTTATATTGCAATGTTGCATCATTTCTTCTGCTTTTGGTAGGCATGGGGCAGGAAACTATGGAGAGCATTGAAATCTTGACTGCTAACCACAGCAAATCTATTCACCCACCCCTCTGGCTTCTGGGAAAAATCTATTCCATCTATTCAGCTCTCCTTCTGGCATTAGACACTGGACACACACCTGCACACATACCTTTCCAACCAGAAAACATCAGCCTGAGCTGCTCAGGAATATTTTGCACTGAACACGTATGTGCTCTGCTTGGCAAAATCACAGCAAGTTCCTGGTTCTCATTCTGTGCTCTCTTTCCAAGAGTCTGTAGGTAAGATCATTGTGGCAAGTCATTATGGGGACCAACCATAGTTCAGTGGTAGGGCACATGCTTTGCATGCAGAAGGTCCCAGGTTCAATCCCTGGCATCTCCAGTTTAAAAAACGAAAACAAAAAATGACCAAGGAACAGGTCTGCCTGAGTCCCTGGAGAGCCACTGCCAGTCAGAGCAGACTATATTGGGCTAGTTTCACTAATAGTTTGGCATGGTATAACAGTTTTGTATGTTCCTCATCCCATGCATAATAATCCAGTTACTTTCTAAGGGCATGTCTACACTATACACTATAGTGGGGGCCCTGGGAAATGTAAATAATGGGGGCCCTGGGAAATGTAAATAGTGGCAACCCTAGGAAATGTAATTTTGTATGGAAGTGGAGGTAGAGAACTCCAACAAAGGCTTCTCAGTTTCCTCCGCAAACTACAACTCACAGGATTCTTTGGGGGAATCCATGACAGTTAAACTGGAATAAAACCCAGATAGGTTTGTAGTGCAGATATAAGGTATTCAGTGGTACAGGAGGCTAGACAGCTTCTTCAGAAGAGAGATGGGGGCAAATATTGCAAAGGAGTTTATGTGTTTTCTTACTTCACCAAAACTACTCAAGCCATTGGTGTTGGAATAAAGACTCTGTGCTTTCTGTGGTGTTGATGTCTGTCTGTGCCCTGAAAAAGAATCCAAAATATATCCGAGATTCATAGATCATAGAGTTGGAAGGAGCCTACAAGGCTATCGAGTCCAACCCCCTGCTTGATGCAGGAAACTAGAGGAGGGGTCTCCCATCCAAGTAATAACCAGGCCTGACCCAGCTTAGCTTTCCACACTCAGACAAGCTGAGCCAGCGTGAGCCACAGTCCACATGCTATCATTTAAGGAACAGCTTGTCTTCCCTGATTTTCCTTCATGGTATTCAGATTTTAAATTTAAGATTTCTATACTGAATGTTGCTCCATGTTTTGTAAGATTTAAATATTTGCAGGGTTTTTTTTGGGGGGGGGTTGTTTTTAGGTATTTGCCCTGTGCATTTCCATAAAGTGTGTATTTGGGATTAGTTTATGCATTTGGGGTGCAGCCCTGTAGAACTGTGTGATGAAGCTTTGGTTTGGCATTGTGGATAGAGTAGTGCTCAGAACCTCGTGCGTCACACTCTGCTCCCACCTCCTTCTACTTGGGATCCAGTCAGAACCTTGCAAGGTTTAGCTGCACAAACTCAGCTGGGCAACCTCAATTTCTTGCATGGGTTGCAAGGCTGGTGTTCCTTTGTATAGTGATGCCAGCGCAAGCTGGCGGCTAAGACCTTGTGCTGCTCATGCAAGGCCAATGGGCTGCTGCCCTCCAATCATGCTCAGATTACTTCATGCCTATAGATAGGATTGATTGGCTTTCTTTAATTTCATATGATCTTACTTCATATGTTACAAAAGGGCATTTTTGTAACACTTTGTACTTTTGCACTTTGCACTTTCCTGAGAAAGGAAGAAGTTCCTATGCAAGTTTACTCAGAAGTTCCGCTGAATTCAGTTGGACTTTCTCTCAGGTAAATGTGGATTGGATTTCCAGTCTTTAATGTCTGTTTACAAATACATGAACAGAGTATTCTGGAAGCAAACAGACTCTTAAAGCAGGCACCATAATCATTAATCCTGCATCAGAGCCTCAAAGAGCAACATCATGAGTTCCACAGAGCCCCCCCAAGCTTGTGTCCAGTTTAGATAATTACTTACTTCTAGAGTCCAAGGTCTCTGCCTCAGGCCCTTTCAGCCTAAATTCAAGCTATCTCCCTGTCCCTCCCACAATCAGGAGACAATATTGGAGACAATCCAACTTGTTGCTTAGGGCCCCACATTTCAAAGAGCGTTATCAGATATATGAACTACTGCTGCTTCCACTGCCTGCATTTGCCTTGGTGGAAAAGATGTGTAGGGAGGGGGGGGCAGGGGGGGGGCAGGAGAGACCCCCACATGTACATTGTCTATTTGCACCAAGTTGTCCTTCAAAGCAGTGATCCCTGGCTGCAGCATCTTCTGCATCTGGACTGGCTTTGCTGCTGTGGTTTTTGGGCATGCTGCTGAGTGCCTTGTTTTTCCTTCTCCACACCCAGCTGTGGAGTAGCAGCTTCTTCCTCCTCCCGCAGCCACCTAACCCCTTTTGGCTTTAAAATGTTTTTGGAATCAACTAGATAAGCTACCATCAAAATATTTTTAATAATATTTTTGACCACATTCTTTTACTTTTTGCCTTTTCATTGGAGGAGGAGGAGTAGTGATTGAAAGAAGCAACAGTCAGAAGCAGTCACACCGATGCCTGTACAACTATGTTGTTGTTGTCCTTGCTGGGCATCACGGATTGAGGGGCAGAGATGACGAGAGAAGGAGAGCTTTGCACGCAGCAGCATCCAGTTAGCTGTTTAAAGGTGTGTGTGTGTGTGTGTGTGTGATAGAGAGGTTCCCCCACACCTCCCCCATCTCTGAACTGCACAGCCAGCTTTACAGACTAGTTCATGCTGGTACTGCCTGCTAATGCTATTCCTTGCGTGCATTAGGAGGTGTATCAGAAAGAAAAGGGCATGTGTGTGTACCCTTTTGTGGTAAATGGAAGGGGAGGGAGGGTTATGCTAAATAGCGTGCATGAAGGATGTATTAGAGGAGGGAGGAGAAATGGGATGTGTGGGCTTTTGAAACCCAATTCTATGTATGTTTACTCAGAAGTAAGTCCCACTGAGCTCAATGTGGGGACAGCAATCCCCCCCCCCCCATCAAAGGGATTTCTAGCCACGAATGACTGCAAGCAAAGATCCTTTGACTATCATGAAGTGCCAAGTTATGTAGAATATACAGAGAGGCCCATTTGGAGTAATTCAAGGTGCAATCCTAATGTAAGTTTAGACATTAAAAAGGCCTACAATTCCAGGCTGGAGCATGCTGGGAGTTGTAGGCCTTTCTTCTGTCTAAACATACATAGGATTGCACCCTAAGACTGTCAAACTGGAAACAGAAATTGGAAGCATGAAATGAGAGTATGGAAGCGGTGCCCTAAAGCATGCTGGTCACATCTGTGAGCTTAGGTCTCATGTGTTAGTAGGGAGAGGTTGACATGGGCAATTGCTAGGTATTCATTTTCTCATATTTTTCTTGTGAAGCAGCAGTGACAATTGTGGTTCTGTACATGGATGTTCCAATTCCATCCTCAAAGAGAGGCTTCTGTGTTGATGGTTGGTGTGAAATGAAGTAGAGAAATTATAACATCCTTTGACTTCTAAGGAGGGCAATGTGAAATGCAGGACAACGTCCCAGTCAGGAATAACATATCCAAAGAACAACATTCCCACCCCCAAATAAACAGCTAAAAACTAAACCAATTCCACCTTGGAACTATTTGTGTCATCTTCAAGCCAGCCACTGAGAGCAATTCAAACACACAGAGAAAGCACATGATACAGTCTCCATGGAAGTGTACCAGTTTAGAATACAGATGGGGGGGATTATATTTCTGAATGCCTCTCCTGGCAAAATTCTCTGCACGTGGAAAGCTAGCTCTTCAGGAAGATGGTTTCTAGCCTAGTTGTTATCTTGTTATATAGGTTACCAGATCCTTGGAATCTTTGACTTGGGGAAGCATTGAAGCATTTATTTTCTCCCATTGGAATTCTGGAAGGGTGCAGTCCCAGGACTGTACCACATGCTTTTCTGAATCGTTTGAACCAGTTGTATTAGATATGCATCATGTAATCATTACTGTGCATATTTGCATATTATCCCTTATTGCATATATTGCATATAGAATGTTTGGGCAACTATCTCATTTTGAACTAATAAATTAAGGTAAAAAAGAAGAGAGAATACTGCTAGGATGCACCCTCCCCCTAACTGAATCATAGAGTTCAACGTTACCAGGACAATTTAGTAAAAATCCCCGTCACAAGGCGGGACCACCTATCCACTAGTCCAGCTGTCCCTAACCTGGTGACCTTTAGACTACAACTCCCAACATTCCTAACCATTGGCCATGCTGGTTGCAGCTGGTAGGAGTTACAGTCCAAAACCTCTGGAAGGCACCAGGCTGGGGAAGGTTGACCTAGCTCAGGCATATCAGATAGGGAATATGCTGCACATTCAGGAAGAGACTCCTTTGTTGGTATGCTTGAGGATTTAATTTGATCCACATTTTTAAGCAAAACATCCTGACCTGCACTTCTTGGACTTATACACAAATCAGAATGCAGTTATCCTCTCGTTTTCACATTTCTCCACATTTTGCAGTACGGTTCTTGGCTAGAACACATATCAAAATACATACAGATGTGTGTATTTCAGGATGAAATGCATACAAGATACATGTTTCAGGGTAAAATGCATACATAAATACATATTTTGTGAATATTTGACATTTCAAAATAATGTCAAGGTTTGTGTCTTTTAAAACTATCAGTTGATACAGGCTGGAAATATACTGATCAGTCTTTCCCTAAATCTTTGGTATGAGCTGGATCAGAACTGTGGCTATAAAAGAAACATCATAGACTTAGTGGCGCAGACCCCAGCTTGCGTCTGCGATGAAACATCTCAGTCTTCTAATTAGATAAGATATTTAGCTTCTTTATAGGAAAGCTAGGAGACTGCTGCACCTCAGTAGGTACTCTGCCTTTCTTTTCTAGTCATGTGCCTGTCTTGCAATGGCCCTCTCACTTATGAGGAGCAGCGCCCACATTTGGAGGGGGGAGCGACACCTGATTTATCCTACCGTCACCATCTATGCAACGGCACCATGGGAGAGAATCCATGATGCCCATTCCTTGTTATGCTGCTGGTTGTAAGGAGGGGCAAGAGAATGTGATAGCAAGGGAAGGGGTGCTGGGTTTGGAAAGGAATGCTCTGAGCTCCAATCGAAGTGATCGCCATGCACTTGTGGACTGGGATAGGGGTTTACTATAGCCCCCATTGTGGCAAGATCACAGGGTTGGACCTGTGCCCTCAGCAACCTCTAGACTCTCAGTTCAGTTGACTTCAAGCAAAGATGGTGGAAGGCTTAGGAGGCTTACCGTAATTAAGGCCTCAAGAGCTGTAGTGGTAGTCATTAGATTTTGCCTCAAATAGAGCTTGAAACAGAAAAGGAACTAATATAACAGAAAAAACTTTTATACTACTCTACTTGAAAACCTTCATGGTTCTAATGCCTCATACTGTGACTGTGAAAGTTTACTAAGACTAAAGATTTGGAAGAATTATTGTAAAACATTAATATTCGATCTCACTGGGGTTGCACATAATCAGGTGTAGATGTCTTTTAAGATCGCAGTTCTGTACACACTTACCTGGTAGTAGGCCTCACTGAACTCAGTGGGATTTACCTCTGAGTTTGGGTGGCCACTTATAAATCACCAAAAAAAGAGGATAAAAGAAAATGCCAATCTGCATAAAATTCTCATATGCTAATTTATATGTATAGATGCAAATTTAGAATATCATATCTTTTCCACCTTTTGTATAGATTTCCCCATCAATTCTGAGTAGGTGTAGTCCAATTTTTTATTTGCATTTTTAGTTCACCCAATTTCAAAGACTGATATTTCTTATAATAAATTTAAACACACTTCTGGTTTAAGATTGTGAAGTAATTGGATCATCGTCTGTGCCTCTCCTGATGTTTCAGCTTTCAAGACTCATTTAAGACTACTGTATCTTGGTATTTTGTATTTGTTTGGCTCTTGTTTATATTCTATCTATGTATTTGCTGCCTGAGAGTTGAGGGAGTGTTTGATTATGACGACTCCTAAGGTTCAAAAGGGTGCGGGCATGCCACCACTCCTCCACAACCTCCGCCAGCCAAGGTTTCTAAGCTGGAACAAGAAAGGGAAGATATTCTTGCTATGTTGAAAAATATGTCATTGCAATTATCCTAGCAGTCCAAGAAGCTGGAAAAGTTGCAGCTGATACAGGAGTCTATTAAAATGCTTCAGGGTTCTTTTGACTCCATGGATGGTCATCTCAAAACAATGGAATTAAGATTTGTTGGTTTGGAAGATCGTGTTACTGCTCACGAAACTGCAATGGTGGCCTCTCACCATGTATTATCTACCCATGTTTCACTTTTGGAAACGTCTTCTCGGAGAGCCACTTTGCGTGTCCTTGGGCTTTGGGAACAGCCTACACAGTATTCACGGGGCCGGTTGGCAGAATGTATGGAGATTTTTTTGGTGAGTTACTGGAATTGCCAGCAGAGTTTCAGCTGGATATTGAGAGAGCTTATTGTGTTCCTGGTTCTGGCTGTGGGGTGAGAGAAGGACCTGTTATTGTACACTTTTTACGAGATTCAATGAAAGAGTATCTCTTCCGCACGGCTAGGCAGAAAGGGGAGCTTCGGTGGGGAACTGATAATGATAAAATCATGCTCTCCCCTGACTATACAAAAAAGGTCTCTGAACGAAGAAAAAAATTAACAAAGGCTAGGAATCTGTCAAAAGACCTTGGGTAGAATATTATATTAGATTTCCAGCGACCTTCTGTCTTATCTATGATAATCAGATCAAAAGATTTACATCACGGGAAGCTGCAGAGTCATTTCTTACACTGGAGTCTCTCCCCCTGCTGCTGCATCTACTTCTACTGAAGTTGTTTAATTTGGTTCGGCTGGAAAGTCTCTGGCTGTTCACCAGTGTATATGCTGTTATACTAGATAATGTTCTGGGCATTTGGCCAACCTATATATAATTAAGAGTGCTCTTTTCTTTTTCTTTTTCTCTCTCTTTTGTCTTAGGTAGCTTCATATACTTTATATGTTTTTATATTTTGTAGAGGTTTTTAATTAGTTAAAAGCCTGTATACCTAGTTAAATATTTTTTAAAATACCTAGTGTTCTTTTTGATTTAAGTATGTATTTGATACCTGATGAGAGAGCAGGCGAGATTGCATTGCTGCCTTTACTGGATCCAAAATGTTATTTTTTTCTGGTTTGTGTTTTAATTTTAGTTTTGCTCTTATTAATTATATCTATCAGAATTGTGGGGTTTTGTTTTTGTTTTGTGGGGGAGATGGGCACTATTTGGGTTATTTGGTTTTCTTCGGGTTTTTTTTTAAATTTTCTATTATTTCTAATTTTATTTTTTAACTTTTTCTATATTTTATTTTAAAGGCTATGTGAGGTACAGGAAAATAGATGTTTCCCTGGACCACTTCGATTTTCTTGTATTGAAATGTATTATATTAATGATCTATGGGGTATATTATACAGAAGTAGTTAATATTGCTAAAATTGGCAAGATTTGTATTTTAGGAGGGGCAACTAATCTATTTTTCACTGTTCTATGTTCAGTGTGACTTCATGGAATGTCAAAGGACTGCGGAATCCCAAAAAGCAGAATAAAGTGCTTTCTAGGTTAAAAGAACATAATGCTGATGTGGCTTTTCTACAAGAAACTCATTTGATGGCTGTAGATGCTCATTTATTGAGAAAAAATTGGGTTGGAGAGCTATATGTAACTGAAATCTCTACTAGGTTTAGAGGGGTAGCAATTTTAATCCATAAGAGATTTTGTTTTTCAGTCTAATGGGTCATTAGTGATCCTGAAGGCCGTTTTTTTATTTTGGTGGGGAAATATAATGACAAAGTAATCGCTCTGGCTAATGTATATGGGCCTAATAATGATTCTCCGGTTATGTTTCATGAGTGTTTCAGTAAATTGGTTGATGTTGCATACAATTATTTGATTGTGGGTGGGGATTTTAATGAAGTTTTAGATCTGCTGTTGGATAGAAATACACCTGCCCCTAAGAAGCAAACAATGGTGAGATTTACACTTCGGGCGTATATGGCTGAATTTGGTTTGATTGATGTGTGGAGAGCTTTACATCCTCATGAAAGGGACTACACATTTATTTCATCTGTTCATCATAATTGCTTTCGATTAGATTATTTTTTTGGTTTCTACATCGTTGTTATGTTATATAAATGTCTGTAAGAATGAAACGTTGATAGTTTCCAATCATGCCCCGGTTTGTTTGGAGTTGCAATTTTCAGATTCACTTGGGCCCCCTGGTCTCTGGAGTTTAAATGTCTCCTCTCCTTAATGATGAGATGTTTAAAAAACAGATTTTGGCAGAATTAATTGAATCATTTGAAACTAATGAGGGTACAGTTCATTCTTGTGCTATTGAGTGGGAGGCCAGTACAGCTTTTATACGGGGCCGAATTATTGCCTATGCTTCCCATAAAACCAAAATTTTAAAAATGCAACAAATATTTTTGAGTGAGAAGTTGAAATCTCTTATAACTTAGTTTGCTGCTTCTCCAACTGTACAACTTTGGAGCAGAAGCTGCAGAATGTTAAATATGAATTGAATAATATCCTTTCACAGCAGGCGGAATTTGCTTTAACCTGTTTACAACAGGCATACTGGGAAAATGGTGAACATTCTAGCAAGCTTTTGGCACATCGTCATAAACAGAAAAAGCATCAAGATGTTATTTCTGCCATTAAAGATGATAGCAATATGATATATACTTCCCCTAAAGATATAAATTCACAATTTTTAAAATTCTATTCTAATTTGTATAGTATGGGTAAGGAAATATCAGAGCAAGATATGGAAGTTTTCTTTTCTCAGCGTAAACTTCCAAGGTTAGATTCCTCACAGTGACCGTTCCTTTTGGCTCCCCTGCATATTGAAGAAATAATGAAAGTAATTTTGAATATGAATGTTGGGAAAGCACCTGATCCAGATGGATTTCCAGTTGAGTGGTACAAAACATTTTCTAGCTTTTTGGTCCCAAAGCTTCATCGTCTTTAAATTATATTTTTGAATCTGGCTCCCTTTCGGCATCATTAAATGAAGCTCATATTACCATGATTCCTAAGCCTGGTAAAGATCATATGTATTGCACTAACCATTGACCTGTTTCATTAATTCATGTAGGCATTAAAATATTAACAGCAGTTTTGGCTGATAGATTGCAACAAGTTATTACAACACTTGTTTGACCTGATCAGGTGGAATTTATTAGAAATCAATAGGGAGCTGATAATCTTAGATTAGTTGTTGACTTGATTGCTTTAAATACTAATAGAACAGACTCGGCTGCTATTATTTCTTTGGATGCTGAAAAGACCTTTGACAAAATTCATTGGAAATTTATTTTTGCTACGTTGAGAAACTTTGACAGTCCTGTGAATTTTTAAATTGGGTCAAAATTTTATATTCAACCCCAAGAGCAAGAGTTAAAACCAATAGGTTTTTCTCAGACTATTTTATACTTGGGAGAGGTACTAGACAGGGATGTCAACTTTCTCCATTGATATTTGACTTATGTTTGGAACCCCTGGCATGTGCTATTAGACAGAATAGTAGTATTCTGCTGCTTACTAAAAACTTGGCTGTTCAGGCGGGAATATGGGGTGGGCTAAGATTTTAAAATTTTATACTGTTTTAAATGTATTTTATTCTGTTTTTATTGTATGTACATCGCCCAGGGTGGCCGGTTGCTGGCCAGATGGGCGATAAATAAATGTAAATAATAATAATAATAATAATAATAATAATAATAATAATAATATTATTCATGGATTCGTAGATGATTGCTTAGAATTTAAAATTATTCTCTATGCTGATGATCTTTCATTGTTTATTTTGAAACTCCAGTCATCGGTTCCTGCTTTGACGAAGGTGATTAAGAACTTTGGTGATTTGTCTGGCTATTTAATTAATTGGTCAAAGTCTGAATGGATGCCTATTGGAGATAATATATCTCAGAGTGTATTAATTCAGTGGCAATTTTGATAGTGTCCAGATTTTATTGCTTACTTAGGAATACTTATCCCTAGAAACATATCCCAAATGATTAAACTTAATTTGAGTAGGTTGAATAATGAGATCTCACAGGATATAGACAGATGGGCATCTCTTAAGCTGAGTCTGTGGGGTAAGGCTAATACACTTAAGATGAATATTATACTTAGGATTGTATATGCTTTACGTGGGATTCCCTTATTTATACCTGGCAACTATTTTCAAAAACGTAATGCTTTCTTTGCAAATTTTTCTGGGGTTCCTCACCTCCATGAATCTCTTTGAAGAGGATGCAGCTTTCAACTAAAGAAGGTGGGTTTGGCTTTCCAGATCTTGCCTTATATCATCAGGCGTATTTGCTGACTAGTTCTAAATTCTGGTCTTTTCCACTTAGATTAGATTATCCACATTGGTCAGGTTTGGAATCCTTCTGTCTGGATCCTCTTTCCAAATGGATGGCATTAGGGTCTCACTACACTAAAGCAGATAGGGTGCCTCCTACAATTATGGCAGAGAGGTGTGGCATATTATATCTTGTCAATTACAGTTTGACCCATTTTCTCATACTAAACTGACTTTATGGGGTAATCCAGATTTAAAAATTGGTAAGAAAATGTTCCTCTGGCGGACTTGGACAGACAGGTTGATTTTTACTTTGGATCAATTAGTGGGTGTAGATGATGAGTTTTTGTCATTTTCGGCTTTGCATGCTAAATGTTGTAAATCCGTCCAGTACAAAGGTAAGCTGTCGTCGTTATCACAGTCCAAGGGTCGAAGCCAAAATATATATGTCCGAAAAGCAGCAAACAGAAACCAGTTCGGGAGCAGGCAAAAGCGTCATCAAGGTCGTTCTGAGGTTCAAAGGCACAAGTCTGAGTTCAGGGGTGTCAAGGCGTCTGGCTGAAGCTGTATGTATCAGCAAACAATTGCTTCCAGCCTCTGAGTGTGTTTGGGACCTGCCTTTTGAGCAGGTGCTGATTGGTAAGGCTGCCCAGCTGGGTCAGGCTGCACATGCCTGGCCCCACCCCAAACACACTCCGGCACGGCTGGTCTCTATCTGACCTACTGGAGGCACAACACTAAATATAACTTGCCTGCTTCAGCTGAATGGCAATACTTGCAACAGCAACATTTGTTAGAATCTAGGTTTGGTCCTGCCTGCCGCTTTTACAGTTTCGGAGCCTCCTTTGCTATTGGATGCATTGATTGAGGCTGAGCAGTTATATCGACCTACGATTCATGTTTATAAATACTTATTATCGGTGAATAAGTATGATACACAGAGTCTTAAAGATGAATGGAATAAGGAATTAGATGGTCTTATTTTGCCTAATCAATGGAACATTGTTTTTGCATCTGTGTCAGAAGGGTCTATGGATCTTAGGTTACGTCTTACTCAGCAAAAACTTCTGTTTTGTGTTTATTGGGCACCACATCTTTTAAATAAGGGTTTGTCTAAGTCAGCTAACTGTTGGGGGTGTAATACTGTGAATGCTTCGTTTACGCATATATTTTGGCAATGCCCAGTGATTGCTTCTTTTTGGGTAGAGGTCATAGTACAGATAAATCTAGTATTAGAATGCTCTTTAATATTTACCGATGCACATGTTCTTTTAAATTATTTACCTGCAGTATGGAATTTATCACAAGGACAATGCATGTGGATTTTCAGTGCCCTCTTGAGAGCTAAAAGACTGATATTACAACACTGGATAGATAAATGCTCACCCCCTATAATACAATGGATTGAGGATCTTTCAACATTTGAGCGTTTAGACACCACTTGCAGCTGGATAAATACATGGGTGGATGCAACTTTGGAGGCTCACAGAATTGCCTGGCCTTTTCAGGGAATCAATACGGCCACAGATAAGGGAAGTGTAAGCTTTCTCTTGCTTGTTTATTGATAATCTGCATCCATGTTTCATCACTATATGTATTCAGTAAACTGTGTTATCTTTCACACAAGTGGTCTTGTTTCTTCCTGAGTATCCTCGAATCTGACGTGAGGTGCCTCAGCTGGACCAGGCCCCTGAGAGTCATACACTCTTCTTGTATTTTACAGAAATGAAAGAATTGGAGGCTTATATCATCGCATACCAATGGCAGTTTCTGCTTAAAGTACTAATACTGCCTCGCAGAAACCCCCCCCCCCAATAACTGTTGGCAATAAAAAGGACCATTCGCTGAAAAAAGGTACACCATAAGAAATCTGTAAAAAAAAGAGTGATTTGATTAAAATACTTTACTGAAACAGATTATTGGACCAGCCTACCATTGAGGACAAGAGAAAATGTACTGTATGCAGGGCAGTGATCTTTCAATACTATGCTATTATACAGAGTTTTGGAAACTTGGTTGTCAAACGGTTGTTTTCTGACCCTCGTGTAAGTCATATATTTCAGCTGACCTTAATTTCTCATTTATTTATTTATTTATTTATTTTTCATTTATATCCTGCCTTTTTCCTGTTGCAAGGAAGCCAAGGCAGCTTATATATTCCTCCTTTCCATTTTATCCTCACAACAACCCTGTGAGCTTGGCCTGAGAGTCAGCGACTGGCCCAAAGTCATCCAGTGAGCTTCAAAGCCGAGTTGGGACATCATCATCATCATCATCATCATCATCATCATCGTCAACGACCAGACTTTAGCTATACAAAAACAAAGAATCTACATACAAATTTAAACAAACAAATAAAAACATCAATTCTGAAGAGACCATGTTCTCAGCATTCAAAAAGAATTTAGCAAAAGCCTCAGTTATATCCCTATCCTCTGTTGTCCTAATGCAACAGAGGAGTGCATTAATTTCTAATCTAGTATTGAACAACAATTTCTCTCTGATCTCTATATAATAGGGACAGAAAAGTAAAACATGGATAACCAATTCAATTTCATTCCTTCCACAAGGGCATAAGCGACTGGAAAAACTAATTTTCTGAAACCTCCCCTGTAACAGAGCAGAAGGCAAGACATTGAATCTTGCCAAAGTTAAAGCATGCCAATATTTGGGTGTGCTAAGTGTTGAAAAATATTTTGCTTCTGCCAGCCCATAACTTAGGTTAAACTAAAAACAGGGGAGAACAAGTGGGCTAGAATCTGGTTCTCCCAAGTCTCAGTCCAACACTCTTAGGGCACAATCAAATGGGGATGCCATTTGTAACCCTCTGAACTTGGAGGATCACGGGTGTCCTGTGCAGACCAGGAGGAGTGCTGAGGCGAAGGACACCTCCGCATTCCCTCTGCTCTGCAAAGCAGCTAGATGGCCGATTTTGGCCGCCTGACTGCGGTGCTTTGGAGAGGGAGGGAAGGAGGCTGAGGCGCTGCCAGGAGACAGTTTTAGTTTAACCTAAGTCTTTTGGCATCGCTGGTCTCCTCCCCTCTCCGTTCCCTGAACCCCTTCTCAGAGGTCAGTGTTACAACCTCGGAGATGCAGCTGGTGTGGTTCTTTCCACGCTGGCTCAAGGAGGTGGGAGGGCACTCTGAGCACAGATCCCCGGCTCCAAGGTCGGAGCTGTTTTCCCAACCTCGGATCTGGGAATCTGAAAAATCCTATGGCCATCTAGACGCTGTCTAGGGGCCATAGGATTGCTGTTAACCACTATATCACATTGGCTGTTCTCAGCTATAAATGTGTCTTGGAACTTAAGTCTCTCCATCCCAGCTTAATCAGCTTGGTGACTGCTGTCATGGCCACCTGTGCCATGGAAGGCGCATTGCTTTCATGACAGTGGAGACTTCAGTACTGAAGCCTTTTCTGGGCAGTCACACTGTCCCATTTCTCCTTACCAGAACTTAAGTCCTTG
Organism: Shinisaurus crocodilurus; assembly: GCA_021292165.1. Lineage (NCBI taxonomy): Eukaryota > Metazoa > Chordata > Lepidosauria > Squamata > Shinisauridae > Shinisaurus > Shinisaurus crocodilurus. The sequence continues at coordinate 101,747,691 of CM037880.1, forward strand.
AAAGTTTGTGCTTTCTTGGAGCACTCATTAAAAGACTATTTGCAGATCACACACACAAGTATTGCAATGTAGCTTTAAAAAAAATGGTCCTAGTTTAGGCTGAGCTATCTATTCAGGAGGAATGCAGAATAAAAGCCACAGAAGCGATCTGAAAAATGAGTGAGACAGAATACTAAGAGCTACTAACAGAGAGAAGAAGAAGAAGAAGAAGAAGAAGAATCCCATAGTAGCTTTTACAGGGCATAATGCCTTGTGTAGCCATTTTCAACTGTGTGCTCCGGAGGCTTCTCCATTTCCTTCCATGAAATGGATGACAAAAACGTAAGCCATGCAGAACAGCTAATACCTGAATACCTCTGGGTAACACAGCTCAATGTCCTCCACAGAAAAGAAATAAATAGGAATGCACAAGTTCATGGCATGGACCTAGATCAATGTGCAAATCATTTGTTGCACTCATTAAGTTGATGCCGGTGTGTGTGATGCTTACACATGTAAGCAGGGAAGCTAGTCTGACAAATGTTAGTCTTCTGCTAATCTGATATTTCAGTTGAAACTGGTCTTAGGACAGCCCAAGATCCATGGCCCCAGCAGGCTAAATGGTGCCCTTCCCACACCAAGACCAGCGCACAGCATTCCTTTTCTTTCCGGGGTACACTGAACAGATGTGCTGTATGGTTCTCACATCCCCTGTCATTGTTTAGCTTCCTGAGGGAAGAGAATGGGGAGAATGACACCCCCCCCCGCTATGTTCCCTATTCTGTTGGCTGCACTTAGCGCTACTTCTCCTGGGTCTCTTTGCAGTTTGCTGTTGCTTCTGCACCCTCTCGAGGGGGAAGGCAAAACATGTAAAATGAAAATGTCCTTCTGCAACTTTTTTCAGTTTTACCATGCAAAGTATCCAGAGCAAGAGCCAAAAAGAAGCTTCTCCTGCAGCCCTTCTGTGGTTGGTGACCTGGCTATGTGAGAGGCATGCCCCCTGTTTTGCTGTAGAAGTCCCAGCCTCTGGCTTTGGTATCTCACATGTAAAGTGTCCTCACAATCATGACCCGATCCTGTCAACTGTCTCAAACTGTTGGGCCAGCTCCAATGTAGGACTGATGACTCGGCATCATCTCCCTCCCTTCTTTCAAGCTTCATCTACTTTCCTGCCTGCTCCTGATATGAAGGAAGGAAATGGCAGCTCTGAGGCACACCTGCTAGGGTTGGCAATTGCTCACTTGGTCTCAGATCACATCTCCAGTCACTGCTTTTAGGGCAGCATAACCCTCTTGCAGGTGCTATGGGAGAGAGGGGTGAGTCCATCAGCCTGTTCAATTGACATTGATGTAGAAACTATGTCTACAAGCCTTCAACTACTGCTGCTTTACCCACCCTTTAATATTTCTCTTCCTGTGCTAGGTAAAAAATAAGTCACATTAGGAAATTGGCATGGAATGGATGGAGTAGTATTAAGAAGATACAAAGTTACTTTTTAAAACCTGGCAGTTGGATTGCTTTGTCATACTTTGTAGTCTGCTCACTGTTCTTTTGATTTCAGAGATAAAGGGAGCAACTGAGTCTGTTGGCTGCATCCTTTGCCACTTCAGCATAGGTGTGTGTGATTCCTGCTGCATTTCTTCAGGGTTTTGCTGGGCTAACTGCAGAAGAATGCAGCACACTTTGAGTACTATGCTCTGGTGCCTTCCAGGTTAAACTACTGTAATGCATTTTACCAGGGACTACTTTTGAAAACTTTTCAGTTCAGAAACTAAAGTTAGTGCAAAATACACTTGCAACATTGCTAACTGGGCCTTCTCGGTGGTGGCACCCTGGTTATGG